>CM068370.1:316532650-317732650 GCA_034769895.1 Magicicada septendecula | reverse complement strand
TTTTGTAACTTTCATCTATTAATTAATTAAAATTAAATTGAGAACTCTCTTTGTAATCAAAATGATTACATGGTTTTACAATCTTGTGTTTTACATTGGTGCATTCTCTTGTGTTGAGAACTTAGTAATAATACTTCCAGCTACTGTCACATGACAGATGTATTTAATTATTATTATTATTATGCCTTACATTAGCGATAATAATTATACTACAATATTATGCTAGTAATGGTACATTAATTTTACAACTTGTTTTAGCTAAACTTTACATGGTGATTCCCATTCTGTCTGTTTTTGGTCATCTTGTTTACATCAATTAAAATATAAATACTACTCTAGGTAGTTCATCTTGGTACTGGTAGAACCCTTACAATATCTACTTGATTTTTTTTTCCAAGAGATTTTAGTTTAATTATGTTTTAATTATTAATTCTTATTGATCTAAGTGAAAAGTACATGTAGTTAGGTTATGTGTCTCCCCACTCTAATGCAACAATGGGTTGACTGAGTTTATTTTCATTTACAATTTTTATTTTTTTTTTACTTGTATTAGTGTTATTAATTATCACCTGTAATTTATCATTTGGTTCTTTTTCTCTCTATTATCATTTTTTATAACTTATTTGGTCATTATTACTGTTATCTGACAATATTGGTTCTCTATTAACTTCGATTAATACTGGACATAATATGTTATCATAGTGTTGTTTACAGCTTCTTATTATACTAATATTCTTATTACTCTCACTCTCCTGGCTATTATTGGATGCCCTACTCATTTACTAGATTAGTGGTCATATTCAGGTCATCTAATGTAGTCAGTTAGTGTTTTGGCTATCTGTCATTGTCTCATTCTGTACTTCGCTTGTCGTTGGCAATTTATTTCACCTTCAATCTATTTATTTCACTCACCTTCTTATCTAATAGTTAGTGTAAGTCCTCATTTCTGCTTGTGGCACCATATTGATTGACATCATTATTATTATTGTTTTCTTCTTTATAATATGTGTTCTTCAGTGTTACTTGGTTTCTCACTGACTATTGGGTTATTGGATCTATTGGGTATTCACTATTTAATACATTTTCTTTCTTGTTTTATTATTATTACCATTACTGTTTTAACTCTTTAGTTGTGAGTTCATTCTTCTGTTATTATTTATTTATGTAGTTTTAATGCTTGGTACACTCATTGTGACTACTTAATGGATCTTGTTCCACTCAATTATTATGATATGTTGTATATGTTTTGATGTCCAAAATATCGTGGTCATATGTCTCGTTACAAAGTTTAATATTGTTCCATTATTTATTTACTAAACAAAATCTTTCATTTCGCATATTAAATATTGACTCATTATTATATCGTTTGTACGAATCTTTTGTACACAACTTATTGCTAACAAATTGCGTACACAAGTTATACATAAATCTTATTATCTAATTTTAAATAATTAAATATTTATTATGCTCTCGGCTTACTCATTGTGTGCTCATCTTTTTTTAATTGCTGATTAATTTGCTTCAATAATGAGTTTACTTGTATTCAAATTTCTTTTATATTAATTTGTTTTATTTATTAATATTATAACTTATAATCTGTGTTCGGGTAAAGCTGTTGGGTTCGTCAACTTATAACTTACCTAGTACGTACGTCTCTGTTTCTCTTCTCTATTCTAATTAATTAATATACCAATTTATATTGAATTTTAATTTATTAGGTGTCGTGGTGTTGTTAATTATATTTACCTTATCCTTCTATTTAATATAAGGGTGTTGGTGTGAGCAAAACTTATGTAGGTAGGGTGTTATTCGAAAATTCCGCTCAAGCCTATTCTGCTTTGAAGAGAATGAGAGAAATTTTGTATGGAATTCTCCTCTCTTTAATACCTGAGAAGTCCGCGAATAGCGCTGTGGTTCCCAGACAAGGAAATTTTGGAGGTTAACCCACCGCGTACGGTGATTATTGGTTATACTCTCTATCTATTTTATTTCGTATTCACACTCCATTAAATCCTACATAAATAAGAAGATATTGAAATTCTGCAATGATTCTTTATTAGTTTTTAATATTTAATATCCAACAATATTGTTCTTACTTTAGATACGAAAAGGCTATAAGTCTGAATTAATCGATTATCGTTCGGTACAAGGTTTTATATTAAATTCAGTTATGGTTTTTTTATAATTCTTTTAAATACAGGGCGTGAAGGTTCTTTCAACTGTTGGGAAGATCAGAAAATACATAAATAGGAATACAAGGTATTACAATACAAAGTTTTATTTTATTAAATATTATTTAAGTAATTGAAGCTTTACCGTCCGCTGGACATCGCAGCTCGAGGAGGCTGTTCACGTCTAACCTCTATTATTGTTTGGTCCGTATCGAGAGCAGATGAAATGATCTTCGTCCGTCTTGTCTCCAAAGTTGTAAATAAAGTGGAATTCTTGGTCCTTGGGTGATGCAGAAATACCACTCCTTTTGTTCACCAATGTCCAAGCTTGTGATTACGTGCTTCAACGAACTCCGGATCCAAATACGTTTTTCTATTGGAAGGTGTAAATTGCAAGTTCCAATGTAATTTGGTGGTTATTTTAGTTTCATTTGTTTTAGAGGATTAAATCTTTATGCAGGTAGTTATTTATCTGGTTTTATTACTTCATTAATTTAACATTCTGTTCATGATCCGAAATTGGGCAATCCAAGTTCTTCCTTTAATTATAGTTACTTATTATCGTTTTCTACTATCCAATTAGACAAATTGGTTAATGGTTATTTGACCCAAACTATTGCAATTTGTCATTCATTTATTGTAACGTTTGACGTATTTAGTATTCCAAATTAATCCAGTTTTTTATTGAGCATCTCTCTTAGTTAAATTCCTCTCGTTCATGTCATAAAATTCAATAATCAAAATCAACAAATTATATCCATCTTGTCGTCCATAGCAACAACCTTCTTTATTCTTATTCGATATTGTGTTATATTGTAATCATTTCATATAATATTCTTCCACTCATCAAAATAATTCCTTACTAAACTTCCATTATATCAGAATATAATCTTATTTATAGCTTGTTTACTAATTCCTATATATTTTGCCGGTTTTTCACTCTTAGTATGTTTCTTTTAATAAATATTATTTTTCCGTTACCAAACAATATCTATCGGTATCATTGCACTATGGCATTACCATAATTTGTTTAGTTTGAGTTTGTTTATTATTTATTATTAATTTCTACTAACTCATTGAATTATATTTAGTATTTGTTACTAATTTCTTTACCTAACCTTTCTGATCTGATTTTTTATATAATGTTATTGGCTGTTAGGCCTATTATTATACGTTGATCTACTTTTGAATTTAACTGGTTAACAATTATATATAGCCTTTTTATCCAAGTTTACAATTATAATCAACTTTTATCTACGTACATGTATACAAATAATTATCTTTATAATATCTAACAACAACTTTATCTTGACCTATAGATAACACATAAAAATGAAATTAATTAATACTCAATAACTGAGTTCAACCACAGTTCTACAACAGTAAATGAATAATACATATTACTTAATTACTTGATATTCTATCAACAAGAAAACTTTCACATGAACACAAAATATAAAATCACAGTCATGATAATAACATAACATCATACAATTCATAACAAGTATTTTCGAGTAACTTAGAACGTACATTATTTACTCATTCTTATCTATTTTCATAACATCAATTATTCTGAAATAGTCAACATTAGTTTTTCTTTCTTACCATATTTATCAATGTTTTTTATTTACCTCTCACTGAACCTTGAGGTTTATCACTATTATCATTATTACATGCTTATCTTTTATTATTATTATTACCTTGCATTCTTATTACTTTTAAACAATTATAAGTTTATTTTCTGACCTTTTTATAAGTGTGGAAAATTAAAATATTTTCTTCCCTATTCCAATTTTAATATTTTATTTATGTAACGTTGAGGACCGCATTTCTGTTACGTTACAATATATATAAACTTTCACGTATGAACTTACTATTCGTTGTCACTTCCCCAAACGTTTCGAGGTGATGTTCCTCTTCCTCAGTGGAACATCACCGCGAAACGTTTGGGGAAGTGAAAACGAATAGTAAGTTCATACGTAAAAGTTTATATATATTAATAAATTTAATAAAGTGAATGAAGAGGATGAATCAACAAGATAATTATAATTTGTTTTACTTTTACTGGATGCATTCTCCTTTATCAACAAGACTTGATAACGGTCCGGGAGGAAGCGGATTCGGTTGACGAGTTCCTCCTAGGCTTCTTAGCCGGGCGTCTACGCGGACCAACGGTCACGTATTCGTCCGGCTCTTCCACCGGGAGGGGAGGTATCGGGTTTGGGAACTCGTCCGTCTTCATGCCTCGAGTCGATTCTGGTGGGGCTAGGCATAAGCGAGCGACTCGACAGCAGTCTCTGCCAGAGGTCAGGGATCTTAGGTCCGGCCGATGAAGGAGGAGCTGGGCTAATGACCAGCTTCGTTGAATACCATTCCTTACCTAGACTGATGTCCACTGGTCCCTTTACCCCGGTGCTTACCACTGGTGGGGGCCCGCATTGATCAGCCGGGGCTGCGCTACTTAACAGCCGTGAGCAGTTAGGAGAAAGCACTGATGATGTACGGCACTCACCAAAAGCTCAGAGCAATCTTCGACACTCGTGGACGGTGTGATGTTTGCCGGCGACAGGTGGCCCTTAAAAAGTCTTCTCCCAGCTGTTTCTTCTACCAGCTACTTCGTTCACCGGAAGCAGCTGGCTCCTGGATCTTCTTTCAGCAGAAAATAAAATCCTCTTCTTTGCGAAAGACGGGCGACTGCAGCAAGCAGTAGTGGTTGTGTCCAAGCTGTAGCTAAAGAGCGTCCAAGAGAGCGTCTCTCCGATGGAGTGCATTCTAGCGGCGCTCTTTTGAGGCCCTGACCGGGATCCCTGATTGCCTCGCTGCGAACACGTCAGGTGTCACGTCCCGGCTGCTGATCCCTGATTGGCTCGCTGTGTATTCATCAGGTTTCACGTGCCGCCAGGTGTTCACGGCGCTGGGACCTGAGAGCAGACGTGTACCTCGTTGCCATCACAATATATTATAACAACACAATTTGCATTTATATAATGTACTGTATTCATGGGTGTAATCGTAATAAGAAGATGATACGTTATTTAAGTTGTAGAGTAACGTTGTCGTATGGTTATAATGTCACACGTTGTCTTGTCTGTGTCACTTTGTAGTACAAAGCTCTTTATTTATTTAAGTTTGTGTTGTAATTATTTTTATTAATTAAATTCGGCTATTGTTTTTGTTGTTGTTCAAAAAAATGTTTTAAATGTTCGGTTATATTGGTTCTTCGGAATTTATTTATGGTGCGACGTTTCTTCGGTTGACTAGACGAATCTACGAAATCGATCTCTCACTAAAAGTACATTTTTATTTCATTAAATAATTACTTAATTACTTGAAGTGAAGTTGGATAACCGTGCAGTGTTGATATGACAATCTAAGTTTAGAATTATTCAAAATAAACTCATTTTGCCGCTGTCAGTGTTGCCATCCATTGCGAGATATCTACCTAATCTGTAATAGTCTAGTCTACTGAAATAAATCGTCTGACTCTATTTTTGTCGTATAAAATTATGGTTTATTTCTTGATAATATTCACTAAATTACTTTAAAAATATTATAAATTGTTACTTGTTTATTTTGGTTTACAATAATATTTATTTTTATGAAATCTTTTATCTCAGCGTTGGTTGTTTTGATTTGCAATTATCAGAATTATTATACTTATTTTTGGTTAAAATATTTATCTGACATGTGGGTCCTTTTAGACTGCAGAATACAAATAAAACAAACAGAAGACTTATACTACCATTATTGGGTAGTCGGAGTGATTACAAAATTAATTACATCTTAATGAATAACAGAAAGTTTCATAGACATGTCTGGTTCCGACATTATAGATTAACTTGGTGTATGGTAACTGCGACCAATGAACTTTAAATGAATTAATAATTCTTTTATAACACATAAAATATAAACCCAATAAAGTTATAAATTAATTCAGTGTTCCAGGAAGACTGATTATTTATATTGGATTACTTTAAACAGGTAATCTGTTAATTCTTAGAACCGTAGTTAACTTGGTATTAATTTCTTTTAATAATGAAACAATGAAATATTTTAATAATATTAGAATCTTTCTTAAATCTAAGCACAAATTATTTTCTCAATTACCTTCGGATAATTAATCATGTCAATTGACAATTCTCAAAATTCTGGCTAGCTGTTGTTAAATTACCATCGGTTTAACTATGAATAAATTCATCGATATAACATTAATTCAAGCACTCTTAGTGTTTATATTGAAAAACTGTCATCATTTTTGTAACTTTCATCTATTAATTAATTAAAATTAAATTGAGAACTCTCTTTGTAATCAAAATGATTACATGGTTTTACAATCTTGTGTTTTACATTGGTGCATTCTCTTGTGTTGAGAACTTAGTAATAATACTTCCAGCTACTGTCACATGACAGATGTATTTAATTATTATTATTATTATGCCTTACATTAGCGATAATAATTATACTACAATATTATGCTAGTAATGGTACATTAATTTTACAACTTGTTTTAGCTAAACTTTACATGGTGATTCCCATTCTGTCTGTTTTTGGTCATCTTGTTTACATCAATTAAAATATAAATACTACTCTAGGTAGTTCATCTTGGTACTGGTAGAACCCTTACAATATCTACTTGATTTTTTTTTCCAAGAGATTTTAGTTTAATTATGTTTTAATTATTAATTCTTATTGATCTAAGTGAAAAGTACATGTAGTTAGGTTATGTGTCTCCCCACTCTAATGCAACAATGGGTTGACTGAGTTTATTTTCATTTACAATTTTTATTTTTTTTTTACTTGTATTAGTGTTATTAATTATCACCTGTAATTTATCATTTGGTTCTTTTTCTCTCTATTATCATTTTTTATAACTTATTTGGTCATTATTACTGTTATCTGACAATATTGGTTCTCTATTAACTTCGATTAATACTGGACATAATATGTTATCATAGTGTTGTTTACAGCTTCTTATTATACTAATATTCTTATTACTCTCACTCTCCTGGCTATTATTGGATGCCCTACTCATTTACTAGATTAGTGGTCATATTCAGGTCATCTAATGTAGTCAGTTAGTGTTTTGGCTATCTGTCATTGTCTCATTCTGTACTTCGCTTGTCGTTGGCAATTTATTTCACCTTCAATCTATTTATTTCACTCACCTTCTTATCTAATAGTTAGTGTAAGTCCTCATTTCTGCTTGTGGCACCATATTGATTGACATCATTATTATTATTGTTTTCTTCTTTATAATATGTGTTCTTCAGTGTTACTTGGTTTCTCACTGACTATTGGGTTATTGGATCTATTGGGTATTCACTATTTAATACATTTTCTTTCTTGTTTTATTATTATTACCATTACTGTTTTAACTCTTTAGTTGTGAGTTCATTCTTCTGTTATTATTTATTTATGTAGTTTTAATGCTTGGTACACTCATTGTGACTACTTAATGGATCTTGTTCCACTCAATTATTATGATATGTTGTATATGTTTTGATGTCCAAAATATCGTGGTCATATGTCTCGTTACAAAGTTTAATATTGTTCCATTATTTATTTACTAAACAAAATCTTTCATTTCGCATATTAAATATTGACTCATTATTATATCGTTTGTACGAATCTTTTGTACACAACTTATTGCTAACAAATTGCGTACACAAGTTATACATAAATCTTATTATCTAATTTTAAATAATTAAATATTTATTATGCTCTCGGCTTACTCATTGTGTGCTCATCTTTTTTTAATTGCTGATTAATTTGCTTCAATAATGAGTTTACTTGTATTCAAATTTCTTTTATATTAATTTGTTTTATTTATTAATATTATAACTTATAATCTGTGTTCGGGTAAAGCCCCACTGTTGGGTTCGTCAATTTATAACTTACCTAGTACGTACGTTTCTGTTTCTCTTCTCTATTCTAATTAATTAATATACCAATTTATATTGAATTTTAATTTATTAGGTGTCGTGGTGTTGTTAATTATATCTACCTTATCCTTCTATTTAATATAAGGGTGTTGGTGTGAGCAAAACTTATGTAGGTAGGGTGTTATTCGAAAATTCCGCTCAAGCCTATTCTGCTTTGAAGAGAATGAGAGAAATTTTGTATGGAATTCTCCTCTCTTTAATACCTGAGAAGTCCGCGAATAGCGCTGTGGTTCCCAGACAAGGAAATTTTGGAGGTTAGCCCACCGCGTACGGTGATTATTATTTATACTCTCTATCTATTTAATTTCTTATTCACACTACATTAAATCCTACATAAATAAGAAGATATTGAAATTCTGCAATGATTCTTTATTAGTTTTTAATATTTAATATCCAACAATATTGTTCTTACTTTAGATACGAAAAGGCTATAAGTCTGAATTAATCGGTTGTCGTTCGGTACAAGGTTTTATATTAAATTCAGTTATGGTTTTTTTATAATTCTTTTAAATACAGGGCGTGAAGGTTCTTTCAACTGTTGGGAAGATCAGAAAATACATAAATAGGAATACAAGGTATTACAATACAGAGTTTTATTTTATTAAATATTATTTAAGTAATTGAAGCTTTACCGTCCGCTGGACATCACAGCTCGAGGAGGCTGTTCACGTCTAACCTCTATTATTGTTTGGTCCGTATCGAGAGCAGATGAAATGATCTTCGTCCGTCTTGTCTCCAAAGTTGTAAATAAAGTGGAATTCTGGGTCCTTGGGTGATGCAGAAATACCACTCCTTTTGTTCACCAATGTCCAAGCTTGTGATTACGTGCTTCGACGAACTCCGGATCCAAATACGTTTTTCTATTGGAAGGTGTAAATTGCAAGTTCCAATGTAATTTGGTGGTTATTTTAGTTTCATTTGTTTTAGAGGATTAAATCTTTATGCAGGTAGTTATTTATCTGGTTTTATTACTTCATTAATTTAACATTCTGTTCATGCTCCGAAATTGGGCAATCCAAGTTCTTCCTTTAATTTTAGTTACTTATTATCGTTTTATACTATCCAATTAGACAAATTGGTTAATGGTTATTTGACCCAAACTATTGCAATTTGTCATTCATTTATTGTAACGTTTGATGTATTTAGTATTCCAAATTAATCCAGTTTTTTATTGAGCATCTCTCTTAGTTAAACTCCTCTCGTTCATGTCATAAAATTCAATAATCAAAATCAACAAATTATATCCATCTTGTCGTCCATAGCAACAACCTTCTTTATTCTTATTCGATATTGTGTTATATTGTAATCATTTCATATAATATTCTTCCACTCATCAAAATAATTCCTTACTAAACTTCCATTATATCAGAATATAATCTTATTTATAGCTTGTTTACTAATTCCTATATATTTTGCCGGCTTTTCACTCTTAGTATGTTTTTTTAATAAATATTATTTTTCCGTTACCAAACATTATCTATCGGTATCATTGCACTATGGCATTACCATAATTTGTTTAGTTTGAGTTTGTTTATTATTTATTATTAATTTCTACTAACTCATTGAATTATATTTAGTATTTGTTACTAATTTCTTTACCTAACCTTTCTGATCTGATTTTTTATATAATGTTATTGGCTGTTAGGCCTATTATTATACCTTGATCTACTTTTGAATTTAACTTGTTAACAATTATATATATAGCCTTTTTATCCAAGTTTACAATTATAATCAACTTTTATCTACGTACATGTATACAAATAATTATCTTTATAATATCTAACAACAACTTTATCTTGACCTATAGATAACACATAAAAATGAAATTAATTAATACTCAATAACTGAGTTCAACCACAGTTCTACAACAGTAAATGAATAATACATATTACTTAATTACTTGAAATTCTATCAACAAGAAAACTTTCACATGAACACAAAATATACAATCACAGTCATGATAATAACATAACATCATACAATTCATAACAAGTATTTTCGAGTAACTTAGAACGTACATTATTTACTCATTCTTATCTATTTTCATAACATCAATTACTCTGAAATAGTCAACATTAGTTTTTCTTTCTTACCATATTTATCAATGTTTTTTATTTACCTCTCACTGAACCTTGAGGTTTATCACTATTATCATTATTACATGCTTATCTTTTATTATTATTATTACCTTGAATTCTTATTACTTTTAAACAATTATGAGTTTATTTTCTGACCTTTTTATAAGTGTGGAAAATTAAAATATTTTCTTCCCTATTCTAATTTTAATATTTTATTTATGTAACGTTGAGGACCGCATTTCTGTTACGTTATAATATATATAAACTTTCACGTATGTACTTACTATTCGTTGTCACTTCCCCAAACGTTTCGAGGTGATGTTCCTCTTCCTCAGTGGAACATCACCTCGAAACTTTTGGGGAAGTGACAATGAATAGAAAGTTCATACGTAAAAGTTTATATATATAGTAACGCAACAGAAATGCTAGCATCCGTGTTACATAAAAACAAGGTTAACAGAATAATAAACAAGTCAATATCTAACCCCATGATAGAACAAAGATCTAATAATTACATTTATAATTATAGATAAAGGTAAATAAGGATGCAAGGTAGTATTAACAAGAATAAACGAACCTGTAAGTTAGATAATAGTTGATGATATATGTTCAGTGAAGAGCAAACAAAAAATGAAACAATAATTTACTTTATAGTAATAGCAAATAAGAATTTTGAGTTAAGAGATATTATTTTGTGACAACAAATATTATGATAAAGTTTATGTTATGTTATACCAAATATGTGTTGAGTTAATGAAAGATAATGAAACAAGATGTATTATTCAATGACTGATGTAGAATGAAGTGTGAAGCAGCTAATTAACGTTAATAGATTTGAATTTTCTTATATGTGATCCATAGGTCAAAATAAATATTATTATTAGATATAGAAAAATAATTGTTTATGTAAATGTTAATAGTTAAGATTTGATTATATGTATGAATTTATGTAAAAGGGGCTATAGATGTTTACCAGTTATAAACACAGGTAGATCCGTTTACAATAAAAGGCCTAACAGCCAAAACCACTATATAACCACTCATAACATAAAGGTTAGGTACATCAATTAATAATAATTAATGAATACGATTTGAAGAGCTAGAAGTAAACATTAAATTAATAATGATATATAATAAAATTTATACAAATTATGATAATGCCATAATGCCATGATATCGATTAATAACGTTTAATATCGAAAAGTTATTAAATATAAAAAAAGAAAAAAACAGGCTTATATCAAAAAACCAGCAGAATATGTGTAGAAAATAATAAACCAACTATCTGTAAAGTTACATCCCGATAGGATAGCAAATTGATAAGGAATAGACAAAAAATATATGAAATAAACACTATATTCAAAACATGTGGAAGGAAGAAAAATCATGTGTTGCTAGGGACGACAGAAAAAGAGGAAGTTGTTGATTTGACAATAATTGCTTTGATGATCTGAATGTGATGAGATTAAAAACCCAAGAAATGTCTATTTAATCGGAATATTCTAAATTAGCAACCACTATTATAAAACACAAAATCCTAATGATAATATTTATGACTCTTACCAGTACAGTTTAACCAAATAAGACTATAGTATGAAATCACAATAGAAAATAAATAACTGGATTCTACAAGGAAGGACTTGAACTGTCCCATATCCGAAGGGAATTGATGATATATTAAACAAATAGAAAGAATTAACAGTATCACAATTAATAATATACACTACACCAGAAGTTATAACCTTTCAAATACACGGAACAACACTAATTGCTTCAACCGAGAGAAGAACATATTTGGATCCTGGAGTTGCAGAAGAAGCATCAATCGGGCTGTAAATCAATCCAAAGAGCTGTATTTCCGAAGTGGACAGGACAAGAATTCCATTTTATTAAACCGAAGAAAGAATATCGTACGGCATAATTGTCCAGAACAGTAAATTTATCAATCAACCACCTACACGATTGGCTTCGTTCTAGTCTGGTAAATTATTATTATATTAATCATACTAACTACACAACACTTCAAATTTGTAAATCTTGCATTCTTATCTATGTATTTTTAATCTTCCCCACAGTTACAAGAACCTTCACACCCTGAATTAAATTAATTACAAATTAAAACACACTATATAACTGAATTTAAATAAAGGATCGGAATAATCAACAATCGATTCACGCAATCTATAGCCCAAGCATATGTTAGTTAGAACATATCTTATTCAATGTTAAAGAAGTAAACAAATAAAGAACCTTTATATAATTGCAAAATCTTGTCATTTGGAGTATGAGTTAATGAGTTGGGAATAAAAAGTAACTGAATAAGTATAGAATAATTGGTTAACATAAACAGTGAAATAACCTATAAGTTTCGTTGAGCCGATACTACAGCGCTTATAGCGGAATTATCTGACACCAAAGAGAGAGCGTAAAAATACAAAATTAGATATAATTCTCTTCAAGGTATAATAGGGTTGAACGAAATTACAGAATAACGCATTAATTATTTAAGTTTCAGGCACACTAACACTGATATTTTTTAGAGAGCTAAGTTAATATTAATTAATTACATCAATATATCCCACAACTCCAAATATCTCAGATATTTAAATAATTAAAATAATTCAAAACACATTGGCATAGGTTTAGTAACAAATTGACGCCGGCAACGTTGGGGCGGAAATAACGAGAATCCCGCGACCGTAAGAGACAACGTAAGAGCCGAGGGTTTAGTAACAAATTGGCGCTCAACCAGTGTAGGGCTTGAGTTAAGTAATTATTAGTATAATAATATTACTTAACCAGAGTAGGCAACTGTGGGAGAATAAACATACATACCAGAGGTAGATCAAGGATTAGGGCAGGAGAAACGGAGAAGGAAATAGATGAACAAGAACAGGAAATAGAACTAATAACAGATAGTGAAATAGAACAACAGACAGACGAAATAACGGAACCTGAAATTATTATGGACAAGGAAAAGGGAGTAATTGAAGAAGTTGCCCAAGGGGACCAACCAGATAAATCCAACAAAAAGGAAGACATGAGTATGCAAGAGCTGTTGAGGATCATAATGGAAAGCAATAGACAAATGAAAGAGGAGATTAATGAAAACTCAAAGGAACAATTTAGGAAACAGGAAGAAAACTCAAAGAGACTGGAGGAAAAATTCGATAAAACAAATGAGGAAACTAAAGAAACATCAAAACAAATGAACGAAAGATTAAACCAAATTCACGAAAGGTTAGATAGGAATGATGAGGGTGTAAAACAAATGAAGGAAGACATCATACGAATGAACAAAGAAAATTTAAGGCGAATGGATGAAAGAATTGAGAAAATGAACGAAGCAGGTTTAAAGCGGATCGAGGATAAGAAGGAGCAGTTCAATAATGAGATAAGGAAAACTTTCGAAGGGAAGTTTGAAAATGATGACACACTTAACCCAGAAGTGGATAAATATAAGGAGGAGACAAATAAAGAAATGGAGAGGTGTTTAAAGAATATGTCTAAAACACTAGACAGCACTTCCGAAGGTATTATAACAAATCTGACCATAGAAGAGAATATCCAGAAAATAAGGAAAATATGGAGAAGGAAAATAGTCAATATCAAAGAAGAAATGGAGATGAGGAAAGGTGGATTAATTAGTGCGTTTAACATCCCAATCAATGAACGAAGGGAGTTATGTAAATGTATGAAATATAGAGGAAACTTCATGAAAATGACCAAAATAAACCACCATGGGATAATTACAAAAACCTTAAATAAATTTAAATGTCATTTAAATAAATCAACAATCAAAAAGTATATGACCAAATCAATTATATCGTTAATACAGAAGATACCCGTAAAACATTTGGTAAATAGTACAGATATACAAGGGAACGGAAAGATAGAGTATACAAGTGATTATGTTAGAGTAGAGGAAATACGATACCTGATAATTAAAAAGGAGCTGAAAATGACTGAACACCCTGACTTAAATGAAGACTTTGCATCAGCCGAGTTACAGTACTGGCTTTGTATCATGCACAAGAGATATGTAAAAAATGTAGAAATTGGTATTAACACTGCAGTCATCCGGACAACGGGTGCAGTCGAATTAATGGACCATGGTTAGAAAAAGAAACAGTCAACCAGAAAAATGGGACTGATGTTATGAAAACTGACCAGGCAACCAATTGACAAGATACGGAAATATTATTTAATGAATAAATTCTAAAATATAATAAGAACAACTTATTACCAGTCTTGAAGAGAAAATACTTGGAATTTAAAAAGAATTTGAGTTGAATACTACCACTAAATTCTAAAATACAATAAGAACCACTTATTATCGATTTTGAAGAAAAAACACTTGTAAATAAAAGAGAATTATTATTAAATGTTTATAAAGAAATAGTGTGAATAATGAATAACAAACCCCAAGATTACAGAAGAAAGCGAGAATTATTATTAAATGTTTATAAAGAAATAGTGTGAATAATGAAATCCCAAGATTACAGAAGAAAGCAAGAATTATTATTAAATGTTTATAAAGAAATAGCGTGAACAATGAATAATGAAATCCCAAGATTACAGAAGAAAGCGAGAACTATTACTAAACGTCTACAAGGAAATAATGTGAATGATAAATAATGAAACCCCAAGATAAAAGTTTTTACCTCAAATCTACCTATGCAAAATAAAGAAAGAGAAAAATCATATGACCTAAAATACATACCACATTGCCAAATGAAGGAAACAACTTCAGTAAACGATTGAATGTAACCAATGTAATGTTAAAGAAGACAAGAAAGAAAGATTATTTATGAACATAATTCATTGAAAAATAAACAGCCAAAATAATGAAATACGATAAGAAGAAGAATAGTTGGGCTAAGGAATGTATTTAATCAGAAATACAGTTATAATGATCATCACACAACAACTATTTAGAAAATATTGACGTCAGAGAAAAAACAAGTTAAGAAGATACTTAGCATTACAATCACAACAAAAATGAAAACAAAAATGATTACAAATGATAACTGTTAAATTTAATATCAAAGAATGTTTAAGGAACTAAAATGGAATCACAAAATATGAAGGATAGTAATGAAGAAATATAAAAGCAACAAAGAAAAAAAATTTTTCCCAAATATTTATTATTAAATAATTAAAGAGATTATTAGGAGATTATTATATTTTATAGCTGACTGTAGATGAATTCCAGCAGTACTATATTAAGATGTGGTGTGGGCAGCAGAGTATGAAGCCAAACAGCGCCTCTCTGAACTGTACCAATGCATGTATTAGGGATTGTTAGGGAAATTAAATATTTAAGGAATATTAGAATAGTTGCAAGAATGACTTCAGTTTCCAAAAGAGTAGGACGAAGAAAACAGAAGAAATGAGTTGACAGAAGAATAATTGAGAAATACAGTGATTATAGTAATTATAAGTAGAAGAGATGTGAAACTAATGTATCATTGAATATTGTAGCCAACTATCAACAAATAATGTTTACAGAAATTAAAAATGATCAAGAAGGTTAATTGAATTGATGAAATGTTATTAAATAAAAAAAAGTATTAATACTAGTCTAATGAAGTTACATTGAGAATCCCATCGTCAACCATTAACAATGAAATGAAGAAAAGGCATATGAAAAAGACAAGTTTATTTGACCTAAACTTCATTCAGGTAAACTAAACTTTTTTAGGAGGGGGAGCATATGTAACGCAACAGAAATGCTAGCATCCGTGTTACATAAAAACAAGGTTAACAGAATAATAAACAAGTCAATATCTAACCCCATGATAGAACAAAGATCTAATAATTACATTTATAATTATAGATAAAGGTAAATAAGGATGCAAGGTAGTATTAACAAGAATAAACGAACCTGTAAGTTAGATAATAGTTGATGATATATGTTCAGTGAAGAGCAAACAAAAAATGAAACAATAATTTACTTTATAGTAATAGCAAATAAGAATTTTGAGTTAAGAGATATTATTTTGTGACAACAAATATTATGATAAAGTTTATGTTATGTTATACCAAATATGTGTTGAGTTAATGAAAGATAATGAAACAAGATGTATTATTCAATGACTGATGTAGAATGAAGTGTGAAGCAGCTAATTAACGTTAATAGATTTGAATTTTCTTATATGTGATCCATAGGTCAAGATAAAATTATTATTAGATATAGAAAAATAATTGTTTATGTAAATGTTAATAGTTAAGATTTGATTATATGTATGAATTTATGTAAAAGGGGCTATAGATGTTTACCAGTTATAAACACAGGTAGATCCGTTTACAATAAAAGGCCTAACAGCCAAAACCACTATATAACCACTCATAACATAAAGGTTAGGTACATCAATTAATAATAATTAATGAATACGATTTGAAGAGCTAGAAGTAAACATTAAATTAATAATGATATATAATAAAATTTATACAAATTATGATAATGCCATAATGCCATGATATCGATTAATAACGTTTAATATCGAAAAGGTATTAAATATAAAAAAAGAAGAAAAAACAGGCTTATATAAAAAAACCAGCAGAATATGTGTAGAAAATAATAAACCAACTATCTGTAAAGTTACATCCCGATAGGATAGCAAATTGATAAGGAATAGACAAAAAATATATGAAATAAACACTATATTCAAAACATGTGGAAGGAAGAAAAATCATGTGTTGCTAGGGACGACAGAAAAAGAGGAAGTTGTTGATTTGACAATAATTGCTTTGATGATCTGAATGTGATGAGATTAAAAACCCAAGAAATGTCTATTTAATCGGAATATTCTAAATTAGCAACCACTATTATAAAACACAAAATCCTAATGATAATATTTATGACTCTTACCAGTACAGTTTAACCAAATAAGACTATAGTATGAAATCACAATAGAAAATAAATAACTGGATTCTACAAGGAAGGACTTGAACTGTCCCATATCCGAAGGGAATTGATGATATATTAAACAAATAGAAAGAATTAACAGTATCACAATTAATAATATACACTACACCAGAAGTTATAACCTTTCAAATACACGGAACAACACTAATTGCTTCAACCGAGAGAAGAACATATTTGGATCCTGGAGTTGCAGAAGAAGCATCAATCGGGCTGTAAATCAATCCAAAGAGCTGTATTTCCGAAGTGGACAGGACAAGAATTCCATTTTATTAAACCGAAGAAAGAATATCGTACGGCATAATTGTCCAGAACAGTAAATTTATCAATCAACCACCTACACGATTGGCTTCGTTCTAGTCTGGTAAATTATTATTATATTAATCATACTAACTACACAACACTTCAAATTTGTAAATCTTGCATTCTTATCTATGTATTTTTAATCTTCCCCACAGTTACAAGAACCTTCACACCCTGAATTAAATTAATTACAAATTAAAACACACTATATAACTGAATTTAAATAAAGGATCGGAATAATCAACAATCGATTCACGCAATCTATAGCCCAAGCATATGTTAGTTAGAACATATCTTATTCAATGTTAAAGAAGTAAACAAATAAAGAACCTTTATATAATTGCAAAATCTTGTCATTTGGAGTATGAGTTAATGAGTTGGGAATAAAAAGTAACTGAATAAGTATAGAATAATTGGTTAACATAAACAGTGAAATAACCTATAAGTTTCGTTGAGCCGATACTACAGCGCTTATAGCGGAATTATCTGACACCAAAGAGAGAGCGTAAAAATACAAAATTAGATATAATTCTCTTCAAGGTATAATAGGGTTGAACGAAATTACAGAATAACGCATTAATTATTTAAGTTTCAGGCACACTAACACTGATATTTTTTAGAGAGCTAAGTTAATATTAATTAATTACATCAATATATCCCACAACTCCAAATATCTCAGATATTTAAATAATTAAAATAATTCAAAACACATTGGCATAGGTTTAGTAACAAATTGACGCCGGCAACGTTGGGGCGGAAATAACGAGAATCCCGCGACCGTAAGAGACAACGTAAGAGCCGAGGGTTTAGTAACAAATTGGCGCTCAACCAGTGTAGGGCTTGAGTTAAGTAATTATTAGTATAATAATATTACTTAACCAGAGTAGGCAACTGTGGGAGAATAAACATACATACCAGAGGTAGATCAAGGATTAGGGCAGGAGAAACGGAGAAGGAAATAGATGAACAAGAACAGGAAATAGAACTAATAACAGATAGTGAAATAGAACAACAGACAGACGAAATAACGGAACCTGAAATTATTATGGACAAGGAAAAGGGAGTAATTGAAGAAGTTGCCCAAGGGGACCAACCAGATAAATCCAACAAAAAGGAAGACATGAGTATGCAAGAGCTGTTGAGGATCATAATGGAAAGCAATAGACAAATGAAAGAGGAGATTAATGAAAACTCAAAGGAACAATTTAGGAAACAGGAAGAAAACTCAAAGAGACTGGAGGAAAAATTCGATAAAACAAATGAGGAAACTAAAGAAACATCAAAACAAATGAACGAAAGATTAAACCAAATTCACGAAAGGTTAGATAGGAATGATGAGGGTGTAAAACAAATGAAGGAAGACATCATACGAATGAACAAAGAAAATTTAAGGCGAATGGATGAAAGAATTGAGAAAATGAACGAAGCAGGTTTAAAGCGGATCGAGGATAAGAAGGAGCAGTTCAATAATGAGATAAGGAAAACTTTCGAAGGGAAGTTTGAAAATGATGACACACTTAACCCAGAAGTGGATAAATATAAGGAGGAGACAAATAAAGAAATGGAGAGGTGTTTAAAGAATATGTCTAAAACACTAGACAGCACTTCCGAAGGTATTATAACAAATCTGACCATAGAAGAGAATATCCAGAAAATAAGGAAAATATGGAGAAGGAAAATAGTCAATATCAAAGAAGAAATGGAGATGAGGAAAGGTGGATTAATTAGTGCGTTTAACATCCCAATCAATGAACGAAGGGAGTTATGTAAATGTATGAAATATAGAGGAAACTTCATGAAAATGACCAAAATAAACCACCATGGGATAATTACAAAAACCTTAAATAAATTTAAATGTCATTTAAATAAATCAACAATCAAAAAGTATATGACCAAATCAATTATATCGTTAATACAGAAGATACCCGTAAAACATTTGGTAAATAGTACAGATATACAAGGGAACGGAAAGATAGAGTATACAAGTGATTATGTTAGAGTAGAGGAAATACGATACCTGATAATTAAAAAGGAGCTGAAAATGACTGAACACCCTGACTTAAATGAAGACTTTGCATCAGCCGAGTTACAGTACTGGCTTTGTATCATGCACAAGAGATATGTAAAAAATGTAGAAATTGGTATTAACACTGCAGTCATCCGGACAACGGGTGCAGTCGAATTAATGGACCATGGTTAGAAAAAGAAACAGTCAACCAGAAAAATGGGACTGATGTTATGAAAACTGACCAGGCAACCAATTGACAAGATACGGAAATATTATTTAATGAATAAATTCTAAAATATAATAAGAACAACTTATTACCAGTCTTGAAGAGAAAATACTTGGAATTTAAAAAGAATTTGAGTTGAATACTACCACTAAATTCTAAAATACAATAAGAACCACTTATTATCGATTTTGAAGAAAAAACACTTGTAAATAAAAGAGAATTATTATTAAATGTTTATAAAGAAATAGTGTGAATAATGAATAACAAACCCCAAGATTACAGAAGAAAGCGAGAATTATTATTAAATGTTTATAAAGAAATAGTGTGAATAATGAAATCCCAAGATTACAGAAGAAAGCAAGAATTATTATTAAATGTTTATAAAGAAATAGCGTGAACAATGAATAATGAAATCCCAAGATTACAGAAGAAAGCGAGAACTATTACTAAACGTCTACAAGGAAATAATGTGAATGATAAATAATGAAACCCCAAGATAAAAGTTTTTACCTCAAATCTACCTATGCAAAATAAAGAAAGAGAAAAATCATATGACCTAAAATACATACCACATTGCCAAATGAAGGAAACAACTTCAGTAAACGATTGAATGTAACCAATGTAATGTTAAAGAAGACAAGAAAGAAAGATTATTTATGAACATAATTCATTGAAAAATAAACAGCCAAAATAATGAAATACGATAAGAAGAAGAATAGTTGGGCTAAGGAATGTATTTAATCAGAAATACAGTTATAATGATCATCACACAACAACTATTTAGAAAATATTGACGTCAGAGAAAAAACAAGTTAAGAAGATACTTAGCATTACAATCACAACAAAAATGAAAACAAAAATGATTACAAATGATAACTGTTAAATTTAATATCAAAGAATGTTTAAGGAACTAAAATGGAATCACAAAATATGAAGGATAGTAATGAAGAAATATAAAAGCAACAAAGAAAAAAAATTTTTCCCAAATATTTATTATTAAATAATTAAAGAGATTATTAGGAGATTATTATATTTTATAGCTGACTGTAGATGAATTCCAGCAGTACTATATTAAGATGTGGTGTGGGCAGCAGAGTATGAAGCCAAACAGCGCCTCTCTGAACTGTACCAACGCATGTATTAGGGATTGTTAGGGAAATTAAATATTTAAGGAATATTAGAATAGTTGCAAGAATGACTTCAGTTTCCAAAAGAGTAGGACGAAGAAAACAGAAGAAATGAGTTGACAGAAGAATAATTGAGAAATACAGTGATTATAGTAATTATAAGTAGAAGAGATGTGAAACTAATGTATCATTGAATATTGTAGCCAACTATCAACAAATAATGTTTACAGAAATTAAAAATGATCAAGAAGGTTAATTGAATTGATGAAATGTTATTAAATAAAAAAAAGTATTAATACTAGTCTAATGAAGTTACATTGAGAATCCCATCGTCAACCATTAACAATGAAATGAAGAAAAGGCATATGAAAAAGACAAGTTTATTTGACCTAAACTTCATTCAGGTAAACTAAACTTTTTTAGGAGGGGGAGCATATGTAACGCAACAGAAATGCTAGCATCCGTGTTACATAAAAACAAGGTTAACAGAATAATAAACAAGTCAATATCTAACCCCATGATAGAACAAAGATCTAATAATTACATTTATAATTATAGATAAAGGTAAATAAGGATGCAAGGTAGTATTAACAAGAATAAACGAACCTGTAAGTTAGATAATAGTTGATGATATATGTTCAGTGAAGAGCAAACAAAAAATGAAACAATAATTTACTTTATAGTAATAGCAAATAAGAATTTTGAGTTAAGAGATATTATTTTGTGACAACAAATATTATGATAAAGTTTATGTTATGTTATACCAAATATGTGTTGAGTTAATGAAAGATAATGAAACAAGATGTATTATTCAATGACTGATGTAGAATGAAGTGTGAAGCAGCTAATTAACGTTAATAGATTTGAATTTTCTTATATGTAATCCATAGGTCAAGATAAAATTATTATTAGATATAGAAAAATAATTGTTTATGTAAATGTTAATAGTTAAGATTTGATTATATGTATGAATTTATGTAAAAGGGGCTATAGATGTTTACCAGTTATAAACACAGGTAGATCCGTTTACAATAAAAGGCCTAACAGCCAAAACCACTATATAACCACTCATAACATAAAGGTTAGGTACATCAATTAATAATAATTAATGAATACGATTTGAAGAGCTAGAAGTAAACATTAAATTAATAATGATATATAATAAAATTTATACAAATTATGATAATGTCATAATGCCATGATATCGATTAATAACGTTTAATATCGAAAAGGTATTAAATATAAAAAAAGAAGAAAAAACAGGCTTATATAAAAAAACCAGCAGAATATGTGTAGAAAATAATAAACCAACTATCTGTAAAGTTACATCCCGATAGGATAGCAAATTGATAAGGAATAGACAAAAAATATATGAAATAAACACTATATTCAAAACATGTGGAAGGAAGAAAAATCATGTGTTGCTAGGGACGACAGAAAAAGAGGAAGTTGTTGATTTGACAATAATTGCTTTGATGATCTGAATGTGATGAGATTAAAAACCCAAGAAATGTCTATTTAATCGGAATATTCTAAATTAGCAACCACTATTATAAAACACAAAATCCTAATGATAATATTTATGACTCTTACCAGTACAGTTTAACCAAATAAGACTATAGTATGAAATCACAATAGAAAATAAATAACTGGATTCTACAAGGAAGGACTTGAACTGTCCCATATCCGAAGGGAATTGATGATATATTAAACAAATAGAAAGAATTAACAGTATCACAATTAATAATATACACTACACCAGAAGTTATAACCTTTCAAATACACGGAACAACACTAATTGCTTCAACCGAGAGAAGAACATATTTGGATCCTGGAGTTGCAGAAGAAGCATCAATCGGGCTGTAAATCAATCCAAAGAGCTGTATTTCCGAAGTGGACAGGACAAGAATTCCATTTTATTAAACCGAAGAAAGAATATCGTACGGCATAATTGTCCAAAACAGTAAATTTATCAATCAACCGCCTACACGATTGGCTTCGTTCTAGTCTGGTAAATTATTATTATATTAATCATACTAACTACACAACACTTCAAATTTGTAAATCTTGCATTCTTATCTATGTATTTTTAATCTTCCCCACAGTTACAAGAACCTTCACACCCTGAATTAAATTAATTACAAATTAAAACACACTATATAACTGAATTTAAATAAAGGATCGGAATAATCAACAATCGATTCACGCAATCTATAGCCCAAGCATATGTTAGTTAGAACATATCTTATTCAATGTTAAAGAAGTAAACAAATAAAGAACCTTTATATAATTGCAAAATCTTGTCATTTGGAGTATGAGTTAATGACTTGGGAATAAAAAGTAACTGAATAAGTATAGAATAATTGGTTAACATAAACAGTGAAATAACCTATAAGTTTTGTTGAGAAGATACTACAGCGCTTATAGCGGAATTATCTGACACCAAAGAGAGAGCGTAAAAATACAAAATTAGATATAATTCTCTTCAAGGTATAATAGGGTTGAACGAAATTACAGAATAACGCATTAATTATTTAAGTTTCAGGTACACTAACACTGATATTTTTTAGAGAGCTAAGTTAATATTAATTAATTACACCAATATATCCCACAACTCCAAATATCTCAGATATTTAAATAATTAAAATAATTCAAAACACATTGGCATAGGTTTAGTAACAATATTAATAAATTTAATAAAGTGAACGAAGAGGATGAATCAACAAGATAATTATAATTTGTTTTACTTTTACTGGATGCATTCTCCTTTATCAACAAGACTTGATAACGGTCCGGGAGGAAGCGGATTCAGTTGACGAGTTCCTCCTAGGCTTCTTAGCCGGGCGTCTACGCGGACCAACGGCCACGTATTCGTTCGGTTCTTCCACCGGGAGTGGAGGTATCGGGTTTGGGAACTCGTTCGTCTTCATGCCTCGAGTCGATTCTGGTGGGGCTAGGCAGAAGCGAGCGACTCGACAGCAGTCTCTGCCAGACGTCAGGGATCTTAGGTCTGGCCGATGAAGGAGGAGCTGGGCTAATGACCAGCTTCGTTGAATACCAGTCCTTACCTAGACTGGTGTCCACTGGTCCCTTTACCCCGGTGCTGTCTCAAGCGGTGCTTACCACTGGTGGGGGCCCGCAATGATCAGCCGGGGCAGCGCTACTTAACAGCCGTGAGCAGTTAGGAGAAAGCACTGATGATGTACGGCACTCACCAAAAGCTCAGAGCAATCCTCGACACTCGTGGACGGTGTGATGTTTGCCAGCGACAGGTGGCCCTTAAAAAGTCTTCTCCCAGCTGTTTCTTCTACCAGCTACTTCGTTCACCGGAAGCAGCTGGCTCCTGGATCTTCTTTCAGCAGAAAATAGAATCCTCTTCTTAGCGAGAGACGGGCGACTGCAGCAAGCAGTAGTGGTTGTGTCCAAGCTGTAGCTAAAGAGCGTCCAAGAGAGCGTCTCTCCGATGGAGTGCATTCTAGCGGCGCTCTTTTGAGGCCCTGACCGGGATCCCTGATTGCCTCGCTGCGAACACGTCAGGTGTCACGTCCCGGCTGCTGATCCCTGATTGGCTCGCTGTGTGTTCGTCAGGTTTCACGTGCCGCCAGGTGTTCACGGCGCTGGGACCGGAGAGCAGACGTGTACCTCGTTGCCATCAAAATATATTATAACAACACAATTTGCATTTATATAATGTACTGAATTCATGGGTGTAATCGTAATAAGAAGATGATACGTTATTTAAGTTGTAGAGTAACGTTGTCGTATGGTTATAATGTCACACGTTGTCTTGTCTGTGTCACTTTGTAGTACAAAGCTCTTTATTTATTTAAGTTTGTGTTGTAATTATTTTTATTAATTAAATTCGGCTATTGTTTTTGTTGTTGTTCAAAAAAATGTTTTAAATGTTCGATTATATTGGTTCTTCGGAATTTATTTATGGTGCGACGTTTCTTCGGTTGACTAGACGAATCTACGAAATCGATCTCTCACTAAAAGTACATTTTTATTTCATTAAATAATTACTTAATTACTTGAAGTGAAGTTGGATAACCGTGCAGTGTTGATATGACAATCTAAGTTTAGAATTATTCAAAATAAACTCATTTTGCCGCTGTCAGTGTTGCCATCCATTGCGAGATATCTACCTAATCTGTAATAGTCTAGTCTACTGAAATAAATCGTCTGACTCTATTTTTGTCGTATAAAATTATGGTTTATTTCTTGATAATATTCACTAAATTACTTTAAAAATATTATAAATTGTTACTTGTTTATTTTGGTTTACAATAATATTTATTTTTATGAAATCTTTTATCTCAGCGTTGGTTGTTTTGATTTGCAATTATCAGAATTATTATACTTATTTTTGGTTAAAATATTTATCTGACATGTGGGTCCTTTTAGACTGCAGAATACAAATAAAACAAACAGAAGACTTATACTACCATTATTGGGTAGTCGGAGTGATCACAAAATTAATTGCATCTTAATGAATAACAGAAAGTTTCATAGACATGTCTGGTTCCGACATTATAGATTAACTTGGTGTACGGTAACTGCGACCAATGAACTTTAAATGAATTAATAATTCTTTTATAACACATAAAATATAAACCCAATAAAGTTATAAATTAATTCAGTGTTCCAGGAAGACTGATTATTTATATTGGATTACTTTAAACAGGTAATCTGTTAATTCTTAGAACCGTAGTTAACTTGGTATTAATTTCTTTTAATAATGAAACAATGAAATATTTTAATAATATTAGAATCTTTCTTAAATCTAAGCACAAATTATTTTCTCAATTACCTTCGGATAATTAATCATGTCAATTGACAATTCTCAAAATTCTGGCTAGCTGTTGTTAAATTACCATCGGTTTAACTATGAATAAATTCATCGATATAACATTAATTCAAGCACTCTTAGTGTTTATATTGAAAAACTGTCATCATTTTTGTAACTTTCATCTATTAATTAATTAAAATTAAATTGAGAACTCTCTTTGTAATCAAAGTGATTACATGGTTTTACAATCTTGTGTTTTACATTGGTGCATTCTCTTGTGTTGAGAACTTAGTAATAATACTTCCAGCTACTGTCACATGACAGATGTATTTAATTATTATTATTATTATGCCTTACATTAGCGATAATAATTATACTACAATATTATGCTAGTAATGTACCATCTTTCTTGATATACAGATATCACCCTTTTTGTTTCTGATTAATTTTACAACTTGTTTTAGCTAAACTTTACATGGTGATTCCCATTCTGTCTGTTTTTGGTCATCTTGTTTACATCAATTAAAATATAAATACTACTCTAGGGAGTTCATCTTGGTACTGGTAGAACCCTTACAATATCTACTTGATTTTTTTTCCAAGAGATTTTAGTTAAATTATGTTTTAATTATTAATTCTTATTGATCTAAGTGAAAAGTACATGTAGTTAGGTTATGTGTCTCCCCACTCTAATGCAACAATGGGTTGACTGAGTTTATTTTCATTTACAATTTTTATTTTTTTTTTACTTGTATTAGTGATATTAATTATCACCTGTAATTTATCATTTAGTTCTTTTTCTCTCTATTATCATTTTTTATAACTTATTTGGTCATTATTACTGTTATCTGACAATATTGGTTCTCTATTAACTTCGATTAATACTGGACATAATATGTTATCATACTGTTGTTTACAGCTTCTTATTATACTAATATTCTTATTACTCTCACTCTCCTGGTTATTATTGGATGCCCTACTCATTTACTAGATTAGTGGTCATATTCAGGTCATCTAATGTAGTCAGTTAGTGTTTTGGCTATCTGTCATTGTCTCATTCTGTACTTCGCTTGTCGTTGGCAATTTATTTCACCTTCAATCTATTTATTTCACTCACCTTCTTATCTAATAGTTAGTGTAAGTCCTCGTTTCTGCTTGTGGCACCATATTGATTGACATCATTATTATTACTGTTTTCTTCTTTATAATATGTGTTCCTCAGTGTTACTTGGTTTCTCACTGACTATTGGGTTATTGGATCTATTGGGTATTCACTATTTAATACATTTTCTTTCTTGTTTTATTATTATTACCATTACTGTTTTAACTCTTTAGTTGTGAGTTCATTCTTCTATTATTATTTATTTATGTAGTTTTAATGCTTGGTACACTCATTGTGACTACTAATGGATCTTGTTCCACTCAATTATTATGATATGTTGTATATGTTTTGATGTCCAAAATATCGTGGTCATATGTCTCGTTACAAAGTTTAATATTGTTCCATTATTTATTTACTAAACAAAATCTTTCATTTCGCATATTAAATATTGACTCATTATTATATCGTTTGTACGAATCTTTCGTACACAACCTATTGCTAACAAATTGCGTACACAAGTTATACATAAATCTTATTATCTAAGTTTAATTAATTAAATATTTATTATGCTCTCGGCTTACTCATTGTGTGCTCATCTTTTTTTAATTGCTGATTAATTTGCTTCAATAATGAGTTTACTTGTATTCAAATTTCTTTTATATTAATTTGTTTTATTTATTAATATTATAACTTATAATCTGTGTTCGGGTAAAGCCCCACTGTTGGGTTCGTCAATTTATAACTTACCTAGTACGTACGCCTCTGTTTCTCTTCTCTATTCTAATTAATTAATATACCAATTTATATTGAATTTTAATTTATTAGGTGTCGTGGTGTTGTTAATTATATCTACCTTATCCTTCTATTTAATATAAGGGTGTTGGTGTGAGTAAAACTTATGTAGGTAGGGTGTTATTCGAAAATTCCGCTCAAGCCTATTTTGCTTTGAAGAGAATGAGAGAAATTTTGTATGGAATTCTCCTCTCTTTAATACCTGAGAAGTCCGCGAATAGCGCTGTGGTTCCCAGACAAGGAAATTTTTGAGGTTAACCCACCATTATTGGTTATACTCTCTATCTATTTTATTTCTTATTCACACTCCATTAAATCCTACATAAATAAGAAGATATTGAAATTCTGCAATGATTGTTTATTAGTTTTTAATATTTAATATCCAACAATATTGTTCTTACTTTAGATACGAAAAGGCTATAAGTCTGAATTAATCGATTATCGTTCGGTACAAGGTTTTATATTAAATTCAGTTATGGTTTTTTTATAATTCTTTTAAATACAGGGCGTGAAGGTTCTTTCAACTGTTGGGAAGATCAGAAAATACATAAATAGGAATACAAGGTATTACAATATAAAGTTTTATTTTATTAAATATTATTTAAGTAATTGAAGCTTTACCGTCCGCTGGACATCGCAGCTCGAGGAGGCTGTTCACGTCTAACCTCTATTATTGTTTGGTCCGTATCGAGAGCAGATGAAATGATCTTCGTCCGTCTTGTCTCCAAAGTTGTAAATAAAGTGGAATTCTTGGTCCTTGGGTGATGCAGAAATACCACTCCTTTTGTTCACCAATGTCCAAGCTTGTGATTACGTGCTTCGACGAACTCCGAATCCAAATACGTTTTTCTATTGGAAGGTGTAAATTGCAAGTTCCAATGTAATTTGGTGGTTATTTTAGTTTCATTTGTTTTAGAGGATTAAATCTTTATGCAGGTAGTTATTTATCTGGTTTTATTACTTCATTAATTTAACATTCTGTTCATGATCCGAAATTGGGCAATCCAAGTTCTTCCTTTAATTTTAGTTACTTATTATCGTTTTATACTATCCAATTAGACAAATTGGTTAATGGTTATTTGACCCAAACTACTGCAATTTGTCATTCATTTATTGTAACGTTTGATGTATTTAGTATTCCAAATTAATCCAGTTTTTTATTGAGCATCTCTCTTAGTTAAACTCCTCTCGTTCATGTCATAAAATTCAATAATCAAAATCAACAAATTATATCCATCTTGTCGTCCATAGCAACAACCTTCTTTATTCTTATTCGATATTGTGTTATATTGTAATCATTTCATATAATATTCTTCCACTCATCAAAATAATTCCTTACTAAACTTCCATTATATCAGAATATAATCTTATTTATAGCTTGTTTACTAATTCCTATATATTTTGCCGGTTTTTCACTCTTAGTATGTTTCTTTTAATAAATATTATTTTTCCGTTACCAAACATTATCTATCGGTATCATTGCACTATGGCATTACCATAATTTGTTTAGTTTGAGTTTGTTTATTATTTATTATTAATTTCTACTAACTCATTGAATTATATTTAGTATTTGTTACTAATTTCTTTACCTAACCTTTCTGATCTGATTTTTTATATAATGTTATTGGCTGTTAGGCCTATTATTATACCTTGATCTACTTCTGAATTTAACTTGTTAACAATTATAGCCTTTTTATCCAAGTTTACAATTATAATCAACTTTTATCTACGTACATGTATACAAATAATTATCTTTATAATATCTAACAACAACTTTATCTTGACTATAGATAACACATAAAAATGAAATTAATTAATACTCAATAACTGAGTTCAACCACAGTTCTACAACAGTAAATGAATAATACATATTACTTAATTACTTGATATTCTATCAACAAGAAAACTTTCACATGAACACAAAATATAAAATCACAGTCATGAAAATAACATAACATCATACAATTCATAACAAGTATTTTCGAGTAACTTAGAACGTACATTATTTACTCATTCTTATCTATTTTCATAACATCAATTACTCTGAAATAGTCAACATTAGTTTTTCTTTCTTACCATATTTATCAATGTATTTTATTTACCTCTCACTGAACCTTGAGGTTTATCACTATTTTCATTATTACATGCATATCTTTTATTATTATTATTACCTTGCATTCTTATTACTTTTAAACAATTATGAGTTTATTTTCTGGCCTTTTTATAAGTGTGGAAAATTAAAATATTTTCTTCCCTATTCTAATTTTAATATTTTATTTATGTAACGTCGAGGACCGCATTTCTGTTACGTTACAATATATATAAACTTTCACGTATGAACTTACTATTCGTTGTCACTTCCCCAAACATTTCGAGGTGATGTTCCTCTTCCTCAGTGGAACATCACCTCGAAACGTTTGGGGAAGTGACAACGAATAATAAGTTCATACGTAAAAGTTTATATATATTAATAAATTTAATAAAGTGAACGAAGAGGATGAATCAACAAGATAATTATAATTTGTTTTACTTTTACTGGATGCATTCTCCTTTATCAACAAGACTTGATAACGGTCCGGGAGGAAGCGGATTCGGTTGACGAGTTCCTCCTAGGCGTCTTAGCCGGGCGTCTACGCGGACCAACGGGTACGTATTCGTCCGGCTCTTCCACCAGGAGGGGAGGTATCGGGTTTGGGAACTCGTCCGTCTTCATGCCTCGAGTCGATTCTGGTGGGGCTAGGCAGAAGCGAGCGACTCGACAGCAGTCTCTGCCAGACGTCAGGGATCTTAGGTCCAGCCGATGAAGGAGGAGCTGGGCTAATGACCAGCTTCGTTGAATACCAGTCCTTACCTAGACTGGTGTCCACTGGTCCCTTTACCCCGGTGCTGTCTCAAGCGGTGCTTACCACTGGTGGGGGCCCGCAATGATCAGCCGGGGCAGCGCCACTTAACAGCCGTGAGCAGTTAGGAGAAAGCACTGATGATGTACAGCACTCACCAAAAGCTCAGAGCAATCCTCGACACTCGTGGACGGTGTGATGTTTGCCAGCGACAGGTGGCCCTTAAAAAGTCTTCTCCCAGCTGTTTCTTCTACCAGCTACTTCGTTCACCGGAAGCAGCTGGCTCCTGGATCTTCTTTCAGCAGAAAATAGAATCCTCTTCTTAGCGAGAGACGGGCGACTGCAGCAAGCAGTAGTGGTTGTGTCCAAGCTGTAGCTAAAGAGCGTCTCTCCGATGGAGTGCATTCTAGCGGCGCCCTTTTGAGGCCCTGACCGGGATCCCTGATTGCCTCGCTGCGAACACGTCAGGTGTCACGTCCCGGCTGCTGATCCCTGATTGGCTCTCTGTGTGTTCGTCAGGTTTCACGTGCCGCCAGGTGTTCACGGCGCTGGGACCGGAGAGCAGACGTGTACCTCGTTGCCATCACAATATATTATAACAACACAATTTGCATTTATATAATGTACTGAATTCATGGGTGTAATCGTAATAAGAAGATGATACGTTATTTAAGTTGTAGAGTAACGTTGTCGTATGGTTATAATGTCACACGTTGTCTTGTCTGTGTCACTTTGTAGTACAAAGCTCTTTATTTATTTAAGTTTGTGTTGTAATTATTTTTATTAATTAAATTCGGCTATTGTTTTTGTTGTTGTTCAAAAAAATGTTTTAAATGTTCGATTATATTGGTTCTTCGGAATTTATTTATGGTGCGACATTTCTTCGGTTGACTAGACGAATCTACGAAATCGATCTCTCACTAAAAGTACATTTTTATTTCATTAAATAATTACTTAATTACTTGAAGTGAAGTTGGATAACCGTGCAGTGTTGATATGACAATCTAAGTTTAGAATTATTCAAAATAAACTCATTTTGCCGCTGTCAGTGTTGCCATCCATTGCGAGATATCTACCTAATCTGTAATAGTCTAGTCTACTGAAATAAATCGTCTGACTCTATTTTTGTCGTATAAAATTATGGTTTAATTCTTGATAATATTCACTAAATTACTTTAAAAATATTATAAATTGTTACTTGTTTATTTTGGTTTACAATAATATTTATTTTTATGAAATCTTTTATCTCAGCGTTGGTTGTTTTGATTTGCAATTATCAGAATTATTATACTTATTTTTGGTTAAAATATTTATCTGACATGTGGGTCCTTTTAGACTGCAGAATACAAATAAAACAAACAGAAGACTTATACTACCATTATTGGGTAGTCGGAGTGATTACAAAATTAATTGCATCTTAATGAATAACAGAAAGTTTCATAGACATGTCTGGTTCCGACATTATAGATTAACTTGGTGTATGGTAACTGCGACCAATGAACTTTAAATGAATTAATAATTCTTTTATAGCACATAAAATATAAACCCAATAAAGTTATAAATTAATTCAGTGTTCCTGGAAGACTGATTATTTATATTGGATTACTTTAAACAGGTAATCTGTTAATTCTTAGAACCGTAGTTAACTTGGTATTAATTTCTTTTAATAATGAAACAATGAAATATTTTAATAATATTAGAATCTTTCTTAAATCTAAGCACAAATTATTTTCTCAATTACCTTCGGATAATTAATCATGTCAATTGACAATTCTCAAAATTCTGGCTAGCTGTTGTTAAATTACCATCGGTTTAACTATGAATAAATTCATCAATATAACATTAATTCAAGCACTCTTAGTGTTTATATTGAAAAACTGTCATCATTTTTGTAACTTTCATCTATTAATTAATTAAAATTAAATTGAGAACTCTCTTTGTAATCAAAGTGATTACTTGGTTTTACAATCTTGTGTTTTACATTGGTGCATTCTCTTGTGTTGAGAACTTAGTAATAATACTTCCAGCTACTGTCACATGACAGATGTATTTAATTATTATTATTATGCCTTACATTAGCGATAATAATTATACTACAATATTATGCTAGTAATGTACCATCTTTCTTGATATACAGATATCACCCTTTTTGTTTCTGATTAATTTTACAACTTGTTTTAGCTAAACTTTACATGGTGATTCCCATTCTGTCTGTTTTTGGTCATCTTGTTTACATCAATTAAAATATAAATACTACTCTAGGTAGTTCATCTTGGTACTGGTAGAACCCTTACAATATCTACTTGATTTTTTTTTCCAAGAGATTTTAGTTTAATTATGTTTTAATTATTAATTCTTATTGATCTAAGTGAAAAGTACATGTAGTTAGGTTATGTGTCTCCCCACTCTAATGCAACAATGGGTTGACTGAGTTTATTTTCATTTACAATTTTTATTTTTTTTTACTTGTATTAGTGTTATTAATTATCACCTGTAATTTATCATTTGGTTCTTTTTCTCTCTACTATCATTTTTTATAACTTATTTGGTCATTATTACTGTTATCTGACAATATTGGTTCTCTATTAACTTCGATTAATACTGGACATAATATGTTATCATACTGTTGTTTACAGCTTCTTATTATACTAATATTCTTATTACTCTCACTCTCCTGGTTATTATTGGATGCCCTACTCATTTACTAGATTAGTGGTCATATTCAGGTCATCTAATGTAGTCAGTTAGTGTTTTGGCTATCTGTCACTGTCTCATTCTGTACTTCGCTTGTCGTTGGCAATTTATTTCACCTTCAATCTATTTATTTCACTCACCTTCTTATCTAATAGTTAGTGTAAGTCCTCGTTTCTGCTTGTGGCACCATATTGATTGACATCATTATTATTATTGTTTTCTTCTTTATAATATGTGTTCTTCAGTGTTACTTGGTTTCTCACTGACTATTGGGTTATTGGATCTATTGGGTATTCACTATTTAATACATTTTCTTTCTTGTTTTATTATTATTACCATTACTGTTTTAACTCTTTAGTTGTGAGTTCATTCTTCTATTATTATTTATTTATGTAGTTTTAATGCTTGGTACACTCATTGTGACTACTTAATGGATCTTGTTCCACTCAATTATTATGATATGTTGTATATGTTTTGATGTCCAAAATATCGTGGTCATATGTCTCGTTACAAAGTTTAATATTGTTCCATTATTTATTTACTAAACAAAATCTTTCAGTTCGCATATTAAATATTGACTCATTATTATATCGTTTGTACGAATCTTTCGTACACAACTTATTGCTAACAAATTGCGTACACAAGTTATACATAAATCTTATTATCTAATTTTAATTAATTAAATATTTATTATGCTCTCGGCTTACTCATTGTGTGCTCATCTTTTTTTAATTGCTGATTAATTTGCTTCAATAATGAGTTTACTTGTATTCAAATTTCTTTTATATTAAATTGTTTTATTTATTAATATTATAACTTATAATCTGTGTTCGGGTAAAGCCCCACTGTTGGGTTCGTCAATTTATAACTTACCTAGTACGTACGTCTCTGTTTCTCTTCTCTATTCTAATTAATTAATATACCAATTTATATTGAATTTTAATTTATTAGGTGTCGTGGTGTTGTTAATTATATCTACCTTATCCTTCTATTTAATATAAGGGTGTTGGTGTGAGTAAAACTTATGTAGGTAGGGTGTTATTCGAAAATTCCGCTCAAGCCTATTTTGCTTTGAAGAGAATGAGAGAAATTTTGTATGGAATTCTCCTCTCTTTAATACCTGAGAAGTCCGCGAATAGCGCTGTGGTTCCCAGACAAGGAAATTTTGGAGGTTAACCCACCGCGTACGGTGATTATTGGTTATACTCTCTATCTATTTTATTTCTTATTCACACTCCATTAAATCCTATATAAATGAGAAGATATTGAAATTCTGCAATGATTCTTTATTAGTTTTTAATATTTAATATCCAACAATATTGTTCTTACTTTAGATACGAAAAGGCTATAAGTCTGAATTAATCGATTATCATTCGGTACAAGGTTTTATACTAAATTCAGTTATGGTTTTTTTATAATTCTTTTAAATACAGGGCGTGAAGGTTCTTTCAACTGTTGGGAAGATCAGAAAATACATAAATAGGAATACAAGGTATTACAATATAAAGTTTTATTTTATTAAATATTATTTAAGTAATTGAAGCTTTACTGTCCGCTGGACATCGCAGCTCGAGGAGGCTGTTCACGTCTAACCTCTATTATTGTTTGGTCCGTATCGAGAGCAGATGAAATGATCTTCGTCCGTCTTGTCTCCAAAGTTGTAAATAAAGTGGAATTCTTGGTCCTTGGGTGATGCAGAAATACCACTCCTTTTGTTCACCAATGTCCAAGCTTGTGATTACGTGCTTCGACGAACTCCGAATCCAAATACGTTTTTCTATTGGAAGGTGTAAATTGCAAGTTCCAATGTAATTTGGTGGTTATTTTAGTTTCATTTGTTTTAGAGGATTAAATCTTTATGCAGGTAGTTATTTATCTGGTTTTATTACTTCATTAATTTAACATTCTGTTCATGATCCGAAATTGGGCAATCCAAGTTCTTCCTTTAATTTTAGTTACTTATTATCGTTTTATACTATCCAATTAGACAAATTGGTTAATGGTTATTTGACCCAAACTATTGCAATTTGTCATTCATTTATTGTAACGTTTGATGTATTTAGTATTCCAAATTAATCCAGTTTTTTATTGAGCTTCTCTCTTAGTTAAACTCCTCTCGTTCATGTCATAAAATTCAATAATCAAAATCAACAAATTATATCCATCTTGTCGTCCATAGCAACAACCTTCTTTATTCTTATTCGATATTGTGTTATATTGTAATCATTTCATATAATATTCTTCCACTCATCAAAATAATTCCTTACTAAACTTCCATTATATCAGAATATAATCTTATTTATAGCTTGTTTACTAATTCCTACATATATTTTGCCGGTTTTTCACTCTTAGTATGTTTCTTTTAATAAATATTATTTTTCCGTTACCAAACATTATCTATCGGTATCATTGCACTATGGCATTACCATAATTTGTTTAGTTTGAGTTTGTTTATTATTTATTATTAATTTCTACTAACTCATTGAATTATATTTAGTATTTGTTACTAATTTCTTTACCTAACCTTTCTGATCTGATTTTTTATATAATGTTATTGGCTGTTAGGCCTATTATTATACCTTGATCTACTTCTGAATTTAACTTGTTAACAATTATAGCCTTTTTATCCAAGTTTACAATTATAATCAACTTTTATCTACGTACATGTATACAAATAATTATCTTTATAATATCTAACAACAACTTTATCTTGACCTATAGATAACACATAAAAATGAAATTAATTAATACTCAATAACTGAGTTCAACCACAGTTATACAACAGTAAATGAATAATACATATTACTTAATTACTTTATATTCTATCAACAAGAAAACTTTCACATGAACACAAAATATAAAATCACAGTCATGATAATAACATAACATCATACAATTCATAACAAGTATTTTCGAGTAACTTAGAACGTACATTATTTACTCATTCTTATCTATTTTCATAACATCAATTACTCTGAAATAGTCAACATTAGTTTTTCTTTCTTACCATATTTATCAATGTTTTTTATTTACCTCTCACTGAACCTTGAGGTTTATCACTATTATCATTATTACATGCTTATCTTTTATTATTATTATTACCTTGCATTCTTATTACTTTTAAACAATTATGAGTTTATTTTCTGGCCTTTTTATAAGTGTGGAAAATTAAAATATTTTCTTCCCTATTCTAATTTTAATATTTTATTTATGTAACGTCGAGGACCGCATTTCTGTTACGTTACAATATATATAAACTTTCACGTATGAACTTACTATTCGTTGTCACTTCCCCAAACGTTTCGAGGTGATGTTCCTCTTCCTCAGTGGAACATCACCTCGAAACGTTTGGGGAAGTGACAACGAATAATAAGTTCATACGTAAAAGTTTATATATATTAATAAATTTAATAAAGTGAACGAAGAGGATGAATCAACAAGATAATTATAATTTGTTTTACTTTTACTGGATGCATTCTCCTTTATCAACAAGACTTGATAACGGTCCGGGAGGAAGCGGATTCGGTTGACGAGTTCCTCCTAGGCTTCTTAGCCGGGCGTCTACGCGGACCAACGGTCACGTATTCGTCCGGCTCTTCCACCGGGAGGGGAGGTATCGGGTTTGGGAACTCGTCCGTCTTCATGCCTCGAGTCGATTCTGGTGGGGCTAGGCAGAAGCGAGCGACTCGACAGCAGTCTCTGCCAGACGTCAGGGTTCTTAGGTCCGGCCGATGAAGGAGGAGCTGGGCTAATGACCAGCTTCGTTGAATACCAGTCCTTACCTAGACTGGTGTCCACTGGTCCCTTTACCCCGGTGCTGTCTCAAGCGGTGCTTACCACTGGTGGGGGCCCGCAATGATCAGCCGGGGCAGCGCTACTTAACAGCCGTGAGCAGTTAGGAGAAAGCACTGATGATGTACGGCACTCACCAAAAGCTCAGAGCAATCCTCGACACTCGTGGACGGTGTGATGTTTGCCAGCGACAGGTGGCCCTTAAAAAGTCTTCTCCCAGCTGTTTCTTCTACCAGCTAATTCGTTCACCGGAAGCAGCTGGCTCCTGGATTTTCTTTCAGCAGAAAATAGAATCCTCTTCTTAGCGAGAGACGGGCGACTGCAGCAAGCAGTAGTGGTTGTGTCCAAGCTGTAGCTAAAGAGCGTCCAAGAGAGCGTCTCACCGATGGAGTACATTCTAGCGGCGCTCTTTTGAGGCCCTGACCGGGATCCCTGATTGCCTCGCTGCGAACACGTCAGGTGTCACGTCCCGGCTGCTGATCCCTGATTGGCTCGCTGTGTGTTCGTCAGGTTTCACGTGCCGCCAGGTGTTCACGGCGCTGGGACCGGAGAGCAGACGTGTACCTCGTTGCCATCACAATATATTATAACAACACAATTTGCATTTATATAATGTACTGAATTCATGGGTGTAATCGTAATAAGAAGATGATACGTTATTTAAGTTGTAGAGTAACGTTGTCGTATGGTTATAATATCACACGTTGTCTTGTCTGTGTCACTTTGTAGTACAAAGCTCTTTATTTATTTAAGTTTGTGTTGTAATTATTTTTATTAATTAAATTCGGCTATTGTTTTTGTTGTTGTTCAAAAAAATGTTTTAAATGTTCGATTATATTGGTTCTTCGGAATTTATTTATGGTGCGACGTTTCTTCGGTTGACTAGACGAATCTACGAAATCGATCTCTCACTAAAAGTACATTTTTATTTCATTAAATAATTACTTAATTACTTGAAGTGAAGTTGGATAACCGTGCAGTGTTGATATGACAATCTAAGTTTAGAATTATTCAAAATAAACTCATTTTGCCGCTGTCAGTGTTGCCATCCATTGCGAGATATCTACCTAATCTGTAATAGTCTAGTCTACTGAAATAAATCGTCTGACTCTATTTTTGTCGTATAAAATTATGGTTTATTTCTTGATAATATTCACTAAATTACTTTAAAAATATTATAAATTGTTACTTGTTTATTTTGGTTTACAATAATATTTATTTTTATGAAATCTTTTATCTCAGCGTTGGTTGTTTTGATTTGCAATTATCAGAATTATTATACTTATTTTTGGTTAAAATATTTATCTGACATGTGGGTCCTTTTAGACTGCAGAATACAAATAAAACAAACAGAAGACTTATACTACCATTATTGGGTAGTCGGAGTGATTACAAAATTAATTGCATCTTAATGAATAACAGAAAGTTTCATAGACATGTCTGGTTCCGACATTATAGATTAACTTGGTGTATGGTAACTGCGACCAATGAACTTTAAATGAATTAATAATTCTTTTATAACACATAAAATATAAACCCAATAAAGTTATAAATTAATTCAGTGTTCCAGGAAGACTGATTATTTATATTGGATTACTTTAAACAGGTAATCTGTTAATTCTTAGAACCGTAGTTAACTTGGTATTAATTTCTTTTAATAATGAAACAATGAAATATTTTAATAATATTAGAATCTTTCTTAAATCTAAGCACAAATTATTTTCTCAATTACCTTCGGATAATTAATCATGTCAATTGACAATTCTCAAAATTCTGGCTAGCTGTTGTTAAATTACCATCGGTTTAACTATGAATAAATTCATCGATATAACATTAATTCAAGCACTCTTAGTGTTTATATTGAAAAACTGTCATCATTTTTGTAACTTTCATCTATTAATTAATTAAAATTAAATTGAGAACTCTCTTTGTAATCAAAGTGATTACATGGTTTTACAATCTTGTGTTTTACATTGGTGCATTCTCTTGTGTTGAGAACTTAGTAATAATACTTCCAGCTACTGTCACATGACAGATGTATTTAATTATTATTATTATGCCTTACATTAGCGATAATAATTATACTACAATATTATGCTAGTAATGTACCATCTTTCTTGATATACAGATATCACCCTTTTTGTTTCTGATTAATTTTACAACTTGTTTTAGCTAAACTTTACATGGTGATTCCCATTCTGTCTGTTTTTGGTCATCTTGTTTACATCAATTAAAATATAAATACTACTCTAGGTAGTTCATCTTGGTACTGGTAGAACCCTTACAATATCTACTTGATTTTTTTTTCCAAGAGATTTTAGTTTAATTATGTTTTAATTATTAATTCTTATTGATCTAAGTGAAAAGTACATGTAGTTAGGTTATGTGTCTCCCCACTCTAATGCAACAATGGGTTGACTGAGTTTATTTTCATTTACAATTTTTATTTTTTTTTACTTGTATTAGTGTTATTAATTATCACCTGTAATTTATCATTTGGTTCTTTTTCTCTCTACTATCATTTTTTATAACTTATTTGGTCATTATTACTGTTATCTGACAATATTGGTTCTCTATTAACTTCGATTAATACTGGACATAATATGTTATCATACTGTTGTTTACAGCTTCTTATTATACTAATATTCTTATTACTCTCACTCTCCTGGTTATTATTGGATGCCCTACTCATTTACTAGATTAGTGGTCATATTCAGGTCATCTAATGTAGTCAGTTAGTGTTTTGGCTATCTGTCACTGTCTCATTCTGTACTTCGCTTGTCGTTGGCAATTTATTTCACCTTCAATCTATTTATTTCACTCACCTTCTTATCTAATAGTTAGTGTAAGTCCTCGTTTCTGCTTGTGGCACCATATTGATTGACATCATTATTATTATTGTTTTCTTCTTTATAATATGTGTTCTTCAGTGTTACTTGGTTTCTCACTGACTATTGGGTTATTGGATCTATTGGGTATTCACTATTTAATACATTTTCTTTCTTGTTTTATTATTATTACCACTACTGTTTTAACTCTTTAGTTGTGAGTTCATTCTTCTATTATTATTTATTTATGTAGTTTTAATGCTTGGTACACTCATTGTGACTACTTAATGGATCTTGTTCCACTCAATTATTATGATATGTTGTATATGTTTTGATGTCCAAAATATCGTGGTCATATGTCTCGTTACAAAGTTTAATATTGTTCCATTATTTATTTACTAAACAAAATCTTTCAGTTCGCATATTAAATATTGACTCATTATTATATCGTTTGTACGAATCTTTCGTACACAACTTATTGCTAACAAATTGCGTACACAAGATATACATAAATCTTATTATCTAATTTTAATTAATTAAATATTTATTATGCTCTCGGCTTACTCATTGTGTGCTCATCTTTTTTTAATTGCTGATTAATTTGCTTCAATAATGAGTTTACTTGTATTCAAATTTCTTTTATATTAATTTGTTTTATTTATTAATATTATAACTTATAATCTGTGTTCGGGTAAAGCCCCACTGTTGGGTTCGTCAATTTATAACTTACCTAGTACGTACGTCTCTGTTTCTCTTCTCTATTCTAATTAATTAATATACCAATTTATATTGAATTTTAATTTATTAGGTGTCGTGGTGTTGTTAATTATATCTACCTTATCCTTCTATTTAATATAAGGGTGTTGGTGTGAGTAAAACTTATGTAGGTAGGGTGTTATTCGAAAATTCCGCTCAAGCCTATTTTGCTTTGAAGAGAATGAGAGAAATTTTGTATGGAATTCTCCTCTCTTTAATACCTGAGAAGTCCGCGAATAGCGCTGTGGTTCCCAGACAAGGAAATTTTGGAGGTTAACCCACCATTATTGGTTATACTCTCTATCTCTTTTATTTCTTATTCACACTCCATTAAATCCTATATAAATGAGAAGATATTGAAATTCTGCAATGATTCTTTATTAGTTTTTAATATTTAATATCCAACAATATTGTTCTTACTTTAGATACGAAAAGGCTATAAGTCTGAATTAATCGATTATCGTTCGGTACAAGGTTTTATATTAAATTCAGTTATGGTTTTTTATAATTCTTTTAAATACAGGGCGTGAAGGTTCTTTCAACTGTTGGGAAGATCAGAAAATACATAAATAGGAATACAAGGTATTACAATATAAAGTTTTATTTTATTAAATATTATTTAAGTAATTGAAGCTTTACCGTCCGCTGGACATCGCAGCTCGAGGAGGCTGTTCACGTCTAACCTCTATTATTGTTTGGTCCGTATCGAGAGCAGATGAAATGATCTTCGTCCGTCTTGTCTCCAAAGTTGTAAATAAAGTGGAATTCTTGGTCCTTGGGTGATGCAGAAATACCACTCCTTTTGTTCACCAATGTCCAAGCTTGTGATTACGTGCTTCGACGAACTCCGAATCCAAATACGTTTTTCTATTGGAAGGTGTAAATTGCAAGTTCGAATGTAATTTGGTGGTTATTTTAGTTTCATTTGTTTTAGAGGATTAAATCTTTATGCAGGTAGTTATTTATCTGGTTTTATTACTTCATTAATATAACATTCTGTTCATGATCCGAAATTAGGCAATCCAAGTTCTTCCTTTAATTTTAGTTACTTATTATCGTTTTATACTATCCAATTAGACAAATTGGTTAATGGTTATTTGACCCAAACTATTGCAATTTGTCATTCATTTATTGTAACGTTTGATGTATTTAGTATTCCAAATTAATCCAGTTTTTTATTGAGCATCTCTCTTAGTTAAACTCCTCTCGTTCATGTCATAAAATTCAATAATCAAAATCAACAAATTATATCCATCTTGTCGTCCATAGCAACAACCTTCTTTATTCTTATTCGATATTGTGTTATATTGTAATCATTTCATATAATATTCTTCCACTCATCAAAATAATTCCTTACTAAACTTCCATTATATCAGAATCAGAATATAATCTTATTTATAGCTTGTTTACTAATTCCTATATATTTTGCCGGTTTTTCACTCTTAGTATGTTTCTTTTAATAAATATTATTTTTCCGTTACCAAACATTATCTATCGGTATCATTGCACTATGGCATTACCATAATTTGTTTAGTTTGAGTTTGTTTATTATTTATTATTAATTTCTACTAACTCATTGAATTATATTTAGTATTTGTTACTAATTTCTTTACCTAACCTTTCTGATCTGATTTTTTATATAATGTTATTGGCTGTTAGGCCTATTATTATACCTTGATCTACTTCTGAATTTAACTTGTTAACAATTATAGCCTTTTTATCAAAGTTTACAATTATAATCAACTTTTATCTACGTACATGTATACAAATAATTATCTTTATAATATCTAACAACAACTTTATCTTGACCTATAGATAACACATAAAAATGAAATTAATTAATACTCAATAACTGAGTTCAACCACAGTTATACAACAGTAAATGAATAATACATATTACTTAATTACTTTATATTCTATCAACAAGAAAACTTTCACATGAACACAAAATATAAAATCACAGTCATGATAATAACATAACATCATACAATTCATAACAAGTATTTTCGAGTAACTTAGAACGTACATTATTTACTCATTCTTATCTATTTTCATAACATCAATTACTCTGAAATAGTCAACATTAGTTTTTCTTTCTTACCATATTTATCAATGTTTTTTATTTACCTCTCACTGAACCTTGAGGTTTATCACTATTATCATTATTACATGCTTATCTTTTATTATTATTATTACCTTGCATTCTTATTACTTTTAAACAATTATGAGTTTATTTTCTGGCCTTTTTATAAGTGTGGAAAATTAAAATATTTTCTTCCCTATTCTAATTTTAATATTTTATTTATGTAACGTCGAGGACCGCATTTCTGTTACGTTACAATATATATAAACTTTCACGTATGAACTTACTATTCGTTGTCACTTCCCCAAACGTTTCGAGGTGATGTTCCTCTTCCTCAGTGGAACATCACCTCGAAACGTTTGGGGAAGTGACAACGAATAATAAGTTCATACGTAAAAGTTTATATATATTAATAAATTTAATAAAGTGAACGAAGAGGATGAATCAACAAGATAATTATAATTTGTTTTACTTTTACTGGATGCATTCTCCTTTATCAACAAGACTTGATAACGGTCCGGGAGGAAGCGGATTCGGTTGACGAGTTCCTCCTAGGCTTCTTAGCCGGGCGTCTACGCGGACCAACGGTCACGTATTCGTCCGGCTCTTCCACCGGGAGGGGAGGTATCGGGTTTGGGAACTCGTCCGTCTTCATGCCTCGAGTCGATTCTGGTGGGCCTAGGCAGAAGCGAGCGACTCGACAGCAGTCTCTGCCAGACGTCAGGGATCTTAGGTCCGGCCGATGAAGGAGGAGCTGGGCTAATGACCAGCTTCGTTGAATACCAGTCCTTACCTAGACTGGTGTCCACTGGTCCCTTTACCCCGGTGCTGTCTCAAGCGGTGCTTACCACTGGTGGGGGCCCGCAATGATCAGCCGGGGCAGCGCTACTTAACAGCCGTGAGCAGTTAGGAGAAAGCACTGATGATGTACGGCACTCACCAAAAGCTCAGAGCAATCCTCGACACTCGTGGACGGTGTGATGTTTGCCAGCGACAGGTGGCCCTTAAAAAGTCTTCTCCCAGCTGTTTCTTCTACCAGCTAATTCGTTCACCGGAAGCAGCTGGCTCCTGGATCTTCTTTCAGCAGAAAATAGAATCCTCTTCTTAGCGAGAGACGGGCGACTGCAGCAAGCAGTAGTGGTTGTGTCCAAGCTGTAGCTAAAGAGCGTCCAAGAGAGCGTCTCTCCGATGGAGTGCATTCTAGCGGCGCTCTTTTGAGGCCCTGACCGGGATCCCTGATTGCCTCGCTGCGAACACGTCAGGTGTCACGTCCCGGCTGCTGATCCCTGATTGGCTCGCTGTGTGTTCGTCAGGTTTCACGTGCCGCCAGGTGTTCACGGCGCTGGGACCGGAGAGCAGACGTGTACCTCGTTGCCATCACAATATATTATAACAACACAATTTGCATTTATATAATGTACTGAATTCATGGGTGTAATCGTAATAAGAAGATGATACGTTATTTAAGTTGTAGAGTAACGTTGTCGTATGGTTATAATGTCACACGTTGTCTTGTCTGTGTCACTTTGTAGTACAAAGCTCTTTATTTATTTAAGTTTGTGTTGTAATTATTTTTATTAATTAAATTCGGCTATTGTTTTTGTTGTTGTTCAAAAAAATGTTTTAAATGTTCGATTATATTGGTTCTTCGGAATTTATTTATGGTGCGACGTTTCTTCGGTTGACTAGACGAATCTACGAAATCGATCTCTCACTAAAAGTACATTTTATTTCATTAAATAATTACTTAAATACTTGAAGTGAAGTTGGATAACCGTGCAGTGTTGATATGACAATCTAAGTTTAGAATTATTCAAAATAAACTCATTTTGCCGCTGTCAGTGTTGCCATCCATTGCGAGATATCTACCTAATCTGTAATAGTCTAGTCTACTGAAATAAATCGTCTGACTCTATTTTTGTCGTATAAAATTATGGTTTATTTCTTGATAATATTCACTAAATTACTTTAAAAATATTATAAATTGTTACTTGTTTATTTTGGTTTACAATAATATTTATTTTTATGAAATCTTTTATCTCAGCGTTGGTTGTTTTGATTTGCAATTATCAGAATTATTATACTTATTTTTGGTTAAAATATTTATCTGACATGTGGGTCCTTTTAGACTGCAGAATACAAATAAAACAAACAGAAGACTTATACTACCATTATTGGGTAGTCGGAGTGATTACAAAATTAATTGCATCTTAATGAATAACAGAAAGTTTCATAGACATGTCTGGTTCCGACATTATAGATTAACTTGGTGTATGGTAACTGCGACCAATGAACTTTAAATGAATTAATAATTCTTTTATAACACATAAAATATAAACCCAATAAAGTTATAAATTAATTCAGTGTTCCAGGAAGACTGATTATTTATATTGGATTACTTTAAACAGGTAATCTGTTAATTCTTAGAACCGTAGTTAACTTGGTATTAATTTCTTTTAATAATGAAACAATGAAATATTTTAATAATATTAGAATCTTTCTTAAATCTAAGCACAAATTATTTTCTCAATTACCTTCGGATAATTAATCATGTCAATTGACAATTCTCAAAATTCTGGCTAGCTGTTGTTAAATTACCATCGGTTTAACTATGAATAAATTCATCGATATAACATTAATTCAAGCACTCTTAGTGTTTATATTGAAAAACTGTCATCATTTTTGTAACTTTCATCTATTAATTAATTAAAATTAAATTGAGAACTCTCTTTGTAATCAAAGTGATTACATGGTTTTACAATCTTGTGTTTTACATTGGTGGATTCTCTTGTGTTGAGAACTTAGTAATAATACTTCCAGCTACTGTCACATGACAGATGTATTTAATTATTATTATTATGCCTTACATTAGCGATAATAATTATACTACAATATTATGCTAGTAATGTACCATCTTTCTTGATATACAGATATCACCCTTTTTGTTTCTGATTAATTTAACAACTTGTTTTAGCTAAAATTTACTTGGTGATTCCCATTCTGTCTGTTTTTGGTCATCTTGTTTACATCAATTAAAATATAAATACTACTCTAGGTAGTTCATCTTGGTACTGGTAGAACCCTTACAATATCTACTTGATTTTTTTCCAAGAGATTTTAGTTTAATTATGTTTTAATTATTAATTCTTATTGATCTAAGTGACAAGTACATGTAGTTAGGTTATGTGTCTCCCCACTCTAATGCAACAATGGGTTGACTGAGTTTATTTTCATTTACAATTTTTATTTTTTTTTTACTTGTATTAGTGTTATTAATTATCACCTGTAATTTATCATTTGGTTCTTTTTCTCTCTATTATCTCTTTTTATAACTTATTTGGTCATTATTACTGTTATCTGACAATATTGGTTCTCTATTAACTTCGATTAATACTGGACATAATATGTTATCATACTGTTGTTTACAGCTTCTTATTATACTAATATTCTTATTACTCTCACTCTCCTGGTTATTATTGGATGCCCTACTCATTTACTAGATTAGTGGTCATATTCAGGTCATCTAATGTAGTCAGTTAGTGTTTTGGCTATCTGTCACTGCCTCATTCTGTACTTCGCTTGTCGTTGGCAATTTATTTCACCTTCAATCTATTTATTTCACTCACCTTCTTATCTAATAGTTAGTGTAAGTCCTCGTTTCTGCTTGTGGCACCATATTGATTGACATCATTATTATTATTGTTTTCTTCTTTATAATATGTGTTCTTCAGTGTTACTTGGTTTCTCACTGACTATTGGGTTATTGGGTCTATTGGGTATTCACTATTTAATACATTTTCTTTCTTGTTTTATTATTATTACCATTACTGTTTTAACTCTTTAGTTGTGAGTTCATTCTTCTATTATTATTTATTTATGTAGTTTTAATGCTTGGTACACTCATTGTGACTACTTAATGGATCTTGTTCCACTCAATTATTATGATATGTTGTATATGTTTTGATGTCCAAAATATCGTGGTCATATGTCTCGTTACAAAGTTTAATATTGTTCCATTATTTATTTACTAAACAAAATCTTTCATTTCGCATATTAAATATTGACTCATTATTATATCGTTTGTACGAATCTTTCGTACACAACTTATTGCTAACAAATTGCGTACACAAGTTATACATAAATCTTATTATCTAATTTTAATTAATTAAATATTTATTATGCTCTCGGCTTACTCATTGTGTGCTCATCTTTTTTTAATTGCTGATTAATTTGCTTCAATAATGAGTTTACTTGTGTTCAAATTTCTTTTATATTAATTTGTTTTATTTATTAATATTATAACTTATAATCTGTGTTCGGGTAAAGTCCCACTGTTGGGTTCGTCAATTTATAACTTACCTAGTACGTACGTCTCTGTTTCTCTTCTCTATTCTAATTAATTAATATACCAATTTATATTGAATTTTAATTTATTAGGTGTCGTGGTGTTGTTAATTATATCTACCTTATCCTTCTATTTAATATAAGGGTGTTGGTGTGAGTAAAACTTATGTAGGTAGGGTGTTATTCGAAAATTCCGCTCAAGCCTATTTTGCTTTGAAGAGAATGAGAGAAATTTTGTATGGAATTCTCCTCTCTTTAATACCTGAGAAGTCCGCGAATAGCGCTGTGGTTCCCAGACAAGGAAATTTTGGAGGTTAACCCACCGCGTACGGTGATTATTGGTTATACTCTCTATCTATTTTATTTCTTATTCACACTCCATTAAATCCTATATAAATGAGAAGATATTGAAATTCTGCAATGATTCTTTATTAGTTTTTAATATTTAATATCCAACAATATTGTTCTTACTTTAGATACGAAAAGGCTATAAGTCTGAATTAATCGATTATCGTTCGGTACAAGGTTTTATATTAAATTCAGTTATGGTTTTTTTATAATTCTTTTAAATACAGGGCGTGAAGGTTCTTTCAACTGTTGGGAAGATCAGAAAATACATAAATAGGAATACAAGGTATTACAATATAAAGTTTTATTTTATTAAATATTATTTAAGTAATTGAAGCTTTACCGTCCGCTGGACATCGCAGCTCGAGGAGGCTGTTCACGTCTAACCTCTATTATTGTTTGGTCCGTATCGAGAGCAGATGAAATGATCTTCGTCCGTCTTGTCTCCAAAGTTGTAAATAAAGTGGAATTCTTGGTCCTTGGGTGATGCAGAAATACCACTCCTTTTGTTCACCAATGTCCAAGCTTGTGATTACGTGCTTCGACGAACTCCGAATCCAAATACGTTTTTCTATTGGAAGGTGTAAATTCCAAGTTCGAATGTAATTTGGTGGTTATTTTAGTTTCATTTGTTTTAGAGCATTAAATCTTTATGCAGGTAGTTATTTATCTGGTTTTATTACTTCATTAATTTAACATTCTGTTCATGATCCGAAATTGGGCAATCCAAGTTCTTCCTTTAATTTTAGTTACTTATTATCGTTTTATACTATCCAATTAGACAAATTGGTTAATGGTTATTTGACCCAAACTATTGCAATTTGTCATTCATTTATTGTAACGTTTGATGTATTTAGTATTCCAAATTAATCCAGTTTTTTATTGAGCATCTCTCTTAGTTAAACTCCTCTCGTTCATGTCATAAAATTCAATAATCAAAATCAACAAATTATATCCATCTTGTCGTCCATAGCAACAACCTTCTTTATTCTTATTCGATATTGTGTTATATTGTAATCATTTCATATAATATTCTTCCACTCATCAAAATAATTCCTTACTAAACTTCCATTATATCAGAATATAATCTTATTTATAGCTTGTTTACTAATTCCTATATATTTTGCCGGTTTTTCACTCTTAGTATGTTTCTTTTAATAAATATTATTTTTCCGTTACCAAACATTATCTATCGGTATCATTGCACTATGGCATTACCATAATTTGTTTAGTTTGAGTTTGTTTATTATTTATTATTAATTTCTACTAACTCATTGAATTATATTTAGTATTTGTTACTAATTTCTTTACCTAACCTTTCTGATCTGATTTTTTATATAATGTTATTGGCTGTTAGGCCTATTATTATACCTTGATCTACTTCTGAATTTAACTTGTTAACAATTATAGCCTTTTTATCCAAGTTTACAATTATAATCAACTTTTATCTACGTACATGTATACAAATAATTATCTTTATAATATCTAACAACAACTTTATCTTGACCTATAGAAAACACATAAAAATGAAATTAATTAATACTCAATAACTGAGTTCAACCACAGTTATACAACAGTAAATGAATAATACATATTACTTAATTACTTTATATTCTATCAACAAGAAAACTTTCACATGAACACAAAATATAAAATCACAGTCATGATAATAACATAACATCATACAATTCATAACAAGTATTTTCGAGTAACTTAGAACGTACATTATTTACTCATTCTTATCTATTTTCATAACATCAATTACTCTGAAATAGTCAACATTAGTTTTTCTTTCTTACCATATTTATCAATGTTTTTTATTTACCTCTCACTGAACCTTGAGGTTTATCACTATTATCATTATTACATGCTTATCTTTTATTATTATTATTACCTTGCATTCTTATTACTTTTAAACAATTATGAGTTTATTTTCTGGCCTTTTTATAAGTGTGGAAAATTAAAATATTTTCTTCCCTATTCTAATTTTAATATTTTATTTATGTAACGTCGAGGACCGCATTTCTGTTACGTTACAATATATATAAACTTTCACGTATGAACTTACTATTCGTTGTCACTTCCCCAAACGTTTCGAGGTGATGTTCCTCTTCCTCAGTGGAACATCACCTCGAAACGTTTGGGGAAGTGACAACGAATAATAAGTTCATACATAAAAGTTTATATATATTAATAAATTTAATAAAGTGAACGAAGAGGATGAATCAACAAGATAATTATAATTTGTTTTACTTTTACTGGATGCATTCTCCTTTATCAACAAGACTTGATAACGGTCCGGGAGGAAGCGGATTCGGTTGACGAGTTCCTCCTAGGCTTCTTAGCCGGGCGTCTACGCGGACCAACGGTCACGTATTCGTCCGGCTCTTCCACCGGGAGGGGAGGTATCGGGTTTGGGAACTCGTCCGTCTTCATGCCTCGAGTCGATTCTGGTGGGGCTAGGCAGAAGCGAGCGACTCGACAGCAGTCTCTGCCAGACGTCAGGGATCTTAGGTCCGGCCGATGAAGGAGGAGCTGGGCTAATGACCAGCTTCGTTGAATACCAGTCCTTACCTAGACTGGTGTCCACTGGTCCCTTTACCCCGGTGCTGTCTCAAGCGGTGCTTACCACTGGTGGGGGCCCGCAATGATCAGCCGGGGCAGCGCTACTTAACAGCCGTGAGCAGTTAGGAGAAAGCACTGATGATGTACGGCACTCACCAAAAGCTCAGAGCAATCCTCGACACTCGTGGAAGGTGTGATGTTTGCCAGCGACAGGTGGCCCTTAAAAAGTCTTCTCCCAGCTGTTTCTTCTACCAGCTACTTCGTTCACCGGAAGCAGCTGGCTCCTGGATCTTCTTTCAGCAGAAAATAGAATCCTCTTCTTAGCGAGAGACGGGCGACTGCAGCAAGCAGTAGTGGTTGTGTCCAAGCTGTAGCTAAAGAGCGTCCAAGAGAGCGTCTCTCCGATGGAGTGCATTCTAGCGGCGCTCTTTTGAGGCCCTGACCGGGATCCCTGATTGCCTCGCTGCGAACACGTCAGGTGTCACGTCCCGGCTGCTGATCCCTGATTGGCTCGCTGTGTGTTCGTCAGGTTTCACGTGCCGCCAGGTGTTCACGGCGCTGGGACCGGAGAGCAGACGTGTACCTCGTTGCCATCACAATATATTATAACAACACAATTTGCATTTATATAATGTACTGAATTCATGGGTGTAATCGTAATAAGAAGATGATACGTTATTTAAGTTGTAGAGTAACGTTGTCGTATGGTTATAATGTCACACGTTGTCTTGTCTGTGTCACTTTGTAGTACAAAGCTCTTTATTTATTTAAGTTTGTGTTGTAATTATTTTTATTAATTAAATTCGGCTATTGTTTTTGTTGTTGTTCAAAAAAATGTTTTAAATGTTCGATTATATTGGTTCTTCGGAATTTATTTATGGTGCTGTGATGGTACGGAATTGTGAGCCACCCCAGTTTAATTTCATATTAATAAATCATCATTTTAAGCACTTTCCAAATTGCCAGACTTTCACCTGTGGGGAGCCCCAAGCAGCAGTGCAACATACATACAGTCAGCCAAAACAATTGCCAGACGCATTGCGTAACCACCCACCAGCAGGCTTGTGTGAAACCCAGTATGCAGTGTGTCATTAGAGAGTGCACAACAGACAGCCAGCATCAGACAGTAAAGTGCGTAAATTAAAACCAGTGGCCTCGGGCATAAGATAGGCCTAGATTAATTGGGCCTATCTATTTAAACAACTCAAAAACAGTTCCGCGCGGCCAGTCTGCAAAAAATTAGTGCGAATAAAATTAATCCGGCCGACTTAATCATAATGTATAATGTGGAACCTTAATGTATAAAACAGTAAGGGCTTTCAGCCACAAACAGTAAACGTATTAAACGAGTACCGGAGTGCGTGAGATCGAAGCAAGAATTCAACACCAGTTCGCGCAACCAACCCTAGGAGTACGCTGCGTATGGGTAACTAGAAACATTCAATATGCATATTAAAACCAATGCCAACTAACCGGTGATTATTCGTTATAAAAGGAAAATATAGAACACCAATACTTTGCACGATAGAGTTCTCTCAGGGGCGGAGTTTATTTAAAGATCAATGTAACAGAATGAGTGTGCGTGTGCTAAGATAGAGGTTATCCACTGGTTCATTTTCAATGTTTTAATTATTTAACAATATCACTTATAATATTAACCAAAATAAAACTCAATAGAGATAAGAAATAATTTCAACCAGTTGTACTATCGTTGAAAGATTGTAATAACATAAGAGAAAGGCGAAATTTTGATAAATAAAAATAAGTATGTGTTTTAGACAGTATCACATCTGTTAACGTAATTATTGAACATATCAAATCCAAGTAATCCTTTCTGCAGCTGTTTTCGTCTGAAAGACTTTGGAATAAAAACCCGAAGGTAAGAGATAAATATAATTATAATTTTGTAATGTGATTCGTAGAGTTTCATTGGCCCCGAACAGGGACAGCGAATATAATGTGTGGTTATATTCGCCGGACCTAACCAAGCTGCAGAACGGGTTGTTTGGGAGTGAGGGCGATTGTCAGTATAAGTATATAAATTGTGTATAAGTAAATACTTGAAAACATGGAAAACAATATTGATTTAACTAGCACTAGTGCTGAAAATCAAATAAGAACAAGAGTAAACGAAACGGTAGTAAATGAAAATATGTCAACCGAATCGGCCAATAAAAGCGATTCAGGTATTCAGACAGAGTCGCTGTCAATCAGTGACAGTAATGTAAACGGATCTGTAGTAATTAGTGAGGGGGGAGTAACTTCCACCCCTATTACAATTAAAACAAACATAAAAGAAAAAGAATTGTCATTGGAGGATATATTTGATTTTATGAAAAGTCGTTTTGATGTGAGTGATGTTAAATTCAATGAGTTAAAGGGCGATATAAATAATATTGACCAAAAATTTGATAAGCGTTTATATGATATGAAACAACAGACGAATGAATGTTTCAATACATTTAAAGAACAAGTGGTAGAACAAATTGAGAAACAAATACAAAAGGTAACTGAAACTTTTGAGTATAAAACAAATGATAATTATAATGATATGTGTAAAAACGTGGTAGTAGAGAGCAAGTTAACAAATGTTAACAATGGTATTGAAAGTGGTAATGTGATTGAAAGGGTGGTATCAGAGAATAATACATTAGAAGTAGATAGTGAAATAGTGAGTGAGAGAGAGAGCGCTATATGCAGTAACGAAGTTGTAATTAGAGTTGATGAATTAGAAAAAGAATGGAAAGAAAGAGTAGATGAATGTGTAGAGCAGAGGGTAAGTTTTCCCCTTATTTGTGATGAACCAGAGTGTTCAAAATTGTTAGTATTGGAGGGCAAGAGACCCTTATTAGTGAAAGATTTGAGTTGTTTATTTTTGTTGAATAATTTTGTACCCTCTGCATGGAATGAGAGAGAGAGTGTGATATGGCATTATGATGAGAGAGATTTAAATGGAGAATTATGTATTGACAAAGAGACAGAATTATATAAAGTAAAGAGAGACTATAATGAGTTGAAAGAGATGTTAAATAACTTGAAGTTCTTACCTGTTAAAATAGAGAGTGAAGATGATACATGTTTAAATAATAATAATTTACTTTATGAAGAAAAATTAACTGACTTGATAATGAATATTACTTTCTTGGATTTCGTTCTCCATGACGTGTCCGTTACTTAACTAAATATCACTATAATATTGACGACTCGGAACACAAAGTTTTTTATAAGCAAAAACGTAAAGTTTTACCTTACAGCCTAAACCGGCTTTCACCTATAGAAGGCTTCATCAGAGGCTGTCGTTAGTAGCGCTGCTCGTCTTGTTGTTGGCGACGAGAAAGTGTTTCGAAAGATTGAAGCTGTGTGTGTGTGTGGTGAGATGTGTTCGAATAATGCGTGCGATTTGAATTGTGTCTGTTCGTTTAGGATGTCGTTTTTATTTGTTTTTGTGTGTTTGTATATTTCTAATTGTTCTAGAGTGTCTAGTTTTCGGCCTTTTGTGTGTACGTGTAGTATGTTCATGTTATTGTCGATGTTTTTATATGTGTGGTTTGCTTCAATGAGGTGGTTTGCGAAGGTAGATTCTGTAGTGGTGTGGAGTGCTTTAGTGTGTTCAATGTATCTCTGTTTGAAGCTACGTCCTGTCTGGCCTATGTAGAATTTACTGCAATTTGAACAATTTAGTTTATATACACCGGGTAGATCGAATTTGTTTTGTGCTTTGGGCATGCGTTTTGATAGTGTGTGTTCTGTTTTGTTAGTAGTTTTGTAAGCGATTCTGTATCCTGCTTTTTTGAATTTGTGGGCAATTTTTTCTGTTTGTTTGTTGATGTATGTTAGTGTTATGAATTTGTTGTTTTCTGTCTTTGTCTGTTGTTTGTTTTGTGTTTTGTGTAGGAGTTTACTGACTATTGTTCTGTCATAACCATTAGATTCTGCTAGATATTTTATCGTGTTTAGTTCGTCTTTGTAGTCTATTTCATCTAAGGGGATGTTGTTAAGTCTATGTATCATGGTTCTAAAAGCAGCTAGTTTGTGTTGTATTGGGTGATTGGAGGTGTTGTGTATTAGTGTGTCAGTTGTAGTTGGTTTTCTGTATATACTGAATTTGTGCCTGTGTTCTAGTTTTGTGATGGAGAGGTCTAAGAAGTTTATGGTATTGTTGTGTTCGTATTATTACTGATGGAGACTTGACCAATGTACTTAATGTTGACCTGTTCTATGATTATTTCGGTATAGTGAATGAATTTGGGTTTTATGGTGATGACACACAAAACAGCAATTTGTGTGTTAATGTAATTGAACAATGCTATATAAAACAAAGACTTATCTATGACGATGGAGGTTGAGCCTTAAAATCAAATGAACACTTTTAGATAGTTTGTTTATTGGTTCAGACCTCGCAACCTGGGACAATGAAGTGTGTAACAGCTGTATAAGTAATGATGAAGAATTGTAAATATATGTTGTATACAATTAATTGTGTATGTTGTAAAATGTTAGGTATATGTGTATGTAGCAGAAATTGGTGAGATAATAATAATATTAATATTTTGCAGCTTAAATAAATAACAGAAATAATTTGGAAGAAGATAATGAATGAATTGTAGTTATTGCAATGGGGGAAAGTAATTAAAAATGTTGTTTTCAATAATTGATTTAATTAAAATAATTTGAAATGTTTAAATATTTTGCTTGACTTAAATGTTATAGTGTTGAATTTTTCTAAGGGATTTAAATTGCTTTATGAGATTTGATATAAATGTTGAATTGTTTGTATGAAATAACATTGTTGTTAAATGTTTCAGAGGTTACGTGGAGATATTGGTGTGTGTGTGGTGTGTATTTTGTACTCATGTCAATAGGTGGATAATGTATTGTAAGTATAAAGTTCATTATACCAGTCAGATAGAATAAAATGCTTACAGGTGTGAAAAGAGTGTAATAATAATAATAATAATGGTATTGAGATAATAGTATTAAATAGAAATTGTAATTAAAAGAGAAATAATAACTGAAAGGTGAATTAAAATAATATTTGGCTTAAATTGTAAGAAATAGCCATTGACAAATATGTTATCTAAAAGATTTATAAAACTTGAAAAATGTAGCAAGCAGATATGTCAGTATATGATGTAACCAGAATGTTTATACTATGTGAGTCTTGCAGACTAGTGTTTATATTAACAGGTGCGGTGTGTTGAGACTAATGTCTGTGGTCATGTTTGGTGACAATAACAAAGAATGTTGTAGTCTGCTGAATCAGTATCTTGAGTAAAACCTTATTGTGATAGAAAAGAATTGAAATTAAATTTTTGTACAGACCAAATAATAATGAGGTATTTGTTGTAACTTAGAGTTGGAGAAATTGAATACAATCAAATTAATTTGATAATTAAATAATTGAAAAGATGATTTTAATAATAAATTTAAATTTATTCTGATTCAAACCTCAAATGTAATTGTAAAATAAATGAAATATGTACTTTCATTATTTAATGTCATTAAACAAAATTTTTGTTTAGCCTATATAAATATAGTAGTCAAGTGGATATAATTTGTATTTTAGGTACTATTACTGTGAGTTAACGTAATCATGTATAATCTATGTATCATTTTGGAGGGCAATAGTGTATGGGGAATATTATTCAATTCAACTGGAATTTATGTGTACCATTGTAAAACAATATTGTTTCATTAATACTATATTTTTTTTGGGTCTATAATATAAAATGAGCCAGTACGTTGTCAATGAACCAGTATGGCTAAGAGGAAACGAACCAGTTGTAGGATATGGAGGGATGGAAAGCCGTTTGTCAATTTTTAATTACATGTTTTAAAGTCAGGCGATACTGGGTCGGGTATCTGTTCGATTTTTCGGTGTTGGGATCTCGAAGAGAGAAGTCCAGTAAGATCGGATGGGTGCTGTCGCAGTCGCCAGACTAGGGGGGTAAGAACCCATGATGTAGTAGAGTGTTCAGGGGGGTTGCGGCGCCATATCCTCACTGATCCTCTTAGGTTTAGGCAATAAGAGTTTGAACGCTTCGGCCTTCAATCTCTTATTGGGGGGGTATTGTGACGGTACGGAATTGTGAGCCACCCCAGTTTAATTTCATATTAATAAATCATCATTTTAAGCACTTTCCAAATTGCCAGACTTTCACCTGTGGGGAGCCCCAAGCAGCAGTGCAACATACATACAGTCAGCCAAAACAATTGCCAGACGCATTGCGTAACCACCCACCAGCAGGCTTGTGTGAAACCCAGTATGCAGTGTGTCATTAGAGAGTGCACAACAGACAGCCAGCATCAGACAGTAAAGTGCGTAAATTAAAACCAGTGGCCTCGGGCATAAGATAGGCCTAGATTAATTGGGCCTATCTATTTAAACAACTCAAAAACAGTTCCGCGCGGCCAGTCTGCAAAAAATTAGTGCGAATAAAATTAATCCGGCCGACTTAATCATAATGTATAATGTGGAACCTTAATGTATAAAACAGTAAGGGCTTTCAGCCACAAACAGTAAACGTATTAAACGAGTACCGGAGTGCGTGAGATCGAAGCAAGAATTCAACACCAGTTCGCGCAACCAACCCTAGGAGTACGCTGCGTATGGGTAACTAGAAACATTCAATATGCATATTAAAACCAATGCCAACTAACCGGTGATTATTCGTTATAAAAGGAAAATATAGAACACCAATACTTTGCACGATAGAGTTCTCTCAGGGGCGGAGTTTATTTAAAGATCAATGTAACAGAATGAGTGTGCGTGTGCTAAGATAGAGGTTATCCACTGGTTCATTTTCAATGTTTTAATTATTTAACAATATCACTTATAATATTAACCAAAATAAAACTCAATAGAGATAAGAAATAATTTCAACCAGTTGTACTATCGTTGAAAGATTGTAATAACATAAGAGAAAGGCGAAATTTTGATAAATAAAAATAAGTATGTGTTTTAGACAGTATCACATGTGTTAACGTAATTATTGAACATATCAAATCCAAGTAATCCTTTCTGCAGCTGTTTTCGTCTGAAAGACTTTGGAATAAAAACCCGAAGGTAAGAGATAAATATAATTATAATTTTGTAATTAATTCGTAGAGTTTCAGTGCGACGTTTCTTCGGTTGACTAGACGAATCTACGAAATCGATCTCTCACTAAAAGTACATTTTTATTTCATTAAATAATTACTTAATTACTTGAAGTGAAGTTGGATAACCGTGCAGTGTTGATATGACAATCTAAGTTTAGAATTATTCAAAATAAACTCATTTTGCCGCTGTCAGTGTTGCCATCCATTGCGAGATATCTACCTAATCTGTAATAGTCTAGTCTACTGAAATAAATCGTCTGACTCTATTTTTGTCGTATAAAATTATGGTTTATTTCTTGATAATATTCACTAAATTACTTTAAAAATATTATAAATTGTTACTTGTTTATTTTGGTTTACAATAATATTTATTTTTATGAAATCTTTTATCTCAGCGTTGGTTGTTTTGATTTGCAATTATCAGAATTATTATACTTATTTTTGGTTAAAATATTTATCTGACATGTGGGTCCTTTTAGACTGCAGAATACAAATAAAACAAACAGAAGACTTATACTACCATTATTGGGTAGTCGGAGTGATTACAAAATTAATTGCATCTTAATGAATAACAGAAAGTTTCATAGACATGTCTGGTTCCGACATTATAGATTAACTTGGTGTATGGTAACTGCGACCAATGAACTTTAAATGAATTAATAATTCTTTTATAACACATAAAATATAAACCCAATAAAGTTATAAATTAATTCAGTGTTCCAGGAAGACTGATTATTTATATTGGATTACTTTAAACAGGTAATCTGTTAATTCTTAGAACCGTAGTTAACTTGGTATTAATTTCTTTTAATAATGAAACAATGAAATATTTTAATAATATTAGAATCTTTCTTAAATCTAAGCACAAATTATTTTCTCAATTACCTTCGGATAATTAATCATGTCAATTGACAATTCTCAAAATTCTGGCTAGCTGTTGTTAAATTACCATCGGTTTAACTATGAATAAATTCATCGATATAACATTAATTCAAGCACTCTTAGTGTTTATATTGAAAAACTGTCATCATTTTTGTAACTTTCATCTATTAATTAATTAAAATTAAATTGAGAACTCTCTTTGTAATCAAAGTGATTACATGGTTTTACAATCTTGTGTTTTACATTGGTGCATTCTCTTGTGTTGAGAACTTAGTAATAATACTTCCAGCTACTGTCACATGACAGATGTATTTAATTATTATTATTATGCCTTACATTAGCGATAATAATTATACTACAATATTATGCTAGTAATGTACCATCTTTCTTGATATACAGATATCACCCTTTTTGTTTCTGATTAATTTTACAACTTGTTTTAGCTAAACTTTACATGGTGATTCCCATTCTGTCTGTTTTTGGTCATCTTGTTTACATCAATTAAAATATAAATACTACTCTAGGTAGTTCATCTTGGTACTGGTAGAACCCTTACAATATCTACTTGATTTTTTTTTCCAAGAGATTTTAGTTTAATTATGTTTTAATTATTAATTCTTATTGATCTAAGTGAAAAGTACATGTAGTTAGGTTATGTGTCTCCCCACTCTAATGCAACAATGGGTTGACTGAGTTTATTTTCATTTACAATTTTTATTTTTTTTTACTTGTATTAGTGTTATTAATTATCACCTGTAATTTATCATTTGGTTCTTTTTCTCTCTATTATCATTTTTTATAACTTATTTGGTCATTATTACTGTTATCTGACAATATTGGTTCTCTATTAACTTCGATTAATACTGGACATAATATGTTATCATACTGTTGTTTACAGCTTCTTATTATACTAATATTCTTATTACTCTCACTCTCCTGGTTATTATTGGATGCCCTACTCATTTACTAGATTAGTGGTCATATTCAGGTCATCTAATGTAGTCAGTTAGTGTTTTGGCTATCTGTCACTGTCTCATTCTGTACTTCGCTTGTCGTTGGCAATTTATTTCACCTTCAATCTATTTATTTCACTCACCTTCTTATCTAATAGTTAGTGTAAGTCCTCGTTTCTGCTTGTGGCACCATATTGATTGACATCATTATTATTATTGTTTTCTTCTTTATAATATGTGTTCTTCAGTGTTACTTGGTTTCTCACTGACTATTGGGTTATTGGATCTATTGGGTATTCACTATTTAATACATTTTCTTTCTTGTTTTATTATTATTACCATTACTGTTTTAACTCTTTAGTTGTGAGTTCATTCTTCTATTATTATTTATTTATGTAGTTTTAATGCTTGGTACACTCATTGTGACTACTTAATGGATCTTGTTCCACTCAATTATTATGATATGTTGTATATGTTTTGATGCCCAAAATATCGTGGTCATATGTCTCGTTACAAAGTTTAATATTGTTCCATTATTTATTTACTAAACAAAATCTTTCATTTCGCATATTAAATATTGACTCATTATAATATCGTTTGTACGAATCTTTCGTACACAACTTATTGCTAACAAATTGCGTACACAAGTTATACATAAATCTTATTATCTAATTTTAATTAATTAAATATTTATTATGCTCTCGGCTTACTCATTGTGTGCTCATATTTCTTTAATTGCTGATTAATTTGCTTCAATAATGAGTTTACTTGTATTCAAATTTCTTTTATATTAATTTGTTTTATTTATTAATATTATAACTTATAATCTGTGTTCGGGTAAAGCCCCACTGTTGGGTTCGTCAATTTATAACTTACCTAGTACGTACGTCTCTGTTTCTCTTCTCTATTCTAATTAATTAATATACCAATTTATATTGAATTTTAATTTATTAGGTGTCGTGGTGTTGTTAATTATATCTACCTTATCCTTCTATTTAATATAAGGGTGTTGGTGTGAGTAAAACTTATGTAGGTAGGGTGTTATTCGAAAATTCCGCTCAAGCCTAATTTGCTTTGAAGACAATGAGAGAAATTTTGTATGGAATTCTCCTCTCTTTAATACCTGAGAAGTCCGCGAATAGCGCTGTGGTTCCCAGACAAGGAAATTTTGGAGGTTAACCCACCGCGTACGGTGATTATTGGTTATACTCTCTATCTATTTTATTTCTTATTCACACTCCATTAAATCCTATATAAATGAGAAGATATTGAAATTCTGCAATGATTCTTTATTAGTTTTTAATATTTAATATCCAACAATATTGTTCTTACTTTAGATACGAAAAGGCTATAAGTCTGAATTAATCGATTATCGTTCGGTACAAGGTTTTATATTAAATTCAGTTATGGTTTTTTTATAATTCTTTTAAATACAGGGCGTGAAGGTTCTTTCAACTGTTGGGAAGATCAGAAAATACATAAATAGGAATACAAGGTATTACAATATAAAGTTTTATTTTATTAAATTTTATTTAAGTAATTGAAGCTTTACCGTCCGCTGGACATCGCAGCTCGAGGAGGCTGTTCACGTCTAACCTCTATTATTGTTTGGTCCGTATCGAGAGCAGATGAAATGATCTTCATCAGTCTTGTCTCCAAAGTTGTAAATAAAGTGGAATTCTTGGTCCTTGGGTGATGCAGAAATACCACTCCTTTTGTTCACCAATGTCCAAGCTTGTGATTACGTGCTTCGACGAACTCCGAATCCAAATACGTTTTTCTATTGGAAGGTGTAAATTGCAAGTTCGAATGTAATTTGGTGGTTATTTTAGTTTCATTTGTTTTAGAGCATTAAATCTTTATGCAGGTAGTTATTTATCTGGTTTTATTACTTCATTAATTTAACATTCTGTTCATGATCCGAAATTGGGCAATCCAAGTTCTTCCTTTAATTTTAGTTACTTACTATCGTTTTATACTATCCAATTAGACAAATTGGTTAATGGTTATTTGACCCAAACTATTGCAATTTGTCATTCATTTATTGTAACGTTTGATTTATTTAGTATTCCAAATTAATCCAGTTTTTTATTGAGCATCTCTCTTAGTTAAACTCCTCTCGTTCATGTCATAAAATTCAATAATCAAAATCAACAAATTATATCCATCTTGTCGTCCATAGCAACAACCTTCTTTATTCTTATTCGATATTGTGTTATATTGTAATCATTTCATATAATATTCTTCCACTCATCAAAATAATTCCTTACTAAACTTCCATTATATCAGAATATAATCTTATTTATAGCTTGTTTACTAATTCCTATATATTTTGCCGGTTTTTCACTCTTAGTATGTTTCTTTTAATAAATATTATTTTTCCGTTACCAAACATTATCTATCGGTATCATTGCACTATGGCATTACCATAATTTGTTTAGTTTGAGTTTGTTTATTATTTATTATTAATTTCTACTAACTCATTGAATTATATTTAGTATTTGTTACTAATTTCTTTACCTAACCTTTCTGATCTGATTTTTTATATAATGTTATTGGCTGTTAGGCCTATTATTATACCTTGATCTACTTCTGAATTTAACTTGTTAACAGTTATAGCCTTTTTATCCAAGTTTACAATTATAATCAACTTTTATCTACGTACATGTATACAAATAATTATCTTTATAATATCTAACAACAACTTTATCTTGACCTATAGATAACACATAAAAATGAAATTAATTGATACTCAATAACTGAGTTCAACCACAGTTATACAACAGTAAATGAATAATACATATTACTTAATTACTTTATATTCTATCAACAAGAAAACTTTCACATGAACACAAAATATAAAATCACAGTCATGATAATAACATAACATCATACAATTCATAACAAGTATTTTCGAGTAACTTAGAACGTACATTATTTACTCATTCTTATCTATTTTCATAACATCAATTACTCTGAAATAGTCAACATTAGTTTTTCTTTCTTACCATATTTATCAATGTTTTTTATTTACCTCTCACTGAACCTTGAGGTTTATCACTATTATCATTATTACATGCTTATCTTTTATTATTATTATTACCTTGCATTCTTATTACATTTAAACAATTATGAGTTTATTTTCTGGCCTTTTTATAAGTGTGGAAAATTAAAATATTTTCTTCCCTATTCTAATTTTAATATTTTATTTATGTAACGTCGAGGACCGCATTTCTGTTACGTTACAATATATATAAACTTTCACGTATGAACTTACTATTCGTTGTCACTTCCCCAAACGTTTCGAGGTGATGTTCCTCTTCCTCAGTGGAACATCACCTCGAAACGTTTGGGGAAGTGACAACGAATAATAAGTTCATACGTAAAAGTTTATATATATTAATAAATTTAATAAAGTGAACGAAGAGGATGAATCAACAAGATAATTATAATTTGTTTTACTTTTACTGGATGCATTCTCCTTTATCAACAAGACTTGATAACGGTCCGGGAGGAAGCAGATTCGGTTGACGAGTTCCTCCTAGGCTTCTTAGCCGGGCGTCTATGCGGACCAACGGTCACGTATTCGTCCGGCTCTTCCACCGGGAGGGGAGGTATCGGGTTTGGGATCTCGTCCGTCTTCATGCCTCGAGTCGATTCTGGTGGGGCTAGGCAGAAGCGAGCGACTCGACAGCAGTCTCTGCCAGACGTCAGGGATCTTAGGTCCGGCCGATGAAGGAGGAGCTGGGCTAATGACCAGCTTCGTTGAATACCAGTCCTTACCTAGACTGGTGTCCACTGGTCCCTTTACCCCGGTGCTGTCTCAAGCGGTGCTTACCACTGGTGGGGGCCCGCAATGATCAGCCGGGGCAGCGCTACTTAACAGCCATGAGCAGTTAGGAGAAAGCACTGATGATGTACGGCACTCACCAAAAGCTCAGAGCAATCCTCGACACTCGTGGACGGTGTGATGTTTGCCAGCGACAGGTGGCCCTTAAAAAGTCTTCTCCCAGCTGTTTCTTCTACCAGCTACTTCGTTCACCGGAAGCAGCTGGCTCCTGGATCTTATTTCAGCAGAAAATAGAATCCTCTTCTTAGCGAGAGACGGGCGACTGCAGCAAGCAGTAGTGGTTGTGTCCAAGCTGTAGCTAAAGAGCGTCCAAGAGAGCGTCTCTCTGATGGAGTGCATTCTAGCGGCGCTCTTTTGAGGCCCTGACCGGGATCCCTGATTGCCTCGCTGCGAACACGTCAGGTGTCACGTCCCGGCTGCTGATCCCTGATTGGCTCGCTGTGTGTTCGTCAGGTTTCACGTGCCGCCAGGTGTTCACAGCGCTGGGACCGGAGAGCAGACGTGTACCTCGTTGCCATCACAATATATTATAACAACACAATTTGCATTTATATAATGTACTGAATTCATGGGTGTAATCGTAATAAGAAGATGATACGTTATTTAAGTTGTAGAGTAACGTTGTCGTATGGTTATAATGTCACACGTTGTCTTGTCTGTGTCACTTTGTAGTACAAAGCTCTTTATTTATTTAAGTTTGTGTTGTAATTATTTTTATTAATTAAATTCGGCTATTGTTTTTGTTGTTGTTCAAAAAAATGTTTTAAATGTTCGATTATATTGGTTCTTCGGAATTTATTTATGGTGCAACGTTTCTTCGGTTGACTAGACGAATCTACGAACTCGATCTCTCACTAAAAGTACATTTTTATTTCATTAAATAATTACTTAATTACTTGAAGTGAAGTTGGATAACCGTGCAGTGTTGATATGACAATCTAAGTTTAGAATTATTCAAAATAAACTCATTTTGCCGCTGTCAGTGTTGCCATCCATTGCGAGATATCTACCTAATCTGTAATAGTCTAGTCTACTGAAATAAATCGTCTGACTCTATTTTTGTCATATAAAATTATGGTTTATTTCTTGATAATATTCACTAAATTATTTTAAAAATATTATAAATTGTTACTTGTTTATTTTGGTTTACAATAATATTTATTTTTATGAAATCTTTTATCTCAGCGTTGGTTGTTTTGATTTGCAATTATCAGAATTATTATACTTATTTTTGGTTAAAATATTTATCTGACATATGGGTCCTTTTAGACTGCAGAATACAAATAAAACAAACAGAAGACTTATACTACCATTATTGGGTAGTCGGAGTGATTACAAAATTAATTGCATCTTAATGAATAACAGAAAGTTTCATAGACATGTCTGGTTCCGACATTATAGATTAACTTGGTGTATGGTAACTGCGACCAATGAACTTTAAATGAATTAATAATTCTTTTATAACACATAAAATATAAACCCAATAAAGTTATAAATTAATTCAGTGTTCCAGGAAGACTGATTATTTATATTGGATTACTTTAAACAGGTAATCTGTTAATTCTTAGAACCGTAGTTAACTTGGTATTAATTTCTTTTAATAATGAAACAATGAAATATTTTAATAATATTAGAATCTTTCTTAAATCTAAGCACAAATTATTTTCTCAATTACCTTCGGATAATTAATCATGTCAATTGACAATTCTCAAAATTCTGGCTAGCTGTTGTTAAATTACCATCGGTTTAACTATGAATAAATTCATCGATATAACATTAATTCAAGCACTCTTAGTGTTTATATTGAAAAACTGTCATTTTTGTAACTTTCATCTATTAATTAATTAAAATTAAATTGAGAACTCTCTTTGTAATCAAAGTGATTACATGGTTTTACAATCTTGTGTTTTACATTGGTGCATTCTCTTGTGTTGAGAACTTAGTAATAATACTTCCAGCTACTGTCACATGACAGATGTATTTAATTATTATTATTATGCCTTACATTAGCAATAATAATTATACTACAATATTATGCTAGTAATGTACCATCTTTCTTGATATACAGATATCACCCTTTTTGTTTCTGATTAATTTTACAACTTGTTTTAGCTAAACTTTACATGGTGATTCCCATTCTGTCTGTTTTTGGTCATCTTGTTTACATCAATTAAAATATAAATACTACTCTAGGTAGTTCATCTTGGTACTGGTAGAACCCTTACAATATCTACTTGATTTTTTTTTCCAAGAGATTTTAGTTTAATTATGTTTTAATTATTAATTCTTATTGATCTAAGTGAAAAGTACATGTAGTTAGGTTATGTGTCTCCCCACTCTAATGCAACAATGGGTTGACTGAGTTTATTTTCATTTACAATTTTTATTTTTTTTTACTTGTATTAGTGTTATTAATTATCACCTGTAATTTATCATTTGGTTCTTTTTCTCTCTATTATCATTTTTTATAACTTATTTGGTCATTATTACTGTTATCTGACAATATTGGTTCTCTATTAACTTCGATTAATACTGGACATAATATGTTATCATACTGTTGTTTACAGCTTCTTATTATACTAATATTCTTATTACTCTCACTCTCCTGGTTATTATTGGATGCCCTACTCATTTACTAGATTAGTGGTCATATTCAGGTCATCTAATGTAGTCAGTTAGTGTTTTGGCTATCTGTCACTGTCTCATTCTGTACTTCGCTTGTCGTTGGCAATTTATTTCACCTTCAATCTATTTATTTCACTCACCTTCTTATCTAATAGTTAGTGTAAGTCCTCGTTTCTGCTTGTGGCACCATATTGATTGACATCATTATTATTATTGTTTTCTTCTTTATAATATGTGTTCTTCAGTGTTACTTGGTTTCTCACTGACTATTGGGTTATTGGATCTATTGGGTATTCACTATTTAATACATTTTCTTTCTTGTTTTATTATTATTACCATTACTGTTTTAACTCTTTAGTTGTGAGTTCATTCTTCTATTATTATTTAGTTATGTAGTTTTAATGCTTGGTACACTCATTGTGACTACTTAATGGATCTTGTTCCACTCAATTATTATGATATGTTGTATATGTTTTGATGTCCAAAATATCGTGGTCATATGTCTCGTTACAAAGTTTAATATTGTTCCATTATTTATTTACTAAACAAAATCTTTCATTTCGCATATTAAATATTGACTCATTATTATATCGTTTGTACGAATCTTTCGTACACAACTTACTGCTAACAAATTGCGTACACAAGTTATACATAAATCTTATTATCTAATTTTAATTAATTAAATATTTATTATGCTCTCGGCTTACTCATTGTGTGCTCATCTTTTTTTAATTGCTGATTAATTTGCTTCAATAATGAGTTTACTTGTATTCAAATTTCTTTTATATTAATTTGTTTTATTTATTAATATTATAACTTATAATCTGTGTTCGGGTAAAGCCCCACTGTTGGGTTCGTCAATTTATAACTTACCTAGTACGTACGTCTCTGTTTCTCTTCTCTATTCTAATTAATTAATATACCAATTTATATTGAATTTTAATTTATTAGGTGTCGTGGTGTTGTTAATTATATCTACCTTATCCTTCTATTTAATATAAGGGTGTTGGTGTGAGTAAAACTTATGTAGGTAGGGTGTTATTCGAAAATTCCGCTCAAGCCTATTTTGCTTTGAAGAGAATGAGAGAAATTTTGTATGGAATTCTCCTCTCTTTAATACCTGAGAAGTCCGCGAATAGCGCTGTGGTTCCCAGACAAGGAAATTTTGGAGGTTAACCCACCGCGTACGGTGATTATTGGTTATACTCTCTATCTATTTTATTTCTTATTCACACTCCATTAAATCCTATATAAATGAGAAGATATTGAAATTCTGCAATGATTCTTTATTAGTTTTTAATATTTAATATCCAACAATATTGTTCTTACTTTAGATACGAAAAGGCTATAAGTCTGAATTAATCGATTATCGTTCGGTACAAGGTTTTATATTAAATTCAGTTATGGTTTTTTTATAATTCTTTTAAATACAGGGCGTGAAGGTTCTTTCAACTGTTGGGAAGATCAGAAAATACATAAATAGGAATACAAGGTATTACAATATAAAGTTTTATTTTATTAAATATTATTTAAGTAATTGAAGCTTTACCGTCCGCTGGACATCGCAGCTCGAGGAGGCTGTTCACGTCTAACCTCTATTATTGTTTGGTCCGTATCGAGAGCAGATGAAATGATCTTCGTCCGTCTTGTCTCCAAAGTTGTAAATAAAGTGGAATTCTTGGTCCTTGGGTGATGCAGAAATACCACTCCTTTTGTTCACCAATGTCCAAGCTTGTGATTACGTGCTTCGACGAACTCCGAATCCAAATACGTTTTTCTATTGGAAGGTGTAAATTGCAAGTTCGAATGTAATTTGGTGGTTATTTTAGTTTCATTTGTTTTAGAGCATTAAATCTTTATGCAGGTAGTTATTTATCTGGTTTTATTACTTCATTAATTTAACATTCTGTTCATGATCTGAAATTGGGCAATCCAAGTTCTTCCTTTAATTTTAGTTACTTATTATCGTTTTATACTATCCAATTAGACAAATTGGTTAATGGTTATTTGACCCAAACTATTGCAATTTGTCATTCATTTATTGTAACGTTTGATGTATTTAGTATTCCAAATTAATCCAGTTTTTTATTGAGCATCTCTCTTAGTTAAACTCCTCTCGTTCATGTCATAAAATTCAATAATCAAAATCAACAAATTATATCCATCTTGTCGTCCATAGCAACAACCTTCTTTATTCTTATTCGATATTGTGTTATATTGTAATCATTTCATATAATATTCTTCCACTCATCAAAATAATTCCTTACTAAACTTCCATTATATCAGAATATAATCTTATTTATAGCTTGTTTACTAATTCCTATATATTTTGCCGGTTTTTCACTCTTAGTATGTTTCTTTTAATAAATATTATTTTTCCGTTACCAAACATTATCTATCGGTATCATTGCACTATGGCATTACCATAATTTGTTTAGTTTGAGTTTGTTTATTATTTATTATTAATTTCTACTAACTCATTGAATTATATTTAGTATTTGTTACTAATTTCTTTACCTAACCTTTCTGATCTGATTTTTTATATAATGTTATTGGCTGTTAGGCCTATTATTATACCTTGATCTACTTCTGAATTTAACTTGTTAACAATTATAGCCTTTTTATCCAAGTTTACAATTATAATCAACTTTTATCTACGTACATGTATACAAATAATTATCTTTATAATATCTAACAACAACTTTATCTTGACCTATAGAAAACACATAAAAATGAAATTAATTTATACTCAATAACTGAGTTCAACCACAGTTATACAACAGTAAATGAATAATACATATTACTTAATTACTTTATATTCTATCAACAAGAAAACTTTTACATGAACACAAAATATAAAATCACAGTCATGATAATAACATAACATCATACAATTTATAACAAGTATTTTCGAGTAACTTAGAACGTACATTATTTACTCATTCTTATCTATTTTCATAACATCAATTACTCTGAAATAGTCAACATTAGTTTTTCTTTCTTACCATATTTATCAATGTTTTTTATTTACCTCTCACTGAACCTTGAGGTTTATTACTATTATCATTATTACATGCTTATCTTTTATTATTATTATTACCTTGCATTCTTATTACTTTTAAACAATTATGAGTTTATTTTCTGGCCTTTTTATAAGTGTGGAAAATTAAAATATTTTCTTCCCTATTCTAATTTTAATATTTTATTTATGTAACGTCGAGGACCGCATTTCTGTTACGTTACAATATATATAAACTTTCACGTATGAACTTACTATTCGCTGTCACTTCCCCAAAAGTTTCGAGGTGATGTTCCTCTTCCTCAGTGGAACATCACCTCGAAACGTTTGGGAAAGTGACAACGAATAATAAGTTCATACGTAAAAGTTTATATATATTAATAAATTTAATAAAGTGAACGAAGAGGATGAATCAACAAGATAATTATAATTTGTTTTACTTTTACTGGATGCATTCTCCTTTATCAACAAGACTTGATAATGGTCCGGGAGGAAGCGGATTCGGTTGACGAGTTCCTCCTAGGCTTCTTAGCCGGGCGTCTACGCGGACCAACGGTCACGTATTCGTCCGGCTCTTCCACCGGGAGGGGAGGTATCGGGTTTGGGAACTCGTCCGTCTTCATGCCTTGAGTCGATTCTGGTGGGGCTAGGCAGAAGCGAGCGACTCGACAGCAGTCTCTGCCAGACGTCAGGGATCTTAGGTCCGGCCGATGAAGGAGGAGCTGGGCTAATGACCAGCTTCGTTGAATACCAGTCCTTACCTAGACTGGTGTCCACTGGTCCCTTTACCCCGTGCTGTCTCAAGCGGTGCTTACCACTGGTGGGGGCCCACAATGATCAGCCGGGGCAGCGCTACTTAACAGCCGTGAGCAGTTAGGAGAAAGCACTGATGATGTACGGCACTCACCAAAAGCTCAGAGCAATCCTCGACACTCGTGGACGGTGTGATGTTTGCCAGCGACAGGTGGCCCTTAAAAAGTCTTCTCCCAGCTGTTTCTTCTACCAGCTACTTCGTTCACCGGAAGCAGCTGGCTCCTGGATCTTCTTTCAGCAGAAAATAGAATCCTCTTCTTAGCGAGAGACGGGCGACTGCAGCAAGCAGTAGTGGTTGTGTCCAAGCTGTAGCTAAAGAGCGTCCAAGAGAGCGTCTCTCCGATGGAGTGCATTCTAGTGGCGCTCTTTTGAGGCCCTGACCGGGATCCCTGATTGCCTCGCTGCGAACACGTCAGGTGTCACGTCCCGGCTGCTGATCCCTGATTGGCTCGCTGTGTGTTCGTCAGGTTTCACGTGCCGCCAGGTGTTCACGGCGCTGGGACCGGAGAGCAGACGTGTACCTCGTTGCCATCACAATATATTATAACAACACAATTTGCATTTATATAATGTACTGAATTCATGGGTGTAATCGTAATAAGAAGATGATACGTTATTTAAGTTGTAGAGTAACGTTGTCGTATGGTTATAATGTCACACGTTGTCTTGTCTGTGTCACTTTGTAGTACAAAGCTCTTTATTTATTTAAGTTTGTGTTGTAATTATTTTTATTAATTAAATTCGGCTATTGTTTTTGTTGTTGTTCAAAAAAATGTTTTAAATGTTCGATTATATTGGTTCTTCGGAATTTATTTATGGTGCGACGTTTCTTCGGTTGACTAGACGAATCTATGAAATCGATCTCTCACTAAAAGTACATTATTATTTCATTAAATAATTACTTAATTACTTGAAGTGAAGTTGGATAACCGTGCAGTGTTGATATGACAATCTAAGTTTAGAATTATTCAAAATAAACTCATTTTGCCGCTGTCAGTGTTGCCATCCATTGCGAGATATCTACCTAATCTGTAATAGTCTAGTCTACTGAAATAAATCGTCTGACTCTATTTTTGTCATATAAAATTATGGTTTATTTCTTGATAATATTCACTAAATTATTTTAAAAATATTATAAATTGTTACTTGTTTATTTTGGTTTACAATAATATTTATTTTTATGAAATCTTTTATCTCAGCGTTGGTTGTTTTGATTTGCAATTATCAGAATTATTATACTTATTTTTGGTTAAAATATTTATCTGACATGTGGGTCCTTTTAGACTGCAGAATACAAATAAAACAAACAGAAGACATACTACCATTATTGGGTAGTCGGAGTGATTACAAAATTAATTGCATCTTAATGAATAACAGAAAGTTTCATAGACATGTCTGGTTCCGACATTATAGATTAACTTGGTGTATGGTAACTGCGACCAATGAACTTTAAATGAATTAATAATTCTGTTATAACACATAAAATATAAACCCAATAAAGTTATAAATTAATTCAGTGTTCCAGGAAGACTGATTATTTATATTGGATTACTTTAAACAGGTAATCTGTTAATTCTTAGAACCGTAGTTAACTTGGTATTAATTTCTTTTAATAATGAAACAATGAAATATTTTAATAATATTAGAATCTTTCTTAAATCTAAGCACAAATTATTTTCTCAATTACCTTCGGATAATTAATCATGTCAATTGACAATTCTCAAAATTCTGGCTAGCTGTTGTTAAATTACCATCGGTTTAACTATGAATAAATTCATCGATATAACATTAATTCAAGCACTCTTAGTGTTTATATTGAAAAACTGTCATCATTTTTGTAACTTTCATCTATTAATTAATTAAAATTAAATTGAGAACTCTCTTTGTAATCAAAGTGATTACATGGTTTTACAATCTTGTGTTTTACATTGGTGCATTCTCTTGTGTTGAGAACTTAGTAATAATACTTCCAGCTACTGTCACATGACAGATGTATTTAATTATTATTATTATGCCTTACATTAGCGATAATAATTATACTACAATATTATGCTAGTAATGTACCATCTTTCTTGATATACAGATATCACCCTTTTTGTTTCTGATTAATTTTACAACTTGTTTTAGCTAAACTTTACATGGTGATTCCCATTCTGTCTGTTTTTGGTCATCTTGTTTACATCAATTAAAATATAAATACTACTCTAGGTAGTTCATCTTGGTACTGGTAGAACCCTTACAATATCTACTTGATTTTTTTTTCCAAGAGATTTTAGTTTAATTATGTTTTAATTATTAATTCTTATTGATCTAAGTGAAAAGTACATGTAGTTAGGTTATGTGTCTCCCCACTCTAATGCAACAATGGGTTGACTGAGTTTATTTTCATTTACAATTTTTATTTTTTTTTACTTGTATTAGTGTTATTAATTATCACCTGTAATTTATCATTTGGTTCTTTTTCTCTCTATTATCATTTTTTATAACTTATTTGGTCATTATTACTGTTATCTGACAATATTGGTTCTCTATTAACTTCGATTAATACTGGACATAATATGTTATCATACTGTTGTTTACAGCTTCTTATTATACTAATATTCTTATTACTCTCACTCTCCTGGTTATTATTGGATGCCCTACTCATTTACTAGATTAGTGGTCATATTCAGGTCATCTAATGTAGTCAGTTAGTGTTTTGGCTATCTGTCACTGTCTCATTCTGTACTTCGCTTGTCGTTGGCAATTTATTTCACCTTCAATCTATTTATTTCACTCACCTTCTTATCTAATAGTTAGTGTAAGTCCTCGTTTCTGCTTGTGGCACCATATTGATTGACATCATTATTATTATTGTTTTCTTCTTTATAATATGTGTTCTTCAGTGTTACTTGGTTTCTCACTGACTATTGGGTTATTGGATCTATTGGGTATTCACTATTTAATACATTTTCTTTCTTGTTTTATTATTATTACCATTACTGTTTTAACTCTTTAGTTGTGAGTTCATTCTTCTATTATTATTTAGTTATGTAGTTTTAATGCTTGGTACACTCATTGTGACTACTTAATGGATCTTGTTCCACTCAATTATTATGATATGTTGTATATGTTTTGATGTCCAAAATATCGTGGTCATATGTCTCGTTACAAAGTTTAATATTGTTCCATTATTTATTTACTAAACAAAATCTTTCATTTCGCATATTAAATATTGACTCATTATTATATCGTTTGTACGAATCTTTCGTACACAACTTATTGCTAACAAATTGCGTACACACGTTATACATAAATCTTATTATCTAATTTTAATTAATTAAATATTTATTATGCTTCGGCTTACTCATTGTGTGCTCATCTTTTTTTAATTGCTGATTAATTTGCTTCAATAATGAGTTTACTTGTATTCAAATTTCTTTTATATTAATTTGTTTTATTTATTAATATTATAACTTATAATCTGTGTTCGGGTAAAGCCCCACTGTTGGGTTCGTCAATTTATAACTTACCTAGTACGTACGTCTCTGTTTCTCTTCTCTATTCTAATTAATTAATATACCAATTTATATTGAATTTTAATTTATTAGGTGTCGTGGTGTTGTTAATTATATCTACCTTATCCTTCTATTTAATATAAGGGTGTTGGTGTGAGTAAAACTTATGTAGGTAGGGTGTTATTCGAAAATTCCGCTCAAGCCTATTTTGCTTTGAAGAGAATGAGAGAAATTTTGTATGGAATTCTCCTCTCTTTAATACCTGAGAAGTCCGCGAATAGCGCTGTGGTTCCCAGACAAGGAAATTTTGGAGGTTAACCCACCGCGTACGGTGATTATTGGTTATACTCTCTATCTATTTTATTTCTTATTCACACTCCATTAAATCCTATATAAATGAGAAGATATTGAAATTCTGCAATGATTCTTTATTAGTTTTTAATATTTAATATCCAACAATATTGTTCTTACTTTAGATACGAAAAGGCTATAAGTCTGAATTAATCGATTATCGTTCGGTACAAGGTTTTATATTAAATTCAGTTATGGTTTTTTTATAATTCTTTTAAATACAGGGCGTGAAGGTTCTTTCAACTGTTGGGAAGATCAGAAAATACATAAATAGGAATACAAGGTATTACAATATAAAGTTTTATTTTATTAAATATTATTTAAGTAATTGAAGCTTTACCGTCCGCTGGACATCGCAGCTCGAGGAGGCTGTTCACGTCTAACCTCTATTATTGTTTGGTCCGTATCGAGAGCAGATGAAATGATCTTCGTCCGTATTGTCTCCAAAGTTGTAAATAAAGTGGAATTCTTGGTCCTTGGGTGATGCAGAAATACCACTCCTTTTGTTCACCAATGTCCAAGCTTGTGATTACGTGCTTCGACGAACTCCGAATCCAAATACGTTTTTCTATTGGAAGGTGTAAATTGCAAGTTCGAATGTAATTTGGTGGTTATTTTAGTTTCATTTGTTTTAGAGCATTAAATCTTTATGCAGGTAGTTATTTATCTGGTTTTATTACTTCATTAATTTAACATTCTGTTCATGATCCGAAATTGGGCAATCCAAGTTCTTCCTTTAATTTTAGTTACTTATTATCGTTTTATACTATCCAATTAGACAAATTGGTTAATGGTTATTTGACCCAAACTATTGCAATTTGTCATTCATTTATTGTAACGTTTGATGTATTTAGTATTCCAAATTAATCCAGTTTTTTATTGAGCATCTCTCTTAGTTAAACTCCTCTCGTTCATGTCATAAAATTCAATAATCAAAATCAACAAATTATATCCATCTTGTCGTCCATAGCAACAACCTTCTTTATTCTTATTCGATATTGTGTTATATTGTAATCATTTCATATAATATTCTTCCACTCATCAAAATAATTCCTTACTAAACTTCCATTATATCAGAATATAATCTTATTTATAGCTTGTTTACTAATTCCTATATATTTTGCCGGTTTTTCACTCTTAGTATGTTTCTTTTAATAAATATTATTTTTCCGTTACCAAACATTATCTATCGGTATCATTGCACTATGGCATTACCATAATTTGTTTAGTTTGAGTTTGTTTATTATTTATTATTAATTTCTACTAACTCATTGAATTATATTTAGTATTTGTTACTAATTTCTTTACCTAACCTTTCTGATCTGATTTTTTATATAATGTTATTGGCTGTTAGGCCTATTATTATACCTTGATCTACTTCTGAATTTAACTTGTTAACAATTATAGCCTTTTTATCCAAGTTTACAATTATAATCAACTTTTATCTACGTACATGTATACAAATAATTATCTTTATAATATCTAACAACAACTTTATCTTGACCTATAGAAAACACATAAAAATGAAATTAATTTATACTCAATAACTGAGTTCAACCACAGTTATACAACAGTAAATGAATAATACATATTACTTAATTACTTTATATTCTATCAACAAGAAAACTTTCACATGAACACAAAATATAAAATCACAGTCATGATAATAACATAACATCATACAATTCATAACAAGTATTTTCGAGTAACTTAGAACGTACATTATTTACTCATTCTTATCTATTTTCATAACATCAATTACTCTGAAATAGTCAACATTAGTTTTTCTTTCTTACCATATTTATCAATGTTTTTTATTTACCTCTCACTGAACCTTGAGGTTTATCACTATTATCATTATTACATGCTTATCTTTTATTATTATTATTACCTTGCATTCTTATTACTTTTAAACAATTATGAGTTTATTTTCTGGCCTTTTTATAAGTGTGGAAAATTAAAATATTTTCTTCCCTATTCTAATTTTAATATTTTATTTATGTAACGTCGAGGACCGCATTTCTGTTACGTTACAATATATATAAACTTTCACGTATGAACTTACTATTCGCTGTCACTTCCCCAAAAGTTTCGAGGTGATGTTCCTCTTCCTCAGTGGAACATCACCTCGAAACGTTTGGGGAAGTGACAACGAATAATAAGTTCATACGTAAAAGTTTATATATATTAATAAATTTAATAAAGTGAACGAAGAGGATGAATCAACAAGATAATTATAATTTGTTTTACTTTTACTGGATGCATTCTCCTTTATCAACAAGACTTGAAAATGGTCCGGGAGGAAGCGGATTCGGTTGACGAGTTCCTCCTAGGCTTCTTAGCCGGGCGTCTACGCGGACCAACGGTCATGTATTCGTCCGGCTCTTCCACCGGGAGGGGAGGTATCGGGTTTGGGAACTCGTCCGTCTTCATGCCTCGAGTCGATTCTGGTGGGGCTAGGCAGAAGCGAGCGACTCGACAGCAGTCTCTGCCAGACGTCAGGGATCTTAGGTCCGGCCGATGAAGGAGGAGCTGGGCTAATGACCAGCTTCGTTGAATACCAGTCCTTACCTAGACTGGTGTCCACTGGTCCCTTTACCCCGTGCTGTCTCAAGCGGTGCTTACCACTGGTGGGGGCCCACAATGATCAGCCGGGGCAGCGCTACTTAACAGCCGTGAGCAGTTAGGAGAAAGCACTGATGATGTACGGCACTCACCAAAAGCTCAGAGCAATCCTCGACACTCGTGGACGGTGTGATGTTTGCCAGCGACAGGTGGCCCTTAAAAAGTCTTCTCCCAGCTGTTTCTTCTACCAGCTACTTCGTTCACCGGAAGCAGCTGGCTCCTGGATCTTCTTTCAGCAGAAAATAGAATCCTCTTCTTAGCGAGAGACGGGCGACTGCAGCAAGCAGTAGTGGTTGTGTCCAAGCTGTAGCTAAAGAGCGTCCAAGAGAGCGTCTCTCCGATGGAGTGCATTCTAGTGGCGCACTTTTGAGGCCCTGACCGGGATCCCTGATTGCCTCGCTGCGAACACGTCAGGTGTCACGTCCCGGCTGCTGATCCCTGATTGGCTCGCTGTGTGTTCGTCAGGTTTCACGTGCCGCCAGGTGTTCATGGCGCTGGGACCGGAGAGCAGACGTGTACCTCGTTGCCATCACAATATATTATAACAACACAATTTGCATTTATATAATGTACTGAATTCATGGGTGTAATCGTAATAAGAAGATGATACGTTATTTAAGTTGTAGAGTAACGTTGTCGTATGGTTATAATGTCACACGTTGTCTTGTCTGTGTCACTTTGTAGTACAAAGCTCTTTATTTATTTAAGTTTGTGCTGTAATTATTTTTATTAATTAAATTTGGCTATTGTTTTTGTTGTTGTTCAAAAAAATGTTTTAAATGTTCGATTATATTGGTTCTTCGGAATTTATTTATGGTGCGACGTTTCTTCGGTTGACTAGACGAATCTACGAAATCGATCTCTCACTAAAAGTACATTTTTATTTCATTAAATAATTACTTAATTACTTGAAGTGAAGTTGGATAACCGTGCAGTGTTGATATGACAATCTAAGTTTAGAATTATTCAAAATAAACTCATTTTGCCGCTGTCAGTGTTGCCATCCATTGCGAGATATCTACCTAATCTGTAATAGTCTAGTCTACTGAAATAAATCGTCTGACTCTATTTTTGTCGTATAAAATTATGGTTTATTTCTTGATAATATTCACTAAATTACTTTAAAAATATTATAAATTGTTACTTGTTTATTTTGGTTTACAATAATATTTATTTTTATGAAATCTTTTATCTCAGCGTTGGTTGTTTTGATTTGCAATTATCAGAATTATTATACTTATTTTTGGTTAAAATATTTATCTGACATGTGGGTCCTTTTAGACTGCAGAATACAAATAAAACAAACAGAAGACTTATACTACCATTATTGGGTAGTCGGAGTGATTACAAAATTAATTGCATCTTAATGAATAACAGAAAGTTTCATAGACATGTCTGGTTCCGACATTATAGATTAACTTGGTGTATGGTAACTGCGACCAATGAACTTTAAATGAATTAATAATTCTTTTATAACACATAAAATATAAACCCAATAAAGTTATAAATTAATTCAGTGTTCCAGGAAGACTGATTATTTATATTGGATTACTTTAAACAGGTAATCTGTTAATTCTTAGAACCGTAGTTAACTTGGTATTAATTTCTTTTAATAATGAAACAATGAAATATTTTAATAATATTAGAATCTTTCTTAAATCTAAGCACAAATTATTTTCTCAATTACCTTCGGATAATTAATCATGTCAATTGACAATTCTCAAAATTCTGGCTAGCTGTTGTTAAATTACCATCGGTTTAACTATGAATAAATTCATCGATATAACATTAATTCAAGCACTCTTAGTGTTTATATTGAAAAACTGTCATCATTTTTGTAACTTTCATCTATTAATTAATTAAAATTAAATTGAGAACTCTCTTTGTAATCAAAGTGATTACATGGTTTTACAATCTTGTGTTTTACATTGGTGCATTCTCTTGTGTTGAGAACTTAGTAATAATACTTCCAGCTACTGTCACATGACAGATGTATTTAATTATTATTATTATGCCTTACATTAGCGATAATAATTATACTACAATATTATGCTAGTAATGTACCATCTTTCTTGATATACAGATATCACCCTTTTTGTTTCTGATTAATTTTACAACTTGTTTTAGCTAAACTTTACATGGTGATTCCCATTCTGTCTGTTTTTGGTCATCTTGTTTACATCAATTAAAATATAAATACTACTCTAGGTAGTTCATCTTGGTACTGGTAGAACCCTTACAATATCTACTTGATTTTTTTTTCCAAGAGATTTTAGTTTAATTATGTTTTAATTATTAATTCTTATTGATCTAAGTGAAAAGTACATGTAGTTAGGTTATGTGTCTCCCCACTCTAATGCAACAATGGGTTGACTGAGTTTATTTTCATTTACAATTTTTATTTTTTTTTACTTGTATTAGTGTTATTAATTATCACCTGTAATTTATCATTTGGTTCTTTTTCTCTCTATTATCATTTTTTATAACTTATTTGGTCATTATTACTGTTATCTGACAATATTGGTTCTCTATTAACTTCGATTAATACTGGACATAATATGTTATCATACTGTTGTTTACAGCTTCTTATTATACTAATATTCTTATTACTCTCACTCTCCTGGTTATTATTGGATGCTCTACTCATTTACTAGATTAGTGGTCATATTCAGGTCATCTAATGTAGTCAGTTAGTGTTTTGGCTATCTGTCACTGTCTCATTCTGTACTTCGCTTGTCGTTGGCAATTTATTTCACCTTCAATCTATTTATTTCACTCACCTTCTTATCTAATAGTTAGTGTAAGTCCTCGTTTCTGCTTGTGGCACCATATTGTTGACATCATTATTATTATTGTTTTCTTCTTTATAATATGTGTTCTTCAGTGTTACTTGGTTTCTCACTGACTATTGGGTTATTGGATCTATTGGGTATTCACTATTTAATACATTTTCTTTCTTGTTTTATTATTATTACCATTACTGTTTTAACTCTTTAGTTGTGAGTTCATTCTTCTATTATTATTTATTTATGTAGTTTTAATGCTTGGTACACTCATTGTGACTACTTAATGGATCTTGTTCCACTCAATTATTATGATATGTTGTATATGTTTTGATGTCCAAAATATCGTGGTCATATGTCTCGTTACAAAGTTTAATATTGTTCCATTATTTATTTACTAAACAAAATCTTTCATTTCGCATATTAAATATTGACTCATTATTATATCGTTTGTACGAATCTTTCGTACACAAGTTATACATAAATCTTATTATCTAATTTTAATTAATTAAATATTTATTATGCTTCGGCTTACTCATTGTGTGCTCATCTTTTTTTAATTGCTGATTAATTTGCTTCAATAATGAGTTTACTTGTATTCAAATTTCTTTTATATTAATTTGTTTTATTTATTAATATTATAACTTATAATCTGTGTTCGGGTAAAGCCCCACTGTTGGGTTCATCAATTTATAACTTACCTAGTACGTACGTCTCTGTTTCTCTTCTCTATTCTAATTAATTAATATACCAATTTATATTGAATTTTAATTTATTAGGTGTCGTGGTGTTGTTAATTATATCTACCTTATCCTTCTACTTAATATAAGGGTGTTGGTGTGAGTAAAACTTATGTAGGTAGGGTGTTATTCGAAAATTCCGCTCAAGCCTATTTTGCTTTGAAGAGAATGAGAGAAATTTTGTATGGAATTCTCCTCTCTTTAATACCTGAGAAGTCCGCGAATAGCGCTGTGGTTCCCAGACAAGGAAATTTTGGAGGTTAACCCACCGCGTACGGTGATTATTGGTTATACTCTCTATCTATTTTATTTCTTATTCACACTCCATTAAATCCTATATAAATGAGAAGATATTGAAATTCTGCAATGATTCTTTATTAGTTTTTAATATTTAATATCCAACAATATTGTTCTTACTTTAGATACGAAAAGGCTATAAGTCTGAATTAATCGATTATCGTTCGGTACAAGGTTTTATATTAAATTCAGTTATGGTTTTTTTATAATTCTTTTAAATACAGGGCGTGAAGGTTCTTTCAACTGTTGGGAAGATCAGAAAATACATAAATAGGAATACAAGGTATTACAATATAAAGTTTTATTTTATTAAATATTATTTAAGTAATTGAAGCTTTACCGTCCGCTGGACATCGCAGCTCGAGGAGGCTGTTCACGTCTAACCTCTATTATTGTTTGGTCCGTATCGAGAGCAGATGAAATGATCTTCGTCCGTCTTGTCTCCAAAGTTGTAAATAAAGTGGAATTCTTGGTCCTTGGGTGATGCAGAAATACCACTCCTTTTGTTCACCAATGTCCAAGCTTGTGATTACGTGCTTCGACGAACTCCGAATCCAAATACGTTTTTCTATTGGAAGGTGTAAATTGCAAGTTCGAATGTAATTTGGTGGTTATTTTAGTTTCATTTGTTTTAGAGCATTAAATCTTTATGCAGGTAGTTATTTATCTGGTTTTATTACTTCATTAATTTAATATTCTGTTCATGATCCGAAATTGGGCAATCCAAGTTCTTCCTTTAATTTTAGTTACTTATTATCGTTTTATACTATTCAATTAGACAAATTGGTTAATGGTTATTTGACCCAAACTATTGCAATTTGTCATTCATTTATTGTAACGTTTGATGTATTTAGTATTCCAAATTAATCCAGTTTTTTATTGAGCATCTCTCTTAGTTAAACTCCTCTCGTTCATGTCATAAAATTCAATAATCAAAATCAACAAATTATATCCATCTTGTCGTCCATAGCAACAACCTTCTTTATTCTTATTCGATATTGTGTTATATTGTAATCATTTCATATAATATTCTTCCACTCATCAAAATAATTCCTTACTAAACTTCCATTATATCAGAATATAATCTTATTTATAGCTTGTTTACTAATTCCTATATATTTTGCCGGTTTTTCACTCTTAGTATGTTTCTTTTAATAAATATTATTTTTCCGTTACCAAACATTATCTATCGGTATCATTGCACTATGGCATTACCATAATTTGTTTAGTTTGAGTTTGTTTATTATTTATTATTAATTTCTACTAACTCATTGAATTATATTTAGTATTTGTTACTAATTTCTTTACCTAACCTTTCTGATCTGATTTTTTATATAATGTTATTGGCTGTTAGGCCTATTATTATACCTTGATCTACTTCTGAATTTAACTTGTTAACAATTATAGCCTTTTTATCCAAGTTTACAATTATAATCAACTTTTATCTACGTACATGTATACAAATAATTATCTTTATAATATCTAACAACAACTTTATCTTGACCTATAGAAAACACATAAAAATGAAATTAATTAATACTCAATAACTGAGTTCAACCACAGTTATACAACAGTAAATGAATAATACATATTACTTAATTACTTTATATTCTATCAACAAGAAAACTTTCACATGAACACAAAATATAAAATCACAGTCATGATAATAACATAACATCATACAATTCATAACAAGTATTTTCGAGTAACTTAGAACGTACATTATTTACTCATTCTTATCTATTTTCATAACATCAATTACTCTGAAATAGTCAACATTAGTTTTTCTTTCTTACCATATTTATCAATGTTTTTTATTTACCTCTCACTGAACATTGAGGTTTATCACTATTATCATTATTACATGCTTATCTTTTATTATTATTATTACCTTGCATTCTTATTACTTTTAAACAATTATGAGTTTATTTTCTGGCCTTTTTATAAGTGTGGAAAATTAAAATATTTTCTTCCCTATTCTAATTTTAATATTTTATTTATGTAACGTCGAGGACCGCATTTCTGTTACGTTACAATATATATAAACTTTCACGTATGAACTTACTATTCGCTGTCACTTCCCCAAACGTTTCGAGGTGATGTTCCTCTTCCTCAGTGGAACATCACCTCGAAACGTTTGGGGAAGTGACAACGAATAATAAGTTCATACGTAAAAGTTTATATATATTAATAAAGTGAACGAAGAGGATGAATCAACAAGATAATTATAATTTGTTTTACTTTTACTGGATGCATTCTCCTTTATCAACAAGACTTGATAATGGTCCGGGAGGAAGCGGATTCGGTTGACGAGTTCCTCCTAGGCTTCTTAGCCGGGCGTCTACGCGGACCAACGGTCACGTATTCGTCCGGCTCTTCCACCGGGAGGGGAGGTATCGGGTTTGGGAACTCGTCCGTCTTCATGCCTCGAGTCGATTCTGGTGGGGCTAGGCAGAAGCGAGCGACTCGACAGCAGTCTCTGCCAGACGTCAGGGATCTTAGGTCCGGCCGATGAAGGAGGAGCTGGGCTAATGACCAGCTTCGTTGAATACCAGTCCTTACCTAGACTGGTGTCCACTGGTCCCTTTACCCCGTGCTGTCTCAAGCGGTGCTTACCACTGGTGGGGGCCCACAATGATCAGCCGGGGCAGCGCTACTTAACAGCCGTGAGCAGTTAGGAGAAAGCACTGATGATGTACGGCACTCACCAAAAGCTCAGAGCAATCCTCGACACTCGTGGACGGTGTGATGTTTGCCAGCGACAGGTGGCCCTTAAAAAGTCTTCTCCCAGCTGTTTCTTCTACCAGCTACTTCGTTCACCGGAAGCAGCTGGCTCCTGGATCTTCTTTCAGCAGAAAATAGAATCCTCTTCTTAGCGAGAGACGGGCGACTGCAGCAAGCAGTAGTGGTTGTGTCCAAGCTGTAGCTAAAGAGCGTCCAAGAGAGCGTCTCTCCGATGGAGTGCATTCTAGTGGCGCACTTTTGAGGCCCTGACCGGGATCCCTGATTGCCTCGCTGCGAACACGTCAGGTGTCACGTCCCGGCTGCTGATCCCTGATTGGCTCGCTGTGTGTTCGTCAGGTTTCACGTGCCGCCAGGTGTTCATGGCGCTGGGACCGGAGAGCAGACGTGTACCTCGTTGCCATCACAATATATTATAACAACACAATTTGCATTTATATAATGTACTGAATTCATGGGTGTAATCGTAATAAGAAGATGATACGTTATTTAAGTTGTAGAGTAACGTTGTCGTATGGTTATAATGTCACACGTTGTCTTGTCTGTGTCACTTTGTAGTACAAAGCTCTTTATTTATTTAAGTTTGTGTTGTAATTATTTTTATTAATTAAATTTGGCTATTGTTTTTGTTGTTGTTCAAAAAAATGTTTTAAATGTTCGATTATATTGGTTCTTCGGAATTTATTTATGGTGCGACGTTTCTTCGGTTGACTAGACGAATCTACGAAATCGATCTCTCACTAAAAGTACATTTTTATTTCATTAAATAATTACTTAATTACTTGAAGTGAAGTTGGATAACCGTGCAGTGTTGATATGACAATCTAAGTTTAGAATTATTCAAAATAAACTCATTTTGCCGCTGTCAGTGTTGCCATCCATTGCGAGATATCTACCTAATCTGTAATAGTCTAGTCTACTGAAATAAATCGTCTGACTCTATTTTTGTCGTATAAAATTATGGTTTATTTCTTGATAATATTCACTAAATTACTTTAAAAATATTATAAATTGTTACTTGTTTATTTTGGTTTACAATAATATTTATTTTTATGAAATCTTTTATCTCAGCGTTGGTTGTTTTGATTTGCAATTATCAGAATTATTATACTTATTTTTGGTTAAAATATTTATCTGACATGTGGGTCCTTTTAGACTGCAGAATACAAATAAAACAAACAGAAGACTTATACTACCATTATTGGGTAGTCGGAGTGATTACAAAATTAATTGCATCTTAATGAATAACAGAAAGTTTCATAGACATGTCTGGTTCCGACATTATAGATTAACTTGGTGTATGGTAACTGCGACCAATGAACTTTAAATGAATTAATAATTCTTTTATAACACATAAAATATAAACCCAATAAAGTTATAAATTAATTCAGTGTTCCAGGAAGACTGATTATTTATATTGGATTACTTTAAACAGGTAATCTGTTAATTCTTAGAACCGTAGTTAACTTGGTATTAATTTCTTTTAATAATGAAACAATGAAATATTTTAATAATATTAGAATCTTTCTTAAATCTAAGCACAAATTATTTTCTCAATTACCTTCGGATAATTAATTGTGTCAATTGACAATTCTCAAAATTCTGGCTAGCTGTTGTTAAATTACCATCGGTTTAACTATGAATAAATTCATCGATATAACATTAATTCAAGCACTCTTAGTGTTTATATTGAAAAACTGTCATCATTTTTGTAACTTTCATCTATTAATTAATTAAAATTAAATTGAGAACTCTCTTTGTAATCAAAGTGATTACATGGTTTTACAATCTTGTGTTTTACATTGGTGCATTCTCTTGTGTTGAGAACTTAGTAATAATACTTCCAGCTACTGTCACATGACAGATGTATTTAATTATTATTATTATGCCTTACATTAGCGATAATAATTATACTACAATATTATGCTAGTAATGTACCATCTTTCTTGATATACAGATATCACCCTTTTTGTTTCTGATTAATTTTACAACTTGTTTTAGCTAAACTTTACATGGTGATTCCCATTCTGTCTGTTTTTGGTCATCTTGTTTACATCAATTAAAATATAAATACTACTCTAGGTAGTTCATCTTGGTACTGGTAGAACCCTTACAATATCTACTTGATTTTTTTTTTCCAAGAGATTTTAGTTTAATTATGTTTTAATTATTAATTCTTATTGATCTAAGTGAAAAGTACATGTAGTTAGGTTATGTGTCTCCCCACTCTAATGCAACAATGGGTTGACTGAGTTTATTTTCATTTACAATTTTTATTTTTTTTTACTTGTATTAGTGTTATTAATTATCACCTGTAATTTATCATTTGGTTCTTTTTCTCTCTATTATCATTTTTTATAACTTATTTGGTCATTATTACTGTTATCTGACAATATTGGTTCTCTATTAACTTCGATTAATACTGGACATAATATGTTATCATACTGTTGTTTACAGCTTCTTATTATACTAATATTCTTATTACTCTCACTCTCCTGGTTATTATTGGATGCCCTACTCATTTACTAGATTAGTGGTCATATTCAGGTCATCTAATGTAGTCAGTTAGTGTTTTGGCTATCTGTCACTGTCTCATTCTGTACTTCGCTTGTCGTTGGCAATTTATTTCACCTTCAATCTATTTATTTCACTCACCTTCTTATCTAATAGTTAGTGTAAGTCCTCGTTTCTGCTTGTGGCACCATATTGTTGACATCATTATTATTATTGTTTTCTTCTTTATAATATGTGTTCTTCAGTGTTACTTGGTTTCTCACTGACTATTGGGTTATTGGATCTATTGGGTATTCACTATTTAATACATTTTCTTTCTTGTTTTATTATTATTACCATTACTGTTTTAACTCTTTATTTGTGAGTTCATTCTTCTATTATTATTTATTTATGTAGTTTTAATGCTTGGTACACTCATTGTGACTACTTAATGGATCTTGTTCCACTCAATTATTATGATATGTTGTATATGTTTTGATGTCCAAAATATCGTGGTCATATGTCTCGTTACAAAGTTTAATATTGTTCCATTATTTATTTACTAAACAAAATCTTTCATTTCGCATATTAAATATTGACTCATTATTATATCGTTTGTACGAATCTTTCGTACACAAGTTATACATAAATCTTATTATCTAATTTTAATTAATTAAATATTTATTATGCTCTCGGCTTACTCATTGTGTGCTCATCTTTTTTTAATTGCTGATTAATTTGCTTCAATAATGAGTTTACTTGTATTCAAATTTCTTTTATATTAATTTGTTTTATTTATTAATATTATAACTTATAATCTGTGTTCGGGTAAAGCCCCACTGTTGGGTTCGTCAATTTATAACTTACCTAGTACGTACGTCTCTGTTTCTCTTCTTTATTCTAATTAATTAATATACCAATTTATATTGAATTTTAATTTATTAGGTGTCGTGGTGTTGTTAATTATATCTACCTTATCCTTCTATTTAATATAAGGGTGTTGGTGTGAGTAAAACTTATGTAGGTAGGGTGTTATTCGAAAATTCCGCTCAAGCCTATTTTGCTTTGAAGAGAATGAGAGAAATTTTGTATGGAATTCTCCTCTCTTTAATACCTGAGAAGTCCGCGAATAGCGCTGTGGTTCCCAGACAAGGAAATTTTGGAGGTTAACCCACCGCGTACGGTGATTATTGGTTATACTCTCTATCTATTTTATTTCTTATTCACACTCCATTAAATCCTATATAAATGAGAAGATATTGAAATTCTGCAATGATTCTTTATTAGTTTTTAATATTTAATATCCAACAATATTGTTCTTACTTTAGATACGAAAAGGCTATAAGTCTGAATTAATCGATTATCGTTCGGTACAAGGTTTTATATTAAATTCAGTTATGGTTTTTTTATAATTCTTTTAAATACAGGGCGTGAAGGTTCTTTCAACTGTTGGGAAGATCAGAAAATACATAAATAGGAATACAAGGTATTACAATATAAAGTTTTATTTTATTAAATATTATTTAAGTAATTGAAGCTTTACCGTCCGCTGGACATCGCAGCTCGAGGAGGCTGTTCACGTCTAACCTCTATTATTGTTTGGTCCGTATCGAGAGCAGATGAAATGATCTTCGTCCGTCTTGTCTCCAAAGTTGTAAATAAAGTGGAATTCTTGGTCCTTGGGTGATGCAGAAATACCACTCCTTTTGTTCACCAATGTCCAAGCTTGTGATTACGTGCTTCGACGAACTCCGAATCCAAATACGTTTTTCTATTGGAAGGTGTAAATTGCAAGTTCCAATGTAATTTGGTGGTTATTTTAGTTTCATTTGTTTTAGAGCATTAAACCTTTATGCAGGTAGTTATTTATCTGGTTTTATTACTTCATTAATTTAACATTCTGTTCATGATCCGAAATTGGGCAATCCAAGTTCTTCCTTTAATTTTAGTTACTTATTATCGTTTTATACTATCCAATTAGACAAATTGGTTAATGGTTATTTGACCCAAACTATTGCAATTTGTCATTCATTTATTGTAACGTTTGATGTATTTAGTATTCCAAATTAATCCAGTTTTTTATTGAGCATCTCTCTTAGTTAAACTCCTCTCGTTCATGTCATAAAATTCAATAATCAAAATCAACAAATTATATCCATCTTGTCGTCCATAGCAACAACCTTCTTTATTCTTATTCGATATTGTGTTATATTGTAATCATTTCATATAATATTCTTCCACTCATCAAAATAATTCCTTACTAAACTTCCATTATATCAGAATATAATCTTATTTATAGCTTGTTTACTAATTCCTATATATTTTGCCGGTTTTTCACTCTTAGTATGTTTCTTTTAATAAATATTATTTTTCCGTTACCAAACATTATCTATCGGTATCATTGCACTATGGCATTACCATAATTTGTTTAGTTTGAGTTTGTTTATTATTTATTATTAATTTCTACTAACTCATTGAATTATATTTAGTATTTGTTACTAATTTCTTTACCTAACCTTTCTGATCTGATTTTTTATATAATGTTATTGGCTGTTAGGCCTATTATTATACCTTGATCTACTTGTGAATTTAACTTGTTAACAATTATAGCCTTTTTATCCAAGTTTACAATTATAATCAACTTTTATCTACGTACATGTATACAAATAATTATCTTTATAATATCTAACAACAACTTTATCTTGACCTATAGAAAACACATAAAAATGAAATTAATTAATACTCAATAACTGAGTTCAACCACAGTTATACAACAGTAAATGAATAATACATATTACTTAATTACTTTATATTCTATCAACAAGAAAACTTTCACATGAACACAAAATATAAAATCACAGTCATGATAATAACATAACATCATACAATTCATAACAAGTATTTTCGAGTAACTTAGAACGTACATTATTTACTCATTCTTATCTATTTTCATAACATCAATTACTCTGAAATAGTCAACATTAGTTTTTCTTTCTTACCATATTTATCAATGTTTTTTATTTACCTCTCACTGAACATTGAGGTTTATCACTATTATCATTATTACATGCTTATCTTTTATTATTATTATTACCTTGCATTCTTATTACTTTTAAACAATTATGAGTTTATTTTCTGGCCTTTTTATAAGTGTGGAAAATTAAAATATTTTCTTCCCTATTCTAATTTTAATATTTTATTTATGTAACGTCGAGGACCGCATTTCTGTTACGTTACAATATATATAAACTTTCACGTATGAACTTACTATTCGCTGTCACTTCCCCAAACGTTTCGAGGTGATGTTCCTCTTCCTCAGTGGAACATCACCTCGAAACGTTTGGGGAAGTGACAACGAATAATAAGTTCATACGTAAAAGTTTATATATATTAATAAATTTAATAAAGTGAACGAAGAGGATGAATCAACAAGATAATTATAATTTGTTTTACTTTTACTGGATGCATTCTCCTTTATCAACAAGACTTGATAATGGTCCGGGAGGAAGCGGATTCGGTTGACGAGTTCCTCCTAGGCTTCTTAGCCGGGCGTCTACGCGGACCAACGGTCACGTATTCGTCCGGCTCTTCCACCGGGAGGGGAGGTATCGGGTTTGGGAACTCGTCCGTCTTCATGCCTCGAGTCGATTCTGGTGGGGCTAGGCAGAAGCGAGCGACTCGACAGCAGTCTCTGCCAGACGTCAGGGATCTTAGGTCCGGCCGATGAAGGAGGAGCTGGGCTAATGACCAGCTTCGTTGAATACCAGTCCTTACCTAGACTGGTGTCCACTGGTCCCTTTACCCCGTGCTGTCTCAAGCGGTGCTTACCACTGGTGGGGGCCCACAATGATCAGCCGGGGCAGCGCTACTTAACAGCCGTGAGCAGTTAGGAGAAAGCACTGATGATGTACGGCACTCACCAAAAGCTCAGAGCAATCCTCGACACTCGTGGACGGTGTGATGTTTGCCAGCGACAGGTGGCCCTTAAAAAGTCTTCTCCCAGCTGTTTCTTCTACCAGCTACTTCGTTCACCGGAAGCAGCTGGCTCCTGGATCTTCTTTCAGCAGAAAATAGAATCCTCTTCTTAGCGAGAGACGGGCGACTGCAGCAAGCAGTAGTGGTTGTGTCCAAGCTGTAGCTAAAGAGCGTCCAAGAGAGCGTCTCTCCGATGGAGTGCATTCTAGTGGCGCACTTTTGAGGCCCTGACCGGGATCCCTGATTGCCTCGCTGCGAACACGTCAGGTGTCACGTCCCGGCTGCTGATCCCTGATTGGCTCGCTGTGTGTTCGTCAGGTTTCACGTGCCGCCAGGTGTTCATGGCGCTGGGACCGGAGAGCAGACGTGTACCTCGTTGCCATCACAATATATTATAACAACACAATTTGCATTTATATAATGTACTGAATTCATGGGTGTAATCGTAATAAGAAGATGATACGTTATTTAAGTTGTAGAGTAACGTTGTCGTATGGTTATAATGTCACACGTTGTCTTGTCTGTGTCACTTTGTAGTACAAAGCTCTTTATTTATTTAAGTTTGTGTTGTAATTATTTTTATTAATTAAATTTGGCTATTGTTTTTGTTGTTGTTCAAAAAAATGTTTTAAATGTTCGATTATATTGGTTCTTCGGAATTTATTTATGGTGCGACGTTTCTTCGGTTGACTAGACGAATCTACGAAATCGATCTCTCACTAAAAGTACATTTTTATTTCATTAAATAATTACTTAATTACTTGAAGTGAAGTTGGATAACCGTGCAGTGTTGATATGACAATCTAAGTTTAGAATTATTCAAAATAAACTCATTTTGCCGCTGTCAGTGTTGCCATCCATTGCGAGATATCTACCTAATCTGTAATAGTCTAGTCTACTGAAATAAATCGTCTGACTCTATTTTTGTCGTATAAAATTATGGTTTATTTCTTGATAATATTCACTAAATTACTTTAAAAATATTATAAATTGTTACTTGTTTATTTTGGTTTACAATAATATTTATTTTTATGAAATCTTTTATCTCAGCGTTGGTTGTTTTGATTTGCAATTATCAGAATTATTATACTTATTTTTGGTTAAAATATTTATCTGACATGTGGGTCCTTTTAGACTGCAGAATACAAATAAAACAAACAGAAGACTTATACTACCATTATTGGGTAGTCGGAGTGATTACAAAATTAATTGCATCTTAATGAATAACAGAAAGTTTCATAGACATGTCTGGTTCCGACATTATAGATTAACTTGGTGTATGGTAACTGCGACCAATGAACTTTAAATGAATTAATAATTCTTTTATAACACATAAAATATAAACCCAATAAAGTTATAAATTAATTCAGTGTTCCAGGAAGACTGATTATTTATATTGGATTACTTTAAACAGGTAATCTGTTAATTCTTAGAACCGTAGTTAACTTGGTATTAATTTCTTTTAATAATGAAACAATGAAATATTTTAATAATATTAGAATCTTTCTTAAATCTAAGCACAAATTATTTTCTCAATTACCTTCGGATAATTAATTGTGTCAATTGACAATTCTCAAAATTCTGGCTAGCTGTTGTTAAATTACCATCGGTTTAACTATGAATAAATTCATCGATATAACATTAATTCAAGCACTCTTAGTGTTTATATTGAAAAACTGTCATCATTTTTGTAACTTTCATCTATTAATTAATTAAAATTAAATTGAGAACTCTCTTTGTAATCAAAGTGATTACATGGTTTTACAATCTTGTGTTTTACATTGGTGCATTCTCTTGTGTTGAGAACTTAGTAATAATACTTCCAGCTACTGTCACATGACAGATGTATTTAATTATTATTATTATGCCTTACATTAGCGATAATAATTATACTACAATATTATGCTAGTAATGTACCATCTTTCTTGATATACAGATATCACCCTTTTTGTTTCTGATTAATTTTACAACTTGTTTTAGCTAAACTTTACATGGTGATTCCCATTCTGTCTGTTTTTGGTCATCTTGTTTACATCAATTAAAATATAAATACTACTCTAGGTAGTTCATCTTGGTACTGGTAGAACCCTTACAATATCTACTTGATTTTTTTTTTCCAAGAGATTTTAGTTTAATTATGTTTTAATTATTAATTCTTATTGATCTAAGTGAAAAGTACATGTAGTTAGGTTATGTGTCTCCCCACTCTAATGCAACAATGGGTTGACTGAGTTTATTTTCATTTACAATTTTTATTTTTTTTACTTGTATTAGTGTTATTAATTATCACCTGTAATTTATCATTTGGTTCTTTTTCTCTCTATTATCATTTTTTATAACTTATTTGGTCATTATTACTGTTATCTGACAATATTGGTTCTCTATTAACTTCGATTAATACTGGACATAATATGTTATCATACTGTTGTTTACAGCTTCTTATTATACTAATATTCTTATTACTCTCACTCTCCTGGTTATTATTGGATGCCCTACTCATTTACTAGATTAGTGGTCATATTCAGGTCATCTAATGTAGTCAGTTAGTGTTTTGGCTATCTGTCACTGTCTCATTCTGTACTTCGCTTGTCGTTGGCAATTTATTTCACCTTCAATCTATTTATTTCACTCACCTTCTTATCTAATAGTTAGTGTAAGTCCTCGTTTCTGCTTGTGGCACCATATTGTTGACATCATTATTATTATTGTTTTCTTCTTTATAATATGTGTTCTTCAGTGTTACTTGGTTTCTCACTGACTATTGGGTTATTGGATCTATTGGGTATTCACTATTTAATACATTTTCTTTCTTGTTTTATTATTATTACCATTACTGTTTTAACTCTTTATTTGTGAGTTCATTCTTCTATTATTATTTATTTATGTAGTTTTAATGCTTGGTACACTCATTGTGACTACTTAATGGATCTTGTTCCACTCAATTATTATGATATGTTGTATATGTTTTGATGTCCAAAATATCGTGGTCATATGTCTCGTTACAAAGTTTAATATTGTTCCATTATTTATTTACTAAACAAAATCTTTCATTTCGCATATTAAATATTGACTCATTATTATATCGTTTGTACGAATCTTTCGTACACAAGTTATACATAAATCTTATTATCTAATTTTAATTAATTAAATATTTATTATGCTCTCGGCTTACTCATTGTGTGCTCATCTTTTTTTAATTGCTGATTAATTTGCTTCAATAATGAGTTTACTTGTATTCAAATTTCTTTTATATTAATTTGTTTTATTTATTAATATTATAACTTATAATCTGTGTTCGGGTAAAGCCCCACTGTTGGGTTCGTCAATTTATAACTTACCTAGTACGTACGTCTCTGTTTCTCTTCTTTATTCTAATTAATTAATATACCAATTTATATTGAATTTTAATTTATTAGGTGTCGTGGTGTTGTTAATTATATCTACCTTATCCTTCTATTTAATATAAGGGTGTTGGTGTGAGTAAAACTTATGTAGGTAGGGTGTTATTCGAAAATTCCGCTCAAGCCTATTTTGCTTTGAAGAGAATGAGAGAAATTTTGTATGGAATTCTCCTCTCTTTAATACCTGAGAAGTCCGCGAATAGCGCTGTGGTTCCCAGACAAGGAAATTTTGGAGGTTAACCCACCGCGTACGGTGATTATTGGTTATACTCTCTATCTATTTTATTTCTTATTCACACTCCATTAAATCCTATATAAATGAGAAGATATTGAAATTCTGCAATGATTCTTTATTAGTTTTTAATATTTAATATCCAACAATATTGTTCTTACTTTAGATACGAAAAGGCTATAAGTCTGAATTAATCGATTATCGTTCGGTACAAGGTTTTATATTAAATTCAGTTATGGTTTTTTTATAATTCTTTTAAATACAGGGCGTGAAGGTTCTTTCAACTGTTGGGAAGATCAGAAAATACATAAATAGGAATACAAGGTATTACAATATAAAGTTTTATTTTATTAAATATTATTTAAGTAATTGAAGCTTTACCGTCCGCTGGACATCGCAGCTCGAGGAGGCTGTTCACGTCTAACCTCTATTATTGTTTGGTCCGTATCGAGAGCAGATGAAATGATCTTCGTCCGTCTTGTCTCCAAAGTTGTAAATAAAGTGGAATTCTTGGTCCTTGGGTGATGCAGAAATACCACTCCTTTTGTTCACCAATGTCCAAGCTTGTGATTACGTGCTTCGACGAACTCCGATCCAAATACGTTTTTCTATTGGAAGGTGTAAATTGCAAGTTCCAATGTAATTTGGTGGTTATTTTAGTTTCATTTGTTTTAGAGCATTAAACCTTTATGCAGGTAGTTATTTATCTGGTTTTATTACTTCATTAATTTAACATTCTGTTCATGATCCGAAATTGGGCAATCCAAGTTCTTCCTTTAATTTTAGTTACTTATTATCGTTTTATACTATCCAATTAGACAAATTGGTTAATGGTTATTTGACCCAAACTATTGCAATTTGTCATTCATTTATTGTAACGTTTGATGTATTTAGTATTCCAAATTAATCCAGTTTTTTATTGAGCATCTCTCTTAGTTAAACTCCTCTCGTTCATGTCATAAAATTCAATAATCAAAATCAACAAATTATATCCATCTTGTCGTCCATAGCAACAACCTTCTTTATTCTTATTCGATATTGTGTTATATTGTAATCATTTCATATAATATTCTTCCACTCATCAAAATAATTCCTTACTAAACTTCCATTATATCAGAATATAATCTTATTTATAGCTTGTTTACTAATTCCTATATATTTTGCCGGTTTTTCACTCTTAGTATGTTTCTTTTAATAAATATTATTTTTCCGTTACCAAACATTATCTATCGGTATCATTGCACTATGGCATTACCATAATTTGTTTAGTTTGAGTTTGTTTATTATTTATTATTAATTTCTACTAACTCATTGAATTATATTTAGTATTTGTTACTAATTTCTTTACCTAACCTTTCTGATCTGATTTTTTATATAATGTTATTGGCTGTTAGGCCTATTATTATACCTTGATCTACTTGTGAATTTAACTTGTTAACAATTATAGCCTTTTTATCCAAGTTTACAATTATAATCAACTTTTATCTACGTACATGTATACAAATAATTATCTTTATAATATCTAACAACAACTTTATCTTGACCTATAGAAAACACATAAAAATGAAATTAATTAATACTCAATAACTGAGTTCAACCACAGTTATACAACAGTAAATGAATAATACATATTACTTAATTACTTTATATTCTATCAACAAGAAAACTTTCACATGAACACAAAATATAAAATCACAGTCATGATAATAACATAACATCATACAATTCATAACAAGTATTTTCGAGTAACTTAGAACGTACATTATTTACTCATTCTTATCTATTTTCATAACATCAATTACTCTGAAATAGTCAACATTAGTTTTTCTTTCTTACCATATTTATCAATGTTTTTTATTTACCTCTCACTGAACCTTGAGGTTTATCACTATTATCATTATTACATGCTTATCTTTTATTATTATTATTACCTTGCATTCTTATTACTTTTAAACAATTATGAGTTTATTTTCTGGCCTTTTTATAAGTGTGGAAAATTAAAATATTTTCTTCCCTATTCTAATTTTAATATTTTATTTATGTAACGTCGAGGACCGCATTTCTGTTACGTTACAATATATATAAACTTTCACGTATGAACTTACTATTCGCTGTCACTTCCCCAAACGTTTCGAGGTGATGTTCCTCTTCCTCAGTGGAACATCACCTCGAAACGTTTGGGGAAGTGACAACGAATAATAAGTTCATACGTAAAAGTTTATATATATTAATAAATTTAATAAAGTGAACGAAGAGGATGAATCAACAAGATAATTATAATTTGTTTTACTTTTACTGGATGCATTCTCCTTTATCAACAAGACTTGATAACGGTCCGAGAGGAAGCGGATTCGGTTGACAAGTTCCTCCTAGGCTTCTTAGCCGGGCGTCTACGCGGACCAACGGTCACGTATTCGTCCGGCTCTTCCACCGGGAGGGGAGGTATCGGGTTTGGGAACTCGTCCGTCTTCATGCCTCGAGTCGATTCTGGTGGGGCTAGGCAGAAGCGAGCGACTCGACAGCAGTCTCTGCCAGACGTCAGGGATCTTAGGTCCGGCCGATGAAGGAGGAGCTGGGATAATGACCAGCTTCGTTGAATACCAGTCCTTACCTAGACTGGTGTCCACTGGTCCCTTTACCCCGGTGCTGTCTCAAGCGGTGCTTACCACTGGTGGGGGCCCGCAATGATCAGCCGGGGCAGCGCTACTTAACAGCCGTGAGCAGTTAGGAGAAAGCACTGATGATGTACGGCACTCACCAAAAGCTCAGAGCAATCCTCGACACTCGTGGACGGTGTGATGTTTGCCAGCGACAGGTGGCCCTTAAAAAGTCTTCTCCCAGCTGTTTCTTCTACCAGCTACTTCGTTCACCGGAAGCAGCTGGCTCCTGGATCTTCTTTCAGCAGAAAATAGAATCCTCTTCTTAGCGAGAGACCGGCGACTGCAGCAAGCAGTAGTGGTTGTGTCCAAGCTGTAGCTAAAGAGCGTCCAAGAGAGCGTCTCTCCGATGGAGTGCATTCTAGTGGCGCTCTTTTGAGGCCCTGACCGGGATCCCTGATTGCCTCGCTGCGAACACGTCAGGTGTCACGTCCCGGCTGCTGATCCCTGATTGGCTCGCTGTGTGTTCGTCAGGTTTCACGTGCCACCAGGTGTTCACGGCGCTGGGACCGGAGAGCAGACGTGTACCTCGTTGCCATCACAATATATTATAACAACACAATTTGCATTTATATAATGTACTGAATTCATGGGTGTAATCGTAATAAGAAGATGATACGTTATTTAAGTTGTAGAGTAACGTTGTCGTATGGTTATAATGTCACACGTTGTCTTGTCTGTGTCACTTTGTAGTACAAAGCTCTTTATTTATTTAAGTTTGTGTTGTAATTATTTTTATTAATTAAATTTGGCTATTGTTTTTGTTGTTGTTCAAAAAAATGTTTTAAATGTTCGATTATATTGGTTCTTCGGAATTTATTTATGGTGCGACGTTTCTTCGGTTGACTAGACGAATCTACGAAATCGATCTCTCACTAAAAGTACATTTTTATTTCATTAAATAATTACTTAATTACTTGAAGTGAAGTTGGATAACCGTGCAGTGTTGATATGACAATCTAAGTTTAGAATTATTCAAAATAAACTCATTTTGCCGCTGTCAGTGTTGCCATCCATTGCGAGATATCTACCTAATCTGTAATAGTCTAGTCTACTGAAATAAATCGTCTGACTCTATTTTTGTCGTATAAAATTATGGTTTATTTCTTGATAATATTCACTAAATTACTTTAAAAATATTATAAATTGTTACTTGTTTATTTTGGTTTACAATAATATTTATTTTTATGAAATCTTTTATCTCAGCGTTGGTTGTTTTGATTTGCAATTATCAGAATTATTATACTTATTTTTGGTTAAAATATTTATCTGACATGTGGGTCCTTTTAGACTGCAGAATACAAATAAAACAAACAGAAGACTTATACTACCATTATTGGGTAGTCGGAGTGATTACAAAATTAATTGCATCTTAATGAATAACAGAAAGTTTCATAGACATGTCTGGTTCCGACATTATAGATTAACTTGGTGTATGGTAACTGCGACCAATGAACTTTAAATGAATTAATAATTCTTTTATAACACATAAAATATAAACCCAATAAAGTTATAAATTAATTCAGTGTTCCAGGAAGACTGATTATTTATATTGGATTACTTTAAACAGGTAATCTGTTAATTCTTAGAACCGTAGTTAACTTGGTATTAATTTCTTTAATAATGAAACAATGAAATATTTTAATAATATTAGAATCTTTCTTAAATCTAAGCACAAATTATTTTCTCAATTACCTTCGGATAATTAATCATGTCAATTGACAATTCTCAAAATTCTGGCTAGCTGTTGTTAAATTACCATCGGTTTAACTATGAATAAATTCATCTATATAACATTAATTCAAGCACTCTTAGTGTTTATATTGAAAAACTGTCATCATTTTTGTAACTTTCATCTATTAATTAATTAAAATTAAATTGAGAACTCTCTTTGTAGTCAAAGTGATTACATGGTTTTACAATCTTGTGTTTTACATTGGTGCATTCTCTTGTGTTGAGAACTTAGTAATAATACTTCCAGCTACTGTCACATGACAGATGTATTTAATTATTATTATTATGCCTTACATTAGCGATAATAATTATACTACAATATTATGCTAGTAATGTACCATCTTTCTTGATATACAGATATCACCCTTTTTGTTTCTGATTAATTTTACAACTTGTTTTAACTAAACTTTACATGGTGATTCCCATTCTGTCTGTTTTTGGTCATCTTGTTTACATCAATTAAAATATAAATACTACTCTAGGTAGTTCATCTTGGTACTGGTAGAACCCTTACAATATCTACTTGATTTTTTTTTCCAAGAGATTTTAGTTTAATTATGTTTTAATTATTAATTCTTATTGATCTAAGTGAAAAGTACATGTAGTTAGGTTATGTGTCTCCCCACTCTAATGCAACAATGGGTTGACTGAGTTTATTTTCATTTACAATTTTTATTTTTTTTTACTTGTATTAGTGTTATTAATTATCACCTGTAATTTATCATTTGGTTCTTTTTCTCTCTATTATCATTTTTTATAACTTATTTGGTCATTATTACTGTTATCTGACAATATTGGTTCTCTATTAACTTCGATTAATACTGGACATAATATGTTATCATACTGTTGTTTACAGCTTCTTATTATACTAATATTCTTATTACTCTCACTCTCCTGGTTATTATTGGATGCCCTACTCATTTACTAGATTAGTGGTCATATTCAGGTCATCTAATGTAGTCAGTTAGTGTTTTGGCTATCTGTCACTGTCTCATTCTGTACTTCGCTTGTCGTTGGCAATTTATTTCACCTTCAATCTATTTATTTCACTCACCTTCTTATCTAATAGTTAGTGTAAGTCCTCGTTTCTGCTTGTGGCACCATATTGATTGACATCATTATTATTATTGTTTTCTTCTTTATAATATGTGTTCTTCAGTGTTACTTGGTTTCTCACTGACTATTGGGTTATTGGATCTATTGGGTATTCACTATTTAATACATTTTCTTTCTTGTTTTATTATTATTACCATTACTGTTTTAACTCTTTAGTTGTGAGTTCATTCTTCTATTATTATTTATTTATGTAGTTTTAATGCTTGGTACACTCATTGTGACTACTTAATGGATCTTGTTCCACTCAATTATTATGATATGTTGTATATGTTTTGATGTCCAAAATATCGTGGTCATATGTCTCGTTACAAAGTTTAATATTGTTCCATTATTTATTTACTAAACAAAATCTTTCATTTCGCATATTAAATATTGACTCATTATTATATCGTTTGTACGAATCTTTCGTACACAAGTTATACATAAATCTTATTATCTAATTTTAATTAATTAAATATTTATTATGCTCTCGGCTTACTCATTGTGTGCTCATCTTTTTTTAATTGCTGATTAATTTGCTTCAATAATGAGTTTACTTGTATTCAAATTTCTTTTATATTAATTTGTTTTATTTATTAATATTATAACTTATAATCTGTGTTCGGGTAAAGCCCCACTGTTGGGTTCGTCAATTTATAACTTACCTAGTACGTACGTCTCTGTTTCTCTTCTCTATTCTAATTAATTAATATACCAATTTATATTGAATTTTAATTTATTAGGTGTCGTGGTGTTGTTAATTATATCTACCTTATCCTTCTACTTAATATAAGGGTGTTGGTGTGAGTAAAACTTATGTAGGTAGGGTGTTATTCGAAAATTCCGCTCAAGCCTATTTTGCTTTGAAGAGAATGAGAGAAATTTTGTATGGAATTCTCCTCTCTTTAATACCTGAGAAGTCCGCGAATAGCGCTGTGGTTCCCAGACAAGGAAATTTTGGAGGTTAACCCACCGCGTACGGTGATTATTGGTTATACTCTCTATCTATTTTATTTCTTATTCACACTCCATTAAATCCTAAATAAATGAGAAAATATTGAAATTCTGCAATGATTCTTTATTAGTTTTTAATATTTAATATCCAACAATATTGTTCTTACTTTAGATACGAAAAGGCTATAAGTCTGAATTAATCGATTATCGTTCGGTACAAGGTTTTATATTAAATTCAGTTATGTTTTTTTTATAATTCTTTTAAATACAGGGCGTGAAGGTTCTTTCAACTGTTGGGAAGATCAGAAAATACATAAATAGGAATACAAGGTATTACAATATAAAGTTTTATTTTATTAAATATTATTTAAGTAATTGAAGCTTTACCGTCCGCTGGACATCGCAGCTCGAGGAGGCTGTTCACGTCTAACCTCTATTATTGTTTGGTCCGTATCGAGAGCAGATGAAATGATCTTCGTCCGTCTTGTCTCCAAAGTTGTAAATAAAGTGGAATTCTTGGTCCTTGGGTGATGCAGAAATACCACTCCTTTTGTTCACCAATGTCCAAGCTTGTGATTACGTGCTTCGACGAACTCCGAATCCAAATACGTTTTTCTATTGGAAGGTGTAAATTGCAAGTTCGAATGTAATTTGGTGGTTATTTTAGTTTCATTTGTTTTAGAGCATTAAATCTTTATGCAGGTAGTTATTTATCTGGTTTTATTACTTCATTAATTTAACATTCTGTTCATGATCCGAAATTGGGCAATCCAAGTTCTTCCTTTAATTTTACTTACTTACTATCGTTTTATACTATCCAATTAGACAAATTGGTTAATGGTTATTTGACCCAAACTATTGCAATTTGTCATTCATTTATTGTAACGTTTGATGTATTTAGTATTCCAAATTAATCCAGTTTTTTATTGAGCATCTCTCTTAGTTAAACTCCTCTCGTTCATGTCATAAAATTCAATAATCAAAATCAACAAATTATATCCATCTTGTCGTCCATAGCAACAACCTTCTTTATTCTTATTCGATATTGTGTTATATTGTAATCATTTCATATAATATTCTTCCACTCATCAAAATAATTCCTTACTAAACTTCCATTATATCAGAATATAATCTTATTTATAGCTTGTTTACTAATTCCTATATATTTTGCCGGTTTTTCACTCTTAGTATGTTTCTTTTAATAAATATTATTTTTCCGTTACCAAACATTATCTATCGGTATCATTGCACTATGGCATTACCATAATTTGTTTAGTTTGAGTTTGTTTATTATTTATTATTAATTTCTACTAACTCATTGAATTATATTTAGTATTTGTTACTAATTTCTTTACCTAACCTTTCTGATCTGATTTTTTATATAATGTTATTGGCTGTTAGGCCTATTATTATACCTTGATCTACTTCTGAATTTAACTTGTTAACAATTATAGCCTTTTTATCCAAGTTTACAATTATAATCAACTTTTATCTACGTACATGTATACAAATAATTATCTTTATAATATCTAACAACAACTTTATCTTGACCTATAGATAACACATAAAAATGAAATTAATTAATACTCAATAACTGAGTTCAACCACAGTTATACAACAGTAAATGAATAATACATATTACTTAATTACTTTATATTCTATCAACAAGAAAACTTTCACATGAACACAAAATATAAAATCACAGTCATGATAATAACATAACATCATACAATTCATAACAAGTATTTTCGAGTAACTTAGAACGTACATTATTTACTCATTCTTATCTATTTTCATAACATCAATTACTCTGAAATAGTCAACATTAGTTTTTCTTTCTTACCATATTTATCAATGTTTTTTATTTACCTCTCACTGAACCTTGAGGTTTATCACTATTATCATTATTACATGCTTATCTTTTATTATTATTATTACCTTGCATTCTTATTACTTTTAAACAATTATGAGTTTATTTTCTGGCCTTTTTATAAGTGTGGAAAATTAAAATATTTTCTTCCCTATTCTAATTTTAATGTTTTATTTATGTAACGTCGAGGACCGCATTTCTGTTACGTTACAATATATATAAACTTTCACGTATGAACTTACTATTCGCTGTCACTTCCCCAAACGTTTCGAGGTGATGTTCCTCTTCCTCAGTGGAACATCACCTCGAAACGTTTGGGGAAGTGACAACGAATAATAAGTTCATACGTAAAAGTTTATATATATTAATAAAGTGAACGAAGAGGATGAATCAACAAGATAATTATAATTTGTTTTACTTTTACTGGATGCATTCTCCTTTATCAACAAGACTTGATAATGGTCCGGGAGGAAGCAGATTCGGTTGACGAGTTCCTCCTAGGCTTCTTAGCCGGGCGTCTACGCGGACCAACGGTCACGTATTCGTCCGGCTCTTCCACCGGGAGGGGAGGTATCGGGTTTGGGAACTCGTCCGTCTTCATGCCTCGAGTCGATTCTGGTGGGGCTAGGCAGAAGCGAGCGACTCGACAGCAGTCTCTGCCAGACGTTAGGGATCTTAGGTCCGGCCGATGAAGGAGGAGCTGGGCTAATGACCAGCTTCGTTGAATACCAGTCCTTACCTAGACTGGTGTCCACTGGTCCCTTTACCCCGTGCTGTCTCAAGCGGTGCTTACCACTGGTGGGGGCCCGCAATGATCAGCCGGGGCAGCGCTACTTAACAGCCGTGAGCAGTTAGGAGAAAGCACTGATGATGTACGGCACTCACCAAAAGCTCAGAGCAATCCTCGACACTCGTGGACGGTGTGATGTTTGCCAGCGACAGGTGGCCCTTAAAAAGTCTTCTCCCAGCTGTTTCTTCTACCAGCTACTTCGTTCACCGGAAGCAGCTGGCTCCTGGATCTTCTTTCAGCAGAAAATAGAATCCTCTTCTTAGCGAGAGACCGGCGACTGCAGCAAGCAGTAGTGGTTGTGTCCAAGCTGTAGCTAAAGAGCGGCTCTCCGATGGAGTGCATTCTAGCGGCGCTCTTTTGAGGCCCTGACCGGGATCCCTGATTGCCTCGCTGCGAACACGTCATGTGTCACGTCCCGGCTGCTGATCCCTGATTGGCTCGCTGTGTGTTCGTCAGGTTTCACGTGCCGCCAGGTGTTCACGGCGCTGGGACCGGAGAGCAGACGTGTACCTCGTTGCCATCACAATATATTATAACAACACAATTTGCATTTATATAATGTACTGAATTCATGGGTGTAATCGTAATAAGAAGATGATACGTTATTTAAGTTGTAGAGTAACGTTGTCGTATGGTTATAATGTCACACGTTGTCTTGTCTGTGTCACTTTGTAGTACAAAGCTCTTTATTTATTTAAGTTTGTGTTGTAATTATTTTTATTAATTAAATTCGGCTATTGTTTTTGTTGTTGTTCAAAAAAATGTTTTAAATGTTCGATTATATTGGTTCTTCAGAATTTATTTATGGTGCGACGTTTCTTCGGTTGACTAGACGAATCTACGAAATCGATCTCTCACTAAAAGTACATTTTTATTTCATTAAATAATTACTTAATTACTTGAAGTGAAGTTGGATAACCGTGCAGTGTTGATATGACAATCTAAGTTTAGAATTATTCAAAATAAACTCATTTTGCCGCTGTCAGTGTTGCCATCCATTGCGAGATATCTACCTAATCTGTAATAGTCTAGTCTACTGAAATAAATCGTCTGACTCTATTTCTGTCGTATAAAATTATGGTTTATTTCTTGATAATATTCACTAAATTACTTTAAAAATATTATAAATTGTTACTTGTTTATTTTGGTTTACAATAATATTTATTTTTATGAAATCCTTTATCTCAGCGTTGGTTGTTTTGATTTGCAATTATCAGAATTATTATACTTATTTTTGGTTAAAATATTTATCTGACATGTGGGTCCTTTTAGACTGCAGAATACAAATAAAACAAACAGAAGACTTATACTACCATTATTGGGTAGTCGGAGTGATTACAAAATTAATTGCATCTTAATGAATAACAGAAAGTTTCATAGACATGTCTGGTTCCGACATTATAGATTAACTTGGTGTATGGTAACTGCGACCAATGAACTTTAAATGAATTAATAATTCTTTTATAACACATAAAATATAAACCCAATAAAGTTATAAATTAATTCAGTGTTCCAGGAAGACTGATTATTTATATTGGATTACTTTAAACAGGTAATCTGTTAATTCTTAGAACCGTAGTTAACTTGGTATTAATTTCTTTTAATAATGAAACAATGAAATATTTTAATAATATTAGAATCTTTCTTAAATCTAAGCACAAATTATTTTCTCAATTACCTTCGGATAATTAATCATGTCAATTGACAATTCTCAAAATTCTGGCTAGCTGTTGTTAAATTACCATCGGTTTAACTATGAATAAATTCATCGATATAACATTAATTCAAGCACTCTTAGTGTTTATATTGAAAAACTGTCATCATTTTTGTAACTTTCATCTATTAATTAATTAAAATTAAATTGAGAACTCTCTTTGTAATCAAAGTGATTACATGGTTTTACAATCTTGTGTTTTACATTGGTGCATTCTCTTGTGTTGAGAACTTAGTAATAATACTTCCAGCTACTGTCACATGACAGATGTATTTAATTATTATTATTATGCCTTACATTAGCGATAATAATTATACTACAATATTATGCTAGTAATGTACCATCTTTCTTGATATACAGATATCACCCTTTTTGTTTCTGATTAATTTTACAACTTGTTTTAGCTAAACTTTACATGTTGATTCCCATTCTGTCTTTTTTTGGTCATCTTGTTTACATCAATTAAAATATAAATACTACTCTAGGTAGTTCATCTTGGTACTGGTAGAACCCTTACAATATCTACTTGATTTTTTTTTTCAAGAGATTTTAGTTTAATTATGTTTTAATTATTAATTCTTATTGATCTAAGTGAAAAGTACATGTAGTTAGGTTATGTGTCTCCCCACTCTAATGCAACAATGGGTTGACTGAGTTTATTTTCATTTACAATTTTTATTTTTTTTTACTTGTATTAGTGTTATTAATTATCACCTGTAATTTATCATTTGGTTCTTTTTCTCTCTATTATCATTTTTTATAACTTATTTGGTCATTATTACTGTTATCTGACAATATTGGTTCTCTATTAACTTCGATTAATACTGGACATAATATGTTATCATACTGTTGTTTACAGCTTCTTATTATACTAATATTCTTATTACTCTCACTCTCCTGGTTATTATTGGATGCCCTACTCATTTACTAGATTAGTGGTCATATTCAGGTCATCTAATGTAGTCAGTTAGTGTTTTGGCTATCTGTCACTGTCTCATTCTGTACTTCGCTTGTCGTTGGCAATTTATTTCACCTTCAATCTTTTTATTTCACTCACCTTCTTATCTAATAGTTAGTGTAAGTCCTCGTTTCTGCTTGTGGCACCATATTGTTGACATCATTATTATTATTGTTTTCTTCTTTATAATATGTGTTCTTCAGTGTTACTTGGTTTCTCACTGACTATTGGGTTATTGGATCTATTGGGTATTCACTATTTAATACATTTTCTTTCTTGTTTTATTATTATTACCATTACTGTTTTAACTCTTTAGTTGTGAGTTCATTCTTCTATTATTATTTATTTATGTAGTTTTAATGCTTGGTACACTCATTGTGACTACTTAATGGATCTTGTTCCACTCAATTATTATGATATGTTGTATATGTTTTGATGTCCAAAATATCGTGGTCATATGTCTCGTTACAAAGTTTAATATTGTTCCATTATTTATTTACTAAACAAAATCTTTCATTTCGCATATTAAATATTGACTCATTATTATATCGTTTGTACGAATCTTTCGTACACAACTTATTGCTAACAAATTGCGTACACAAGTTATACATAAATCTTATTATCTAATTTTAATTAATTAAATATTTATTATGCTCTCGGCTTACTCATTGTGTGCTCATCTTTTTTTAATTGCTGATTAATTTGCTTCAATAATGAGTTTACTTGTATTCAAATTTCTTTTATATTAATTTGTTTTATTTATTAATATTATAACTTATAATCTGTGTTCGGGTAAAGCCCCACTGTTGGGTTCGTCAATTTATAACTTACCTAGTACGTACGTCTCTGTTTCTCTTCTCTATTCTAATTAATTAATATACCAATTTATATTGAATTTTAATTTATTAGGTGTCGTGGTGTTGTTAATTATATCTACCTTATCCTTCTATTTAATATAAGGGTGTTGGTGTGAGTAAAACTTATGTAGGTAGGGTGTTATTCGAAAATTCCGCTCAAGCCTATTTTGCTTTGAAGAGAATGAGAGAAATTTTGTATGGAATTCTCCTCTCTTTAATACCTGAGAAGTCCGCGAATAGCGCTGTGGTTCCCAGACAAGGAAATTTTGGAGGTTAACCCACCGCGTACGGTGATTATTGGTTATACTCTCTATCTATTTTATTTCTTATTCACACTCCATTAAATCCTATATAAATGAGAAGATATTGAAATTCTGCAATGATTCTTTATTAGTTTTTAATATTTAATATCCAACAATATTGTTCTTACTTTAGATACGAAAAGGCTATAAGTCTGAATTAATCGATTATCGTTCGGTACAAGGTTTTATATTAAATTCAGTTATGGTTTTTTTATAATTCTTTTAAATACAGGGCGTGAAGGTTCTTTCAACTGTTGGGAAGATCAGAAAATACATAAATAGGAATACAAGGTATTACAATATAAAGTTTTATTTTATTAAATATTATTTAAGTAATTGAAGCTTTACCGTCCGCTGGACATCGCAGCTCGAGGAGGCTGTTCACGTCTAACCTCTATTATTGTTTGGTCCGTATCGAGAGCAGATGAAATGATCTTCGTCCGTATTGTCTCCAAAGTTGTAAATAAAGTGGAATTCTTGGTCCTTGGGTGATGCAGAAATACCACTCCTTTTGTTCACCAATGTCCAAGCTTGTGATTACGTGCTTCGACGAACTCCGAATCCAAATACGTTTTTCTATTGGAAGGTGTAAATTGCAAGTTCGAATGTAATTTGGTGGTTATTTTAGTTTCATTTGTTTTAGAGCATTAAATCTTTATGCAGGTAGTTATTTATCTGGTTTTATTACTTCATTAATTTAACATTCTGTTCATGATCCGAAATTGGGCAATCCAAGTTCTTCCTTTAATTTTAGTTACTTATTATCGTTTTATACTATCCAATTAGACAAATTGGTTAATGGTTATTTGACCCAAACTATTGCAATTTGTCATTCATTTATTGTAACGTTTGATGTATTTAGTATTCCAAATTAATCCAGTTTTTTATTGAGCATCTCTCTTAGTTAAACTCCTCTCGTTCATGTCATAAAATTCAATAATCAAAATCAACAAATTATATCCATCTTGTCGTGCATAGCAACAACCTTCTTTATTCTTATTCGATATTGTGTTATATTGTAATCATTTCATATAATATTCTTCCACTCATCAAAATAATTCCTTACTAAACTTCCATTATATCAGAATATAATCTTATTTATAACTTGTTTACTAATTCCTATATATTTTGCCGGTTTTTCACTCTTAGTATGTTTCTTTTAATAAATATTATTTTTCCGTTACCAAACATTATCTATCGGTATCATTGCACTATGGCATTACCATAATTTGTTTAGTTTGAGTTTGTTTATTATTTATTATTAATTTCTACTAACTCATTGAATTATATTTAGTATTTGTTACTAATTTCTTTACCTAACCTTTCTGATCTGATTTTTTATATAATGTTATTGGCTGTTAGGCCTATTATTATACCTTGATCTACTTCTGAATTTAACTTGTTAACAATTATAGCCTTTTTATCCAAGTTTACAATTATAATCAACTTTTATCTACGTACATGTATACAAATAATTATCTTTATAATATCTAACAACAACTTTATCTTGACCTATAGATAACACATAAAAATGAAATTAATTAATACTCAATAACTGAGTTCAACCACAGTTATACAACAGTAAATGAATAATACATATTACTTAATTACCTTATATTCTATCAACAAGAAAACTTTCACATGAACACAAAATATAAAATCACAGTCATGATAATAACATAACATCATACAATTCATAACAAGTATTTTCGAGTAACTTAGAACGTACATTATTTACTCATTCTTATCTATTTTCATAACATCAATTACTCTGAAATAGTCAACATTAGTTTTTCTTTCTTACCATATTTATCAATGTTTTTTATTTACCTCTCACTGAACCTTGAGGTTTATCACTATTATCATTATTACATCCTTATCTTTTATTATTATTATTACCTTGCATTCTTATTACTTTTAAACAATTATGAGTTTATTTTCTGGCCTTTTTATAAGTGTGGAAAATTAAAATATTTTCTTCCCTATTCTAATTTTAATATTTTATTTATGTAACGTCGAGGACCGCATTTCTGTTACGTTACAATATATATAAACTTTCACGTATGAACTTACTATTCGTTGTCACTTCCCCAAACGTTTCGAGGTGATGTTCCTCTTCCTCAGTGGAACATCACCTCGAAACGTTTGGGGAAGTGACAACGAATAATAAGTTCATACGTAAAAGTTTATATATATTAATAAATTTAATAAAGTGAACGAAGAGGATGAATCAACAAGATAATTATAATTTGTTTTACTTTTACTGGATGCATTCTCCTTTATCAACAAGACTTGATAACGGTCCGGGAGGAAGCAGATTCGGTTGACGAGTTCCTCCTAGGCTTCTTAGCCGGGCGTCTACGCGGACCAACGGTCACGTATTCGTCCGGCTCTTCCACCGGGAGGGGAGGTATCGGGTTTGGGAACTCGTCCGTCTTCATGCCTCGAGTCGATTCTGGTGGGGCTAGGCAGAAGCGAGCGACTCGACAGCAGTCTCTGCCAGACGTCAGGGATCTTAGGTCCGGCCGATGAAGGAGGAGCTGGGCTAATGACCAGCTTCGTTGAATACCAGTCCTTACCTAGACTGGTGTCCACTGGTCCCTTTACCCCGGTGCTGTCTCAAGCGGTGCTTACCACTGGTGGGGGCCCGCAATGATCAGCCGGGGCAGCGCTACTTAACAGCCGTGAGCAGTTAGGAGAAAGCACTGATGATGTACGGCACTCACCAAAAGCTCAGAGCAATCCTCGACACTCGTGGACGGTGTGATGTTTGCCAGCGACAGGTGGCCCTTAAAAAGTCTTCTCCCAGCTGTTTCTTCTACCAGCTACTTCGTTCACCGGAAGCAGCTGGCTCCTGGATCTTCTTTCAGCAGAAAATAGAATCCTCTTCTTAGCGAGAGACGGGCGACTGCAGCAAGCAGTAGTGGTTGTGTCCAAGCTGTAGCTAAAGAGCGTCTCTCCGATGGAGTGCATTCTAGCGGCGCCCTTTTGAGGCCCTGACCGGGATCCCTGATTGCCTCGCTGCGAACACGTCAGGTGTCACGTCCCGGCTACTGATCCCTGATTGGCTCGCTGTGTGTTCGTCAGGTTTCACGTGCCGCCAGGTGTTCACGGCGCTGGGACCGGAGAGCAGACGTGTACCTCGTTGCCATCACAATATATTATAACAACACAATTTGCATTTATATAATGTACTGAATTCATGGGTGTAATCATAATAAGAAGATGATACGTTATTTAAGTTGTAGAGTAACGTTGTCGTATGGTTATAATGTCACACGTTGTCTTGTCTGTGTCACTTTGTAGTACAAAGCTCTTTATTTATTTAAGTTTGTGTTGTAATTATTTTTATTAATTAAATTCGGCTATTGTTTTTGTTGTTGTTCAAAAAAATGTTTTAAATGTTCGATTATATTGGTTCTTCGGAATTTATTTATGGTGCGACGTTTTTCGGTTGACTAGACGAATCTACGAAATCGATCTCTCACTAAAAGTACATTTTTATTTCATTAAATAATTACTTAATTACTTGAAGTGAAGTTGGATAACCGTGCAGTGTTGATATGACAATCTAAGTTTAGAATTATTCAAAATAAACTCATTTTGCCGCTGTCAGTGTTGCCATCCATTGCGAGATATCTACCTAATCTGTAATAGTCTAGTCTACTGAAATAAATCGTCTGACTCTATTTTTGTCGTATAAAATTATGGTTTATTTCTTGATAATATTCACTAAATTACTTTAAAAATATTATAAATTGTTACTTGTTTATTTTGGTTTACAATAATATTTATTTTTATGAAATCTTTTATCTCAGCGTTGGTTGTTTTGATTTGCAATTATCAGAATTATTATACTTATTTTTGGTTAAAATATTTATCTGACATGTGGGTCCTTTTAGACTGCAGAATACAAATAAAACAAACAGAAGACTTATACTACCATTATTGGGTAGTCGGAGTGATTACAAAATTAATTGCATCTTAATGAATAACAGAAAGTTTCATAGACATGTCTGGTTCCGACATTATAGATTAACTTGGTGTATGGTAACTGCGACCAATGAACTTTAAATGAATTAATAATTCTTTTATAACACATAAAATATAAACCCATTAAAGTTATAAATTAATTCAGTGTTCCAGGAAGACTGATTATTTATATTGGATTACTTTAAACAGGTAATCTGTTAATTCTTAGAACCGTAGTTAACTTGGTATTAATTTCTTTTAATAATGAAACAATGAAATATTTTAATAATATTAGAATCTTTCTTAAATCTAAGCACAAATTATTTTCTCAATTACCTTCGGATAATTAATCATGTCAATTGACAATTCTCAAAATTCTGGCTAGCTGTTGTTAAATTACCATCGGTTTAACTATGAATAAATTCATCGATATAACATTAATTCAAGCACTCTTAGTGTTTATATTGAAAAACTGTCATCATTTTTGTAACTTTCATCTATTAATTAATTAAAATTAAATTGAGAACTCTCTTTGTAATCAAAGTGATTACATGGTTTCACAATCTTGTGTTTTACATTGGTGCATTCTCTTGTGTTGAGAACTTAGTAATAATACTTCCAGCTACTGTCACATGACAGATGTATTTAATTATTATTATTATGCCTTACATTAGCGATAATAATTATACTACAATATTATGCTAGTAATGTACCATCTTTCTTGATATACAGATATCACCCTTTTTGTTTCTGATTAATTTTACAACTTGTTTTAGCTAAACTTTACATGGTGATTCCCATTCTGTCTTTTTTTGGTCATCTTGTTTACATCAATTAAAATATAAATACTACTCTAGGTAGTTCATCTTGGTACTGGTAGAACCCTTACAATATCTACTTGATTTTTTTTTCCAAGAGATTTTAGTTTAATTATGTTTTAATTATTAATTCTTATTGATCTAAGTGAAAAGTACATGTAGTTAGGTTATGTGTCTCCCCACTCTAATGCAACAATGGGTTGACTGAGTTTATTTTCATTTACAATTTTTATTTTTTTTTACTTGTATTAGTGTTATTAATTATCACCTGTAATTTATCATTTGGTTCTTTTTCTCTCTATTATCATTTTTTATAACTTATTTGGTCATTATTACTGTTATCTGACAATATTGGTTCTCTATTAACTTCGATTAATACTGGACATAATATGTTATCATAGTGTTGTTTACAGCTTCTTATTATACTAATATTCTTATTACTCTCACTCTCCTGGTTATTATTGGATGCCCTACTCATTTACTAGATTAGTGGTCATATTCAGGTCATCTAATGTAGTCAGTTAGTGTTTTGGCTATCTGTCACTGTCTCATTCTGTACTTCGCTTGTCGTTGGCAATTTATTTCACCTTCAATCTATTTATTTCACTCACCTTCTTATCTAATAGTTAGTGTAAGTCCTCGTTTCTGCTTGTGGCACCATATTGATTGACATCATTATTATTATTGTTTTCTTCTTTATAATATGTGTTCTTCAGTGTTACTTGGTTTCTCACTGACTATTGGGTTATTGGATCTATTGGGTATTCACTATTTAATACATTTTCTTTCTTGTTTTATTATTATTACCATTACTGTTTTAACTCTTTAGTTGTGAGTTCATTCTTCTATTATTATTTATTTATGTAGTTTTAATGCTTGGTACACTCATTGTGACTACTTAATGGATCTTGTTCCACTCAATTATTATGATATGTTGTATATGTTTTGATGTCCAAAATATCGTGGTCATATGTCTCGTTACAAAGTTTAATATTGTTCCATTATTTATTTACTAAACAAAATCTTTCATTTCGCAAATTAAATATTGACTCATTATTATATCGTTTGTACGAATCTTTCGTACACAAGTTATACATAAATCTTATTATCTAATTTTAATTAATTAAATATTTATTATGCTCTCGGCTTACTCATTGTGTGCTCATCTTTTTTTAATTGCTGATTAATTTGCTTCAATAATGAGTTTACTTGTATTCAAATTTCCATTATATTAATTTGTTTTATTTATTAATATTATAACTTATAATCTGTGTTCGGGTAAAGCCCCACTGTTGGGTTCGTCAATTTATAACTTACCTAGTACGTACGTCTCTGTTTCTCTTCTCTATTCTAATTAATTAATATACCAATTTATATTGAATTTTAATTTATTAGGTGTCGTGGTGTTGTTAATTATATCTACCTTATCCTTCTATTTAATATAAGGGTGTTGGTGTGAGTAAAACTTATGTAGGTAGGGTGTTATTCGAAAATTCCGTTCAAGCCTATTTTGCTTTGAAGAGAATGAGAGAAATTTTGTATGGAATTCTCCTCTCTTTAATACCTGAGAAGTCCGCGAATAGCGCTGTGGTTCCCAGACAAGGAAATTTTGGAGGTTAACCCACCGCGTACGGTGATTATTGGTTATACTCTCTATCTATTTTATTTCTTATTCACACTCCATTAAATCCTATATAAATGAGAAGATATTGAAATTCTGCAATGATTCTTTATTAGTTTTTAATATTTAATATCCAACAATATTGTTCTTACTTTAGATACGAAAAGGCTATAAGTCTGAAATAATCGATTATCGTTCGGTACAAGGTTTTATATTAAATTCAGTTATGGTTTTTTTATAATTCTTTTAAATACAGGGCGTGAAGGTTCTTTCAACTGTTGGGAAGATCAGAAAATACATAAATAGGCATACAAGGTATTACAATATAAAGTTTTATTTTATTAAATATTATTTAAGTAATTGAAGCTTTACCGTCCGCTGGACATCGCAGCTCGAGGAGGCTGTTCACGTCTAACCTCTATTATTGTTTGGTCCGTATCGAGAGCAGATGAAATGATCTTCGTCCGTCTTGTCTCCAAAGTTGTAAATAAAGTGGAATTCTTGGTCCTTGGGTGATGCAGAAATACCACTCCTTTTGTTCACCAATGTCCAAGCTTGTGATTACGTGCTTCGACGAACTCCGAATCCAAATACGTTTTTCTATTGGAAGGTGTAAATTGCAAGTTCGAATGTAATTTGGTGGTTATTTTAGTTTCATTTGTTTTAGAGGATTAAATCTTTATGCAGGTAGTTATTTATCTGGTTTTATTACTTCATTAATTTAACATTCTGTTCATGATCCGAAATTGGGCAATCCAAGTTCTTCCTTTAATTTTAGTTACTTATTATCGTTTTATACTATCCAATTAGACAAATTGGTTAATGGTTATTTGACCCAAACTATTGCAATTTGTCATTCATTTATTGTAACGTTTGATGTATTTAGTATTCCAAATTAATCCAGTTTTTTATTGAGCATCTCTCTTAGTTAAACTCCTCTCGTTCATGTCATAAAATTCAATAATCAAAATCAACAAATTATATCCATCTTGTCGTCCATAGCAACAACCTTCTTTATTCTTATTCGATATTGTGTTATATTGTAATCATTTCATATAATATTCTTCCACTCATCAAAATAATTCCTTACTAAACTTCCATTATATCAGAATATAATCTTATTTATAACTTGTTTACTAATTCCTATATATTTTGCCGGTTTTTCACTCTTAGTATGTTTCTTTTAATAAATATTATTTTTCCGTTACCAAACATTATCTATCGGTATCATTGCACTATGGCATTACCATAATTTGTTTAGTTTGAGTTTGTTTATTATTTATTATTAATTTCTACTAACTCATTGAATTATATTTAGTATTTGTTACTAATTTCTTTACCTAACCTTTCTGATCTGATTTTTTATATAATGTTATTGGCTGTTAGGCCTATTATTATACCTTGATCTACTTCTGAATTTAACTTGTTAACAATTATAGCCTTTTTATCCAAGTTTACAATTATAATCAACTTTTATCTACGTACATGTATACAAATAATTATCTTTATAATATCTAACAACAACTTTATCTTGACCTATAGATAACACATAAAAATGAAATTAATTAATACTCAATAACTGAGTTCAACCACAGTTATACAACAGTAAATGAATAATACATATTACTTAATTACTTTATATTCTATCAACAAGAAAACTTTCACATGAACACAAAATATAAAATCACAGTCATGATAATAACATAACATCATACAATTCATAACAAGTATTTTCGAGTAACTTAGAACGTACATTATTTACTCATTCTTATCTATTTTCATAACATCAATTACTCTGAAATAGTCAACATTAGTTTTTCTTTCTTACCATATTTATCAATGTTTTTTATTTACCTCTCACTGAACCTTGAGGTTTATCACTATTATCATTATTACATGCTTATCTTTTATTATTATTATTACCTTGCATTCTTATTACTTTTAAACAATTATGAGTTTATTTTCTGGCCTTTTTATAAGTGTGGAAAATTAAAATATTTTCTTCCCTATTCTAATTTTAATATTTTATTTATGTAACGTCGAGGACCGCATTTCTGTTACGTTACAATATAACGTAACATATAACACATAACGTAACAATATGAACTTATTATTCGTTGTCACTTCCCCAAACGTTTCGAGGTGATGTTCCACTGAGGAAGAGGAACATCACCTCGAAACGTTTGGGGAAGTGACAACGAATAGTAAGTTCATACGTGAAAGTTTATATATATATTAATAAATTTAATAAAGTGAACGAAGAGGATGAATCAACAAGATAATTATAATTTGTTTTACTTTTACTGGATGCATTCTCCTTTAACAACAAGACTTGATAACGGTCCGGGAGGAAGCAGATTCGGTTGACGAGTTCCTCCTAGGCTTCTTAGCCGGGCGTCTACGCGGACCAACGGTCACGTATTCGTCCGGCTCTTCCACCGGGAGGGGAGGTATCGGGTTTGGGAACTCGTCCGTCTTCATGCCTCGAGTCGATTCTGGTGGGGCTAGGCAGAAGCGAGCGGCTCGATAGCAGTCTCTGCCAGACGTCAGGGATCTTAGGTCCGGCCGATGAAGGAGGAGCTGGGCTAATGACCAGCTTCGTTGAATACCAGTCCTTACCTAGACTGGTGTCCACTGGTCCCTTTACCCCGGTGCTGTCTCAAGCGGTGCTTACCACTGGTGGGGGCCCGCAATGATCAGCCGGGGCAGCGCTACTTAACAGCCGTGAGCAGTTAGGAGAAAGCACTGATGATGTACGGCACTCACCAAAAGCTCAGAGCAATCCTCGACACTCGTGGACGGTGTGATGTTTGCCAGCGACAGGTGGCCCTTAAAAAGTCTTCTCCCAGCTGTTTCTTCTACCAGCTACTTCGTTCACCGGAAGCAGCTGGCTCCTGGATCTTCTTTCAGCAGAAAATAGAATCCTCTTCTTAGCGAGAGACGGGCGACTGCAGCAAGCAGTAGTGGTTGTGTCCAAGCTGTAGCTAAAGAGCGTCTCTCCGATGGAGTGCATTCTAGCGGCGCTCTTTTGAGGCCCTGACCGGGATCCCTGATTGCCTCGCTGCGAACACGTCAGGTGTCACGTCCCGGCTGCTGATCCCTGATTCGCTCGCTGTGTGTTCGTCAGGTTTCACGTGCCGCCAGGTGTTCACGGCGCTGGGACCGGAGAGCAGACGTGTACCTCGTTGCCATCACAATATATTATAACAACACAATTTGCATTTATATAATGTACTGAATTCATGGGTGTAATCGTAATAAGAAGATGATACGTTATTTAAGTTGTAGAGTAACGTTGTCGTATGGTTATAATGTCACACGTTGTCTTGTCTGTGTCACTTTGTAGTACAAAGCTCTTTATTTATTTAAGTTTGTGTTGTAATTATTTTTATTAATTAAATTCGGCTATTGTTTTTGTTGTTGTTCAAAAAAATGTTTTAAATGTTCGATTATATTGGTTCTTCAGAATTTATTTATGGTGCGACGTTTCTTCGGTTGACTAGACGAATCTACGAAATCGATCTCTCACTAAAAGTACATTTTTATTTCATTAAATAATTACTTAATTACTTGAAGTGAAGTTGGATAACCGTGCAGTGTTGATATGACAATCTAAGTTTAGAATTATTCAAAATAAACTCATTTTGCGGCTGTCAGTGTTGCCATCCATTGCGAGATATCTACCTAATCTGTAATAGTCTAGTCTACTGAAATAAATCGTCTGACTCTATTTTTGTCGTATAAAATTATGGTTTATTTCTTGATAATATTCACTAAATTACTTTAAAAATATTATAAATTGTTACTTGTTTATTTTGGTTTACAATAATATTTATTTTTATGAAATCCTTTATCTCAGCGTTGGTTGTTTTGATTTGCAATTATCAGAATTATTATACTTATTTTTGGTTAAAATATTTATCTGACATGTGGGTCCTTTTAGACTGCAGAATACAAATAAAACAAACAGAAGACTTATACTACCATTATTGGGTAGTTGGAGTGATTACAAAATTAATTGCATCTTAATGAATAACAGAAAGTTTCATAGACATGTCTGGTTCCGACATTATAGATTAACTTGGTGTATGGTAACTGCGACCAATGAACTTTAAATGAATTAATAATTCTTTTATAACACATAAAATATAAACCCAATAAAGTTATAAATTAATTCAGTGTTCCAGGAAGACTGATTATTTATATTGGATTACTTTAAACAGGTAATCTGTTAATTCTTAGAACCGTAGTTAACTTGGTATTAATTTCTTTTAATAATGAAACAATGAAATATTTTAATAATATTAGAATCTTTCTTAAATCTAAGCACAAAATTTTTTCTCAATTACCTTCGGATAATTAATCATGTCAATTGACAATTCTCAAAATTCTGGCTAGCTGTTGTTAAATTACCATCGGTTTAACTATGAATAAATTCATCGATATAACATTAATTCAAGCACTCTTAGTGTTTATATTGAAAAACTGTCATCATTTTTGTAACTTTCATCTATTACTTAATTAAAATTAAATTGAGAACTCTCTTTGTAATCAAAGTGATTACATGGTTTTACAATCTTGTGTTTTACATTGGTGCATTCTCTTGTGTTGAGAACTTAGTAATAATACTTCCAGCTACTGTCACATGACAGATGTATTTAATTGTTATTATTATGCCTTACATTAGCGATAATAATTATACTACAATATTATGCTAGTAATGTACCATCTTTCTTGATATACAGATATCACCCTTTTTGTTTCTGATTAATTTTACAACTTGTTTTAGCTAAACTTTACATGGTGATTCCCATTCTGTCTGTTTTTGGTCATCTTGTTTACATCAATTAAAATATAAATACTACTCTAGGTAGTTCATCTTGGTACTGGTAGAACCCTTACAATATCTACTTGATTTTTTTTTCCAAGAGATTTTAGTTTAATTATGTTTTAATTATTAATTCTTATTGATCTAAGTGAAAAGTACATGTAGTTAGGTTATGTGTCTCCCCACTCTAATGCAACAATGGGTTGACTGAGTTTATTTTCATTTACAATTTTTATTTTTTTTTACTTGTATTAGTGTTATTAATTATCACCTGTAATTTATCATTTGGTTCTTTTTCTCTCTATTATCATTTTTTATAACTTATTTGATCATTATTACTGTTATCTGACAATATTGGTTCTCTATTAACTTCGATTAATACTTGACATAATATGTTATCATACTGTTGTTTACAGCTTCTTATTATACTAATATTCTTATTACTCTCACTCTCCTGGTTATTATTGGATGCCCTACTCATTTACTAGATTAGTGGTCATATTCAGGTCATCTAATGTAGTCAGTTAGTGTTTTGGCTATCTGTCACTGTCTCATTCTGTACTTCGCTTGTCGTTGGCAATTTATTTCACCTTCAATCTATTTATTTCACTCACCTTCTTATCTAATAGTTAGTGTAAGTCCTCGTTTCTGCTTGTGGCACCATATTGTTGACATCATTATTATTATTGTTTTCTTCTTTATAATATGTGTTCTTCAGTGTTACTTGGTTTCTCACTGACTATTGGGTTATTGGATCTATTGGGTATTCACTATTTAATACATTTTCTTTCTTGTTTTATTATTATTACCATTACTGTTTTAACTCTTTAGTTGTGAGTTCATTCTTCTATTATTATTTATTTATGTAGTTTTAATGCTTGGTACACTCATTGTGACTACTTAATGGATCTTGTTCCACTCAATTATTATGATATGTTGTATATGTTTTGATGTCCAAAATATCGTGGTCATATGTCTCGTTACCAAGTTTAATATTGTTCCATTATTTATTTACTAAACAAAATCTTTCATTTCGCATATTAAATATTGACTCATTATTATATCGTTTGTACGAATCTTTCGTACACAACTTATTGCTAACAAATTGCGTACACAAGTTATACATAAATCTTATTATCTAATTTTAATTAATTAAATATTTATTATGCTCTCGGCTTACTCATTGTGTGCTCATCTTTTTTTAATTGCTGATTAATTTGCTTCAATAATGAGTTTACTTGTATTCAAATTTCTTTTATATTAATTTGTTTTATTTATTAATATTATAACTTATAATCTGTGTTCGGGTGAAGCCCCACTGTTGGGTTCGTCAATTTATAACTTACCTAGTACGTACGTCTCTGTTTCTCTTCTCTATTCTAATTAATTAATATACCAATTTATATTGAATTTTAATTTATTAGGTGTCGTGGTGTTGTTAATTATATCTACCTTATCCTTCTATTTAATATAAGGGTGTTGGTGTGAGTAAAACTTATGTAGGTAGGGTGTTATTCGAAAATTCCGCTCAAGCCTATTTTGCTTTGAAGAGAATGAGAGAAATTTTGTATGGAATTCTCCTCTCTTTAATACCTGAGAAGTCCGCAAATAGCGCTGTGGTTCCCAGACAAGGAAATTTTGGAGGTTAACCCACCGCGTACGGTGATTATTGGTTATACTCTCTATCTATTTTATTTCTTATTCACACTCCATTAAATCCTATATAAATGAGAAGATATTGAAATTCTGCAATGATTCTTTATTAGTTTTTAATATTTAATATCCAACAATATTGTTCTTACTTTAGATACGAAAAGGCTATAAGTCTGAATTAATCGATTATCGTTCGGTACAAGGTTTTATATTAAATTCAGTTATGGTTTTTTTATAATTCTTTTAAATACAGGGCGTGAAGGTTCTTTCAACTGTTGGGAAGATCAGAAAATACATAAATAGGAATACAAGGTTTTACAATATAAAGTTTTATTTTATTAAATATTATTTAAGTAATTGAAGCTTTACCGTCCGCTGGACATCGCAGCTCGAGGAGGCTGTTCACGTCTAACCTCTATTATTGTTTGGTCCGTATCGAGAGCAGATGAAATGATCTTCGTCCGTCTTGTCTCCAAAGTTGTAAATAAAGTGGAATTCTTGGTCCTTGGGTGATGCAGAAATACCACTCCTTTTGTTCACCAATGTCCAAGCTTGTGATTACGTGCTTCGACGAACTCCGAATCCAAATACGTTTTTCTATTGGAAGGTGTAAATTGCAAGTTCCAATGTAATTTGGTGGTTATTTTAGTTTCATTTGTTTTAGAGGATTAAATCTTTATGCAGGTAGTTATTTATCTGGTTTTATTACTTCATTAATTTAACATTCTGTTCATGATCCGAAATTGGGCAATCCAAGTTCTTCCTTTAATTTTAGTTACTTATTATCGTTTTATACTTTCCAATTAGACAAATTGGTTAATGGTTATTTGACCCAAACTATTGCAATTTGTCATTCATTTATTGTAACGTTTGATGTATTTAGTATTCCAAATTAATCCAGTTTTTTATTGAGCATCTCTCTTAGTTAAACTCCTCTCGTTCATGTCATAAAATTCAATAATCAAAATCAACAAATTATATCCATCTTGTCGTCCATAGCAACAACCTCCTTTATTCTTATTCGATATTGTGTTATATTGTAATCATTTCATATAATATTCTTCCACTCATCAAAATAATTCCTTACTAAACTTCCATTATATCAGAATATAATCTTATTTATAGCTTGTTTACTAATTCCTATATATTTTGCCGGTTTTTCACTCTTAGTATGTTTCTTTTAATAAATATTATTTTTCCGTTACCAAACATTATCTATCGGTATCATTGCACTATGGCATTACCATAATTTGTTTAGTTTGAGTTTGTTTATTATTTATTATTAATTTCTACTAACTCATTGAATTATATTTAGTATTTGTTACTAATTTCTTTACCTAACCTTTCTGATCTGATTTTTTATATAATGTTATTGGCTGTTAGGCCTATTATTATACCTTGATCTACTTCTGAATTTAACTTGTTAACAATTATAGCCTTTTTATCCAAGTTTACAATTATAATCAACTTTTATCTACGTACATGTATACAAATAATTATCTTTATAATATCTAACAACAACTTTATCTTGACCTATAGATAACACATAAAAATGAAATTAATTAATACTCAATAACTGAGTTCAACCACAGTTATACAACAGTAAATGAATAATACATATTACTTAATTACTTTATATTCTATCAACAAGAAAACTTTCACATGAACACAAAATATAAAATCACAGTCATGATAATAACATAACATCATACAATTCATAACAAGTATTTTCGAGTAACTTAGAACGTACATTATTTACTCATTCTTATCTATTTTCATAACATCAATTACTCTGAAATAGTCAACATTAGATTTTCTTTCTTACCATATTTATCAATGTTTTTTATTTACCTCTCACTGAACCTTGAGGTTTATCACTATTATCATTATTACATGCTTATCTTTTATTATTATTATTACCTTGCATTCTTATTACTTTTAAACAATTATGAGTTTATTTTCTGGCCTTTTTATAAGTGTGGAAAATTAAAATATTTTCTTCCCTATTCTAATTTTAATATTTTATTTATGTAACGTCGAGGACCGCATTTCTGTTACATTACAATATATATAAACTTTCACATATGAACTTAGTATTCGTTGTCACTTCCCCAAACGTTTCGAGGTGATGTTCCTCTTCCTCAGTGGAACATCACCTCGAAACGTTTGGGGAAGTGACAACGAATAATAAGTTCATACGTAAAACTTTATATATATTAATAAATTTAATAAAGTGAACGAAGAGGATGAATCAACAAGATAATTATAATTTGTTTTACTTTTACTGGATGCATTCTCCTTTATCAACAAGACTTGATAACGGTCCGGGAGGAAGCAGATTCGGTTGACGAGTTCCTCCTAGGCTTCTTAGCCGGGCGTCTACGCGGACCAACGGTCACGTATTCGTCCGGCTCTTCCACCGGGAGGGGAGGTATCGGGTTTGGGAACTCGTCCGTCTTCATGCCTCGAGTCGATTCTGGTGGGGCTAGGCAGAAGCGAGCGACTCGACAGCAGTCTCTGCCAGACGTCAGGGATCTTAGGTCCGGCCGATGAAGGAGGAGCTGGGCTAATGACTAGCTTCGTTGAATACCAGTCCTTACCTAGACTGGTGTCCACTGGTCCCTTTACCCCGGTGCTGTCTCAAGCGGTGCTTACCACTGGTGGGGGCCCGCAATGATCAGCCGGGGCAGCGCTACTTAACAGCCGTGAGCAGTTAGGAGAAAGCACTGATGATGTACGGCACTCACCAAAAGCTCAGAGCAATCCTCGACACTCGTGGACGGTGTGATGTTTGCCAGCGACAGGTGGCCCTTAAAAAGTCTTCTCCCAGCTGTTTCTTCTACCAGCTACTTCGTTCACCGGAAGCAGCTGGCTCCTGGATCTTCTTTCAGCAGAAAATAGAATCCTCTTCTTAGCGAGAGACGGGCGACTGCAGCAAGCAGTAGTGGTTGTGTCCAAGCTGTAGCTAAAGAGCGTCCAAGAGAGCGTCTCTCCGATGGAGTGCATTCTAGTGGCGCACTTTTGAGGCCCTGACCGGGATCCCTGATTGCCTCGCTGCGAACACGTCAGGTGTCACGTCCCGGCTGCTGATCCCTGATTGGCTCGCTGTGTGTTCGTCAGGTTTCACGTGCCGCCAGGTGTTCATGGCGCTGGGACCGGAGAGCAGACGTGTACCTCGTTGCCATCACAATATATTATAACAACACAATTTGCATTTATATAATGTACTGAATTCATGGGTGTAATCGTAATAAGAAGATGATACGTTATTTAAGTTGTAGAGTAACGTTGTCGTATGGTTATAATGTCACACGTTGTCTTGTCTGTGTCACTTTGTAGTACAAAGCTCTTTATTTATTTAAGTTTGTGTTGTAATTATTTTTATTAATTAAATTTGGCTATTGTTTTTGTTGTTGTTCAAAAAAATGTTTTAAATGTTCGATTATATTGGTTCTTCGGAATTTATTTATGGTGCGACGTTTCTTCGGTTGACTAGACGAATCTACGAAATCGATCTCTCACTAAAAGTACATTTTTATTTCATTAAATAATTACTTAATTACTTGAAGTGAAGTTGGATAACCGTGCAGTGTTGATATGACAATCTAAGTTTAGAATTATTCAAAATAAACTCATTTTGCCGCTGTCAGTGTTGCCATCCATTGCGAGATATCTACCTAATCTGTAATAGTCTAGTCTACTGAAATAAATCGTCTGACTCTATTTTTGTCGTATAAAATTATGGTTTATTTCTTGATAATATTCACTAAATTACTTTAAAAATATTATAAATTGTTACTTGTTTATTTTGGTTTACAATAATATTTATTTTTATGAAATCTTTTATCTCAGCGTTGGTTGTTTTGATTTGCAATTATCAGAATTATTATACTTATTTTTGGTTAAAATATTTATCTGACATGTGGGTCCTTTTAGACTGCAGAATACAAATAAAACAAACAGAAGACTTATACTACCATTATTGGGTAGTCGGAGTGATTACAAAATTAATTGCATCTTAATGAATAACAGAAAGTTTCATAGACATGTCTGGTTCCGACATTATAGATTAACTTGGTGTATGGTAACTGCGACCAATGAACTTTAAATGAATTAATAATTCTTTTATAACACATAAAATATAAACCCAATAAAGTTATAAATTAATTCAGTGTTCCAGGAAGACTGATTATTTATATTCTTGGATTTATTTGCTTGGAAGCAAACCACACATATAAAAACATCGACAATAACATGAACATACTACACGTACACACAAAAGGCCGAAAACTAGACACTCTAGAACAATTAGAAATATACAAACACACAAAAACAAATAAAAACGACATCCTAAACGAACAGACACAATTCAAATCGCACGCATTATTCGAACACATCTCACCACACACACACAGCTTCAATCTTTCGAAACACTTTCTCGTCGCCAACAACAAGACGAGCAGCGCTACTAACGACAGCCTCTGATGAAGCCTTCAATAGGTGAAAGCCGGTTTAGGCTGTAAGGTAAAACTTTACGTTTTTACTTATAAAAAACTTTGTGTTCCGAGTCATCAATATTATAGTGATATTTGATTATTTATATTGGATTACTTTAAACAGGTAATCTGTTAATTCTTAGAACCGTAGTTAACTTGGTATTAATTTCTTTTAATAATGAAACAATGAAATATTTTAATAATATTAGAATCTTTCTTAAATCTAAGCACAAATTATTTTCTCAATTACCTTCGGATAATTAATCATGTCAATTGACAATTCTCAAAATTCTGGCTAGCTGTTGTTAAATTACCATCGGTTTAACTATGAATAAATTCATCGATATAACATTAATTCAAGCACTCTTAGTGTTTATATTGAAAAACTGTCATCATTTTTGTAACTTTCATCTATTAATTAATTAAAATTAAATTGAGAACTCTCTTTGTAATCAAAGTGATTACATGGTTTTACAATCTTGTGTTTTACATTGGTGCATTCTCTTGTGTTGAGAACTTAGTAATAATACTTCCAGCTACTGTCACATGATAGATGTATTTAATTATTATTATTATGCCTTACATTAGCGATAATAATTATACTACAATATTATGCTAGTAATGTACCATCTTTCTTGATATACAGATATCACCCTTTTTGTTTCTGATTAATTTTACAACTTGTTTTAGCTAAACTTTACATGGTGGTTCCCATTCTGTCTGTTTTTGGTCATCTTGTTTACATCAATTAAAATATAAATACTACTCTAGGTAGTTCATCTTGGTACTGGTAGAACCCTTACAATATCTACTTGATTTTTTTTTCCAAGAGATTTTAGTTTAATTATGTTTTAATTATTAATTCTTATTGATCTAAGTGAAAAGTACATGTAGTTAGGTTATGTGTCTCCCCACTCTAATGCAACAATGGGTTGACTGAGTTTATTTTCATTTACAATTTTTATTTTTTTTTACTTGTATTAGTGTTATTAATTATCACCTGTAATTTATCATTTGGTTCTTTTTCTCTCTATTATCATTTTTTATAACTTATTTGGTCATTATTACTGTTATCTGACAATATTGGTTCTCTATTAACTTCGATTAATACTGGACATAATATGTTATCATACTGTTGTTTACAGCTTCTTATTATACTAATATTCTTATTACTCTCACTCTCCTGGTTATTATTGGATGCCCTACTCATTTACTAGATTAGTGGTCATATTCAGGTCATCTAATGTAGTCAGTTAGTGTTTTGGCTATCTGTCACTGTCTCATTCTGTACTTCGCTTGTCGTTGGCAATTTATTTCACCTTCAATCTATTTATTTCACTCACCTTCTTATCTAATAGTTAGTGTAAGTCCTCGTTTCTGCTTGTGGCACCATATTGATTGACATCATTATTATTATTGTTTTCTTCTTTATAATATGTGTTCTTCAGTGTTACTTGGTTTCTCACTGACTATTGGGTTATTGGATCTATTGGGTATTCACTATTTAATACATTTTCTTTCTTGTTTTATTATTATTACCATTACTGTTTTAACTCTTTAGTTGTGAGTTCATTCTTCTATTATTATTTATTTATGTAGTTTTAATGCTTGGTACACTCATTGTGACTACTTAATGGATCTTGTTCCACTCAATTATTATGATATGTTGTATATGTTTTGATGTCCAAAATATCGTGGTCATATGTCTCGTTACAAAGTTTAATATTGTTCCATTATTTATTTACTAAACAAAATCTTTCATTTCGCATATTAAATATTGACTCATTATTATATCGTTTGTACGAATCTTTCGTACACAACTTATTGCTAACAAATTGCGTACACAAGTTATACATAAATCTTATTATCTAATTTTAATTAATTAAATATTTATTATGCTCTCGGCTTACTCATTGTGTGCTCATCTTTTTTAATTGCTGTTTAATTTGCTTCAATAATGAGTTTACTTGTATTCAAATTTCTTTTATATTAATTTGTTTTATTTATTAATATTATAACTTATAATCTGTGTTCGGGTAAAGCCCCACTGTTGGGTTCGTCAATTTATAACTTACCTAGTACGTACGTCTCTGTTTCTCTTCTCTATTCTAATTAATTAATATACCAATTTATATTGAATTTTAATTTATTAGGTGTCGTGGTGTTGTTAATTATATCTACCTTATCCTTCTATTTAATATAAGGGTGTTGGTGTGAGTAAAACTTATGTAGGTAGGGTGTTATTCGAAAATTCCGCTCAAGCCTATTTTGCTTTGAAGAGAATGAGAGAAATTTTGTATGGAATTCTCCTCTCTTTAATACCTGAGAAGTCCGCGAATAGCGCTGTGGTTCCCAGACAAGGAAATTTTGGAGGTTAACCCACCGCGTACGGTGATTATTGGTTATACTCTCTATCTATTTTATTTCTTATTCACACTCCATTAAATCCTATATAAATGAGAAGATATTGAAATTCTGCAATGATTCTTTATTAGTTTTTAATATTTAATATCCAACAATATTGTTCTTACTTTAGATACGAAAAGCCTATAAGTCTGAATTAATCGATTATCGTTCGGTACAAGGTTTTATATTAAATTCAGTTATGGTTTTTTTATAATTATTTTAAATACAGGGCGTGAAGGTTCTTTCAACTGTTGGGAAGATCAGAAAATACATAAATAGGAATACAAGGTATTACAATATAAAGTTTTATTTTATTAAATATTATTTAAGTAATTGAAGCTTTACCGTCCGCTGGACATCGCAGCTCGAGGAGGCTGTTCACGTCTAACCTCTATTATTGTTTGGTCCGTATCGAGAGCAGATGAAATGATCTTCGTCCGTCTTGTCTCCAAAGTTGTAAATAAAGTGGAATTCTTGGTCCTTGGATGATGCAGAAATACCACTCCTTTTGTTCACCAATGTCCAAGCTTGTGATTACGTGCTTCGACGAACTCCGAATCCAAATACGTTTTTCTATTGGAAGGTGTAAATTGCAAGTTCCAATGTAATTTGGTGGTTATTTTAGTTTCATTTGTTTTAGAGGATTAAATCTTTATGCAGGTAGTTATTTATCTGGTTTTATTACTTCATTAATTTAACATTCTGTTCATGATCCGAAATTGGGCAATCCAAGTTCTTCCTTTAATTTTAGTTACTTATTATCGTTTTATACTATCCAATTAGACAAATTGGTTAATGGTTATTTGACCCAAACTATTGCAATTTGTCATTCATTTATTGTAACGTTTGATGTATTTAGTATTCCAAATTAATCCAGTTTTTTATTGAGCATCTCTCTTAGTTAAACTCCTCTCGTTCATGTCATAAAATTCAATAATCAAAATCAACAAATTATATCCATCTTGTCGTCCATAGCAACAACCTTCTTTATTCTTATTCGATATTGTGTTATATTGTAATCATTTCATATAATATTCTTCCACTCATCAAAATAATTCCTTACTAAACTTCCATTATATCAGAATATAATCTTATTTATAGCTTGTTTACTAATTCCTATATATTTTGCAGGTTTTTCACTCTTAGTATGTTTCTTTTAATAAATATTATTTTTCCGTTACCAAACATTATCTATCGGTATCATTGCATTATGGCATTACCATAATTTGTTTAGTTTGAGTTTGTTTATTATTTATTATTAATTTCTACTAACTCATTGAATTATATTTAGTATTTGTTACTAATTTCTTTACCTAACCTTTCTGATCTGATTTTTTATATAATGTTATTGGCTGTTAGGCCTATTATTATACCTTGATCTACTTCTGATTTTAACTTGTTAACAATTATAGCCTTTTTATCCGAGTTTACAATTATAATCAACTTTTATCTACGTACATGTATACAAATAATTATCTTTATAATATCTAACAACAACTTTATCTTGACCTATAGATAACACATAAAAATGAAATTAATTAATACTCAATAACTGAGTTCAACCACAGTTATACAACAGTAAATGAATAATACATATTACTTAATTACTTTATATTCTATCAACAAGAAAACTTTCACATGAACACAAAATATAAAATCACAGTCATGATAATAACATAACATCATACAATTCATAACAAGTATTTTCGAGTAACTTAGAACGTACATTATTTACTCATTCTTATCTATTTTCATAACATCAATTACTCTGAAATAGTCAACATTAGTTTTTCTTTCTTACCATATTTATCAATGTTTTTTATTTACCTCTCACTGAACCTTGAGGTTTATCACTATTATCATTATTACATGCTTATCTTTTATTATTATTATTACCTTGCATTCTTATTACTTTTAAACAATTATGAGTTTATTTTCTGGCCTTTTTATAAGTGTGGAAAATTAAAATATTTTCTTCCCTATTCTAATTTTAATATTTTATTTATGTAACGTCGAGGACCGCATTTCTGTTACGTTACAATATATATAAACTTTCACGTATGAACTTGCTATTCGTTGTCACTTCCCCAAACGTTTCGAGGTGATGTTCCTCTTCCTCAGTGGAACATCACCTCGAAACGTTTGGGGAAGTGACAACGAATAATAAGTTCATACGTAAAAGTTTATATATATTAATAAATTTAATAAAGTGAACGAAGAGGATGAATCAACAAGATAATTATAATTTGTTTTACTTTCACTGGATGCATTCTCCTTTATCAACAAGACTTGATAACGGTCTGGGAGGAAGCGGATTCGGTTGACGAGTTCCTCCTAGGCTTCTTAGCCGGGCGTCTACGCGGACCAACGGTCACGTATTCGTCCGGCTCTTCCACCGGGAGGGGAGGTATCGGGTTTGGGAACTCGTCCGTCTTCATGCCTCGAGTCGATTCTGGTGGGGCTAGGCAGAAGCGAGCGACTCGACAGCAGTCTCTGCCAGACGTCAGGGTTCTTAGGTCCGGCCGATGAAGGAGGAGCTGGGCTAATGACCAGCTTCGTTGAATACCAGTCCTTACCTAGACTGGTGTCCACTGGTCCCTTTACCCCGGTGCTGTCTCAAGCGGTGCTTACCACTGGTGGGGGCCCGCAATGATCAGCCGGGGCAGCGCTACTTAACAGCCGTGAGCAGTTAGGAGAAAGCACTGATGATGTACGGCACTCACCAAAAGCTCAGAGCAATCCTCGACACTCGTGGACGGTGTGATGTTTGCCAGCGACAGGTGACCCTTAAAAAGTCTTCTCCCAGCTGTTTCTTCTACCAGCTAATTCGTTCACCGGAAGCAGCTGGCTCCTGGATCTTCTTTCAGCAGAAAATAGAATCCTCTTCTTAGCGAGAGACGGGCGACTGCAGCAAGCAGTAGTGGTTGTGTCCAAGCTGTAGCTAAAGAGCGTCCAAGAGAGCGTCTCTCCGATGGAGTGCATTCTAGCGGCGCTCTTTTGAGGCCCTGACCGGGATCCCTGATTGCCTCGCTGCAACACGTCAGGTGTCACGTCCCGGCTGCTGATCCCTGATTGGCTCGCTGTGTGTTCGTCAGGTTTCACGTGCCGCCAGGTGTTCACGGCGCTGGGACCGGAGAGCAGACGTGTACCTCGTTGCCATCACAATATATTATAACAACACAATTTGCATTTATATAATGTACTGAATTCATGGGTGTAATCGTAATAAGAAGATGATACGTTATTTAAGTTGTAGAGTAACGTTGTCGTATGGTTATAATGTCACACGTTGTCTTGTCTGTGTCACTTTGTAGTACAAAGCTCTTTATTTATTTAAGTTTGTGTTGTAATTATTTTTATTAATTAAATTCGGCTATTGTTTTTGTTGTTGTTCAAAAAAATGTTTTAAATGTTCGATTATATTGGTTCTTCGGAATTTATTTATGGTGCGACGTTTCTTCGGTTGACTAGACGAATCTACGAAATCGATCTCTCACTAAAAGTACATTTTTATTTCATTAAATAATTACTTAATTACTTGAAGTGAAGTTGGATAACCGTGCAGTGTTGATATGACAATCTAAGTTTAGAATTATTCAAAATAAACTCATTTTGCCGCTGTCAGTGTTGCCATCCATTGCGAGATATCTACCTAATCTGTAATAGTCTAGTCTACTGAAATAAATCGTCTGACTCTATTTTTGTCGTATAAAATTATGGTTTATTTCTTGATAATATTCACTAAATTACTTTAAAAATATTATAAATTGTTACTTGTTTATTTTGGTTTACAATAATATTTATTTTTATGAAATCTTTTATCTCAGCGTTGGTTGTTTTGATTTGCAATTATCAGAATTATTATACTTATTTTTGGTTAAAATATTTATCTGACATGTGGGTCCTTTTAGACTGCAGAATACAAATAAAACAAACAGAAGACTTATACTACCATTATTAGGTAATCGGAGTGATTACAAAATTAATTGCATCTTAATGAATAACAGAAAGTTTCATAGACATGTCTGGTTCCGACATTATAGATTAACTTGGTGTATGGTAACTGCGACCAATGAACTTTAAATGAATTAATAATTCTTTTATAACACATAAAATATAAACCCAATAAAGTTATAAATTAATTCAGTGTTCCAGGAAGACTGATTATTTATATTGGATTACTTTAAACAGGTAATCTGTTAATTCTTAGAACCGTAGTTAACTTGGTATTAATTTCTTTTAATAATGAAACAATGAAATATTTTAATAATATTAGAATCTTTCTTAAATCTAAGCACAAATTATTTTCTCAATTACCTTCGGATAATTAATCATGTCAATTGACAATTCTCAAAATTCTGGCTAGCTGTTGTTAAATTACCATCGGTTTAACTATGAATAAATTCATCGATATAACATTAATTCAAGCACTCTTAGTGTTTATATTGAAAAACTGTCATCATTTTTGTAACTTTCATCTATTAATTAATTAAAATTAAATTGAGAACTCTCTTTGTAATCAAAGTGATTACATGGTTTTACAATCTTGTGTTTTACATTGGTGCATTCTCTTGTGTTGAGAACTTAGTAATAATACTTCCAGCTACTGTCACATGACAGATGTATTTAATTATTATTATTATGCCTTACATTAGCGATAATAATTATACTACAATATTATGCTAGTAATGTACCATCTTTCTTGATATACAGATATCACCCTTTTTGTTTCTGATTAATTTTACAACTTGTTTTAGCTAAACTTTACATGGTGATTCCCATTCTGTCTGTTTTTGGTCATCTTGTTTACATCAATTAAAATATAAATACTACTCTAGGTAGTTCATCTTGGTACTGGTAGAACCCTTACAATATCTACTTGATTTTTTTTTCCAAGAGATTTTAGTTTAATTATGTTTTAATTATTAATTCTTATTGATCTAAGTGAAAAGTACATGTAGTTAGGTTATGTGTCTCCCCACTCTAATGCAACAATGGGTTGACTGAGTTTATTTTCATTTACAATTTTTATTTTTATTTTACTTGTATTAGTGTTATTAATTATCACCTGTAATTTATCATTTGGTTCTTTTTCTCTCTATTATCACTTTTTATAACTTATTTGGTCATTATTACTGTTATCTGACAATATTGGTTCTCTATTAACTTCGATTAATACTGGACATAATATGTTATCATACTGTTGTTTACAGCTTCTTATTATACTAATATTCTTATTACTCTCACTCTCCTGGTTATTATTGGATGCCCTACTCATTTACTAGATTAGTGGTCATATTCAGGTCATCTAATGTAGTCAGTTAGTGTTTTGGCTATCTGTCACTGTCTCATTCTGTACTTCGCTTGTCGTTGGCAATTTATTTCACCTTCAATCTATTTATTTCACTCACCTTCTTATCTAATAGTTAGTGTAAGTCCTCGTTTCTGCTTGTGGCACCATATTGATTGACATCATTATTATTATTGTTTTCTTCTTTATAATATGTGTTCTTCAGTGTTACTTGGTTTCTCACTGACTATTGGGTTATTGGATCTATTGGGTATTCACTATTTAATACATTTTCTTTCTTGTTTTATTATTATTACCATTACTGTTTTAACTCTTTAGTTGTGAGTTCATTCTTCTATTATTATTTATTTATGTAGTTTTAATGCTTGGTAAACTCATTGTGACAACTTAATGGATCTTGTTCCACTCAATTATTATGATATGTTGTATATGTTTTGATGTCCAAAATATCGTGGTCATATGTCTCGTTACAAAGTTTAATATTGTTCCATTATTTATTTACTAAACAAAATCTTTCAGTTCGCATATTAAATATTGACTCATTATTATATCGTTTGTACGAATCTTTCGTACACAACTTATTGCTAACAAATTGCGTACACAAGTTATACATAAATCTTATTATCTAATTTTAATTAATTAAATATTTATTATGCTCTCGGCTTACTCATTGTGTGCTCATCTTTTTTTAATTGCTGATTAATTTGCTTCAATAATGAGTTTACTTGTATTCAAATTTCTTTTATATTAATTTGTTTTATTTATTAATATTATAACTTATAATCTGTGTTCGGGTAAAGCCCCACTGTTGGGTTCGTCAATTTATAACTTACCTAGTACGTACGTCTCTGTTTCTCTTCTCTATTCTAATTAATTAATATACCAATTTATATTGAATTTTAATTTATTAGGTGTCGTGGTGTTGTTAATTATATCTACCTTATCCTTCTATTTAATATAAGGGTGTTGGTGTGAGTAAAACTTATGTAGGTAGGGTGTTATTCGAAAATTCCGCTCAAGCCTATTTTGCTTTGAAGAGAATGAGAGAAATTTTGTATGGAATTCTCCTCTCTTTAATACCTGAGAAGTCCGCGAATAGCGCTGTGGTTCCCAGACAAGGAAATTTTGGAGGTTAACCCACCGCGTACGGTGATTATTGGTTATACTCTCTATCTATTTTATTTCTTATTCACACTCCATTAAATCCTATATAAATGAGAAGATATTGAAATTCTGCAATGATTCTTTATTAGTTTTTAATATTTAATATCCAACAATATTGTTCTTACTTTAGATACGAAAAGGCTATAAGTCTGAATTAATCGATTATCGTTCGGTACAAGGTTTTATACTAAATTCAGTTATGGTTTTTTTATAATTCTTTTAAATACAGGGCGTGAAGGTTCTTTCAACTGTTAGGAAGATCAGAAAATACATAAATAGGAATACAAGGTATTACAATATAAAGTTTTATTTTATTAAATATTATTTAAGTAATTGAAGCTTTACCGTCCGCTGGACATCGCAGCTCGAGGAGGTTGTTCACGTCTAACCTCTATTATTGTTTGGTCCGTATCGAGAGCAGATGAAATGATCTTCGTCCGTCTTGTCTCCAAAGTTGTAAATAAAGTGGAATTCTTGGTCCTTGGATGATGCAGAAATACCACTCCTTTTGTTCACCAATGTCCAAGCTTGTGATTACGTGCTTCGACGAACTCCGAATCCAAATACGTTTTTCTATTGGAAGGTGTAAATTGCAAGTTCCAATGTAATTTGGTGGTTATTTTAGTTTCATTTGTTTTAGAGGATTAAATCTTTATGCAGGTAGTTATTTATCTGGTTTTATTACTTCATTAATTTAACATTCTGTTCATGATCCGAAATTGGGCAATCCAAGTTCTTCCTTTAATTTTAGTTACTTATTATCGTTTTATACTATCCAATTAGACAAATTGGTTAATGGTTATTTGACCCAAACTATTGCAATTTGTCATTCATTTATTGTAACGTTTGATGTATTTAGTATTCCAAATTAATCCAGTTTTTTATTGAGCATCTCTCTTAGTTAAACTCCTCTCGTTCATGTCATAAAATTCAATAATCAAAATCAACAAATTATATCCATCTTGTCGTCCATAGCAACAACCTTCTTTATTCTTATTCGATATTGTGTTATATTGTAATCATTTCATATAATATTCTTCCACTCATCAAAATAATTCCTTACTAAACTTCCATTATATCAGAATATAATCTTATTTATAGCTTGTTTACTAATTCCTATATATTTTGCCGGTTTTTCACTCTTAGTATGTTTCTTTTAATAAATATTATTTTTCCGTTACCAAACATTATCTATCGGTATCATTGCATTATGGCATTACCATAATTTGTTTAGTTTGAGTTTGTTTATTATTTATTATTAATTTCTACTAACTCATTGAATTATATTTAGTATTTGTTACTAATTTCTTTACCTAACCTTTCTGATCTGATTTTTTATATAATGTTATTGGCTGTTAGGCCTATTATTATACCTTGATCTACTTCTGATTTTAACTTGTTAACAATTATAGCCTTTTTATCCAAGTTTACAATTATAATCAACTTTTATCTACGTACATGTATACAAATAATTATCTTTATAATATCTAACAACAACTTTATCTTGACCTATAGATAACACATAAAAATGAAATTAATTAATACTCAATAACTGAGTTCAACCACAGTTATACAACAGTAAATGAATAATACATATTACTTAATTACTTTATATTCTATCAACAAGAAAACTTTCACATGAACACAAAATATAAAATCACAGTCATGATAATAACATAACATCATACAATTCATAACAAGTATTTTCGAGTAACTTAGAACGTACATTATTTACTCATTCTTATCTATTTTCATAACATCAATTACTCTGAAATAGTCAACATTAGTTTTTCTTTCTTACCATATTTATCAATGTTTTTTATTTACCTCTCACTGAACCTTGAGGTTTATCACTATTATCATTATTACATGCTTATCTTTTATTATTATTATTACCTTGCATTCTTATTACTTTTAAACAATTATGAGTTTATTTTCTGGCCTTTTTATAAGTGTGGAAAATTAAAATATTTTCTTCCCTATTCTAATTTTAATATTTTATTTATGTAACGTCGAGGACCGCATTTCTGTTACGTTACAATATATATAAACTTTCACGTATGAACTTGCTATTCGTTGTCACTTCCCCAAACGTTTCGAGGTGATGTTCCTCTTCCTCAGTGGAACATCACCTCGAAACGTTTGGGGAAGTGACAACGAATAATAAGTTCATACGTAAAAGTTTATATATATTAATAAATTTAATAAAGTGAACGAAGAGGATGAATCAACAAGATAATTATAATTTGTTTTACTTTTACTGGATGCATTCTCCTTTATCAACAAGACTTGATAACGGTCTGGGAGGAAGCGGATTCGGTTGACGAGTTCCTCCTAGGCTTCTTAGCCGGGCGTCTACGCGGACCAACGGTCACGTATTCGTCCGGCTCTTCCACCGGGAGGGGAGGTATCGGGTTTGGGAACTCGTCCGTCTTCATGCCTCGAGTCGATTCTGGTGGGGCTAGGCAGAAGCGAGCGACTCGACAGCAGTCTCTGCCAGACGTCAGGGTTCTTAGGTCCGGCCGATGAAGGAGGAGCTGGGCTAATGACCAGCTTCGTTGAATACCAGTCCTTACCTAGACTGGTGTCCACTGGTCCCTTTACCCCGGTGCTGTCTCAAGCGGTGCTTACCACTGGTGGGGGCCCGCAATGATCAGCCGGGGCAGCGCTACTTAACAGCCGTGAGCAGTTAGGAGAAAGCACTGATGATGTACGGCACTCACCAAAAGCTCAGAGCAATCCTCGACACTCGTGGACGGTGTGATGTTTGCCAGCGACAGGTGACCCTTAAAAAGTCTTCTCCCAGCTGTTTCTTCTACCAGCTAATTCGTTCACCGGAAGCAGCTGGCTCCTGGATCTTCTTTCAGCAGAAAATAGAATCCTCTTCTTAGCGAGAGACGGGCGACTGCAGCAAGCAGTAGTGGTTGTGTCCAAGCTGTAGCTAAAGAGCGTCCAAGAGAGCGTCTCTCCGATGGAGTGCATTCTAGCGGCGCTCTTTTGAGGCCCTGACCGGGATCCCTGATTGCCTCGCTGCAACACGTCAGGTGTCACGTCCCGGCTGCTGATCCCTGATTGGCTCGCTGTGTGTTCGTCAGGTTTCACGTGCCGCCAGGTGTTCACGGCGCTGGGACCGGAGAGCAGACGTGTACCTCGTTGCCATCACAATATATTATAACAACACAATTTGCATTTATATAATGTACTGAATTCATGGGTGTAATCGTAATAAGAAGATGATACGTTATTTAAGTTGTAGAGTAACGTTGTCGTATGGTTATAATGTCACACGTTGTCTTGTCTGTGTCACTTTGTAGTACAAAGCTCTTTATTTATTTAAGTTTGTGTTGTAATTATTTTTATTAATTAAATTCGGCTATTGTTTTTGTTGTTGTTCAAAAAAATGTTTTAAATGTTCGATTATATTGGTTCTTCGGAATTTATTTATGGTGCGACGTTTCTTCGGTTGACTAGACGAATCTACGAAATCGATCTCTCACTAAAAGTACATTTTTATTTCATTAAATAATTACTTAATTACTTGAAGTGAAGTTGGATAACCGTGCAGTGTTGATATGACAATCTAAGTTTAGAATTATTCAAAATAAACTCATTTTGCCGCTGTCAGTGTTGCCATCCATTGCGAGATATCTACCTAATCTGTAATAGTCTAGTCTACTGAAATAAATCGTCTGACTCTATTTTTGTCGTATAAAATTATGGTTTATTTCTTGATAATATTCACTAAATTACTTTAAAAATATTATAAATTGTTACTTGTTTATTTTGGTTTACAATAATATTTATTTTTATGAAATCTTTTATCTCAGCGTTGGTTGTTTTGATTTGCAATTATCAGAATTATTATACTTATTTTTGGTTAAAATATTTATCTGACATGTGGGTCCTTTTAGACTGCAGAATACAAATAAAACAAACAGAAGACTTATACTACCATTATTAGGTAATCGGAGTGATTACAAAATTAATTGCATCTTAATGAATAACAGAAAGTTTCATAGACATGTCTGGTTCCGACATTATAGATTAACTTGGTGTATGGTAACTGCGACCAATGAACTTTAAATGAATTAATAATTCTTTTATAACACATAAAATATAAACCCAATAAAGTTATAAATTAATTCAGTGTTCCAGGAAGACTGATTATTTATATTGGATTACTTTAAACAGGTAATCTGTTAATTCTTAGAACCGTAGTTAACTTGGTATTAATTTCTTTTAATAATGAAACAATGAAATATTTTAATAATATTAGAATCTTTCTTAAATCTAAGCACAAATTATTTTCTCAATTACCTTCGGATAATTAATCATGTCAATTGACAATTCTCAAAATTCTGGCTAGCTGTTGTTAAATTACCATCGGTTTAACTATGAATAAATTAATCTATATAACTTTAATTCAAGCACTCTTGGTGTTTATATTGAAAAACTGTCATCATTTTTGTAACTTTCATCTATTAATTAATTAAAATTAAATTGAGAACTCTCTTTGTAATCAAAGTGATTACATGGTTTTACAATCTTGTGTTTTACATTGGTGCATTCTCTTGTGTTGAGAACTTAGTAATAATACTTCCAGCTACTGTCACATGACAGATGTATTTAATTATTATTATTATGCCTTACATTAGCGATAATAATTATACTACAATATTATGCTAGTAATGTACCATCTTTCTTGATATACAGATATCACCCTTTTTGTTTCTGATTAATTTTACAACTTGTTTTAGCTAAACTTTACATGGTGATTCCCATTCTGTCTGTTTTTGGTCATCTTGTTTACATCAATTAAAATATAAATACTACTCTAGGTAGTTCATCTTGGTACTGGTAGAACCCTTACAATATCTACTTGATTTTTTTTTCCAAGAGATTTTAGTTTAATTATGTTTTAATTATTAATTCTTATTGATCTAAGTGAAAAGTACATGTAGTTAGGTTATGTGTCTCCCCACTCTAATGCAACAATGGGTTGACTGAGTTTATTTTCATTTACAATTTTTATTTTTTTTTACTTGTATTAGTGTTATTAATTATCACCTGTAATTTATCATTTGGTTCTTTTTCTCTCTATTATCACTTTTTATAACTTATTTGGTCATTATTACTGTTATCTGACAATATTGGTTCTCTATTAACTTCGATTAATACTGGACATAATATGTTATCATACTGTTGTTTACAGCTTCTTATTATACTAATATTCTTATTACTCTCACTCTCCTGGTTATTATTGGATGCCCTACTCATTTACTAGATTAGTGGTCATATTCAGGTCATCTAATGTAGTCAGTTAGTGTTTTGGCTATCTGTCACTGTCTCATTCTGTACTTCGCTTGTCGTTGGCAATTTATTTCACCTTCAATCTATTTATTTCACTCACCTTCTTATCTAATAGTTAGTGTAAGTCCTCGTTTCTGCTTGTGGCACCATATTGATTGACATCATTATTATTATTGTTTTCTTCTTTATAATATGTGTTCTTCAGTGTTACTTGGTTTCTCACTGACTATTGGGTTATTGGATCTGTTGGGTGTTCACTATTTAATACATTTTCTTTCTTGTTTTATTATTATTACCATTACTGTTTTAACTCTTTAGTTGTGAGTTCATTCTTCTATTATTATTTATTTATGTAGTTTTAATGCTTGGTACACTCATTGTGACTACTTAATGGATCTTGTTCCACTCAATTATTATGATATGTTGTATATGTTTTGATGTCCAAAATATCGTGGTCATATGTCTCGTTACAAAGTTTAATATTGTTCCATTATTTATTTACTAAACAAAATCTTTCATTTCGCATATTAAATATTGACTCATTATTATATTGTTTGTACGAATCTTTCGTACACAACTTATTGCTAACAAATTGCGTACACAAGTTATACATAAATCTTATTATCTAATTTTAATTAATTAAATATTTATTATGCTCTCGGCTTACTCATTGTGTGCTCATCTTTTTTTAATTGCTGATTAATTTGCTTCAATAATGAGTTTACTTGTATTCAAATTTCTTTTATATTAATTTGTTTTATTTATTAATATTATAACTTATAATCTGTGTTTGGGTAAAGCCCCACTGTTGGGTTCGTCAATTTATAACTTACCTAGTACGTACGTCTCTGTTTCTCTTCTCTATTCTAATTAATTAATATACCAATTTATATTGAATTTTAATTTATTAGGTGTCGTGGTGTTGTTAATTATATCTACCTTATCCTTCTATTTAATATAAGGGTGTTGGTGTGAGTAAAACTTATGTAGGTAGGGTGTTATTCGAAAATTCCGCTCAAGCCTATTTTGCTTTGAAGAGAATGAGAGAAATTTTGTATGGAATTCTCCTCTCTTTAATACCTGAGAAGTCCGCGAATAGCGCTGTGGTTCCCAGACAAGGAAATTTTGGAGGTTAACCCACCATTATTGGTTATACTCTCTATCTATTTTATTTCTTATTCACACTCCATTAAATCCTATATAAATGAGAAGATATTGAAATTCTGCAATGATTCTTTATTAGTTTTTAATATTTAATATCCAACAATATTGTTCTTACTTTAGATACGAAAAGGCTATAAGTCTGAATTAATCGATTATCGTTCGGTACAAGGTTTTATATTAAATTCAGTTATGGTTTTTTTATAATTCTTTTAAATACAGGGCGTGAAGGTTCTTTCAACTGTTGGGAAGATCAGAAAATACATAAATAGGAATATAAGGTATTACAATATAAAGTTTTATTTTATTAAATATTATTTAAGTAATTGAAGCTTTACCGTCCGCTGGACATCGCAGCTCGAGGAGGCTGTTCACGTCTAACCTCTATTATTGTTTGGTCCGTATCGAGAGCAGATGAAATGATCTTCGTCCGTCTTGTCTCCAAAGTTGTAAATAAAGTGGAATTCTTGGTCCTTGGGTGATGCAGAAATACCACTCCTTTTGTTCACCAATGTCCAAGCTTGTGATTACGTGCTTCGACGAACTCCGAATCCAAATACGTTTTTCTATTGGAAGGTGTAAATTGCAAGTTCGAATGTAATTTGGTGGTTATTTTAGTTTCATTTGTTTTAGAGGATTAAATCTTTATGCAGGTAGTTATTTATCTGGTTTTATTACTTCATTAATTTAACATTCTGTTCATGATCCGAAATTAGGCAATCCAAGTTCTTCCTTTAATTTTAGTTACTTATTATCGTTTTATACTATCCAATTAGACAAATTGGTTAATGGTTATTTGACCCAAACTATTGCAATTTGTCATTCATTTATTGTAACGTTTGATGTATTTAGTATTCCAAATTAATCCAGTTTTTTATTGAGCATCTCTCTTAGTTAAACTCCTCTCGTTCATGTCATAAAATTCAATAATCAAAATCAACAAATTATATCCATCTTGTCGTCCATAGCAACAACCTTCTTTATTCTTATTCGATATTGTGTTATATTGTAATCATTTCATATAATATTCTTCCACTCATCAAAATAATTCCTTACTAAACTTCCATTATATCAGAATATAATCTTATTTATAGCTTGTTTACTAATTCCTATATATTTTGCCGGTTTTTCACTCTTAGTATGTTTCTTTTAATAAATATTATTTTTCCGTTACCAAACATTATCTATCGGTATCATTGCACTATGGCATTACCATAATTTGTTTAGTTTGAGTTTGTTTATTATTTATTATTAATTTCTACTAACTCATTGAATTATATTTAGTATTTGTTACTAATTTCTTTACCTAACCTTTCTGATCTGATTTTTTATATAATGTTATTGGCTGTTAGGCCTATTATTATACCTTGATCTACTTCTGAATTTAACTTGTTAACAATTATAGCCTTTTTATCCAAGTTTACAATTATAATCAACTTTTATCTACGTACATGTATACAAATAATTATCTTTAAATATCTAACAACAACTTTATCTTGACCTATAGATAACACATAAAAATGAAATTAATTAATACTCAATAACTGAGTTCAACCACAGTTATACAACAGTAAATGAATAATACATATTACTTAATTACTTTATATTCTATCAACAAGAAAACTTTCACATGAACACAAAATATAAAATCACAGTCATGATAATAACATAACATCATACAATTCATAACAAGTATTTTCGAGTAACTTAGAACGTACATTATTTACTCATTCTTATCTATTTTCATAACATCAATTACTCTGAAATAGTCAACATTAGTTTTTCTTTCTTACCATATTTATCAATGTTTTTTATTTACCTCTCACTGAACCTTGAGGTTTATCACTATTATCATTATTACATGCTTATCTTTTATTATTATTATTACCTTGCATTCTTATTACTTTTAAACAATTATGAGTTTATTTTCTGGCCTTTTTATAAGTGTGGAAAATTAAAATATTTTCTTCCCTATTCTAATTTTAATATTTTATTTATGTAACGTCGAGGACCGCATTTCTGTTACGTTACAATATATATAAACTTTCACGTATGAACTTACTATTCGTTGTCACTTCCCCAAACGTTTCGAGGTGATGTTCCTCTTCCTCAGTGGAACATCACCTCGAAACGTTTGGGGAAGTGACAACGAATAATAAGTTCATACGTAAAAGTTTATATATATTAATAAATTTAATAAAGTGAACGAAGAGGATGAATCAACAAGATAATTATAATTTGTTTTACTTTTACTGGATGCATTCTCCTGTATCAACAAGACTTGATAACGGTCCGGGAGGAAGCGGATTCGGTTGACGAGTTCCTCCTAGGCTTCTTAGCCGGGCGTCTACGCGGACCAACGGTCACGTATTCGTCCGGCTCTTCCACCGGGAGGGGAGGTATCGGGTTTGGGAACTCGTCCGTCTTCATGCCTCGAGTCGATTCTGGTGGGGCTAGGCAGAAGCGAGCGACTCGACAGCAGTCTCTGCCAGATGTCAGGGATCTTAGGTCCGGCCGATGAAGGAGGAGCTGGGCTAATGACCAGCTTCGTTGAATACCAGTCCTTACCTAGACTGGTGTCCACTGGTCCCTTTACCCCGGTGCTGTCTCAAGCGGTGCTTACCACTGGTGGGGGCCCGCAATGATCAGCCGGGGCAGCGCTACTTAACAGCCGTGAGCAGTTAGGAGAAAGCACTGATGATGTACGGCACTCACCAAAAGCTCAGAGCAATCCTCGACACTCGTGGACGGTGTGATGTTTTCCAGCGACAGGTGGCCCTTAAAAAGTCTTCTCCCAGCTGTTTCTTCTACCAGCTAATTCGTTCACCGGAAGCAGCTGGCTCCTGGATCTTCTTTCAGCAGAAAATAGAATCCTCTTCTTAGCGAGAGACGGGCGACTGCAGCAAGCAGTAGTGGTTGTGTCCAAGCTGTAGCTAAAGAGCGTCCAAGAGAGCGTCTCTCCGATGGAGTGCATTCTAGCGGCGCTCTTTTGAGGCCCTGACCGGGATCCCTGATTGCCTCGCTGCGAACACGTCAGGTGTCACGTCCCGGCTGCTGATCCCTGATTGGCTCGCTGTGTGTTCGTCAGGTTTCACGTGACGCCAGGTGTTCACGGCGCTGGGACCGGAGAGCAGACGTGTACCTCGTTGCCATCACAATATATTATAACAACACAATTTGCATTTATATAATGTACTGAATTCATGGGTGTAATCGTAATAAGAAGATGATACGTTATTTAAGTTGTAGAGTAACGTTGTCGTATGGTTATAATGTCACACGTTGTCTTGTCTGTGTCACTTTGTAGTACAAAGCTCTTTATTTATTTAAGTTTGTGTTGTAATTATTTTTATTAATTAAATTCGGCTATTGTTTTTGTTGTTGTTCAAAAAAATGTTTTAAATGTTCGATTATATTGGTTCTTCGGAATTTATTTATGGTGCGACGTTTCTTCGGTTGACTAGACGAATCTACGAAATTGATCTCTCACTAAAAGTACATTTTTATTTCATTAAATAATTACTTAATTACTTGAAGTGAAGTTGGATAACCGTGCAGTGTTGATATGACAATCTAAGTTTAGAATTATTCAAAATAAACTCATTTTGCCGCTGTCAGTGTTGCCATCCATTGCGAGATATCTACCTAATCTGTAATAGTCTAGTCTACTGAAATAAATCGTCTGACTCTATTTTTGTCGTATAAAATTATGGTTTATTTCTTGATAATATTCACTAAATTACTTTAAAAATATTATAAATTGTTACTTGTTTATTTTGGTTTACAATAATATTTATTTTTATGAAATCTTTTATTTCAGCGTTGGTTGTTTTGATTTGCAATTATCAGAATTATTATACTTATTTTTGGTTAAAATATTTATCTGACATGTGGGTCCTTTTAGACTGCAGAATACAAATAAAACAAACAGAAGACTTATACTACCATTATTGGGTAGTCGGAGTGATTACAAAATTAATTGCATCTTAATGAATAACAGAAAGTTTCATAGACATGTCTGGTTCCGACATTATAGATTAACTTGGTGTATGGTAACTGTGACCAATGAACTTTAAATGAATTAATAATTCTTTTATAACACATAAAATATAAACCCAATAAAGTTATAAATTAATTCAGTGTTCCAGGAAGACTGATTATTTATATTGGATTACTTTAAACAGGTAATCTGTTAATTCTTAGAACCGTAGTTAACTTGGTATTAATTTCTTTTAATAATGAAACAATGAAATATTTTAATAATATTAGAATCTTTCTTAAATCTAAGCACAAATTATTTTCTCAATTACCTTCGGATAATTAATCATGTCAATTGACAATTCTCAAAATTCTGGCTAGCTGTTGTTAAATTACCATCGGTTTAACTATGAATAAATTCATCGATATAACATTAATTCAAGCACTCTTAGTGTTTATATTGAAAAACTGTCATCATTTTTGTAACTTTCATCTATTAATTAATTAAAATTAAATTGAGAACTCTCTTTGCAATCAAAGTGATTACATGGTTTTACAATCTTGTGTTTTACATTGGTGGATTCTCTTGTGTTGAGAACTTAGTAATAATACTTCCAGCTACTGTCACATGACAGATGTATTTAATTATTATTATTATGCCTTACATTAGCGATAATAATTATACTACAATATTATGCTAGTAATGTACCATCTTTCTTGATATACAGATATCACCCTTTTTGTTTCTGATTAATTTAACAACTTGTTTTAGCTAAAATTTACTTGGTGATTCCCATTCTGTCTGTTTTTGGTCATTTTGTTTACATCAATTAAAATATAAATACTACTCTAGGTAGTTCATCTTGGTACTGGTAGAACCCTTACAATATCTACTTGATTTTTTTCCAAGAGATTTTAGTTTAATTATGTTTTAATTATTAATTCTTATTGATCTAAGTGAAAAGTACATGTAGTTAGGTTATGTGTCTCCCCACTCTAATGCAACAATGGGTTGACTGAGTTTATTTTCATTTACAATTTTTATTTTTTTTTTACTTGTATTAGTGTTATTAATTATCACCTGTAATTTATCATTTGGTTCTTTTTCTCTCTATTATCACTTTTTATAACTTATTTGGTCATTATTACTGTTATCTGACAATATTGGTTCTCTATTAACTTCGATTAATACTGGACATAATATGTTATCATACTGTTGTTTACAGCTTCTTATTATACTAATATTCTTATTACTCTCACTCTCCTGGTTATTATTGGATGCCCTACTCATTTACTAGATTAGTGGTCATATTCAGGTCATCTAATGTAGTCAGTTAGTGTTTTGGCTATCTGTCACTGCCTCATTCTGTACTTCGCTTGTCGTTGGCAATTTATTTCACCTTCAATCTATTTATTTCACTCACCTTCTTATCTAATAGTTAGTGTAAGTCCTCATTTCTGCTTGTGGCACCATATTGATTGACATCATTATTATTATTGTTTTCTTCTTTATAATATGTGTTCTTCAGTGTTACTTGGTTTCTCACTGACTATTGGGTTATTGGGTCTATTGGGTATTCACTATTTAATACATTTTCTTTCTTGTTTTATTATTATTACCATTACTGTTTTAACTCTTTAGTTGTGAGTTCATTCTTCTATTATTATTTATTTATGTAGTTTTAATGCTTGGTACACTCATTGTGACTACTTAATGGATCTTGTTCCACTCAATTATTATGATATGTTGTATATGTTTTGATGTCCAAAATATCGTGGTCATATGTCTCGTTACAAAGTTTAATATTGTTCCATTATTTATTTACTAAACAAAATCTTTCATTTCGCATATTAAATATTGACTCATTATTATATCGTTTGTACGAATCTTTCGTACACAACTTATTGCTAACAAATTGCGTACACAAGTTATACATAAATCTTATTATCTAATTTTAATTAATTAAATATTTATTATGCTCTCGGCTTACTCATTGTGTGCTCATCTTTTTTTAATTGCTGATTAATTTGCTTCAATAATGAGTTTACTTGTATTCAAATTTCTTTTATATTAATTTGTTTTATTTATTAATATTATAACTTATAATCTGTGTTCGGGTAAAGCCCCACTGTTGGGTTCGTCAATTTATAACTTACCTAGTACGTACGTCTCTGTTTCTCTTCTCTATTCTAATTAATTAATATACCAATTTATATTGAATTTTAATTTATTAGGTGTCGTGGTGTTGTTAATTATATCTACCTTATCCTTCTATTTAATATAAGGGTGTTGGTGTGAGTAAAACTTATGTAGGTAGGGTGTTATTCGAAAATTCCGCTCAAGCCTATTTTGCTTTGAAGAGAATGAGAGAAATTTTGTATGGAATTCTCCTCTCTTTAATACCTGAGAAGTCCGCGAATAGCGCTGTGGTTCCCAGACAAGGAAATTTTGGAGGTTAACCCACCATTATTGGTTATACTCTCTATCTATTTTATTTCTTATTCACACTCCATTAAATCCTATATAAATGAGAAGATATTGAAATTCTGCAATGATTCTTTATTAGTTTTTAATATTTAATATCCAACAATATTGTTCTTACTTTAGATACGAAAAGGCTATAAGTCTGAATTAATCGATTATCGTTCGGTACAAGGTTTTATATTAAATTCAGTTATGGTTTTTTTATAATTCTTTTAAATACAGGGCGTGAAGGTTCTTTCAACTGTTGGGAAGATCAGAAAATACATAAATAGGAATATAAGGTATTACAATATAAAGTTTTATTTTATTAAATATTATTTAAGTAATTGAAGCTTTACCGTCCGCTGGACATCGCAGCTCGAGGAGGCTGTTCACGTCTAACCTCTATTATTGTTTGGTCCGTATCGAGAGCAGATGAAATGATCTTCGTCCGTCTTGTCTCCAAAGTTGTAAATAAAGTGGAATTCTTGGTCCTTGGGTGATGCAGAAATACCACTCCTTTTGTTCACCAATGTCCAAGCTTGTGATTACGTGCTTCGACGAACTCCGAATCCAAATACGTTTTTCTATTGGAAGGTGTAAATTGCAAGTTCGAATGTAATTTGGTGGTTATTTTAGTTTCATTTGTTTTAGAGGATTAAATCTTTATGCAGGTAGTTATTTATCTGGTTTTATTACTTCATTAATTTAACATTCTGTTCATGATCCGAAATTGGGCAATCCAAGTTCTTCCTTTAATTTAGTTACTTATTATCGTTTTATACTATCCAATTAGACAAATTGGTTAATGGTTATTTGACCCAAACTATTGCAATTTGTCATTCATTTATTGTAACGTTTGATGTATTTAGTATTCCAAATTAATCCAGTTTTTATTGAGCATCTCTCTTAGTTAAACTCCTCTCGTTCATGTCATAAAATTCAATAATCAAAATCAACAAATTATATCCATCTTGTCGTCCATAGCAACAACCTTCTTTATTCTTATTCGATATTGTGTTATATTGTAATCATTTCATATAATATTCTTCCACTCATCAAAATAATTCCTTACTAAACTTCCATTATATCAGAATGTAATCTTATTTATAGCTTGTTTACTAATTCCTATATATTTTGCCGGTTTTTCACTCTTAGTATGTTTCTTTTAATAAATATTATTTTTCCGTTACCAAACATTATCTATCGGTATCATTGCACTATGGCATTACCATAATTTGTTTAGTTTGAGTTTGTTTATTATTTATTATTAATTTCTACTAACTCATTGAATTATATTTAGTATTTGTTACTAATTTCTTTACCTAACCTTTCTGATCTGATTTTTTATACAATGTTATTGGCTGTTAGGCCTATTATTATACCTTGATCTACTTCTGAATTTAACTTGTTAACAATTATAGCCTTTTTATCCAAGTTTACAATTATAATCAACTTTTATCTACGTACATGTATACAAATAATTATCTTTATAATATCTAACAACAACTTTATCTTGACCTATAGATAACACATAAAAATTAAATTAATTAATACTCAATAACTGAGTTCAACCACAGTTATACAACAGTAAATGAATAATACATATTACTTAATTACTTTATATTCTATCAACAAGAAAACTTTCACATGAACACAAAATATAAAATCACAGTCATGATAATAACATAACATCATACAATTCATAACAAGTATTTTCGAGTAACTTAGAACGTACATTATTTACTCATTCTTATCTATTTTCATAACATCAATTACTCTGAAATAGTCAACATTAGTTTTTCTTTCTTACCATATTTATCAATGTTTTTTATTTACCTCTCACTGAACCTTGAGGTTTATCACTATTATCATTATTACATGCTTATCTTTTATTATTATTATTACCTTGCATTCTTATTACTTTTAAACAATTATGAGTTTATTTTCTGGCCTTTTTATAAGTGTGGAAAATTAAAATATTTTCTTCCCTATTCTAATTTTAATATTTTATTTATGTAACGTCGAGGACCGCATTTCTGTTACGTTACAATATAACGTAACATATAACACATAACGTAACAATATGAACTTATTATTCGTTGTCACTTCCCCAAACGTTTCGAGGTGATGTTCCACTGAGGAAGAGGAACATCACCTCGAAACGTTTGGGGAAGTGACAACGAATAGTAAGTTCATACGTGAAAGTTTATATATATTAATAAATTTAATAAAGTGAACGAAGAGGATGAATCAACAAGATAATTATAATTTGTTTTACTTTTACTAGATGCATTCTCCTTTATCAACAAGACTTGATAACGGTCCGGGAGGAAGCAGATTCGGTTGACGAGTTCCTCCTAGGCTTCTTAGCCGGGCGTCATTGTTTTAAATGTTCGATTATATTGGTTCTTCGGAATTTATTTATGGTGCTGTGACGGTACGGAATTGTGAGCCACCCCAGTTTAATTTCATATTAATAAATCATCATTTTAAGCACTTTCCAAATTGCCAGACTTTCACCTGTGGGGAGCCCCAAGCAGCAGTGCAACATACATACAGTCAGCCAAAACAATTGCCAGACGCATTGCGTAACCACCCACCAGCAGGCTTGTGTGAAACCCAGTATGCAGTGTGTCATTAGAGAGTGCACAACAGACAGCCAGCATCAGACAGTAAAGTGCGTAAATTAAAACCAGTGGCCTCGGGCATAAGATAGGCCTAGATTAATTGGGCCTATCTATTTAAACAACTCAAAAACAGTTCCGCGCGGCCAGTCTGCAAAAAATTAGTGCGAATAAAATTAATCCGGCCGACTTAATCATAATGTATAATGTGGAACCTTAATGTATAAAACAGTAAGGGCTTTCAGCCACAAACAGTAAACGTATTAAACGAGTACCGGAGTGCGTGAGATCGAAGCAAGAATTCAACACCAGTTCGCGCAACCAACCCTAGGAGTACGCTGCGTATGGGTAACTAGAAACATTCAATATGCATATTAAAACCAATGCCAACTAACCGGTGATTATTCGTTATAAAAGGAAAATATAGAACACCAATACTTTGCACGATAGAGTTCTCTCAGGGGCGGAGTTTATTTAAAGATCAATGTAACAGAATGAGTGTGCGTGTGCTAAGATAGAGGTTATCCACTGGTTCATTTTCAATGTTTTAATTATTTAACAATATCACTTATAATATTAACCAAAATAAAACTCAATAGAGATAAGAAATAATTTCAACCAGTTGTACTATCGTTGAAAGATTGTAATAACATAAGAGAAAGGCGAAATTTTGATAAATAAAAATAAGTATGTGTTTTAGGCAGTATCACATGTGTTAACGTAATTATTGAACATATCAAATCCAAGTAATCCTTTCTGCAGCTGTTTTCGTCTGAAAGACTTTGGAATAAAAACCCGAAGGTAAGAGATAAATATAATTATAATTTTGTAATGTGATTCGTAGAGTTTCATTGGCCCCGAACAGGGACAGCGAATATAATGTGTGGTTATATTCGCCGGACCTAACCAAGCTGCAGAACGGGTTGTTTGGGAGTGAGGGCGATTGTCAGTATAAGTATATAAATTGTGTATAAGTAAATACTTGAAAACATGGAAAACAATATTGATTTAACTAGCACTAGTGCTGAAAATCAAATAAGAACAAGAGTAAACGAAACGGTAGTAAATGAAAATATGTCAACCGAATCGGCCAATAAAAGTGATTCAGGTATTCAGACAGAGTCGCTGTCAATCAGTGACAGTAATGTAAACGGATCTGTAGTAATTAGTGAGGGGGGAGTAACTTCCACCCCTATTACAATTAAAACAAACATAAAAGAAAAAGAATTGTCATTGGAGGATATATTTGATTTTATGAAAAGTCGTTTTGATGTAAGTGATGTTAAATTCAATGAGTTAAAGGGCGATATAAATAATATTGACCAAAAATTTGATAAGCGTTTATATGATATGAAACAACAGACGAATGAATGTTTCAATACATTTAAAGAACAAGTGGTAGAACAAATTGAGAAACAAATACAAAAGGTAACTGAAACTTTTGAGTATAAAACAAATGATAATTATAATGATATGTGTAAAAACGTGGTAGTAGAGAGCAAGTTAACAAATGTTAACAATGGTATTGAAAGTGGTAATGTGATTGAAAGGGTGGTATCAGAGAATAATACATTAGAAGTAGATAGTGAAATAGTGAGTGAGAGAGAGAGCGCTATATGCAGTAACGAAGTTGTAATTAGAGTTGATGAATTAGAAAAAGAATGGAAAGAAAGAGTAGATGAATGTGTAGAGCAGAGGGTAAGTTTTCCCCTTATTTGTGATGAACCAGAGTGTTCAAAATTGTTAGTATTGGAGGGCAAGAGACCCTTATTAGTGAAAGATTTGAGTTGTTTATTTTTGTTGAATAATTTTGTACCCTCTGCATGGAATGAGAGAGAGAGTGTGATATGGCATTATGATGAGAGAGATTTAAATGGAGAATTATGTATTGACAAAGAGACAGAATTATATAAAGTAAAGAGAGACTATAATGAGTTGAAAGAGATGTTAAATAACTTGAAGTTCTTACCTGTTAAAATAGAGAGTGAAGATGATACATGTTTAAATAATAATAATTTACTTTATGAAGAAAAATTAACTGACTTGATAATGAATATTACTTTCTTGGATTTCGTTGTCCATGACGTGTCCGTTACTTAACTAAATATCACTATAATATTGACGACTCGGAACACAAAGTTTTTTATAAGCAAAAACGTAAAGTTTTACCTTACAGCCTAAACCGGCTTTCACCTATAGAAGGCTTCATCAGAGGCTGTCGTTAGTAGCGCTGCTCGTCTTGTTGTTGGCGACGAGAAAGTGTTTCGAAAGATTGAAGCTGTGTGTGTGTGTGGTGAGATGTGTTCGAATAATGCGTGCGATTTGAATTGTGTCTGTTCGTTTAGGATGTCGTTTTTATTTGTTTTTGTGTGTTTGTATATTTCTAATTGTTCTAGAGTGTCTAGTTTTCGGCCTTTTGTGTGTACGTGTAGTATGTTCATGTTATTGTCGATGTTTTTATATGTGTGGTTTGCTTCAATGAGGTGGTTTGCGAAGGTAGATTCTGTAGTGGTGTGGAGTGCTTTAGTGTGTTCAATGTATCTCTGTTTGAAGCTACGTCCTGTCTGGCCTATGTAGAATTTACTGCAATTTGAACAATTTAGTTTATATACACCGGGTAGATCGAATTTGTTTTGTGCTTTGGGCATGCGTTTTGATAGTGTGTGTTCTGTTTTGTTAGTAGTTTTGTAAGCGATTCTGTATCCTGCTTTTTTGAATTGTGGGCAATTTTTTCTGTTTGTTTGTTGATGTATGTTAGTGTTATGAATTTGTTGTTTTCTGTCTTTGTCTGTTGTTTGTTTTGTGTTTTGTGTAGGAGTTTACTGACTATTGTTCTGTCATAACCATTAGATTCTGCTAGATATTTTATCGTGTTTAGTTCGTCTTTGTAGTCTATTTCATCTAAGGGGATGTTGTTAAGTCTATGTATCATGGTTCTAAAAGCAGCTAGTTTGTGTTGTATTGGGTGATTGGAGGTGTTGTGTATTAGTGTGTCAGTTGTAGTTGGTTTTCTGTATATACTGAATTTGTGCCTGTGTTCTAGTTTTGTGATGGAGAGGTCTAAGAAGTTTATGGTATTGTTGTGTTCGTATTATTACTGATGGAGACTTGACCAATGTACTTAATGTTGACCTGTTCTATGATTATTTCGGTATAGTGAATGAATTTGGGTTTTATGGTGATGACACACAAAACAGCAATTTGTGTGTTAATGTAATTGAACAATGCTATATAAAACAAAGACTTATCTATGACGATGGAGGTTGAGCCTTAAAATCAAATGAACACTTTTAGATAGTTTGTTTATTGGTTCAGACCTCGCAACCTGGGACAATGAAGTGTGTAACAACTGAATAAGTAATGATGAAGAATTGTAAATATATGTTGTATACAATTAATTGTGTATGTTGTAAAATGTTAGGTATATGTGTATGTAGCAGAAATTGGTGAGATAATAATAATATTAATATTTTGCAGCTTAAATAAATAACAGAAATAATTTGGAAGAAGATAATGAATGAATTGTAGTTATTGCAATGGGGGAAAGTAATTAAAAATGTTGTTTTCAATAATTGATTTAATTAAAATAATTTGAAATGTTTAAATATTTTGCTTGACTTAAATGTTATAGTGTTGAATTTTTCTAAGGGATTTAAATTGCTTTATGAGATTTGATATAAATGTTGAATTGTTTGTATGAAATAACATTGTTGTTAAATGTTTCAGAGGTTACGTGGAGATATTGGTGTGTGTGTGGTGTGTATTTTGTACTCATGTCAATAGGTGGATAATGTATTGTAAGTATAAAGTTCATTATACCAGTCAGATAGAATAAAATGCTTACAGGTGTGAAAAGAGTGTAATAATAATAATAATAATGGTATTGAGATAATAGTATTAAATAGAAATTGTAATTAAAAGAGAAATAATAACTGAAAGGTGAATTAAAATAATATTTGGCTTAAATTGTAAGAAATAGCCATTGACAAATATGTTATCTAAAAGATTTATAAAACTTGAAAAATGTAGCAAGCAGATATGTCAGTATATGATGTAACCAGAATCTTTATACTATGTGAGTCTTGCAGACTAGTGTTTATATTAACAGGTGCGGTGTGTTGAGACTAATGTCTGTGGTCATGTTTGGTGACAATAACAAAGAATGTTGTAGTCTGCTGAATCAGTATCTTGAGTAAAACCTTATTGTGATAGAAAAGAATTGAAATTAAATTTTTTTACAGACCAAATAATAATGAGGTATTTGTTGTAACTTAGAGTTGGAGAAATTGAATACAATCAAATTAATTTGATAATTAAATAATTGAAAAGATGATTTTAATAATAAATTTAAATTTATTCTGATTCAAACCTCAAATGTAATTGTAAAATAAATGAAATATGTACTTTCATTATTTAATGTCATTAAACAAAATTTTTGTTTAGCCTATATAAATATAGTAGTCAAGTGGATATAATTTGTATTTTAGGTACTATTACTGTGAGTTAACGTAATCATGTATAATCTATGTATCATTTTGGAGGGCAATAGTGTATGGGGAATATTATTCAATTCAACTGGAATTTATGTGTACCATTGTAAAACAATATTGTTTCATTAATACTATATTTTTTTTGGGTCTATAATATAAAATGAGCCAGTACGTTGTCAATGAACCAGTATGGCTAAGAGGAAACGAACCAGTTGTAGGATATGGAGGGATGGAAAGCCGTTTGTCAATTTTTAATTACATGTTTTAAAGTCAGGCGATACTGGGTCGGGTATCTGTTCGATTTTTCGGTGTTGGGATCTCGAAGAGAGAAGTCCAGTAAGATCGGATGGGTGCTGTCGCAGTCGCCAGACTAGGGGGGTAAGAACCCATGATGTAGTAGAGTGTTCAGGGGGGTTGCGGCGCCATATCCTCACTGATCCTCTTAGGTTTAGGCAATAAGAGTTTGAACGCTTCGGCCTTCAATCTCTTATTGGGGGGGGTATTGTGACGGTACGGAATTGTGAGCCACCCCAGTTTAATTTCATATTAATAAATCATCATTTTAAGCACTTTCCAAATTGCCAGACTTTCACCTGTGGGGAGCCCCAAGCAGCAGTGCAACATACATACAGTCAGCCAAAACAATTGCCAGACGCATTGCGTAACCACCCACCAGCAGGCTTGTGTGAAACCCAGTATGCAGTGTGTCATTAGAGAGTGCACAACAGACAGCCAGCATCAGACAGTAAAGTGCGTAAATTAAAACCAGTGGCCTCGGGCATAAGATAGGCCTAGATTAATTGGGCCTATCTATTTAAACAACTCAAAAACAGTTCCGCGCGGCCAGTCTGCAAAAAATTAGTGCGAATAAAATTAATCCGGCCGACTTAATCATAATGTATAATGTGGAACCTTAATGTATAAAACAGTAAGGGCTTTCAGCCACAAACAGTAAACGTATTAAACGAGTACCGGAGTGCGTGAGATCGAAGCAAGAATTCAACACCAGTTCGCGCAACCAACCCTAGGAGTACGCTGCGTATGGGTAACTAGAAACATTCAATATGCATATTAAAACCAATGCCAACTAACCGGTGATTATTCGTTATAAAAGGAAAATATAGAACACCAATACTTTGCACGATAGAGTTCTCTCAGGGGCGGAGTTTATTTAAAGATCAATGTAACAGAATGAGTGTGCGTGTGCTAAGATAGAGGTTATCCACTGGTTCATTTTCAATGTTTTAATTATTTAACAATATCACTTATAATATTAACCAAAATAAAACTCAATAGAGATAAGAAATAATTTCAACCAGTTGTACTATCGTTGAAAGATTGTAATAACATAAGAGAAAGGCGAAATTTTGATAAATAAAAATAAGTATGTGTTTTAGACAGTATCACATGTGTTAACGTAATTATTGAACATATCAAATCCAAGTAATCCTTTCTGCAGCTGTTTTCGTCTGAAAGACTTTGGAATAAAAACCCGAAGGTAAGAGATAAATATAATTATAATTTTGTAATTAATTCGTAGAGTTTCAGTGCGACGTTTCTTCGGTTGACTAGACGAATCTACGAAATCGATCTCTCACTAAAAGTACATTTTTATTTCATTAAATAATTACTTAATTACTTGAAGTGAAGTTGGATAACCGTGCAGTGTTGATATGACAATCTAAGTTTAGAATTATTCAAAATAAACTCATTTTGCCGCTGTCAGTGTTGCCATCCATTGCGAGATATCTACCTAATCTGTAATAGTCTAGTCTACTGAAATAAATCGTCTGACTCTATTTTTGTCATATAAAATTATGGTTTATTTCTTGATAATATTCACTAAATTACTTTAAAAATATTATAAATTGTTACTTGTTTATTTTGGTTTACAATAATATTTATTTTTATGAAATCTTTTATCTCAGCGTTGGTTGTTTTGATTTGCAATTATCAGAATTATTATACTTATTTTTGGTTAAAATATTTATCTGACATGTGGGTCCTTTTAGACTGCAGAATACAAATAAAACAAACAGAAGACTTATACTACCATTATTGGGTAGTCGGAGTGATTACAAAATTAATTGCATCTTAATGAATAACAGAAAGTTTCATAGACATGTCTGGTTCCGACATTATAGATTAACTTGGTGTATGGTAACTGCGACCAATGAACTTTAAATGAATTAATAATTCTTTTATAACACATAAAATATAAACCCAATAAAGTTATAAATTAATTCAGTGTTCCAGGAAGACTGATTATTTATATTGGATTACTTTAAACAGGTAATCTGTTAATTCTTAGAACCGTAGTTAACTTGGTATTAATTTCTTTTAATAATGAAACAATGAAATATTTTAATAATATTAGAATCTTTCTTAAATCTAAGCACAAATTATTTTCTCAATTACCTTCGGATAATTAATCATGCCAATTGACAATTCTCAAAATTCTGGCTAGCTGTTGTTAAATTACCATCGGTTTAACTATGAATAAATTCATCGATATAACATTAATTCAAGCACTCTTAGTGTTTATATTGAAAAACTGTCATCATTTTTGTAACTTTCATCTATTAATTAATTAAAATTAAATTGAGAACTCTCTTTGTAATCAAAGTGATTACATAGTTTTACAATCTTGTGTTTTACATTGGTGCATTCTCTTGTGTTGAGAACTTAGTAATAATACTTCCAGCTACTGTCACATGACAGATGTATTTAATTATTATTATTATGCCTTACATTAGCGATAATAATTATACTACAATATTATGCTAGTAATGTACCATCTTTCTTGATATACAGATATCACCCTTTTTGTTTCTGATTAATTTTACAACTTGTTTTAGCTAAACTTTACATGGTGATTCCCATTCTGTCTGTTTTTGGTCATCTTGTTTACATCAATTAAAATATAAATACTACTCTAGGTAGTTCATCTTGGTACTGGTAGAACCCTTACAATATCTACTTGATTTTTTTTTCCAAGAGATTTTAGTTTAATTATGTTTTAATTATTAATTCTTATTGATCTAAGTGAAAAGTACATGTAGTTAGGTTATGTGTCTCCCCACTCTAATGCAACAATGGGTTGACTGAGTTTATTTTCATTTACAATTTTTATTTTTTTTTACTTGTATTAGTGTTATTAATTATCACCTGTAATTTATCATTTGGTTCTTTTTCTCTCTATTATCATTTTTTATAACTTATTTGGTCATTATTACTGTTATCTGACAATATTGGTTCTCTATTAACTTCGATTAATACTGGACATAATATGTTATCATACTGTTGTTTACAGCTTCTTATTATACTAATATTCTTATTACTCTCACTCTCCTGGTTATTATTGGATGCCCTACTCATTTACTAGATTAGTGGTCATATTCAGGTCATCTAATGTAGTCAGTTAGTGTTTTGGCTATCTGTCACTGTCTCATTCTGTACTTCGCTTGTCGTTGGCAATTTATTTCACCTTCAATCTATTTATTTCACTCACCTTCTTATCTAATAGTTAGTGTAAGTCCTCGTTTCTGCTTGTGGCACCATATTGATTGACATCATTATTATTATTGTTTTCTTCTTTATAATATGTGTTCTTCAGTGTTACTTGGTTTCTCACTGACTATTGGGTTATTGGATCTATTGGGTATTCACTATTTAATACATTTTCTTTCTTGTTTTATTATTATTACCATTACTGTTTTAACTCTTTAGTTGTGAGTTCATTCTTCTATTATTATTTATTTATGTAGTTTTAATGCTTGGTACACTCATTGTGACTACTTAATGGATCATGTTCCACTCAATTATTATGATATGTTGTATATGTTTTGATGTCCAAAATATCGTGGTCATATGTCTCGTTACAAAGTTTAATATTGTTCCATTATTTATTTACTAAACAAAATCTTTCATTTCGCATATTAAATATTGACTCATTATTATATCGTTTGTACGAATCTTTCGTACACAACTTACTGCTAACAAATTGCGTACACAAGTTATACATAAATCTTATTATCTAATTTTAATTAATTAAATATTTATTATGCTCTCGGCTTACTCATTGTGTGCTCATCTTTTTTTAATTGCTGATTAATTTGCTTCAATAATGAGTTTACTTGTATTCAAATTTCTTTTATATTAATTTGTTTTATTTATTAATATTATAACTTATAATCTGTGTTCGGGTAAAGCCCCACTGTTGGGTTCGTCAATTTATAACTTACCTAGTACGTACGTCTCTGTTTCTCTTCTCTATTCTAATTAATTAATATACCAATTTATATTGAATTTTAATGTATTAGGTGTCGTGGTGTTGTTAATTATATCTACCTTATCCTTCTATTTAATATAAGGGTGTTGGTGTGAGTAAAACTTATGTAGGTAGGGTGTTATTCGAAAATTCCGCTCAAGCCTATTTTGCTTTGAAGAGAATGAGAGAAATTTTGTATGGAATTCTCCTCTCTTTAATACCTGAGAAGTCCGCGAATAGCGCTGTGGTTCCCAGACAAGGAAATTTTGGAGGTTAACCCACCGCGTACGGTGATTATTGGTTATACTCTCTATCTATTTTATTTCTTATTCACACTCCATTAAATCCTATATAAATGAGAAGATATTGAAATTCTGCAATGATTCTTTATTAGTTTTTAATATTTAATATCCAACAATATTGTTCTTACTTTAGATACGAAAAGGCTATAAGTCTGAATTAATCGATTATCGTTCGGTACAAGGTTTTATATTAAATTCAGTTATGGTTTTTTTATAATTCTTTTAAATACAGGGCGTGAAGGTTCTTTCAACTGTTGGGAAGATCAGAAAATACATAAATAGGAATACAAGGTATTACAATATAAAGTTTTATTTTATTAAATATTATTTAAGTAATTGAAGCTTTACCGTCCGCTGGACATCGCAGCTCGAGGAGGCTGTTCACGTCTAACCTCTATTATTGTTTGGTCCGTATCGAGAGCAGATGAAATGATCTTCGTCCGTCTTGTCTCCAAAGTTGTAAATAAAGTGGAATTCTTGGTCCTTGGGTGATGCAGAAATACCACTCCTTTTGTTCACCAATGTCCAAGCTTGTGATTACGTGCTTCGACGAACTCCGAATCCAAATACGTTTTTCTATTGGAAGGTGTAAATTGCAAGTTCGAATGTAATTTGGTGGTTATTTTAGTTTCATTTGTTTTAGAGCATTAAATCTTTATGCAGGTAGTTATTTATCTGGTTTTATTACTTCATTAATTTAACATTCTGTTCATGATCCGAAATTGGGCAATCCAAGTTCTTCCTTTAATTTTAGTTACTTATTATCGTTTTATACTATCCAATTAGACAAATTGGTTAATGGTTATTTGACCCAAACTATTGCAATTTGTCATTCATTTATTGTAACGTTTGATGTATTTAGTATTCCAAATTAATCCAGTTTTTTATTGAGCATCTCTCTTAGTTAAACTCCTCTCGTTCATGTCATAAAATTCAATAATCAAAATCAACAAATTATATCCATCTTGTCGTCCATAGCAACAACCTTCTTTATTCTTATTCGATATTGTGTTATATTGTAATCATTTCATATAATATTCTTCCACTCATCAAAATAATTCCTTACTAAACTTCCATTATATCAGAATATAATCTTATTTATAGCTTGTTTACTAATTCCTATATATTTTGCCGGTTTTTCACTCTTAGTATGTTTCTTTTAATAAATATTATTTTTCCGTTACCAAACATTATCTATCGGTATCATTGCACTATGGCATTACCATAATTTGTTTAGTTTGAGTTTGTTTATTATTTATTATTAATTTCTACTAACTCATTGAATTATATTTAGTATTTGTTACTAATTTCTTTACCTAACCTTTCTGATCTGATTTTTTATATAATGTTATTAGCTGTTAGGCCTATTATTATACCTTGATCTACTTCTGAATTTAACTTGTTAACAATTATAGCCTTTTTATCCAAGTTTACAATTATAATCAACTTTTATCTACGTACATGTATACAAATAATTATCTTTATAATATCTAACAACAACTTTATCTTGACCTATAGAAAACACATAAAAATGAAATTAATTAATACTCAATAACTGAGTTCAACCACAGTTATACAACAGTAAATGAATAATACATATTACTTAATTACTTTATATTCTATCAACAAGAAAACTTTCACATGAACACAAAATATAAAATCACAGTCATGATAATAACATAACATCATACAATTCATAACAAGTATTTTCGAGTAACTTAGAACGTACATTATTTACTCATTCTTATCTATTTTCATAACATCAATTACTCTGAAATAGTCAACATTAGTTTTTCTTTCTTACCATATTTATCAATGTTTTTTATTTACCTCTCACTGAACCTTGAGGTTTATCACTATTATCATTATTACATGCTTATCTTTTATTATTATTATTACCTTGCATTCTTATTACTTTTAAACAATTATGAGTTTATTTTCTGGCCTTTTTATAAGTGTGGAAAATTAAAATATTTTCTTCCCTATTCTAATTTTAATATTTTATTTATGTAACGTCGAGGACCGCATTTCTGTTACGTTACAATATATATAAACTTTCACGTATGAACTTACTATTCGTTGTCACTTCCCCAAACGTTTCGAGGTGATGTTCCTCTTCCTCAGTGGAACATCACCTCGAAACGTTTGGGGAAGTGACAACGAATAATAAGTTCATACGTAAAAGTTTATATATATTAATAAATTTAATAAAGTGAACGAAGAGGATGAATCAACAAGATAATTATAATTTGTTTTACTTTTACTGGATGCATTCTCCTTTATCAACAAGACTTGATAACGGTCCGGGAGGAAGCAGATTCGGTTGACGAGTTCCTCCTAGGCTTCTTAGCCGGGCGTCTATGCGGACCAACGGTCACGTATTCGTCCGGCTCTTCCACCGGGAGGGGAGGTATCGGGTTTGGGAACTCGTCCGTCTTCATGCCTCGAGTCGATTCTGGTGGGGCTAGGCAGAAGCGAGCGACTCGACAGCAGTCTCTGCCAGACGTCAGGGATCTTAGGTCCGGCCGATGAAGGAGGAGCTGGGCTAATGACCAGCTTCGTTGAATACCAGTCCTTACCTAGACTGGTGTCCACTGGTCCCTTTACCCCGGTGCTGTCTCAAGCGGTGCTTACCACTGGTGGGGGCCCGCAATGATCAGCCGGGGCAGCGCTACTTAACAGCCATGAGCAGTTAGGAGAAAGCACTGATGATGTACGGCACTCACCAAAAGCTCAGAGCAATCCTCGACACTCGTGGACGGTGTGATGTTTGCCAGCGACAGGTGGCCCTTAAAAAGTCTTCTCCCAGCTGTTTCTTCTACCAGCTACTTCGTTCACCGGAAGCAGCTGGCTCCTGGATCTTATTTCAGCAGAAAATAGAATCCTGTTCTTAGCGAGAGACGGGCGACTGCAGCAAGCAGTAGTGGTTGTGTCCAAGCTGTAGCTAAAGAGCGTCCAAGAGAGCGTCTCTCTGATGGAGTGCATTCTAGCGGCGCTCTTTTGAGGCCCTGACCGGGATCCCTGATTGCCTCGCTGCGAACACGTCAGGTGTCACGTCCCGGCTGCTGATCCCTGATTGGCTCGCTGTGTGTTCGTCAGGTTTCACGTGCCGCCAGGTGTTCACAGCGCTGGGACCGGAGAGCAGACGTGTACCTCGTTGCCATCACAATATATTATAACAACACAATTTGCATTTATATAATGTACTGAATTCATGGGTGTAATCGTAATAAGAAGATGATACGTTATTTAAGTTGTAGAGTAACGTTGTCGTATGGTTATAATGTCACACGTTGTCTTGTCTGTGTCACTTTGTAGTACAAAGCTCTTTATTTATTTAAGTTTGTGTTGTAATTATTTTTATTAATTAAATTCGGCTATTGTTTTTGTTGTTGTTCAAAAAAATGTTTTAAATGTTCGATTATATTGGTTCTTCGGAATTTATTTATGGTGCGACGTTTCTTCGGTTGACTAGACGAATCTACGAACTCGATCTCTCACTAAAAGTACATTTTTATTTCATTAAATAATTACTTAATTACTTGAAGTGAAGTTGGATAACCGTGCAGTGTTGATATGACAATCTAAGTTTAGAATTATTCAAAATAAACTCATTTTGCCGCTGTCAGTGTTGCCATCCATTGCGAGATATCTACCTAATCTGTAATAGTCTAGTCTACTGAAATAAATCGTCTGACTCTATTTTTGTCATATAAAATTATGGTTTATTTCTTGATAATATTCACTAAATTACTTTAAAAATATTATAAATTGTTACTTGTTTATTTTGGTTTACAATAATATTTATTTTTATGAAATCTTTTATCTCAGCGTTGGTTGTTTTGATTTGCAATTATCAGAATTATTATACTTATTTTTGGTTAAAATATTTATCTGACATGTGGGTCCTTTTAGACTGCAGAATACAAATAAAACAAACAGAAGACTTATACTACCATTATTGGGTAGTCGGAGTGATTACAAAATTAATTGCATCTTAATGAATAACAGAAAGTTTCATAGACATGTCTGGTTCCGACATTATAGATTAACTTGGTGTATGGTAACTGCGACCAATGAACTTTAAATGAATTAATAATTCTTTTATAACACATAAAATATAAACCCAATAAAGTTATAAATTAATTCAGTGTTCCAGGAAGACTGATTATTTATATTGGATTACTTTAAACAGGTAATCTGTTAATTCTTAGAACCGTAGTTAACTTGGTATTAATTTCTTTTAATAATGAAACAATGAAATATTTTAATAATATTAGAATCTTTCTTAAATCTAAGCACAAATTATTTTCTCAATTACCTTCGGATAATTAATCATGTCAATTGACAATTCTCAAAATTCTGGCTAGCTGTTGTTAAATTACCATCGGTTTAACTATGAATAAATTCATCGATATAACATTAATTCAAGCACTCTTAGTGTTTATATTGAAAAACTGTCATCATTTTTGTAACTTTCATCTATTAATTAATTAAAATTAAATTGAGAACTCTCTTTGTAATCAAAGTGATTACATGGTTTTACAATCTTGTGTTTTACATTGGTGCATTCTCTTGTGTTGAGAACTTAGTAATAATACTTCCAGCTACTGTCACATGACAGATGTATTTAATTATTATTATTATGCCTTACATTAGCGATAATAATTATACTACAATATTATGCTAGTAATGTACCATCTTTCTTGATATACAGATATCACCCTTTTTGTTTCTGATTAATTTTACAACTTGTTTTAGCTAAACTTTACATGGTGATTCCCATTCTGTCTGTTTTTGGTCATCTTGTTTACATCAATTAAAATATAAATACTACTCTAGGTAGTTCATCTTGGTACTGGTAGAACCCTTACAATATCTACTTGATTTTTTTTTCCAAGAGATTTTAGTTTAATTATGTTTTAATTATTAATTCTTATTGATCTAAGTGAAAAGTACATGTAGTTAGGTTATGTGTCTCCCCACTCTAATGCAACAATGGGTTGACTGAGTTTATTTTCATTTACAATTTTTATTTTTTTTTACTTGTATTAGTGTTATTAATTATCACCTGTAATTTATCATTTGGTTCTTTTTCTCTCTATTATCATTTTTTATAACTTATTTGGTCATTATTACTGTTATCTGACAATATTGGTTCTCTATTAACTTCGATTAATACTGGACATAATATGTTATCATACTGTTGTTTACAGCTTCTTATTATACTAATATTCTTATTACTCTCACTCTCCTGGTTATTATTGGATGCCCTACTCATTTACTAGATTAGTGGTCATATTCAGGTCATCTAATGTAGTCAGTTAGTGTTTTGGCTATCTGTCACTGTCTCATTCTGTACTTCGCTTGTCGTTGGCAATTTATTTCACCTTCAATCTATTTATTTCACTCACCTTCTTATCTAATAGTTAGTGTAAGTCCTCGTTTCTGCTTGTGGCACCATATTGATTGACATCATTATTATTATTGTTTTCTTCTTTATAATATGTGTTCTTCAGTGTTACTTGGTTTCTCACTGACTATTGGGTTATTGGATCTATTGGGTATTCACTATTTAATACATTTTCTTTCTTGTTTTATTATTATTACCATTACTGTTTTAACTCTTTAGTTGTGAGTTCATTCTTCTATTATTATTTATTTATGTAGTTTTAATGCTTGGTACACTCATTGTGACTACTTAATGGATCATGTTCCACTCAATTATTATGATATGTTGTATATGTTTTGATGTCCAAAATATCGTGGTCATATGTCTCGTTACAAAGTTTAATATTGTTCCATTATTTATTTACTAAACAAAATCTTTCATTTCGCATATTAAATATTGACTCATTATTATATCGTTTGTACGAATCTTTCGTACACAACTTACTGCTAACAAATTGCGTACACAAGTTATACATAAATCTTATTATCTAATTTTAATTAATTAAATATTTATTATGCTCTCGGCTTACTCATTGTGTGCTCATCTTTTTTTAATTGCTGATTAATTTGCTTCAATAATGAGTTTACTTGTATTCAAATTTCTTTTATATTAATTTGTTTTATTTATTAATATTATAACTTATAATCTGTGTTCGGGTAAAGCCCCACTGTTGGGTTCGTCAATTTATAACTTACCTAGTACGTACGTCTCTGTTTCTCTTCTCTATTCTAATTAATTAATATACCAATTTATATTGAATTTTAATTTATTAGGTGTCGTGGTGTTGTTAATTATATCTACCTTATCCTTCTATTTAATATAAGGGTGTTGGTGTGAGTAAAACTTATGTAGGTAGGGTGTTATTCGAAAATTCCGCTCAAGCCTATTTTGCTTTGAAGAGAATGAGAGAAATTTTGTATGGAATTCTCCTCTCTTTAATACCTGAGAAGTCCGCGAATAGCGCTGTGGTTCCCAGACAAGGAAATTTTGGAGGTTAACCCACCGCGTACGGTGATTATTGGTTATACTCTCTATCTATTTTATTTCTTATTCACACTCCATTAAATCCTATATAAATGAGAAGATATTGAAATTCTGCAATGATTCTTTATTAGTTTTTAATATTTAATATCCAACAATATTGTTCTTACTTTAGATACGAAAAGGCTATAAGTCTGAATTAATCGATTATCGTTCGGTACAAGGTTTTATATTAAATTCAGTTATGGTTTTTTTATAATTCTTTTAAATACAGGGCGTGAAGGTTCTTTCAACTGTTGGGAAGATCAGAAAATACATAAATAGGAATACAAGGTATTACAATATAAAGTTTTATTTTATTAAATATTATTTAAGTAATTGTAGCTTTACCGTCCGCTGGACGTCGCAGCTCGAGGAGGCTGTTCACGTCTAACCTCTATTATTGTTTGGTCCGTATCGAGAGCAGATGAAATGATCTTCGTCCGTCTTGTCTCCAAAGTTGTAAATAAAGTGGAATTCTTGGTCCTTGGGTGATGCAGAAATACCACTCCTTTTGTTCACCAATGTCCAAGCTTGTGATTACGTGCTTCGACGAACTCCGAATCCAAATACGTTTTTCTATTGGAAGGTGTAAATTGCAAGTTCGAATGTAATTTGGTGGTTATTTTAGTTTCATTTGTTTTAGAGCATTAAATCTTTATGCAGGTAGTTATTTATCTGGTTTTATTACTTCATTAATTTAACATTCTGTTCATGATCCGAAATTGGGCAATCCAAGTTCTTCCTTTAATTTTAGTTACTTATTATCGTTTTATACTATCCAATTAGACAAATTGGTTAATGGTTATTTGACCCAAACTATTGCAATTTGTCATTCATTTATTGTAACGTTTGATGTATTTAGTATTCCAAATTAATCCAGTTTTTTATTGAGCATCTCTCTTAGTTAAACTCCTCTCGTTCATGTCATAAAATTCAATAATCAAAATCAACAAATTATATCCATCTTGTCGTCCATAGCAACAACCTTCTTTATTCTTATTCGATATTGTGTTATATTGTAATCATTTCATATAATATTCTTCCACTCATCAAAATAATTCCTTACTAAACTTCCATTATATCAGAATATAATCTTATTTATAGCTTGTTTACTAATTCCTATATATTTTGCCGGTTTTTCACTCTTAGTATGTTTCTTTTAATAAATATTATTTTTCCGTTACCAAACATTATCTATCGGTATCATTGCACTATGGCATTACCATAATTTGTTTAGTTTGAGTTTGTTTATTATTTATTATTAATTTCTACTAACTCATTGAATTATATTTAGTATTTGTTACTAATTTCTTTACCTAACCTTTCTGATCTGATTTTTTATATAATGTTATTGGCTGTTAGGCCTATTATTATACCTTGATCTACTTCTGAATTTAACTTGTTAACAATTATAGCCTTTTTATCCAAGTTTACAATTATAATCAACTTTTATCTACGTACATGTATACAAATAATTATCTTTATAATATCTAACAACAACTTTATCTTGACCTATAGAAAACACATAAAAATGAAATTAATTAATACTCAATAACTGAGTTCAACCACAGTTATACAACAGTAAATGAATAATACATATTACTTAATTACTTTATATTCTATCAACAAGAAAACTTTCACATGAACACAAAATATAAAATCACAGTCATGATAATAACATAACATCATACAATTCATAACAAGTATTTTCGAGTAACTTAGAACGTACATTATTTACTCATTCTTATCTATTTTCATAACATCAATTACTCTGAAATAGTCAACATTAGTTTTTCTTTCTTACCATATTTATCAATGTTTTTTATTTACCTCTCACTGAACCTTGAGGTTTATCACTATTATCATTATTACATGCTTATCTTTTATTATTATTATTACCTTGCATTCTTATTACTTTTAAACAATTATGAGTTTATTTTCTGGCCTTTTTATAAGTGTGGAAAATTAAAATATTTTCTTCCCTATTCTAATTTTAATATTTTATTTATGTAACGTCGAGGACCGCATTTCTGTTATGTTACAATATATATAAACTTTCACGTATGAACTTACTATTCGCTGTCACTTCCCCAAAAGTTTCGAGGTGATGTTCCTCTTCCTCAGTGGAACATCACCTCGAAACGTTTGGGGAAGTGACAACGAATAATAAGTTCATACGTAAAAGTTTATATATATTAATAAATTTAATAAAGTGAACGAAGAGGATGAATCAACAAGATAATTATAATTTGTTTTACTTTTACTGGATGCATTCTCCTTTATCAACAAGACTTGATAATGGTCCGGGAGGAAGCGGATTCGGTTGACGAGTTCCTCCTAGGCTTCTTAGCCGGGCGTCTACGCGGACCAACGGTCACGTATTCGTCCGGCTCTTCCACCGGGAGGGGAGGTATCGGGTTTGGGAACTCGTCCGTCTTCATGCCTCGAGTCGATTCTGGTGGGGCTAGGCAGAAGCGAGCGACTCGACAGCAGTCTCTGCCAGACGTCAGGGATCTTAGGTCCGGCCGATGAAGGAGGAGCTGGGCTAATGACCAGCTTCGTTGAATACCAGTCCTTACCTAGACTGGTGTCCACTGGTCCCTTTACCCCGTGCTGTCTCAAGCGGTGCTTACCACTGGTGGGGGCCCACAATGATCAGCCGGGGCAGCGCTACTTAACAGCCGTGAGCAGTTAGGAGAAAGCACTGATGATGTACGGCACTCACCAAAAGCTCAGAGCAATCCTCGACACTCGTGGACGGTGTGATGTTTGCCAGCGACAGGTGGCCCTTAAAAAGTCTTCTCCCAGCTGTTTCTTCTACCAGCTACTTCGTTCACCGGAAGCAGCTGGCTCCTGGATCTTCTTTCAGCAGAAAATAGAATCCTCTTCTTAGCGAGAGACGGGCGACTGCAGCAAGCAGTAGTGGTTGTGTCCAAGCTGTAGCTAAAGAGCGTCCAAGAGAGCGTCTCTCCGATGGAGTGCATTCTAGTGGCGCACTTTTGAGGCCCTGACCGGGATCCCTGATTGCCTCGCTGCGAACACGTCAGGTGTCACGTCCCGGCTGCTGATCCCTGATTGGCTCGCTGTGTGTTCGTCAGGTTTCACGTGCCGCCAGGTGTTCATGGCGCTGGGACCGGAGAGCAGACGTGTACCTCGTTGCCATCACAATATATTATAACAACACAATTTGCATTTATATAATGTACTGAATTCATGGGTGTAATCGTAATAAGAAGATGATACGTTATTTAAGTTGTAGAGTAACGTTGTCGTATGGTTATAATGTCACACGTTGTCTTGTCTGTGTCACTTTGTAGTACAAAGCTCTTTATTTATTTAAGTTTGTGTTGTAATTATTTTTATTAATTAAATTCGGCTATTGTTTTTGTTGTTGTTCAAAAAAATGTTTTAAATGTTCGATTATATTGGTTCTTCGGAATTTATTTATGGTGCGACGTTTCTTCGGTTGACTAGACGAATCTACGAACTCGATCTCTCACTAAAAGTACATTTTTATTTCATTAAATAATTACTTAATTACTTGAAGTGAAGTTGGATAACCGTGCAGTGTTGATATGACAATCTAAGTTTAGAATTATTCAAAATAAACTCATTTTGCCGCTGTCAGTGTTGCCATCCATTGCGAGATATCTACCTAATCTGTAATAGTCTAGTCTACTGAAATAAATCGTCTGACTCTATTTTTGTCATATAAAATTATGGTTTATTTCTTGATAATATTCACTAAATTACTTTAAAAATATTATAAATTGTTACTTGTTTATTTTGGTTTACAATAATATTTATTTTTATGAAATCTTTTATCTCAGCGTTGGTTGTTTTGATTTGCAATTATCAGAATTATTATACTTATTTTTGGTTAAAATATTTATCTGACATGTGGGTCCTTTTAGACTGCAGAATACAAATAAAACAAACAGAAGACTTATACTACCATTATTGGGTAGTCGGAGTGATTACAAAATTAATTGCATCTTAATGAATAACAGAAAGTTTCATAGACATGTCTGGTTCCGACATTATAGATTAACTTGGTGTATGGTAACTGCGACCAATGAACTTTAAATGAATTAATAATTCTTTTATAACACATAAAATATAAACCCAATAAAGTTATAAATTAATTCAGTGTTCCAGGAAGACTGATTATTTATATTGGATTACTTTAAACAGGTAATCTGTTAATTCTTAGAACCGTAGTTAACTTGGTATTAATTTCTTTTAATAATGAAACAATGAAATATTTTAATAATATTAGAATCTTTCTTAAATCTAAGCACAAATTATTTTCTCAATTACCTTCGGATAATTAATCATGTCAATTGACAATTCTCAAAATTCTGGCTAGCTGTTGTTAAATTACCATCGGTTTAACTATGAATAAATTCATCGATATAACATTAATTCAAGCACTCTTAGTGTTTATATTGAAAAACTGTCATCATTTTTGTAACTTTCATCTATTAATTAATTAAAATTAAATTGAGAACTCTCTTTGTAATCAAAGTGATTACATGGTTTTACAATCTTGTGTTTTACATTGGTGCATTCTCTTGTGTTGAGAACTTAGTAATAATACTTCCAGCTACTGTCACATGACAGATGTATTTAATTATTATTATTATGCCTTACATTAGCGATAATAATTATACTACAATATTATGCTAGTAATGTACCATCTTTCTTGATATACAGATATCACCCTTTTTGTTTCTGATTAATTTTACAACTTGTTTTAGCTAAACTTTACATGGTGATTCCCATTCTGTCTGTTTTTGGTCATCTTGTTTACATCAATTAAAATATAAATACTACTCTAGGTAGTTCATCTTGGTACTGGTAGAACCCTTACAATATCTACTTGATTTTTTTTTCCAAGAGATTTTAGTTTAATTATGTTTTAATTATTAATTCTTATTGATCTAAGTGAAAAGTACATGTAGTTAGGTTATGTGTCTCCCCACTCTAATGCAACAATGGGTTGACTGAGTTTATTTTCATTTACAATTTTTATTTTTTTTTACTTGTATTAGTGTTATTAATTATCACCTGTAATTTATCATTTGGTTCTTTTTCTCTCTATTATCATTTTTTATAACTTATTTGGTCATTATTACTGTTATCTGACAATATTGGTTCTCTATTAACTTCGATTAATACTGGACATAATATGTTATCATACTGTTGTTTACAGCTTCTTATTATACTAATATTCTTATTACTCTCACTCTCCTGGTTATTATTGGATGCCCTACTCATTTACTAGATTAGTGGTCATATTCAGGTCATCTAATGTAGTCAGTTAGTGTTTTGGCTATCTGTCACTGTCTCATTCTGTACTTCGCTTGTCGTTGGCAATTTATTTCACCTTCAATCTATTTATTTCACTCACCTTCTTATCTAATAGTTAGTGTAAGTCCTCGTTTCTGCTTGTGGCACCATATTGATTGACATCATTATTATTATTGTTTTCTTCTTTATAATATGTGTTCTTCAGTGTTACTTGGTTTCTCACTGACTATTGGGTTATTGGATCTATTGGGTATTCACTATTTAATACATTTTCTTTCTTGTTTTATTATTATTACCATTACTGTTTTAACTCTTTAGTTGTGAGTTCATTCTTCTATTATTATTTATTTATGTAGTTTTAATGCTTGGTACACTCATTGTGACTACTTAATGGATCTTGTTCCACTCAATTATTATGATATGTTGTATATGTTTTGATGTCCAAAATATCCTGGTCATATGTCTCGTTACAAAGTTTAATATTGTTCCATTATTTATTTACTAAACAAAATCTTTCATTTCGCATATTAAATATTGACTCATTATTATATCGTTTGTACGAATCTTTCGTACACAACTTACTGCTAACAAATTGCGTACACAAGTTATACATAAATCTTATTATCTAATTTTAATTAATTAAATATTTATTATGCTCTCGGCTTACTCATTGTGTGCTCATCTTTTTTTAATTGCTGATTAATTTGCTTCAATAATGAGTTTACTTGTATTCAAATTTCTTTTATATTAATTTGTTTTATTTATTAATATTATAACTTATAATCTGTGTTCGGGTAAAGCCCCACTGTTGGGTTCGTCAATTTATAACTTACCTAGTACGTACGTCTCTGTTTCTCTTCTCTATTCTAATTAATTAATATACCAATTTATATTGAATTTTAATTTATTAGGTGTCGTGGTGTTGTTAATTATATCTACCTTATCCTTCTATTTAATATAAGGGTGTTGGTGTGAGTAAAACTTATGTAGGTAGGGTGTTATTCGAAAATTCCGCTCAAGCCTATTTTGCTTTGAAGAGAATGAGAGAAATTTTGTATGGAATTCTCCTCTCTTTAATACCTGAGAAGTCCGCGAATAGCGCTGTGGTTCCCAGACAAGGAAATTTTGGAGGTTAACCCACCGCGTACGGTGATTATTGGTTATACTCTCTATCTATTTTATTTCTTATTCACACTCCATTAAATCCTATATAAATGAGAAGATATTGAAATTCTGCAATGATTCTTTATTAGTTTTTAATATTTAATATCCAACAATATTGTTCTTACTTTAGATACGAAAAGGCTATAAGTCTGAATTAATCGATTATCGTTCGGTACAAGGTTTTATATTAAATTCAGTTATGGTTTTTTTATAATTCTTTTAAATACAGGGCGTGAAGGTTCTTTCAACTGTTGGGAAGATCAGAAAATACATAAATAGGAATACAAGGTATTACAATATAAAGTTTTATTTTATTAAATATTATTTAAGTAATTGAAGCTTTACCGTCCGCTGGACATCGCAGCTCGAGGAGGCTGTTCACGTCTAACCTCTATTATTGTTTGGTCCGTATCGAGAGCAGATGAAATGATCTTCGTCCGTCTTGTCTCCAAAGTTGTAAATAAAGTGGAATTCTTGGTCCTTGGGTGATGCAGAAATACCACTCCTTTTGTTCACCAATGTCCAAGCTTGTGATTACGTGCTTCGACGAACTCCGAATCCAAATACGTTTTTCTATTGGAAGGTGTAAATTGCAAGTTCGAATGTAATTTGGTGGTTATTTTAGTTTCATTTGTTTTAGAGCATTAAATCTTTATGCAGGTAGTTATTTATCTGGTTTTATTACTTCATTAATTTAACATTCTGTTCATGATCCGAAATTGGGCAATCCAAGTTCTTCCTTTAATTTTAGTTACTTATTATCGTTTTATACTATCCAATTAGACAAATTGGTTAATGGTTATTTGACCCAAACTATTGCAATTTGTCATTCATTTATTGTAACGTTTGATGTATTTAGTATTCCAAATTAATCCAGTTTTTTATTGAGCATCTCTCTTAGTTAAACTCCTCTCGTTCATGTCATAAAATTCAATAATCAAAATCAACAAATTATATCCATCTTGTCGTCCATAGCAACAACCTTCTTTATTCTTATTCGATATTGTGTTATATTGTAATCATTTCATATAATATTCTTCCACTCATCAAAATAATTCCTTACTAAACTTCCATTATATCAGAATATAATCTTATTTATAGCTTGTTTACTAATTCCTATATATTTTGCCGGTTTTTCACTCTTAGTATGTTTCTTTTAATAAATATTATTTTTCCGTTACCAAACATTATCTATCGGTATCATTGCACTATGGCATTACCATAATTTGTTTAGTTTGAGTTTGTTTATTATTTATTATTAATTTCTACTAACTCATTGAATTATATTTAGTATTTGTTACTAATTTCTTTACCTAACCTTTCTGATCTGATTTTTTATATAATGTTATTGGCTGTTAGGCCTATTATTATACCTTGATCTACTTCTGAATTTAACTTGTTAACAATTATAGCCTTTTTATCCAAGTTTACAATTATAATCAACTTTTATCTACGTACATGTATACAAATAATTATCTTTATAATATCTAACAACAACTTTATCTTGACCTATAGAAAACACATAAAAATGAAATTAATTAATACTCAATAACTGAGTTCAACCACAGTTATACAACAGTAAATGAATAATACATATTACTTAATTACTTTATATTCTATCAACAAGAAAACTTTCACATGAACACAAAATATAAAATCACAGTCATGATAATAACATAACATCATACAATTCATAACAAGTATTTTCGAGTAACTTAGAACGTACATTATTTACTCATTCTTATCTATTTTCATAACATCAATTACTCTGAAATAGTCAACATTAGTTTTTCTTTCTTACCATATTTATCAATGTTTTTTATTTACCTCTCACTGAACCTTGAGGTTTATCACTATTATCATTATTACATGCTTATCTTTTATTATTATTATTACCTTGCATTCTTATTACTTTTAAACAATTATGAGTTTATTTTCTGGCCTTTTTATAAGTGTGGAAAATTAAAATATTTTCTTCCCTATTCTAATTTTAATATTTTATTTATGTAACGTCGAGGACCGCATTTCTGTTACGTTACAATATATATAAACTTTCACGTATGAACTTACTATTCGCTGTCACTTCCCCAAAAGTTTCGAGGTGATGTTCCTCTTCCTCAGTGGAACATCACCTCGAAACGTTTGGGGAAGTGACAACGAATAATAAGTTCATACGTAAAAGTTTATATATATTAATAAATTTAATAAAGTGAACGAAGAGGATGAATCAACAAGATAATTATAATTTGTTTTACTTTTACTGGATGCATTCTCCTTTATCAACAAGACTTGATAATGGTCCGGGAGGAAGCGGATTCGGTTGACGAGTTCCTCCTAGGCTTCTTAGCCGGGCGTCTACGCGGACCAACGGTCACGTATTCGTCCGGCTCTTCCACCGGGAGGGGAGGTATCGGGTTTGGGAACTCGTCCGTCTTCATGCCTCGAGTCGATTCTGGTGGGGCTAGGCAGAAGCGAGCGACTCGACAGCAGTCTCTGCCAGACGTCAGGGATCTTAGGTCCGGCCGATGAAGGAGGAGCTGGGCTAATGACCAGCTTCGTTGAATACCAGTCCTTACCTAGACTGGTGTCCACTGGTCCCTTTACCCCGTGCTGTCTCAAGCGGTGCTTACCACTGGTGGGGGCCCACAATGATCAGCCGGGGCAGCGCTACTTAACAGCCGTGAGCAGTTAGGAGAAAGCACTGATGATGTACGGCACTCACCAAAAGCTCAGAGCAATCCTCGACACTCGTGGACGGTGTGATGTTTGCCAGCGACAGGTGGCCCTTAAAAAGTCTTCTCCCAGCTGTTTCTTCTACCAGCTACTTCGTTCACCGGAAGCAGCTGGCTCCTGGATCTTCTTTCAGCAGAAAATAGAATCCTCTTCTTAGCGAGAGACGGGCGACTGCAGCAAGCAGTAGTGGTTGTGTCCAAGCTGTAGCTAAAGAGCGTCCAAGAGAGCGTCTCTCCGATGGAGTGCATTCTAGTGGCGCACTTTTGAGGCCCTGACCGGGATCCCTGATTGCCTCGCTGCGAACACGTCAGGTGTCACGTCCCGGCTGCTGATCCCTGATTGGCTCGCTGTGTGTTCGTCAGGTTTCACGTGCCGCCAGGTGTTCACAGCGCTGGGACCGGAGAGCAGACGTGTACCTCGTTGCCATCACAATATATTATAACAACACAATTTGCATTTATATAATGTACTGAATTCATGGGTGTAATCGTAATAAGAAGATGATACGTTATTTAAGTTGTAGAGTAACGTTGTCGTATGGTTATAATGTCACACGTTGTCTTGTCTGTGTCACTTTGTAGTACAAAGCTCTTTATTTATTTAAGTTTGTGTTGTAATTATTTTTATTAATTAAATTCGGCTATTGTTTTTGTTGTTGTTCAAAAAAATGTTTTAAATGTTCGATTATATTGGTTCTTCGGAATTTATTTATGGTGCGACGTTTCTTCGGTTGACTAGACGAATCTACGAACTCGATCTCTCACTAAAAGTACATTTTTATTTCATTAAATAATTACTTAATTACTTGAAGTGAAGTTGGATAACCGTGCAGTGTTGATATGACAATCTAAGTTTAGAATTATTCAAAATAAACTCATTTTGCCGCTGTCAGTGTTGCCATCCATTGCGAGATATCTACCTAATCTGTAATAGTCTAGTCTACTGAAATAAATCGTCTGACTCTATTTTTGTCATATAAAATTATGGTTTATTTCTTGATAATATTCACTAAATTACTTTAAAAATATTATAAATTGTTACTTGTTTATTTTGGTTTACAATAATATTTATTTTTATGAAATCTTTTATCTCAGCGTTGGTTGTTTTGATTTGCAATTATCAGAATTATTATACTTATTTTTGGTTAAAATATTTATCTGACATGTGGGTCCTTTTAGACTGCAGAATACAAATAAAACAAACAGAAGACTTATACTACCATTATTGGGTAGTCGGAGTGATTACAAAATTAATTGCATCTTAATGAATAACAGAAAGTTTCATAGACATGTCTGGTTCCGACATTATAGATTAACTTGGTGTATGGTAACTGCGACCAATGAACTTTAAATGAATTAATAATTCTTTTATAACACATAAAATATAAACCCAATAAAGTTATAAATTAATTCAGTGTTCCAGGAAGACTGATTATTTATATTGGATTACTTTAAACAGGTAATCTGTTAATTCTTAGAACCGTAGTTAACTTGGTATTAATTTCTTTTAATAATGAAACAATGAAATATTTTAATAATATTAGAATCTTTCTTAAATCTAAGCACAAATTATTTTCTCAATTACCTTCGGATAATTAATCATGTCAATTGACAATTCTCAAAATTCTGGCTAGCTGTTGTTAAATTACCATCGGTTTAACTATGAATAAATTCATCGATATAACATTAATTCAAGCACTCTTAGTGTTTATATTGAAAAACTGTCATCATTTTTGTAACTTTCATCTATTAATTAATTAAAATTAAATTGAGAACTCTCTTTGTAATCAAAGTGATTACATGGTTTTACAATCTTGTGTTTTACATTGGTGCATTCTCTTGTGTTGAGAACTTAGTAATAATACTTCCAGCTACTGTCACATGACAGATGTATTTAATTATTATTATTATGCCTTACATTAGCGATAATAATTATACTACAATATTATGCTAGTAATGTACCATCTTTCTTGATATACAGATATCACCCTTTTTGTTTCTGATTAATTTTACAACTTGTTTTAGCTAAACTTTACATGGTGATTCCCATTCTGTCTGTTTTTGGTCATCTTGTTTACATCAATTAAAATATAAATACTACTCTAGGTAGTTCATCTTGGTACTGGTAGAACCCTTACAATATCTACTTGATTTTTTTTTCCAAGAGATTTTAGTTTAATTATGTTTTAATTATTAATTCTTATTGATCTAAGTGAAAAGTACATGTAGTTAGGTTATGTGTCTCCCCACTCTAATGCAACAATGGGTTGACTGAGTTTATTTTCATTTACAATTTTTATTTTTTTTTACTTGTATTAGTGTTATTAATTATCACCTGTAATTTATCATTTGGTTCTTTTTCTCTCTTTTATCATTTTTTATAACTTATTTGGTCATTATTACTGTTATCTGACAATATTGGTTCTCTATTAACTTCGATTAATACTGGACATAATATGTTATCATACTGTTGTTTACAGCTTCTTATTATACTAATATTCTTATTACTCTCACTCTCCTGGTTATTATTGGATGCCCTACTCATTTACTAGATTAGTGGTCATATTCAGGTCATCTAATGTAGTCAGTTAGTGTTTTGGCTATCTGTCACTGTCTCATTCTGTACTTCGCTTGTCGTTGGCAATTTATTTCACCTTCAATCTATTTATTTCACTCACCTTCTTATCTAATAGTTAGTGTAAGTCCTCGTTTCTGCTTGTGGCACCATATTGATTGACATCATTATTATTATTGTTTTCTTCTTTATAATATGTGTTCTTCAGTGTTACTTGGTTTCTCACTGACTATTGGGTTATTGGATCTATTGGGTATTCACTATTTAATACATTTTCTTTCTTGTTTTATTATTATTACCATTACTGTTTTAACTCTTTAGTTGTGAGTTCATTCTTCTATTATTATTTATTTATGTAGTTTTAATGCTTGGTACACTCATTGTGACTACTTAATGGATCTTGTTCCACTCAATTATTATGATATGTTGTATATGTTTTGATGTCCAAAATATCGTGGTCATATGTCTCGTTACAAAGTTTAATATTGTTCCATTATTTATTTACTAAACAAAATCTTTCATTTCGCATATTAAATATTGACTCATTATTATATCGTTTGTACGAATCTTTCGTACACAACTTATTGCTAACAAATTGCGTACACACGTTATACATAAATCTTATTATCTAATTTTAATTAATTAAATATTTATTATGCTTCGGCTTACTCATTGTGTGCTCATCTTTTTTTAATTGCTGATTAATTTGCTTCAATAATGAGTTTACTTGTATTCAAATTTCTTTTATATTAATTTGTTTTATTTATTAATATTATAACTTATAATCTGTGTTCGGGTAAAGCCCCACTGTTGGGTTCGTCAATTTATAACTTACCTAGTACGTACGTCTCTGTTTCTCTTCTCTATTCTAATTAATTAATATACCAATTTATATTGAATTTTAATTTATTAGGTGTCGTGGTGTTGTTAATTATATCTACCTTATCCTTCTATTTAATATAAGGGTGTTGGTGTGAGTAAAACTTATGTAGGTAGGGTGTTATTCGAAAATTCCGCTCAAGCCTATTTTGCTTTGAAGAGAATGAGAGAAATTTTGTATGGAATTCTCCTCTCTTTAATACCTGAGAAGTCCGCGAATAGCGCTGTGGTTCCCAGACAAGGAAATTTTGGAGGTTAACCCACCGCGTACGGTGATTATTGGTTATACTCTCTATCTATTTTATTTCTTATTCACACTCCATTAAATCCTATATAAATGAGAAGATATTGAAATTCTGCAATGATTCTTTATTAGTTTTTAATATTTAATATCCAACAATATTGTTCTTACTTTAGATACGAAAAGGCTATAAGTCTGAATTAATCGATTATCGTTCGGTACAAGGTTTTATATTAAATTCAGTTATGGTTTTTTTATAATTCTTTTAAATACAGGGCGTGAAGGTTCTTTCAACTGTTGGGAAGATCAGAAAATACATAAATAGGAATACAAGGTATTACAATATAAAGTTTTATTTTATTAAATATTATTTAAGTAATTGAAGCTTTACCGTCCGCTGGACATCGCAGCTCGAGGAGGCTGTTCACGTCTAACCTCTATTATTGTTTGGTCCGTATCGAGAGCAGATGAAATGATCTTCGTCCGTCTTGTCTCCAAAGTTGTAAATAAAGTGGAATTCTTGGTCCTTGGGTGATGCAGAAATACCACTCCTTTTGTTCACCAATGTCCAAGCTTGTGATTACGTGCTTCGACGAACTCCGAATCCAAATACGTTTTTCTATTGGAAGGTGTAAATTGCAAGTTCGAATGTAATTTGGTGGTTATTTTAGTTTCATTTGTTTTAGAGCATTAAATCTTTATGCAGGTAGTTATTTATCTGGTTTTATTACTTCATTAATTTAACATTCTGTTCATGATCCGAAATTGGGCAATCCAAGTTCTTCCTTTAATTTTAGTTACTTATTATCGTTTTATACTATCCAATTAGACAAATTGGTTAATGGTTATTTGACCCAAACTATTGCAATTTGTCATTCATTTATTGTAACGTTTGATGTATTTAGTATTCCAAATTAATCCAGTTTTTTATTGAGCATCTCTCTTAGTTAAACTCCTCTCGTTCATGTCATAAAATTCAATAATCAAAATCAACAAATTATATCCATCTTGTCGTCCATAGCAACAACCTTCTTTATTCTTATTCGATATTGTGTTATATTGTAATCATTTCATATAATATTCTTCCACTCATCAAAATAATTCCTTACTAAACTTCCATTATATCAGAATATAATCTTATTTATAGCTTGTTTACTAATTCCTATATATTTTGCCGGTTTTTCACTCTTAGTATGTTTCTTTTAATAAATATTATTTTTCCGTTACCAAACATTATCTATCGGTATCATTGCACTATGGCATTACCATAATTTGTTTAGTTTGAGTTTGTTTATTATTTATTATTAATTTCTACTAACTCATTGAATTATATTTAGTATTTGTTACTAATTTCTTTACCTAACCTTTCTGATCTGATTTTTTATATAATGTTATTGGCTGTTAGGCCTATTATTATACCTTGATCTACTTCTGAATTTAACTTGTTAACAATTATAGCCTTTTTATCCAAGTTTACAATTATAATCAACTTTTATCTACGTACATGTATACAAATAATTATCTTTATAATATCTAACAACAACTTTATCTTGACCTATAGAAAACACATAAAAATGAAATTAATTAATACTCAATAACTGAGTTCAACCACAGTTATACAACAGTAAATGAATAATACATATTACTTAATTACTTTATATTCTATCAACAAGAAAACTTTCACATGAACACAAAATATAAAATCACAGTCATGATAATAACATAACATCATACAATTCATAACAAGTATTTTTGAGTAACTTAGAACGTACATTATTTACTCATTCTTATCTATTTTCATAACATCAATTACTCTGAAATAGTCAACATTAGTTTTTCTTTCTTACCATATTTATCAATGTTTTTTATTTACCTCTCACTGAACCTTGAGGTTTATCACTATTATCATTATTACATGCTTATCTTTTATTATTATTATTACCTTGCATTCTTATTACTTTTAAACAATTATGAGTTTATTTTCTGGCCTTTTTATAAGTGTGGAAAATTAAAATATTTTCTTCCCTATTCTAATTTTAATATTTTATTTATGTAACGTCGAGGACCGCATTTCTGTTACGTTACAATATATATAAACTTTCACGTATGAACTTACTATTCGCTGTCACTTCCCCAAAAGTTTCGAGGTGATGTTCCTCTTCCTCAGTGGAACATCACCTCGAAACGTTTGGGGAAGTGACAACGAATAATAAGTTCATACGTAAAAGTTTATATATATTAATAAATTTAATAAAGTGAACGAAGAGGATGAATCAACAAGATAATTATAATTTGTTTTACTTTTACTGGATGCATTCTCCTTTATCAACAAGACTTGATAATGGTCCGGGAGGAAGCGGATTCGGTTGACGAGTTCCTCCTAGGCTTCTTAGCCGGGCGTCTACGCGGACCAACGGTCACGTATTCGTCCGGCTCTTCCACCGGGAGGGGAGGTATCGGGTTTGGGAACTCGTCCGTCTTCATGCCTCGAGTCGATTCTGGTGGGGCTAGGCAGAAGCGAGCGACTCGACAGCAGTCTCTGCCAGACGTCAGGGATCTTAGGTCCGGCCGATGAAGGAGGAGCTGGGCTAATGACCAGCTTCGTTGAATACCAGTCCTTACCTAGACTGGTGTCCACTGGTCCCTTTACCCCGTGCTGTCTCAAGCGGTGCTTACCACTGGTGGGGGCCCACAATGATCAGCCGGGGCAGCGCTACTTAACAGCCGTGAGCAGTTAGGAGAAAGCACTGATGATGTACGGCACTCACCAAAAGCTCAGAGCAATCCTCGACACTCGTGGACGGTGTGATGTTTGCCAGCGACAGGTGGCCCTTAAAAAGTCTTCTCCCAGCTGTTTCTTCTACCAGCTACTTCGTTCACCGGAAGCAGCTGGCTCCTGGATCTTCTTTCAGCAGAAAATAGAATCCTCTTCTTAGCGAGAGACGGGCGACTGCAGCAAGCAGTAGTGGTTGTGTCCAAGCTGTAGCTAAAGAGCGTCCAAGAGAGCGTCTCTCCGATGGAGTGCATTCTAGTGGCGCACTTTTGAGGCCCTGACCGGGATCCCTGATTGCCTCGCTGCGAACACGTCAGGTGTCACGTCCCGGCTGCTGATCCCTGATTGGCTCGCTGTGTGTTCGTCAGGTTTCACGTGCCGCCAGGTGTTCATGGCGCTGGGACCGGAGAGCAGACGTGTACCTCGTTGCCATCACAATATATTATAACAACACAATTTGCATTTATATAATGTACTGAATTCATGGGTGTAATCGTAATAAGAAGATGATACGTTATTTAAGTTGTAGAGTAACGTTGTCGTATGGTTATAATGTCACACGTTGTCTTGTCTGTGTCACTTTGTAGTACAAAGCTCTTTATTTATTTAAGTTTGTGTTGTAATAATTTTTATTAATTAAATTTGGCTATTGTTTTTGTTGTTGTTCAAAAAAATGTTTTAAATGTTCGATTATATTGGTTCTTCGGAATTTATTTATGGTGCGACGTTTCTTCGGTTGACTAGACGAATCTACGAAATCGATCTCTCACTAAAAGTACATTTTTATTTCATTAAATAATTACTTAATTACTTGAAGTGAAGTTGGATAACCGTGCAGTGTTGATATGACAATCTAAGTTTAGAATTATTCAAAATAAACTCATTTTGCCGCTGTCAGTGTTGCCATCCATTGCGAGATATCTACCTAATCTGTAATAGTCTAGTCTACTGAAATAAATCGTCTGACTCTATTTTTGTCGTATAAAATTATGGTTTATTTCTTGATAATATTCACTAAATTACTTTAAAAATATTATAAATTGTTACTTGTTTATTTTGGTTTACAATAATATTTATTTTTATGAAATCTTTTATCTCAGCGTTGGTTGTTTTGATTTGCAATTATCAGAATTATTATACTTATTTTTGGTTAAAATATTTATCTGACATGTGGGTCCTTTTAGACTGCAGAATACAAATAAAACAAACAGAAGACTTATACTACCATTATTGGGTAGTCGGAGTGATTACAAAATTAATTGCGTCTTAATGAATAACAGAAAGTTTCATAGACATGTCTGGTTCCGACATTATAGATTAACTTGGTGTATGGTAACTGCGACCAATGAACTTTAAATGAATTAATAATTCTTTTATAACACATAAAATATAAACCCAATAAAGTTATAAATTAATTCAGTGTTCCAGGAAGACTGATTATTTATATTGGATTACTTTAAACAGGTAATCTGTTAATTCTTAGAACCGTAGTTAACTTGGTATTAATTTCTTTTAATAATGAAACAATGAAATATTTTAATAATATTAGAATCTTTCTTAAATCTAAGCACAAATTATTTTCTCAATTACCTTCGGATAATTAATCATGTCAATTGACAATTCTCAAAATTCTGGCTAGCTGTTGTTAAATTACCATCGGTTTAACTATGAATAAATTCATCGATATAACATTAATTCAAGCACTCTTAGTGTTTATATTGAAAAACTGTCATCATTTTTGTAACTTTCATCTATTAATTAATTAAAATTAAATTGAGAACTCTCTTTGTAATCAAAGTGATTACATGGTTTTACAATCTTGTGTTTTACATTGGTGCATTCTCTTGTGTTGAGAACTTAGTAATAATACTTCCAGCTACTGTCACATGACAGATGTATTTAATTATTATTATTATGCCTTACATTAGCGATAATAATTATACTACAATATTATGCTAGTAATGTACCATCTTTCTTGATATACAGATATCACCCTTTTTGTTTCTGATTAATTTTACAACTTGTTTTAGCTAAACTTTACATGGTGATTCCCATTCTGTCTGTTTTTGGTCATCTTGTTTACATCAATTAAAATATAAATACTACTCTAGGTAGTTCATCTTGGTACTGGTAGAACCCTTACAATATCTACTTGATTTTTTTTTCCAAGAGATTTTAGTTTAATTATGTTTTAATTATTAATTCTTATTGATCTAAGTGAAAAGTACATGTAGTTAGGTTATGTGTCTCCCCACTCTAATGCAACAATGGGTTGACTGAGTTTATTTTCATTTACAATTTTTATTTTTTTTTACTTGTATTAGTGTTATTAATTATCACCTGTAATTTATCATTTGGTTCTTTTTCTCTCTATTATCATTTTTTATAACTTATTTGGTCATTATTACTGTTATCTGACAATATTGGTTCTCTATTAACTTCGATTAATACTGGACATAATATGTTATCATACTGTTGTTTACAGCTTCTTATTATACTAATATTCTTATTACTCTCACTCTCCTGGTTATTATTGGATGCCCTACTCATTTACTAGATTAGTGGTCATATTCAGGTCATCTAATGTAGTCAGTTAGTGTTTTGGCTATCTGTCACTGTCTCATTCTGTACTTCGCTTGTCGTTGGCAATTTATTTCACCTTCAATCTATTTATTTCACTCACCTTCTTATCTAATAGTTAGTGTAAGTCCTCGTTTCTGCTTGTGGCACCATATTGATTGACATCATTATTATTATTGTTTTCTTCTTTATAATATGTGTTCTTCAGTGTTACTTGGTTTCTCACTGACTATTGGGTTATTGGATCTATTGGGTATTCACTATTTAATACATTTTCTTTCTTGTTTTATTATTATTACCATTACTGTTTTAACTCTTTAGTTGTGAGTTCATTCTTCTATTATTATTTATTTATGTAGTTTTAATGCTTGGTACACTCAATGTGACTACTTAATGGATCTTGTTCCACTCAATTATTATGATATGTTGTATATGTTTTGATGTCCAAAATATCGTGGTCATATGTCTCGTTACAAAGTTTAATATTGTTCCATTATTTATTTACTAAACAAAATCTTTCATTTCGCATATTAAATATTGACTCATTATTATATCGTTTGTACGAATCTTTCGTACACAACTTATTGCTAACAAATTGCGTACACACGTTATACATAAATCTTATTATCTAATTTTAATTAATTAAATATTTATTATGCTTCGGCTTACTCATTGTGTGCTCATCTTTTTTTAATTGCTGATTAATTTGCTTCAATAATGAGTTTACTTGTATTCAAATTTCTTTTATATTAATTTGTTTTATTTATTAATATTATAACTTATAATCTGTGTTCGGGTAAAGCCCCACTGTTGGGTTCGTCAATTTATAACTTACCTAGTACGTACGTCTCTGTTTCTCTTCTCTATTCTAATTAATTAATATACCAATTTATATTGAATTTTAATTTATTAGGTGTCGTGGTGTTGTTAATTATATCTACCTTATCCTTCTATTTAATATAAGGGTGTTGGTGTGAGTAAAACTTATGTAGGTAGGGTGTTATTCGAAAATTCCGCTCAAGCCTATTTTGCTTTGAAGAGAATGAGAGAAATTTTGTATGGAATTCTCCTCTCTTTAATACCTGAGAAGTCCGCGAATAGCGCTGTGGTTCCCAGACAAGGAAATTTTGGAGGTTAACCCACCGCGTACAGTGATTATTGGTTATACTCTCTATCTATTTTATTTCTTATTCACACTCCATTAAATCCTATATAAATGAGAAGATATTGAAATTCTGCAATGATTCTTTATTAGTTTTTAATATTTAATATCCAACAATATTGTTCTTACTTTAGATACGAAAAGGCTATAAGTCTGAATTAATCGATTATCATTCGGTACAAGGTTTTATATTAAATTCAGTTATGGTTTTTTTATAATTCTTTTAAATACAGGGCGTGAAGGTTCTTTCAACTGTTGGGAAGATCAGAAAATACATAAATAGGAATACAAGGTATTACAATATAAAGTTTTATTTTATTAAATATTATTTAAGTAATTGAAGCTTTACCGTCCGCTGGACATCGCAGCTCGAGGAGGCTGTTCACGTCTAACCTCTATTATTGTTTGGTCCGTATCGAGAGCAGATGAAATGATCTTCGTCCGTCTTGTCTCCAAAGTTGTAAATAAAGTGGAATTCTTGGTCCTTGGGTGATGCAGAAATACCACTCCTTTTGTTCACCAATGTCCAAGCTTGTGATTACGTGCTTCGACGAACTCCGAATCCAAATACGTTTTTCTATTGGAAGGTGTAAATTGCAAGTTCGAATGTAATTTGGTGGTTATTTTAGTTTCATTTGTTTTAGAGCATTAAATCTTTATGCAGGTAGTTATTTATCTGGTTTTATTACTTCATTAATTTAACATTCTGTTCATGATCCGAAATTGGGCAATCCAAGTTCTTCCTTTAATTTTAGTTACTTATTATCGTTTTATACTATCCAATTAGACAAATTGGTTAATGGTTATTTGACCCAAACTATTGCAATTTGTCATTCATTTATTGTAACGTTTGATGTATTTAGTATTCCAAATTAATCCAGTTTTTTATTGAGCATCTCTCTTAGTTAAACTCCTCTCGTTCATGTCATAAAATTCAATAATCAAAATCAACAAATTATATCCATCTTGTCGTCCATAGCAACAACCTTCTTTATTCTTATTCGATATTGTGTTATATTGTAATCATTTCATATAATATTCTTCCACTCATCAAAATAATTCCTTACTAAACTTCCATTATATCAGAATATAATCTTATTTATAGCTTGTTTACTAATTCCTATATATTTTGCCGGTTTTTCACTCTTAGTATGTTTCTTTTAATAAATATTATTTTTCCGTTACCAAACATTATCTATCGGTATCATTGCACTATGGCATTACCATAATTTGTTTAGTTTGAGTTTGTTTATTATTTATTATTAATTTCTACTAACTCATTGAATTATATTTAGTATTTGTTACTAATTTCTTTACCTAACCTTTCTGATCTGATTTTTTATATAATGTTATTGGCTGTTAGGCCTATTATTATACCTTGATCTACTTCTGAATTTAACTTGTTAACAATTATAGCCTTTTTATCCAAGTTTACAATTATAATCAACTTTTATCTACGTACATGTATACAAATAATTATCTTTATAATATCTAACAACAACTTTATCTTGACCTATAGAAAACACATAAAAATGAAATTAATTAATACTCAATAACTGAGTTCAACCACAGTTATACAACAGTAAATGAATAATACATATTACTTAATTACTTTATATTCTATCAACAAGAAAACTTTCACATGAACACAAAATATAAAATCACAGTCATGATAATAACATAACATCATACAATTCATAACAAGTATTTTCGAGTAACTTAGAACGTACATTATTTACTCATTCTTATCTATTTTCATAACATCAATTACTCTGAAATAGTCAACATTAGTTTTTCTTTCTTACCATATTTATCAATGTTTTTTATTTACCTCTCACTGAACCTTGAGGTTTATCACTATTATCATTATTACATGCTTATCTTTTATTATTATTATTACCTTGCATTCTTATTACTTTTAAACAATTATGAGTTTATTTTCTGGCCTTTTTATAAGTGTGGAAAATTAAAATATTTTCTTCCCTATTCTAATTTTAATATTTTATTTATGTAACATCGAGGACCGCATTTCTGTTACGTTACAATATATATAAACTTTCACGTATGAACTTACTATTCGCTGTCACTTCCCCAAAAGTTTCGAGGTGATGTTCCTCTTCCTCAGTGGAACATCACCTCGAAACGTTTGGGGAAGTGACAACGAATAATAAGTTCATACGTAAAAGTTTATATATATTAATAAATTTAATAAAGTGAACGAAGAGGATGAATCAACAAGATAATTATAATTTGTTTTACTTTTACTGGATGCATTCTCCTTTATCAACAAGACTTGAAAATGGTCCGGGAGGAACCGGATTCGGTTGACGAGTTCCTCCTAGGCTTCTTAGCCGGGCGCCTACGCGGACCAACGGTCACGTATTCGTCCGGCTCTTCCACCGGGAGGGGAGGTATCGGGTTTGGGAACTCGTCCGTCTTCATGCCTCGAGTCGATTCTGGTGGGGCTAGGCAGAAGCGAGCGACTCGACAGCAGTCTCTGCCAGATGTCAGGGATCTTAGGTCCGGCCGATGAAGGAGGAGCTGGGCTAATGACCAGCTTCGTTGAATACCAGTCCTTACCTAGACTGGTGTCCACTGGTCCCTTTACCCCGTGCTGTCTCAAGCGGTGCTTACCACTGGTGGGGGCCCACAATGATCAGCCGGGGCAGCGCTACTTAACAGCCGTGAGCAGTTAGGAGAAAGCACTGATGATGTACGGCACTCACCAAAAGCTCAGAGCAATCCTCGACACTCGTGGACGGTGTGATGTTTGCCAGCGACAGGTGGCCCTTAAAAAGTCTTCTCCCAGCTGTTTCTTCTACCAGCTACTTCGTTCACCGGAAGCAGCTGGCTCCTGGATCTTCTTTCAGCAGAAAATAGAATCCTCTTCTTAGCGAGAGACGGGCGACTGCAGCAAGCAGTAGTGGTTGTGTCCAAGCTGTAGCTAAAGAGCGTCCAAGAGAGCGTCTCTCCGATGGAGTGCATTCTAGTGGCGCAGTTTTGAGGCCCTGACCGGGATCCCTGATTGCCTCGCTGCGAACACGTCAGGTGTCACGTCCCGGCTGCTGATCCCTGATTGGCTCGCTGTGTGTTCGTCAGGTTTCACGTGCCGCCAGGTGTTCATGGCGCTGGGACCGGAGAGCAGACGTGTACCTCGTTGCCATCACAATATATTATAACAACACAATTTGCATTTATATAATGTACTGAATTCATGGGTGTAATCGTAATAAGAAGATGATACGTTATTTAAGTTGTAGAGTAACGTTGTCGTATGGTTATAATGTCACACGTTGTCTTGTCTGTGTCACTTTGTAGTACAAAGCTCTTTATTTATTTAAGTTTGTGTTGTAATAATTTTTATTAATTAAATTTGGCTATTGTTTTTGTTGTTGTTCAAAAAAATGTTTTAAATGTTCGATTATATTGGTTCTTCGGAATTTATTTATGGTGCGACGTTTCTTCGGTTGACTAGACGAATCTACGAAATCGATCTCTCACTAAAAGTACATTTTTATTTCATTAAATAATTACTTAATTACTTGAAGTGAAGTTGGATAACCGTGCAGTGTTGATATGACAATCTAAGTTTAGAATTATTCAAAATAAACTCATTTTGCCGCTGTCAGTGTTGCCATCCATTGCGAGATATCTACCTAATCTGTAATAGTCTAGTCTACTGAAATAAATCGTCTGACTCTATTTTTGTCGTATAAAATTATGGTTTATTTCTTGATAATATTCACTAAATTACTTTAAAAATATTATAAATTGTTACTTGTTTATTTTGGTTTACAATAATATTTATTTTTATGAAATCTTTTATCTCAGCGTTGGTTGTTTTGATTTGCAATTATCAGAATTATTATACTTATTTTTGGTTAAAATATTTATCTGACATGTGGGTCCTTTTAGACTGCAGAATACAAATAAAACAAACAGAAGACTTATACTACCATTATTGGGTAGTCGGAGTGATTACAAAATTAATTGCATCTTAATGAATAACAGAAAGTTTCATAGACATGTCTGGTTCCGACATTATAGATTAACTTGGTGTATGGTAACTGCGACCAATGAACTTTAAATGAATTAATAATTCTTTTATAACACATAAAATATAAACCCAATAAAGTTATAAATTAATTCAGTGTTCCAGGAAGACTGATTATTTATATTGGATTACTTTAAACAGGTAATCTGTTAATTCTTAGAACCGTAGTTAACTTGGTATTAATTTCTTTTAATAATGAAACAATGAAATATTTTAATAATATTAGAATCTTTCTTAAATCTAAGCACAAATTATTTTCTCAATTACCTTCGGATAATTAATCATGTCAATTGACAATTCTCAAAATTCTGGCTAGCTGTTGTTAAATTACCATCGGTTTAACTATGAATAAATTCATCGATATAACATTAATTCAAGCACTCTTAGTGTTTATATTGAAAAACTGTCATCATTTTTGTAACTTTCATCTATTAATTAATTAAAATTAAATTGAGAACTCTCTTTGTAATCAAAGTGATTACATGGTTTTACAATCTTGTGTTTTACATTGGTGCATTCTCTTGTGTTGAGAACTTAGTAATAATACTTCCAGCTACTGTCACATGACAGATGTATTTAATTATTATTATTATGCCTTACATTAGCGATAATAATTATACTACAATATTATGCTAGTAATGTACCATCTTTCTTGATATACAGATATCACCCTTTTTGTTTCTGATTAATTTTACAACTTGTTTTAGCTAAACTTTACATGGTGATTCCCATTCTGTCTGTTTTTGGTCATCTTGTTTACATCAATTAAAATATAAATACTACTCTAGGTAGTTCATCTTGGTACTGGTAGAACCCTTACAATATCTACTTGATTTTTTTTTCCAAGAGATTTTAGTTTAATTATGTTTTAATTATTAATTCTTATTGATCTAAGTGAAAAGTACATGTAGTTAGGTTATGTGTCTCCCCACTCTAATGCAACAATGGGTTGACTGAGTTTATTTTCATTTACAATTTTTATTTTTTTTTACTTGTATTAGTGTTATTAATTATCACCTGTAATTTATCATTTGGTTCTTTTTCTCTCTATTATCATTTTTTATAACTTATTTGGTCATTATTACTGTTATCTGACAATATTGGTTCTCTATTAACTTCGATTAATACTGGACATAATATGTTATCATACTGTTGTTTACAGCTTCTTATTATACTAATATTCTTATTACTCTCACTCTCCTGGTTATTATTGGATGCCCTACTCATTTACTAGATTAGTGGTCATATTCAGGTCATCTAATGTAGTCAGTTAGTGTTTTGGCTATCTGTCACTGTCTCATTCTGTACTTCGCTTGTCGTTGGCAATTTATTTCACCTTCAATCTATTTATTTCACTCACCTTCTTATCTAATAGTTAGTGTAAGTCCTCGTTTCTGCTTGTGGCACCATATTGTTGACATCATTATTATTATTGTTTTCTTCTTTATAATATGTGTTCTTCAGTGTTACTTGGTTTCTCACTGACTATTGGGTTATTGGATCTATTGGGTATTCACTATTTAATACATTTTCTTTCTTGTTTTATTATTATTACCATTACTGTTTTAACTCTTTAGTTGTGAGTTCATTCTTCTATTATTATTTATTTATGTAGTTTTAATGCTTGGTACACTCATTGTGACTACTTAATGGATCTTGTTCCACTCAATTATTATGATATGTTGTATATGTTTTGATGTCCAAAATATCGTGGTCATATGTCTCGTTACAAAGTTTAATATTGTTCCATTATTTATTTACTAAACAAAATCTTTCATTTCGCATATTAAATATTGACTCATTATTATATCGTTTGTACGAATCTTTCGTACACAAGTTATACATAAATCTTATTATCTAATTTTAATTAATTAAATATTTATTATGCTCTCGGCTTACTCATTGTGTGCTCATCTTTTTTTAATTGCTGATTAATTTGCTTCAATAATGAGTTTACTTGTATTCAAATTTCTTTTATATTAATTTGTTTTATTTATTAATATTATAACTTATAATCTGTGTTCGGGTAAAGCCCCACTGTTGGGTTCGTCAATTTATAACTTACCTAGTACGTACGTCTCTGTTTCTCTTCTCTATTCTAATTAATTAATATACCAATTTATATTGAATTTTAATTTATTAGGTGTCGTGGTGTTGTTAATTATATCTACCTTATCCTTCTATTTAATATAAGGGTGTTGGTGTGAGTAAAACTTATGTAGGTAGGGTGTTATTCGAAAATTCCGCTCAAGCCTATTTTGCTTTGAAGAGAATGAGAGAAATTTTGTATGGAATTCTCCTCTCTTTAATACCTGAGACGTCCGCGAATAGCGCTGTGGTTCCCAGACAAGGAAATTTTGGAGGTTAACCCACCGCGTACGGTGATTATTGGTTATACTCTCTATCTATTTTATTTCTTATTCACACTCCATTAAATCCTAAATAAATGAGAAAATATTGAAATTCTGCAATGATTCTTTATTAGTTTTTAATATTTAATATCCAACAATATTGTTCTTACTTTAGATACGAAAAGGCTATAAGTCTGAATTAATCGATTATCGTTCGGTACAAGGTTTTATATTAAATTCAGTTATGGTTTTTTTATAATTCTTTTAAATACAGGGCGTGAAGGTTCTTTCAACTGTTGGGAAGATCAGAAAATACATAAATAGGAATACAAGGTATTACAATATAAAGTTTTATTTTATTAAATATTATTTAAGTAATTGAAGCTTTACCGTCCGCTGGACATCGCAGCTCGAGGAGGCTGTTCACGTCTAACCTCTATTATTGTTTGGTCCGTATCGAGAGCAGATGAAATGATCTTCGTCCGTCTTGTCTCCAAAGTTGTAAATAAAGTGGAATTCTTGGTCCTTGGGTGATGCAGAAATACCACTCCTTTTGTTCACCAATGTCCAAGCTTGTGATTACGTGCTTCGACGAACTCCGAATCCAAATACGTTTTTCTATTGGAAGGTGTAAATTGCAAGTTCGAATGTAATTTGGTGGTTATTTTAGTTTCATTTGTTTTAGAGCATTAAATCTTTATGCAGGTAGTTATTTATCTGGTTTTATTACTTCATTAATTTAACATTCTGTTCATGATCCGAAATTGGGCAATCCAAGTTCTTCCTTTAATTTTACTTACTTACTATCGTTTTATACTATCCAATTAGACAAATTGGTTAATGGTTATTTGACCCAAACTATTGCAATTTGTCATTCATTTATTGTAACGTTTGATGTATTTAGTATTCCAAATTAATCCAGTTTTTTATTGAGCATCTCTCTTAGTTAAACTCCTCTCGTTCATGTCATAAAATTCAATAATCAAAATCAACAAATTATATCCATCTTGTCGTCCATAGCAACAACCTTCTTTATTCTTATTCGATATTGTGTTATATTGTAATCATTTCATATAATATTCTTCCACTCATCAAAATAATTCCTTACTAAACTTCCATTATATCAGAATATAATCTTATTTATAGCTTGTTTACTAATTCCTATATATTTTGCCGGTTTTTCACTCTTAGTATGTTTCTTTTAATAAATATTATTTTTCCGTTACCAAACATTATCTATCGGTATCATTGCACTATGGCATTACCATAATTTGTTTAGTTTGAGTTTGTTTATTATTTATTATTAATTTCTACTAACTCATTGAATTATATTTAGTATTTGTTACTAATTTCTTTACCTAACCTTTCTGATCTGATTTTTTATATAATGTTATTGGCTGTTAGGCCTATTATTATACCTTGATCTACTTCTGAATTTAACTTGTTAACAATTATAGCCTTTTTATCCAAGTTTACAATTATAATCAACTTTTATCTACGTACATGTATACAAATAATTATCTTTATAATATCTAACAACAACTTTATCTTGACCTATAGAAAACACATAAAAATGAAATTAATTAATACTCAATAACTGAGTTCAACCACAGTTATACAACAGTAAATGAATAATACATATTACTTAATTACTTTATATTCTATCAACAAGAAAACTTTCACATGAACACAAAATATAAAATCACAGTCATGATAATAACATAACATCATACAATTCATAACAAGTATTTTCGAGTAACTTAGAACGTACATTATTTACTCATTCTTATCTATTTTCATAACATCAATTACTCTGAAATAGTCAACATTAGTTTTTCTTTCTTACCATATTTATCAATGTTTTTTATTTACCCCTCACTGAACCTTGAGGTTTATCACTATTATCATTATTACATGCTTATCTTTTATTATTATTATTACCTTGCATTCTTATTACTTTTAAACAATTATGAGTTTATTTTCTGGCCTTTTTATAAGTGTGGAAAATTAAAATATTTTCTTCCCTATTCTAATTTTAATATTTTATTTATGTAACGTCGAGGACCGCATTTCTGTTACGTTACAATATATATAAACTTTCACGTATGAACTTACTATTCGCTGTCACTTCCCCAAACGTTTCGAGGTGATGTTCCTCTTCCTCAGTGGAACATCACCTCGAAACGTTTGGGGAAGTGACAACGAATAATAAGTTCATACGTAAAAGTTTATATATATTAATAAATTTAATAAAGTGAACGAAGAGGATGAATCAACAAGATAATTATAATTTGTTTTACTTTTACTGGATGCATTCTCCTTTATCAACAAGACTTGATAATGGTCCGGGAGGAAGCGGATTCGGTTGACGAGTTCCTCCTAGGCTTCTTAGCCGGGCGTCTACGCGGACCAACGGTCACGTATTCGTCCGGCTCTTCCACCGGGAGGGGAGGTATCGGGTTTGGGAACTCGTCCGTCTTCATGCCTCGAGTCGATTCTGGTGGGGCTAGGCAGAAGCGAGCGACTCGACAGCAGTCTCTGCCAGACGTTAGGGATCTTAGGTCCGGCCGATGAAGGAGGAGCTGGGCTAATGACCAGCTTCGTTGAATACCAGTCCTTACCTAGACTGGTGTCCACTGGTCCCTTTACCCCGTGCTGTCTCAAGCGGTGCTTACCACTGGTGGGGGCCCACAATGATCAGCCGGGGCAGCGCTACTTAACAGCCGTGAGCAGTTAGGAGAAAGCACTGATGATGTACGGCACTCACCAAAAGCTCAGAGCAATCCTCGACACTCGTGGACGGCGTGATGTTTGCCAGCGACAGGTGGCCCTTAAAAAGTCTTCTCCCAGCTGTTTCTTCTACCAGCTACTTCGTTCACCGGAAGCAGCTGGCTCCTGGATCTTCTTTCAGCAGAAAATAGAATCCTCTTCTTAGCGAGAGACGGGCGACTGCAGCAAGCAGTAGTGGTTGTGTCCAAGCTGTAGCTAAAGAGCGTCCAAGAGAGCGTCTCTCCGATGGAGTGCATTCTAGTGGCGCACTTTTGAGGCCCTGACCGGGATCCCTGATTGCCTCGCTGCGAACACGTCAGGTGTCACGTCCCGGCTGCTGATCCCTGATTGGCTCGCTGTGTGTTCGTCAGGTTTCACGTGCCGCCAGGTGTTCATGGCGCTGGGACCGGAGAGCAGACGTGTACCTCGTTGCCATCACAATATATTATAACAACACAATTTGCATTTATATAATGTACTGAATTCATGGGTGTAATCGTAATAAGAAGATGATACGTTATTTAAGTTGTAGAGTAACGTTGTCGTATGGTTATAATGTCACACGTTGTCTTGTCTGTGTCACTTTGTAGTACAAAGCTCTTTATTTATTTAAGTTTGTGTTGTAATTATTTTTATTAATTAAATTTGGCTATTGTTTTTGTTGTTGTTCAAAAAAATGTTTTAAATGTTCGATTATATTGGTTCTTCGGAATTTATTTATGGTGCGACGTTTCTTCGGTTGACTAGACGAATCTACGAAATCGATCTCTCACTAAAAGTACATTTTTATTTCATTAAATAATTACTTAATTACTTGAAGTGAAGTTGGATAACCGTGCAGTGTTGATATGACAATCTAAGTTTAGAATTATTCAAAATAAACTCATTTTGCCGCTGTCAGTGTTGCCATCCATTGCGAGATATCTACCTAATCTGTAATAGTCTAGTCTACTGAAATAAATCGTCTGACTCTATTTTTGTCGTATAAAATTATGGTTTATTTCTTGATAATATTCACTAAATTACTTTAAAAATATTATAAATTGTTACTTGTTTATTTTGGTTTACAATAATATTTATTTTTATGAAATCTTTTATCTCAGCGTTGGTTGTTTTGATTTGCAATTATCAGAATTATTATACTTATTTTTGGTTAAAATATTTATCTGACATGTGGGTCCTTTTAGACTGCAGAATACAAATAAAACAAACAGAAGACTTATACTACCATTATTGGGTAGTCGGAGTGATTACAAAATTAATTGCATCTTAATGAATAACAGAAAGTTTCATAGACATGTCTGGTTCCGACATTATAGATTAACTTGGTGTATGGTAACTGCGACCAATGAACTTTAAATGAATTAATAATTCTTTTATAACACATAAAATATAAACCCAATAAAGTTATAAATTAATTCAGTGTTCCAGGAAGACTGATTATTTATATTGGATTACTTTAAACAGGTAATCTGTTAATTCTTAGAACCGTAGTTAACTTGGTATTAATTTCTTTTAATAATGAAACAATGAAATATTTTAATAATATTAGAATCTTTCTTAAATCTAAGCACAAATTATTTTCTCAATTACCTTCGGATAATTAATCATGTCAATTGACAATTCTCAAAATTCTGGCTAGCTGTTGTTAAATTACCATCGGTTTAACTATGAATAAATTCATCGATATAACATTAATTCAAGCACTCTTAGTGTTTATATTGAAAAACTGTCATCATTTTTGTAACTTTCATCTATTAATTAATTAAAATTAAATTGAGAACTCTCTTTGTAATCAAAGTGATTACATGGTTTTACAATCTTGTGTTTTACATTGGTGCATTCTCTTGTGTTGAGAACTTAGTAATAATACTTCCAGCTACTGTCACATGACAGATGTATTTAATTATTATTATTATGCCTTACATTAGCGATAATAATTATACTACAATATTATGCTAGTAATGTACCATCTTTCTTGATATACAGATATCACCCTTTTTGTTTCTGATTAATTTTACAACTTGTTCTAGCTAAACTTTACATGGTGATTCCCATTCTGTCTGTTTTTGGTCATCTTGTTTACATTAATTAAAATATAAATACTACTCTAGGTAGTTCATCTTGGTACTGGTAGAACCCTTACAATATCTACTTGATTTTTTTTTCCAAGAGATTTTAGTTTAATTATGTTTTAATTATTAATTCTTATTGATCTAAGTGAAAAGTACATGTAGTTAGGTTATGTGTCCCCCCACTCTAATGCAACAATGGGTTGACTGAGTTTATTTTCATTTACAATTTTTATTTTTTTTTACTTGTATTAGTGTTATTAATTATCACCTGTAATTTATCATTTGGTTCTTTTTCTCTCTATTATCATTTTTTATAACTTATTTGGTCATTATTACTGTTATCTGACAATATTGGTTCTCTATTAACTTCGATTAATACTGGACATAATATGTTATCATACTGTTGTTTACAGCTTCTTATTATACTAATATTCTTATTACTCTCACTCTCCTGGTTATTATTGGATGCCCTACTCATTTACTAGATTAGTGGTCATATTCAGGTCATCTAATGTAGTCAGTTAGTGTTTTGGCTATCTGTCACTGTCTCATTCTGTACTTCGCTTGTCGTTGGCAATTTATTTCACCTTCAATCTATTTATTTCACTCACCTTCTTATCTAATAGTTAGTGTAAGTCCTCGTTTCTGCTTGTGGCACCATATTGTTGACATCATTATTATTATTGTTTTCTTCTTTATAATATGTGTTCTTCAGTGTTACTTGGTTTCTCACTGACTATTGGGTTATTGGATCTATTGGGTATTCACTATTTAATACATTTTCTTTCTTGTTTTATTATTATTACCATTACTGTTTTAACTCTTTAGTTGTGAGTTCATTCTTCTATTATTATTTATTTATGTAGTTTTAATGCTTGGTACACTCATTGTGACTACTTAATGGATCTTGTTCCACTCAATTATTATGATATGTTGTATATGTTTTGATGTCCAAAATATCGTGGTCATATGTCTCGTTACAAAGTTTAATATTGTTCCATTATTTATTTACTAAACAAAATCTTTCATTTCGCATATTAAATATTGACTCATTATTATATCGTTTGTACGAATCTTTCGTACACAAGTTATACATAAATCTTATTATCTAATTTTAATTAATTAAATATTTATTATGCTCTCGGCTTACTCATTGTGTGCTCATCTTTTTTTAATTGCTGATTAATTTGCTTCAATAATGAGTTTACTTGTATTCAAATTTCTTTTATATTAATTTGTTTTATTTATTAATATTATAACTTATAATCTGTGTTCGGGTAAAGCCCCACTGTTGGGTTCGTCAATTTATAACTTACCTAGTACGTACGTCTCTGTTTCTCTTCTCTATTCTAATTAATTAATATACCAATTTATATTGAATTTTAATTTATTAGGTGTCGTGGTGTTGTTAATTATATCTACCTTATCCTTCTATTTAATATAAGGGTGTTGGTGTGAGTAAAACTTATGTAGGTAGGGTGTTATTCGAAAATTCCGCTCAAGCCTATTTTGCTTTGAAGAGAATGAGAGAAATTTTGTATGGAATTCTCCTCTCTTTAATACCTGAGACGTCCGCGAATAGCGCTGTGGTTCCCAGACAAGGAAATTTTGGAGGTTAACCCACCGCGTACGGTGATTATTGGTTATACTCTCTATCTATTTTATTTCTTATTCACACTCCATTAAATCCTAAATAAATGAGAAAATATTGAAATTCTGCAATGATTCTTTATTAGTTTTTAATATTTAATATCCAACAATATTGTTCTTACTTTAGATACGAAAAGGCTATAAGTCTGAATTAATCGATTATCGTTCGGTACAAGGTTTTATATTAAATTCAGTTATGGTTTTTTTATAATTCTTTTAAATACAGGGCGTGAAGGTTCTTTCAACTGTTGGGAAGATCAGAAAATACATAAATAGGAATACAAGGTATTACAATATAAAGTTTTATTTTATTAAATATTATTTAAGTAATTGAAGCTTTACCGTCCGCTGGACATCGCAGCTCGAGGAGGCTCTTCACGTCTAACCTCTATTATTGTTTGGTCCGTATCGAGAGCAGATGAAATGATCTTCGTCCGTCTTGTCTCCAAAGTTGTAAATAAAGTGGAATTCTTGGTCCTTGGGTGATGCAGAAATACCACTCCTTTTGTTCACCAATGTCCAAGCTTGTGATTACGTGCTTCGACGAACTCCGAATCCAAATACGTTTTTCTATTGGAAGGTGTAAATTGCAAGTTCGAATGTAATTTGGTGGTTATTTTAGTTTCATTTGTTTTAGAGCATTAAATCTTTATGCAGGTAGTTATTTATCTGGTTTTATTACTTCATTAATTTAACATTCTGTTCATGATCCGAAATTGGGCAATCCAAGTTCTTCCTTTAATTTTACTTACTTACTATCGTTTTATACTATCCAATTAGACAAATTGGTTAATGGTTATTTGACCCAAACTATTGCAATTTGTCATTCATTTATTGTAACGTTTGATGTATTTAGTATTCCAAATTAATCCAGTTTTTTATTGAGCATCTCTCTTAGTTAAACTCCTCTCGTTCATGTCATAAAATTCAATAATCAAAATCAACAAATTATATCCATCTTGTCGTCCATAGCAACAACCTTCTTTATTCTTATTCGATATTGTGTTATATTGTAATCATTTCATATAATATTCTTCCACTCATCAAAATAATTCCTTACTAAACTTCCATTATATCAGAATATAATCTTATTTATAGCTTGTTTACTAATTCCTATATATTTTGCCGGTTTTTCACTCTTAGTATGTTTCTTTTAATAAATATTATTTTTCCGTTACCAAACATTATCTATCGGTATCATTGCACTATGGCATTACCATAATTTGTTTAGTTTGAGTTTGTTTATTATTTATTATTAATTTCTACTAACTCATTGAATTATATTTAGTATTTGTTACTAATTTCTTTACCTAACCTTTCTGATCTGATTTTTTATATAATGTTATTGGCTGTTAGGCCTATTATTATACCTTGATCTACTTCTGAATTTAACTTGTTAACAATTATAGCCTTTTTATCCAAGTTTACAATTATAATCAACTTTTATCTACGTACATGTATACAAATAATTATCTTTATAATATCTAACAACAACTTTATCTTGACCTATAGAAAACACATAAAAATGAAATTAATTAATACTCAATAACTGAGTTCAACCACAGTTATACAACAGTAAATGAATAATACATATTACTTAATTACTTTATATTCTATCAACAAGAAAACTTTCACATGAACACAAAATATAAAATCACAGTCATGATAATAACATAACATCATACAATTCATAACAAGTATTTTCGAGTAACTTAGAACGTACATTATTTACTCATTCTTATCTATTTTCATAACATCAATTACTCTGAAATAGTCAACATTAGTTTTTCTTTCTTACCATATTTATCAATGTTTTTTATTTACCTCTCACTGAACCTTGAGGTTTATCACTATTATCATTATTACATGCTTATCTTTTATTATTATTATTACCTTGCATTCTTATTACTTTTAAACAATTATGAGTTTATTTTCTGGCCTTTTTATAAGTGTGGAAAATTAAAATATTTTCTTCCCTATTCTAATTTTAATATTTTATTTATGTAACGTCGAGGACCGCATTTCTGTTACGTTACAATATATATAAACTTTCACGTATGAACTTACTATTCGCTGTCACTTCCCCAAACGTTTCGAGGTGATGTTCCTCTTCCTCAGTGGAACATCACCTCGAAACGTTTGGGGAAGTGACAACGAATAATAAGTTCATACGTAAAAGTTTATATATATTAATAAATTTAATAAAGTGAACGAAGAGGATGAATCAACAAGATAATTATAATTTGTTTTACTTTTACTGGATGCATTCTCCTTTATCAACAAGACTTGATAATGGTCCGGGAGGAAGCGGATTCGGTTGACGAGTTCCTCCTAGGCTTCTTAGCCGGGCGTCTACGCGGACCAACGGTCACGTATTCGTCCGGCTCTTCCACCGGGAGGGGAGGTATCGGGTTTGGGAACTCGTCCGTCTTCATGCCTCGAGTCGATTCTGGTGGGGCTAGGCAGAAGCGAGCGACTCGACAGCAGTCTCTGCCAGACGTTAGGGATCTTAGGTCCGGCCGATGAAGGAGGAGCTGGGCTAATGACCAGCTTCGTTGAATACCAGTCCTTACCTAGACTGGTGTCCACTGGTCCCTTTACCCCGTGCTGTCTCAAGCGGTGCTTACCACTGGTGGGGGCCCGCAATGATCAGCCGGGGCAGCGCTACTTAACAGCCGTGAGCAGTTAGGAGAAAGCACTGATGATGTACGGCACTCACCAAAAGCTCAGAGCAATCCTCGACACTCGTGGACGGTGTGATGTTTGCCAGCGACAGGTGGCCCTTAAAAAGTCTTCTCCCAGCTGTTTCTTCTACCAGCTACTTCGTTCACCGGAAGCAGCTGGCTCCTGGATCTTCTTTCAGCAGAAAATAGAATCCTCTTCTTAGCGAGAGACGGGCGACTGCAGCAAGCAGTAGTGGTTGTGTCCAAGCTGTAGCTAAAGAGCGTCTCTCCGATGGAGTGCATTCTAGCGGCGCTCTTTTGAGGCCCTGACCGGGATCCCTGATTGCCTCGCTGCGAACACGTCATGTGTCACGTCCCGGCTGCTGATCCCTGATTGGCTCGCTGTGTGTTCGTCAGGTTTCACGTGCCGCCAGGTGTTCACGGCGCTGGGACCGGAGAGCAGACGTGTACCTCGTTGCCATCACAATATATTATAACAACACAATTTGCATTTATATAATGTACTGAATTCATGGGTGTAATCGTAATAAGAAGATGATACGTTATTTAAGTTGTAGAGTAACGTTGTCGTATGGTTATAATGTCACACGTTGTCTTGTCTGTGTCACTTTGTAGTACAAAGCTCTTTATTTATTTAAGTTTGTGTTGTAATTATTTTTATTAATTAAATTCGGCTATTGTTTTTGTTGTTGTTCAAAAAAATGTTTTAAATGTTCGATTATATTGGTTCTTCAGAATTTATTTATGGTGCGACGTTTCTTCGGTTGACTAGACGAATCTACGAAATCGATCTCTCACTATAAGTACATTTTTATTTCATTAAATAATTACTTAATTACTTGAAGTGAAGTTGGATAACCGTGCAGTGTTGATATGACAATCTAAGTTTAGAATTATTCAAAATAAACTCATTTTGCCGCTGTCAGTGTTGCCATCCATTGCGAGATATCTACCTAATCTGTAATAGTCTAGTCTACTGAAATAAATCGTCTGACTCTATTTCTGTCGTATAAAATTATGGTTTATTTCTTGATAATATTCACTAAATTACTTTAAAAATATTATAAATTGTTACTTGTTTATTTTGGTTTACAATAATATTTATTTTTATGAAATCCTTTATCTCAGCGTTGGTTGTTTTGATTTGCAATTATCAGAATTATTATACTTATTTTTGGTTAAAATATTTATCTGACATGTGGGTCCTTTTAGACTGCAGAATACAAATAAAACAAACAGAAGACTTATACTACCATTATTGGGTAGTCGGAGTGATTACAAAATTAATTGCATCTTAATGAATAACAGAAAGTTTCATAGACATGTCTGGTTCCGACATTATAGATTAACTTGGTGTATGGTAACTGCGACCAATGAACTTTAAATGAATTAATAATTCTTTTATAACACATAAAATATAAACCCAATAAAGTTATAAATTAATTCAGTGTTCCAGGAAGACTGATTATTTATATTGGATTACTTTAAACAGGTAATCTGTTAATTCTTAGAACCGTAGTTAACTTGGTATTAATTTCTTTTAATAATGAAACAATGAAATATTTTAATAATATTAGAATCTTTCTTAAATCTAAGCACAAATTATTTTCTCAATTACCTTCGGATAATTAATCATGTCAATTGACAATTCTCAAAATTCTGGCTAGCTGTTGTTAAATTACCATCGGTTTAACTATGAATAAATTCATCGATATAACATTAATTCAAGCACTCTTAGTGTTTATATTGAAAAACTGTCATCATTTTTGTAACTTTCATCTATTAATTAATTAAAATTAAATTGAGAACTCTCTTTGTAATCAAAGTGATTACATGGTTTTACAATCTTGTGTTTTACATTGGTGCATTCTCTTGTGTTGAGAACTTAGTAATAATACTTCCAGCTACTGTCACATGACAGATGTATTTAATTATTATTATTATGCCTTACATTAGCGATAATAATTATACTACAATATTATGCTAGTAATGTACCATCTTTCTTGATATACAGATATCACCCTTTTTGTTTCTGATTAATTTTACAACTTGTTTTAGCTAAACTTTACATGGTGATTCCCATTCTGTCTGTTTTTGGTCATCTTGTTTACATCAATTAAAATATAAATACTACTCTAGGTAGTTCATCTTGGTACTGGTAGAACCCTTACAATATCTACTTGATTTTTTTTCCAAGAGATTTTAGTTTAATTATGTTTTAATTATTAATTCTTATTGATCTAAGTGAAAAGTACATGTAGTTAGGTTATGTGTCTCCCCACTCTAATGCAACAATGGGTTGACTGAGTTTATTTTCATTTACAATTTTTATTTTTTTTTACTTGTATTAGTGTTATTAATTATCACCTGTAATTTATCATTTGGTTCTTTTTCTCTCTATTATCATTTTTTATAACTTATTTGGTCATTATTACTGTTATCTGACAATATTGGTTCTCTATTAACTTCGATTAATACTGGACATAATATGTTATCATACTGTTGTTTACAGCTTCTTATTATACTAATATTCTTATTACTCTCACTCTCCTGGTTATTATTGGATGCCCTACTCATTTACTAGATTAGTGGTCATATTCAGGTCATCTAATGTAGTCAGTTAGTGTTTTGGCTATCTGTCACTGTCTCATTCTGTACTTCGCTTGTCGTTGGCAATTTATTTCACCTTCAATCTATTTATTTCACTCACCTTCTTATCTAATAGTTAGTGTAAGTCCTCGTTTCTGCTTGTGGCACCATATTGATTGACATCATTATTATTATTGTTTTCTTCTTTATAATATGTGTTCTTCAGTGTTACTTGGTTTCTCACTGACTATTGGGTTATTGGATCTATTGGGTATTCACTATTTAATACATTTTCTTTCTTGTTTTATTATTATTACCATTACTGTTTTAACTCTTTAGTTGTGAGTTCATTCTTCTATTATTATTTATTTATGTAGTTTTAATGCTTGGTACACTCATTGTGACTACTTAATGGATCTTGTTCCACTCAATTATTATGATATGTTGTATATGTTTTGATGTCCAAAATATCGTGGTCATATGTCTCGTTACAAAGTTTAATATTGTTCCATTATTTATTTACTAAACAAAATCTTTCATTTCGCAAATTAAATATTGACTCATTATTATATCGTTTGTACGAATCTTTCGTACACAAGTTATACATAAATCTTATTATCTAATTTTAATTAATTAAATATTTATTATGCTCTCGGCTTACTCATTGTGTGCTCATCTTTTTTTAATTGCTGATTAATTTGCTTCAATAATGAGTTTACTTGTATTCAAATTTCTTTTATATTAATTTGTTTTATTTATTAATATTATAACTTATAATCTGTGTTCGGGTAAAGCCCCACTGTTGGGTTCGTCAATTTATAAATTACCTAGTACGTACGTCTCTGTTTCTCTTCTCTATTCTAATTAATTAATATACCAATTTATATTGAATTTTAATTTATTAGGTGTCGTGGTGTTGTTAATTATATCTACCTTATCCTTCTATTTAATATAAGGGTGTTGGTGTGAGTAAAACTTATGTAGGTAGGGTGTTATTCGAAAATTCCGCTCAAGCCTATTTTGCTTTGAAGAGAATGAGAGAAATTTTGTATGGAATTCTCCTCTCTTTAATACCTGAGAAGTCCGCAAATAGCGCTGTGTTTCCCAGACAAGGAAATTTTGGAGGTTAACCCACCGCGTAGGGTGATTATTGGTTATACTCTCTATCTATTTTATTTCTTATTCACACTCCATTAAATCCTATATAAATGAGAAGATATTGAAATTCTGCAATGATTCTTTATTAGTTTTTAATATTTAATATCCAACAATATTGTTCTTACTTTAGATACGAAAAGGCTATAAGTCTGAATTAATCGATTATCGTTCGGTACAAGGTTTTATATTAAATTCAGTTATGGTTTTTTTATAATTCTTTTAAATACAGGGCGTGAAGGTTCTTTCAACTGTTGGGAAGATCAGAAAATACATAAATAGGAATACAAGGTATTACAATATAAAGTTTTATTTTATTAAATATTATTTAAGTAATTGAAGCTTTACCGTCCGCTGGACATCGCAGCTCGAGGAGGCTGTTCACGTCTAACCTCTATTATTGTTTGGTCCGTATCGAGAGCAGATGAAATGATCTTCGTCCGTCTTGTCTCCAAAGTTGTAAATAAAGTGGAATTCTTGGTCCTTGGGTGATGCAGAAATACCACTCCTTTTGTTCACCAATGTCCAAGCTTGTGATTACGTGCTTCGACGAACTCCGAATCCAAATACGTTTTTCTATTGGAAGGTGTAAATTGCAAGTTCGAATGTAATTTGGTGGTTATTTTAGTTTCATTTGTTTTAGAGCATTAAATCTTTATGCAGGTAGTTATTTATCTGGTTTTATTACTTCATTAATTTAACATTCTGTTCATGATCCGAAATTGGGCAATCCAAGTTCTTCCTTTAATTTTACTTACTTACTATCGTTTTATACTATCCAATTAGACAAATTGGTTAATGGTTATTTGACCCAAACTATTGCAATTTGTCATTCATTTATTGTAACGTTTGATGTATTTAGTATTCCAAATTAATCCAGTTTTTTATTGAGCATCTCTCTTAGTTAAACTCCTCTCGTTCATGTCATAAAATTCAATAATCAAAATCAACAAATTATATCCATCTTGTCGTCCATAGCAACAACCTTCTTTATTCTTATTCGATATTGTGTTATATTGTAATCATTTCATATAATATTCTTCCACTCATCAAAATAATTCCTTACTAAACTTCCATTATATCAGAATATAATCTTATTTATAACTTGTTTACTAATTCCTATATATTTTGCCGGTTTTTCACTCTTAGTATGTTTCTTTTAATAAATATTATTTTTCCGTTACCAAACATTATCTATCGGTATCATTGCACTATGGCATTACCATAATTTGTTTAGTTTGAGTTTGTTTATTATTTATTATTAATTTCTACTAACTCATTGAATTATATTTAGTATTTGTTACTAATTTCTTTACCTAACCTTTCTGATCTGATTTTTTATATAATGTTATTGGCTGTTAGGCCTATTATTATACCTTGATCTACTTCTGAATTTAACTTGTTAACAATTATAGCCTTTTTATCCAAGTTTACAATTATAATCAACTTTTATCTACGTACATGTATACAAATAATTATCTTTATAATATCTAACAACAACTTTATCTTGACCTATAGATAACACATAAAAATGAAATTAATTAATACTCAATAACTGAGTTCAACCACAGTTATACAACAGTAAATGAATAATACATATTACTTAATTACTTTATATTCTATCAACAAGAAAACTTTCACATGAACACAAAATATAAAATCACAGTCATGATAATAACATAACATCATACAATTCATAACAAGTATTTTCGAGTAACTTAGAACGTACATTATTTACTCATTCTTATCTATTTTCATAACATCAATTACTCTGAAATAGTCAACATTAGTTTTTCTTTCTTACCATATTTATCAATGTTTTTTATTTACCTCTCACTGAACCTTGAGGTTTATCACTATTATCATTATTACATGCTTATCTTTTATTATTATTATTACCTTGCATTCTTATTACTTTTAAACAATTATGAGTTTATTTTCTGGCCTTTTTATAAGTGTGGAAAATTAAAATATTTTCTTCCCTATTCTAATTTTAATATTTTATTTATGTAACGTCGAGGACCGCATTTCTGTTACGTTACAATATATATAAACTTTCACGTATGAACTTACTATTCGTTGTCACTTCCCCAAACGTTTCGAGGTGATGTTCCTCTTCCTCAGTGGAACATCACCTCGAAACGTTTGGGGAAGTGACAACGAATAATAAGTTCATACGTAAAAGTTTATATATATTAATAAATTTAATAAAGTGAACGAAGAGGATGAATCAACAAGATAATTATAATTTGTTTTACTTTTACTGGATGCATTCTCCTTTATCAACAAGACTTGATAACGGTCCGGGAGGAAGCAGATTCGGTTGACGAGTTCCTCCTAGGCTTCTTAGCCGGGCGTCTACGCGGACCAACGGTCACGTATTCGTCCGGCTCTTCCACCGGGAGGGGAGGTATCGGGTTTGGGAACTCGTCCGTCTTCATGCCTCGAGTCGATTCTGGTGGGGCTAGGCAGAAGCGAGCGACTCTACAGCAGTCTCTGCCAGACGTCAGGGATCTTAGGTCCGGCCGATGAAGGAGGAGCTGGGCTAATGACCAGCTTCGTTGAATACCAGTCCTTACCTAGACTGGTGTCCACTGGTCCCTTTACCCCGGTGCTGTCTCAAGCGGTGCTTACCACTGGTGGGGGCCCGCAATGATCAGCCGGGGCAGCGCTACTTAACAGCCGTGAGCAGTTAGGAGAAAGCACTGATGATGTACGGCACTCACCAAAAGCTCAGAGCAATCCTCGACACTCGTGGACGGTGTGATGTTTGCCAGCGACAGGTGGCCCTTAAAAAGTCTTCTCCCAGCTGTTTCTTCTACCAGCTACTTCGTTCACCGGAAGCAGCTGGCTCCTGGATCTTCTTTCAGCAGAAAATAGAATCCTCTTCTTAGCGAGAGACGGGCGACTGCAGCAAGCAGTAGTGGTTGTGTCCAAGCTGTAGCTAAAGAGCGTCTCTCCGATGGAGTGCATTCTAGCGGCGCCCTTTTGAGGCCCTGACCGGGATCCCTGATTGCCTCGCTGCGAACACGTCAGGTGTCACGTCCCGGCTGCTGATCCCTGATTGGCTCGCTGTGTGTTCGTCAGGTTTCACGTGCCGCCAGGTGTTCACGGCGCTGGGACCGGAGAGCAGACGTGTACCTCGTTGCCATCACAATATATTATAACAACACAATTTGCATTTATATAATGTACTGAATTCATGGGTGTAATCATAATAAGAAGATGACACGTTATTTAAGTTGTAGAGTAACGTTGTCGTATGGTTATAATGTCACACGTTGTCTTGTCTGTGTCACTTTGTAGTACAAAGCTCTTTATTTATTTAAGTTTGTGTTGTAATTATTTTTATTAATTAAATTCGGCTATTGTTTTTGTTGTTGTTCAAAAAAATGTTTAAATGTTCGATTATATTGGTTCTTCGGAATTTATTTATGGTGCGACGTTTTTCGGTTGACTAGACGAATCTACGAAATCGATCTCTCACTAAAAGTACATTTTTATTTCATTAAATAATTACTTAATTACTTGAAGTGAAGTTGGATAACCGTGCAGTGTTGATATGACAATCTAAGTTTAGAATTATTCAAAATAAACTCATTTTGCCGCTGTCAGTGTTGCCATCCATTGCGAGATATCTACCTAATCTGTAATAGTCTAGTCTACTGAAATAAATCGTCTGACTCTATTTTTGTCGTATAAAATTATGGTTTATTTCTTGATAATATTCACTAAATTACTTTTAAAATATTATAAATTGTTACTTGTTTATTTTGGTTTACAATAATATTTATTTTTATGAAATCTTTTATCTCAGCGTTGGTTGTTTTGATTTGCAATTATCAGAATTATTATACTTATTTTTGGTTAAAATATTTATCTGACATGTGGGTCCTTTTAGACTGCAGAATACAAATAAAACAAACAGAAGACTTATACTACCATTATTGGGTAGTCGGAGTGATTACAAAATTAATTGCATCTTAATGAATAACAGAAAGTTTCATAGACATGTCTGGTTCCGACATTATAGATTAACTTGGTGTATGGTAACTGCGACCAATGAACTTTAAATGAATTAATAATTCTTTTATAACACATAAAATATAAACCCAATAAAGTTATAAATTAATTCAGTGTTCCAGGAAGACTGATTATTTATATTGGATTACTTTAAACAGGTAATCTGTTAATTCTTAGAACCGTAGTTAACTTGGTATTAATTTCTTTTAATAATGAAACAATGAAATATTTTAATAATATTAGAATCTTTCTTAAATCTAAGCACAAATTATTTCCTCAATTACCTTCGGATAATTAATCATGTCAATTGACAATTCTCAAAATTCTGGCTAGCTGTTGTTAAATTACCATCGGTTTAACTATGAATAAATTCATCGATATAACATTAATTCAAGCACTCTTAGTGTTTATATTGAAAAACTGTCATCATTTTTGTAACTTTCATCTATTAATTAATTAAAATTAAATTGAGAACTCTCTTTGTAATCAAAGTGATTACATGGTTTTACAATCTTGTGTTTTACATTGGTGCATTCTCTTGTGTTGAGAACTTAGTAATAATACTTCCAGCTACTGTCACATGACAGATGTATTTAATTATTATTATTATGCCTTACATTAGCGATAATAATTATACTACAATATTATGCTAGTAATGTACCATCTTTCTTGATATACAGATATCACCCTTTTTGTTTCTGATTAATTTTACAACTTGTTTTAGCTAAACTTTACATGGTGATTCCCATTCTGTCTGTTTTTGGTCATCTTGTTTACATCAATTAAAATATAAATACTACTCTAGGTAGTTCATCTTGGTACTGGTAGAACCCTTACAATATCTACTTGATTTTTTTTTCCAAGAGATTTTAGTTTAATTATGTTTTAATTATTAATTCTTATTGATCTAAGTGAAAAGTACATGTAGTTAGGTTATGTGTCTCCCCACTCTAATGCAACAATGGGTTGACTGAGTTTATTTTCATTTACAATTTTTATTTTTTTTTACTTGTATTAGTGTTATTAATTATCACCTGTAATTTATCATTTGGTTCTTTTTCTCTCTATTATCATTTTTTATAACTTATTTGGTCATTATTACTGTTATCTGACAATATTGGTTCTCTATTAACTTCGATTAATACTGGACATAATATGTTATCATACTGTTGTTTACAGCTTCTTATTATACTAATATTCTTATTACTCTCACTCTCCTGGTTATTATTGGATGCCCTACTCATTTACTAGATTAGTGGTCATATTCAGGTCATCTAATGTAGTCAGTTAGTGTTTTGGCTATCTGTCACTGTCTCATTCTGTACTTCGCTTGTCGTTGGCAATTTATTTCACCTTCAATCTATTTATTTCACTCACCTTCTTATCTAATAGTTAGTGTAAGTCCTCGTTTCTGCTTGTGGCACCATATTGTTGACATCATTATTATTATTGTTTTCTTCTTTATAATATGTGTTCTTCAGTGTTACTTGGTTTCTCACTGACTATTGGGTTATTGGATCTATTGGGTATTCACTATTTAATACATTTTCTTTCTTGTTTTATTATTATCACCATTACTGTTTTAACTCTTTAGTTGTGAGTTCATTCTTCTATTATTATTTATTTATGTAGTTTTAATGCTTGGTACACTCATTGTGACTACTTAATGGATCTTGTTCCACTCAATTATTATGATATGTTGTATATGTTTTGATGTCCAAAATATCGTGGTCATATGTCTCGTTACAAAGTTTAATATTGTTCCATTATTTATTTACTAAACAAAATCTTTCATTTCGCAAATTAAATATTGACTCATTATTATATCGTTTGTACGAATCTTTCGTACACAAGTTATACATAAATCTTATCTAATTTTAATTAATTAAATATTTATTATGCTCTCGGCTTACTCATTGTGTGCTCATCTTTTTTTAATTGCTGATTAATTTGCTTCAATAATGAGTTTACTTGTATTCAAATTTCCATTATATTAATTTGTTTTATTTATTAATATTATAACTTATAATCTGTGTTCGGGTAAAGCCCCACTGTTGGGTTCGTCAATTTATAACTTACCTAGTACGTACGTCTCTGTTTCTCTTCTCTATTCTAATTAATTAATATACCAATTTATATTGAATTTTAATTTATTAGGTGTCGTGGTGTTGTTAATTATATCTACCTTATCCTTCTATTTAATATAAGGGTGTTGGTGTGAGTAAAACTTATGTAGGTAGGGTGTTATTCGAAAATTCCGCTCAAGCCTATTTTGCTTTGAAGAGAATGAGAGAAATTTTGTATGGAATTCTCCTCTCTTTAATACCTGAGAAGTCCGCGAATAGCGCTGTGGTTCCCAGACAAGGAAATTTTGGAGGTTAACCCACCGCGTACGGTGATTATTGGTTATACTCTCTATCTATTTTATTTCTTATTCACACTCCATTAAATCCTATATAAATGAGAAGATATTGAAATTCTGCAATGATTCTTTATTAGTTTTTAATATTTAATATCCAACAATATTGTTCTTACTTTAGATACGAAAAGGCTATAAGTCTGAATTAATCGATTATCGTTCGGTACAAGGTTTTATATTAAATTCAGTTATGGTTTTTTTATAATTCTTTTAAATACAGGGCGTGAAGGTTCTTTCAACTGTTGGGAAGATCAGAAAATACATAAATAGGAATACAAGGTATTACAATATAAAGTTTTATTTTATTAAATATTATTTAAGTAATTGAAGCTTTACCGTCCGCTGGACATCGCAGCTCGAGGAGGCTGTTCACGTCTAACCTCTATTATTGTTTGGTCCGTATCGAGAGCAGATGAAATGATCTTCGTCCGTCTTGTCTCCAAAGTTGTAAATAAAGTGGAATTCTTGGTCCTTGGGTGATGCAGAAATACCACTCCTTTTGTTCACCAATGTCCAAGCTTGTGATTACGTGCTTCGACGAACTCCGAATCCAAATACGTTTTTCTATTGGAAGGTGTAAATTGCAAGTTCGAATGTAATTTGGTGGTTATTTTAGTTTCATTTGTTTTAGAGCATTAAATCTTTATGCAGGTAGTTATTTATCTGGTTTTATTACTTCATTAATTTAACATTCTGTTCATGATCCGAAATTGGGCAATCCAAGTTCTTCCTTTAATTTTAGTTACTTATTATCGTTTTATACTATCCAATTAGACAAATTGGTTAATGGTTATTTGACCCAAACTATTGCAATTTGTCATTCATTTATTGTAACGTTTGATGTATTTAGTATTCCAAATTAATCCAGTTTTTTATTGAGCATCTCTCTTAGTTAAACTCCTCTCGTTCATGTCATAAAATTCAATAATCAAAATCAACAAATTATATCCATCTTGTCGTCCATAGCAACAACCTTCTTTATTCTTATTCGATATTGTGTTATATTGTAATCATTTCATATAATATTCTTCCACTCATCAAAATAATTCCTTACTAAACTTCCATTATATCAGAATATAATCTTATTTATAGCTTGTTTACTAATTCCTATATATTTTGCCGGTTTTTCACTCTTAGTATGTTTCTTTTAATAAATATTATTTTTCCGTTACCAAACATTATCTATCGGTATCATTGCACTATGGCATTACCATAATTTGTTTAGTTTGAGTTTGTTTATTATTTATTATTAATTTCTACTAACTCATTGAATTATATTTAGTATTTGTTACTAATTTCTTTACCTAACCTTTCTGATCTGATTTTTTATATAATGTTATTGGCTGTTAGGCCTATTATTATACCTTGATCTACTTCTGAATTTAACTTGTTAACAATTATAGCCTTTTTATCCAAGTTTACAATTATAATCAACTTTTATCTACGTACATGTATACAAATAATTATCTTTATAATATCTAACAACAACTTTATCTTGACCTATAGATAACACATAAAAATGAAATTAATTAATACTCAATAACTGAGTTCAACCACAGTTATACAACAGTAAATGAATAATACATATTACTTAATTACTTTATATTCTATCAACAAGAAAACTTTCACATGAACACAAAATATAAAATCACAGTCATGATAATAACATAACATCATACAATTCATAACAAGTATTTTCGAGTAACTTAGAACGTACATTATTTACTCATTCTTATCTATTTTCATAACATCAATTACTCTGAAATAGTCAACATTAGTTTTTCTTTCTTACCATATTTATCAATGTTTTTTATTTATCTCTCACTGAACCTTGAGGTTTATCACTATTATCATTATTACATGCTTATCTTTTATTATTATTATTACCTTGCATTCTTATTACTTTTAAACAATTATGAGTTTATTTTCTGGCCTTTTTATAAGTGTGGAAAATTAAAATATTTTCTTCCCTATTCTAATTTTAATATTTTATTTATGTAACGTCGAGGACCGCATTTCTGTTACGTTACAATATAACGTAACATATAACACATAACGTAACAATATGAACTTATTATTCGTTGTCACTTCCCCAAACGTTTCGAGGTGATGTTCCACTGAGGAAGAGGAACATCACCTCGAAACGTTTGGGGAAGTGACAACGAATAGTAAGTTCATACGTGAAAGTTTATATATATTAATAAATTTAATAAAGTGAACGAAGAGGATGAATCAACAAGATAATTATAATTTGTTTTACTTTTACTGGATGCATTCTCCTTTATCAACAAGACTTGATAAAGGTCCGGGAGGAAGCAGATTCGGTTGACGAGTTCCTCCTAGGCTTCTTAGCCGGGCGTCTACGCGGACCAACGGTCACGTATTCGTCCGGCTCTTCCACCGGGAGGGGAGGTATCGGGTTTGGGAACTCGTCCGTCTTCATGCCTCGAGTCGATTCTGGTGGGGCTAGGCAGAAGCGAGCGACTCTACAGCAGTCTCTGCCAGACGTCAGGGATCTTAGGTCCGGCCGATGAAGGAGGAGCTGGGCTAATGACCAGCTTCGTTGAATACCAGTCCTTACCTAGACTGGTGTCCACTGGTCCCTTTACCCCGGTGCTGTCTCAAGCGGTGCTTACCACTGGTGGGGGCCCGCAATGATCAGCCGGGGCAGCGCTACTTAACAGCCGTGAGCAGTTAGGAGAAAGCACTGATGATGTACGGCACTCACCAAAAGCTCAGAGCAATCCTCGACACTCGTGGATGGTGTGATGTTTGCCAGCGACAGGTGGCCCTTAAAAAGTCTTCTCCCAGCTGTTTCTTCTACCAGCTACTTCGTTCACCGGAAGCAGCTGGCTCCTGGATCTTCTTTCAGCAGAAAATAGAATCCTCTTCTTAGCGAGAGACGGGCGACTGCAGCAAGCAGTAGTGGTTGTGTCCAAGCTGTAGCTAAAGAGCGTCTCTCCGATGGAGTGCATTCTAGCGGCGCTCTTTTGAGGCCCTGACCGGGATCCCTGATTGCCTCGCTGCGAACACGTCAGGTGTCACGTCCCGGCTGCTGATCCCTGATTGGCTCGCTGTGTGTTCGTCAGGTTTCACGTGCCGCCAGGTGTTCACGGCGCTGGGACCGGAGAGCAGACGTGTACCTCGTTGCCATCACAATATATTATAACAACACAATTTGCATTTATATAATGTACTGAATTCATGGGTGTAATCGTTATAAGAAGATGATACGTTATTTAAGTTGTAGAGTAACGTTGTCGTATGGTTATAATGTCACACGTTGTCTTGTCTGTGTCACTTTGTAGTACAAAGCTCTTTATTTATTTAAGTTTGTGTTGTAATTATTTTTATTAATTAAATTCGGCTATTGTTTTTGTTGTTGTTCAAAAAAATGTTTTAAATGTTCGATTATATTGGTTCTTCAGAATTTATTTATGGTGCGACGTTTCTTCGGTTGACTAGACGAATCTACGAAATCGATCTCTCACTAAAAGTACATTTTTATTTCATTAAATAATTACTTAATTACTTGAAGTGAAGTTGGATAACCGTGCAGTGTTGATATGACAATCTAAGTTTAGAATTATTCAAAATAAACTCATTTTGCCGCTGTCAGTGTTGCCATCCATTGCGAGATATCTACCTAATCTGTAATAGTCTAGTCTACTGAAATAAATCGTCTGACTCTATTTTTGTCGTATAAAATTATGGTTTATTTCTTGATAATATTCACTAAATTACTTTTAAAATATTATAAATTGTTACTTGTTTATTTTGGTTTACAATAATATTTATTTTTATGAAATCCTTTATCTGAGCGTTGGTTGTTTTGATTTGCAATTATCAGAATTATTATACTTATTTTTGGTTAAAATATTTATCTGACATGTGGGTCCTTTTAGACTGCAGAATACAAATAAAACAAACAGAAGACTTATACTACCATTATTGGGTAGTTGGAGTGATTACAAAATTAATTGCATCTTAATGAATAACAGAAAGTTTCATAGACATGTCTGGTTCCGACATTATAGATTAACTTGGTGTATGGTAACTGCGACCAATGAACTTTAAATGAATTAATAATTCTTTTATAACACATAAAATATAAACCCAATAAAGTTATAAATTAATTCAGTGTTCCAGGAAGACTGATTATTTATATTGGATTACTTTAAACAGGTAATCTGTTAATTCTTAGAACCGTAGTTAACTTGGTATTAATTTCTTTTAATAATGAAACAATGAAATATTTTAATAATATTAGAATCTTTCTTAAATCTAAGCACAAAATTTTTTCTCAATTACCTTCGGATAATTAATCATGTCAATTGACAATTCTCAAAATTCTGGCTAGCTGTTGTTAAATTACCATCGGTTTAACTATGAATAAATTCATCGATATAACATTAATTCAAGCACTCTTAGTGTTTATATTGAAAAACTGTCATCATTTTTGTAACTTTCATCTATTACTTAATTAAAATTAAATTGAGAACTCTCTTTGTAATCAAAGTGATTACATGGTTTTACAATCTTGTGTTTTACATTGGTGCATTCTCTTGTGTTGAGAACTTAGTAATAATACTTCCAGCTACTGTCACATGACAGATGTATTTAATTGTTATTATTATGCCTTACATTAGCGATAATAATTATACTACAATATTATGCTAGTAATGTACCATCTTTCTTGATATACAGATATCACCCTTTTTGTTTCTGATTAATTTTACAACTTGTTTTAGCTAAACTTTACATGGTGATTCCCATTCTGTCTGTTTTTGGTCATCTTGTTTACATCAATTAAAATATAAATACTACTCTAGGTAGTTCATCTTGGTACTGGTAGAACCCTTACAATATCTACTTGATTTTTTTTTCCAAGAGATTTTAGTTTAATTATGTTTTAATTATTAATTCTTATTGATCTAAGTGAAAAGTACATGTAGTTAGGTTATGTGTCTCCCCACTCTAATGCAACAATGGGTTGACTGAGTTTATTTTCATTTACAATTTTTATTTTTTTTTACTTGTATTAGTGTTATTAATTATCACCTGTAATTTATCATTTGGTTCTTTTTCTCTCTATTATCATTTTTTATAACTTATTTGGTCATTATTACTGTTATCTGACAATATTGGTTCTCTATTAACTTCGATTAATACTGGACATAATATGTTATCATACTGTTGTTTACAGCTTCTTATTATACTAATATTCTTATTACTCTCACTCTCCTGGTTATTATTGGATGCCCTACTCATTTACTAGATTAGTGGTCATATTCAGGTCATCTAATGTAGTCAGTTAGTGTTTTGGCTATCTGTCACTGTCTCATTCTGTACTTCGCTTGTCGTTGGCAATTTATTTCACCTTCAATCTATTTATTTCACTCACCTTCTTATCTAATAGTTAGTGTAAGTCCTCGTTTCTGCTTGTGGCACCATATTGTTGACATCATTATTATTATTGTTTTCTTCTTTATAATATGTGTTCTTCAGTGTTACTTGGTTTCTCACTGGCTATTGGGTTATTGGATCTATTGGGTATTCACTATTTAATACATTTTCTTTCTTGTTTTATTATTATCACCATTACTGTTTTAACTCTTTAGTTGTGAGTTCATTCTTCTATTATTATTTATTTATGTAGTTTTAATGCTTGGTACACTCATTGTGACTACTTAATGGATCTTGTTCCACTCAATTATTATGATATGTTGTATATGTTTTGATGTCCAAAATATCGTGGTCATATGTCTCGTTACAAAGTTTAATATTGTTCCATTATTTATTTACTAAACAAAATCTTTCATTTCGCATATTAAATATTGACTCATTATTATATCGTTTGTACGAATCTTTCGTACACAACTTATTGCTAACAAATTGCGTACACAAGTTATACATAAATCTTATTATCTAATTTTAATTAATTAAATATTTATTATGCTCTCGGCTTACTCATTGTGTGCTCATCTTTTTTTAATTGCTGATTAATTTGCTTCAATAATGAGTTTACTTGTATTCAAATTTCTTTTATATTAATTTGTTTTATTTATTAATATTATAACTTATAATCTGTGTTCGGGTGAAGCCCCACTGTTGGGTTCGTCAATTTATAACTTACCTAGTACGTACGTCTCTGTTTCTCTTCTCTATTCTAATTAATTAATATACCAATTTATATTGAATTTTAATTTATTAGGTGTCGTGGTGTTGTTAATTATATCTACCTTATCCTTCTATTTAATATAAGGGTGTTGGTGTGAGTAAAACTTATGTAGGTAGGGTGTTATTCGAAAATTCCGCTCAAGCCTATTTTGCTTTGAAGAGAATGAGAGAAATTTTGTATGGAATTCTCCTCTCTTTAATACCTGAGAAGTCCGCAAATAGCGCTGTGGTTCCCAGACAAGGAAATTTTGGAGGTTAACCCACCGCGTACGGTGATTATTGGTTATACTCTCTATCTATTTTATTTCTTATTCACACTCCATTAAATCCTATATAAATGAGAAGATATTGAAATTCTGCAATGATTCTTTATTAGTTTTTAATATTTAATATCCAACAATATTGTTCTTACTTTAGATACGAAAAGGCTATAAGTCTGAATTAATCGATTATCGTTCGGTACAAGGTTTTATATTAAATTCAGTTATGGTTTTTTTATAATTCTTTTAAATACAGGGCGTGAAGGTTCTTTCAACTGTTGGGAAGATCAGAAAATACATAAATAGGAATACAAGGTTTTACAATATAAAGTTTTATTTTATTAAATATTATTTAAGTAATTGAAGCTTTACCGTCCGCTGGACATCGCAGCTCGAGGAGGCTGTTCACGTCTAACCTCTATTATTGTTTGGTCCGTATCGAGAGCAGATGAAATGATCTTCGTCCGTCTTGTCTCCAAAGTTGTAAATAAAGTGGAATTCTTGGTCCTTGGGTGATGCAGAAATACCACTCCTTTTGTTCACCAATGTCCAAGCTTGTGATTACGTGCTTCGACGAACTCCGAATCCAAATACGTTTTTCTATTGGAAGGTGTAAATTGCAAGTTCGAATGTAATTTGGTGGTTATTTTAGTTTCATTTGTTTTAGAGGATTAAATCTTTATGCAGGTAGTTATTTATCTGGTTTTATTACTTCATTAATTTAACATTCTGTTCATGATCCGAAATTGGGCAATCCAAGTTCTTCCTTTAATTTTAGTTACTTATTATCGTTTTATACTATCCAATTAGACAAATTGGTTAATGGTTATTTGACCCAAACTATTGCAATTTGTCATTCATTTATTGTAACGTTTGATGTATTTAGTATTCCAAATTAATCCAGTTTTTTATTGAGCATCTCTCTTAGTTAAACTCCTCTCGTTCATGTCATAAAATTCAATAATCAAAATCAACAAATTATATCCATCTTGTCGTCCATAGCAACAACCTTCTTTATTCTTATTCGATATTGTGTTATATTGTAATCATTTCATATAATATTCTTCCACTCATCAAAATAATTCCTTACTAAACTTCCATTATATCAGAATATAATCTTATTTATAGCTTGTTTACTAATTCCTATATATTTTGCCGGTTTTTCACTCTTAGTATGTTTCTTTTAATAAATATTATTTTTCCGTTACCAAACATTATCTATCGGTATCATTGCACTATGGCATTACCATAATTTGTTTAGTTTGAGTTTGTTTATTATTTATTATTAATTTCTACTAACTCATTGAATTATATTTAGTATTTGTTACTAATTTCTTTACCTAACCTTTCTGATCTGATTTTTTATATAATGTTATTGGCTGTTAGGCCTATTATTATACCTTGATCTACTTCTGAATTTAACTTGTTAACAATTATAGCCTTTTTATCCAAGTTTACAATTATAATCAACTTTTATCTACGTACATGTATACAAATAATTATCTTTATAATATCTAACAACAACTTTATCTTGACCTATAGATAACACATAAAAATGAAATTAATTAATACTCAATAACTGAGTTCAACCACAGTTATACAACAGTAAATGAATAATACATATTACTTAATTACTTTATATTCTATCAACAAGAAAACTTTCACATGAACACAAAATATAAAATCACAGTCATGATAATAACATAACATCATACAATTCATAACAAATATTTTCGAGTAACTTAGAACGTACATTATTTACTCATTCTTATCTATTTTCATAACATCAATTACTCTGAAATAGTCAACATTAGTTTTTCTTTCTTACCATATTTATCAATGTTTTTTATTTACCTCTCACTGAACCTTGAGGTTTATCACTATTATCATTATTACATGCTTATCTTTTATTATTATTATTACCTTGCATTCTTATTACTTTTAAACAATTATGAGTTTATTTTCTGGCCTTTTTATAAGTGTGGAAAATTAAAATATTTTCTTCCCTATTCTAATTTTAATATTTTATTTATGTAACGTCGAGGACCGCATTTCTGTTACGTTACAATATATATAAACTTTCACGTATGAACTTACTATTCGTTGTCACTTCCCCAAACGTTTCGAGGTGATGTTCCTCTTCCTCAGTGGAACATCACCTCGAAACGTTTGGGGAAGTGACAACGAATAATAAGTTCATACGTAAAAGTTTATATATATTAATAAATTTAATAAAGTGAACGAAGAGGATGAATCAACAAGATAATTATAATTTGTTTTACTTTTACTGGATGCATTCTCCTTTATCAACAAGACTTGATAACGGTCCGGGAGGAAGCAGATTCGGTTGACGAGTTCCTCCTAGGCTTCTTAGCCGGGCGTCTACGCGGACCAACGGTCACGTATTCGTCCGGCTCTTCCACCGGGAGGGGAGGTATCGGGTTTGGGAACTCGTCCGTCTTCATGCCTCGAGTCGATTCTGGTGGGGCTAGGCAGAAGCGAGCAACTCGACAGCAGTCTCTGCCAGACGTCAGGGATCTTAGGTCCGGCCGATGAAGGAGGAGCTGGGCTAATGACCAGCTTCGTTGAATACCAGTCCTTACCTAGACTGGTGTCCACTGGTCCCTTTACCCCGGTGCTGTCTCAAGCGGTGCTTACCACTGGTGGGGGCCCGCAATGATCAGCCGGGGCAGCGCTACTTAACAGCCGTGAGCAGTTAGGAGAAAGCACTGATGATGTACGGCACTCACCAAAAGCTCAGAGCAATCCTCGACACTCGTGGACGGTGTGATGTTTGCCAGCGACAGGTGGCCCTTAAAAAGTCTTCTCCCAGCTGTTTCTTCTACCAGCTACTTCGTTCACCGGAAGCAGCTGGCTCCTGGATCTTCTTTCAGCAGAAAATAGAATCCTCTTCTTAGCGAGAGACGGGCGACTGCAGCAAGCAGTAGTGGTTGTGTCCAAGCTGTAGCTAAAGAGCGTCTCTCCGATGGAGTGCATTCTAGCGGCGCTCTTTTGAGGCCCTGACCGGGATCCCTGATTGCCTCGCTGCGAACACGTCAGGTGTCACGTCCCGGCTGCTGATCCCTGATTGGCTCGCTGTGTGTTCGTCAGGTTTCACGTGCCGCCAGGTGTTCACGGCGCTGGGACCGGAGAGCAGACGTGTACCTCGTTGCCATCACAATATATTATAACAACACAATTTGCATTTATATAATGTACTGAATTCATGGGTGTAAGCATAATAAGAAGATGATACGTTATTTAAGTTGTAGAGTAACGTTGTCGTATGGTTATAATGTCACACGTTGTCTTGTCTGTGTCACTTTGTAATACAAAGCTCTTTATTTATTTAAGTTTGTGTTGTAATTATTTTTATTAATTAAATTCGGCTATTGTTTTTGTTGTTGTTCAAAAAAATGTTTTAAATGTTCGATTATATTGGTTCTTCGGAATTTATTTATGGTGCGACGTTTCTTCGGTTGACTAGACGAATCTACGAAATCGATCTCTCACTAAAAGTACATTTTTATTTCATTAAATAATTACTTAATTACTTGAAGTGAAGTTGGATAACCGTGCAGTGTTGATATGACAATCTAAGTTTAGAATTATTCAAAATAAACTCATTTTGCCGCTGTCAGTGTTGCCATCCATTGCGAGATATCTACCTAATCTGTAATAGTCTAGTCTACTGAAATAAGTCGTCTGACTCTATTTTTGTCGTATGAAATTATGGTTTATTTCTTGATAATATTCACTAAATTACTTTAAAAATATTATAAATTGTTACTTGTTTATTTTGGTTTACAATAATATTTATTTTTATGAAATCTTTTATCTCAGCGTTGGTTGTTTTGATTTGCAATTATCAGAATTATTATACTTATTTTTGGTTAAAATATATATCTGACATGTGGGTCCTTTTAGACTGCAGAATACAAATAAAACAAACAGAAGACTTACACTACCATTATTGGGTAGTCGGAGTGATTACAAAATTAATTGCATCTTAATGAATAACAGAAAGTTTCATAGACATGTCTGGTTCTGACATTATAGATTAACTTGGTGTATGGTAACTGCGACCAATGAACTTTAAATGAATTAATAATTCTTTTATAACACATAAAATATAAACCCAATAAAGTTATAAATTAATTCAGTGTTCCAGGAAGACTGATTATTTATATTGGATTACTTTAAACAGGTAATCTGTTAATTCTTAGAACCGTAGTTAACTTGGTATTAATTTCTTTTAATAATGAAACAATGAAATATTTTAATAATATTAGAATCTTTCTTAAATCTAAGCACAAATTATTTTCTCAATTACCTTCGGATAATTAATCATGTCAATTGACAATTCTCAAAATTCTGGCTAGCTGTTGTTAAATTACCATCGGTTTAACTATGAATAAATTCATCGATATAACATTAATTCAAGCACTCTTAGTGTTTATATTGAAAAACTGTCATCATTTTTGTAACTTTCATCTATTAATTAATTAAAATTAAATTGAGAACTCTCTTTGTAATCAAAGTGATTACATGGTTTTACAATCTTGTGTTTTACATTGGTGCATTCTCTTGTGTTGAGAACTTAGTAATAATACTTCCAGCTACTGTCACATGACAGATGTATTTAATTATTATTATTATGCCTTACATTAGCGATAATAATTATACTACAATATTATGCTAGTAATGTACCATCTTTCTTGATATACAGATATCACCCTTTTTGTTTCTGATTAATTTTACAACTTGTTTTAGCTAAACTTTACATGGTGATTCCCATTCTGTCTGTTTTTGGTCATCTTGTTTACATCAATTAAAATATAAATACTACTCTAGGTAGTTCATCTTGGTACTGGTAGAACCCTTACAATATCTACTTGATTTTTTTTCCCAAGAGATTTTAGTTTAATTATGTTTTAATTATTAATTCTTATTGATCTAAGTGAAAAGTACATGTAGTTAGGTTATGTGTCTCCCCACTCTAATGCAACAATGGGTTGATTGAGTTTATTTTCATTTACAATTTTTATTTTTTTTTACTTGTATTAGTGTTATTAATTATCACCTGTAATTTATCATTTGGTTCTTTTTCTCTCTATTATCATTTTTTATAACTTATTTGGTCATTATTACTGTTATCTGACAATATTGGTTCTCTATTAACTTCGATTAATACTGGACATAATATGTTATCATACTGTTGTTTACAGCTTCTTATTATACTAATATTCTTATTACTCTCACTCTCCTGGTTATTATTGGATGCCCTACTCATTTACTAGATTAGTGGTCATATTCAGGACATCTAATGTAGTCAGTTAGTGTTTTGGCTATCTGTCACTGTCTCATTCTGTACTTCGCTTGTCGTTGGCAATTTATTTCACCTTCAATCTATTTATTTCACTCACCTTCTTATCTAATAGTTAGTGTAAGTCCTCGTTTCTGCTTGTGGCACCATATTGTTGACATCATTATTATTATTGTTTTCTTCTTTATAATATGTGTTCTTCAGTGTTACTTGGTTTCTCACTGACTATTGGGTTATTGGAACTATTGGGTATTCACTATTTAATACATTTTCTTTCTTGTTTTATTATTATTACCATTACTGTTTTAACTCTTTAGTTGTGAGTTCATTCTTCTATTATTATTTATTTATGTAGTTTTAATGCTTGGTACACTCATTGTGACTACTTAATGGATCTTGTTCCACTCAATTATTATGATATGTTGTATATGTTTTGATGTCCAAAATATCGTGGTCATATGTCTCGTTACAAAGTTTAATATTGTTCCATTATTTATTTACTAAACAAAATCTTTCATTTCGCATATTAAATATTGACTCATTATTATATCGTTTGTACGAATCTTTCGTACACAACTTATTGCTAACAAATTGCATACACAAGTTATACATAAATCTTATTATCTAATTTTAATTAATTAAATATTTATTATGCTCTCGGCTTACTCATTGTGTGCTCATCTTTTTTTAATTGCTGATTAATTTGCTTCAATAATGAGTTTACTTGTATTCAAATTTCTTTTATATTAATTTGTTTTATTTATTAATATTATAACTTATAATCTGTGTTCGGGTGAAGCCCCACTGTTGGGTTCGTCAATTTATAACTTACCTAGTACGTACGTCTCTGTTTCTCTTCTCTATTCTAATTAATTAATATACCAATTTATATTGAATTTTAATTTATTAGGTGTCGTGGTGTTGTTAATTATATCTACCTTATCCTTCTATTTAATATAAGGGTGTTGGTGTGAGTAAAACTTATGTAGGTAGGGTGTTATTCGAAAATTCCGCTCAAGCCTATTTTGCTTTGAAGAGAATGAGAGAAATTTTGTATGGAATTCTCCTCTCTTTAATACCTGAGAAGTCCGCGAATAGCGCTGTGGTTCCCAGACAAGGAAATTTTGGAGGTTAACCCACCGCGTACGGTGATTATTGGTTATACTCTCTATCTATTTTATTTCTTATTCACACTCCATTAAATCCTATATAAATGAGAAGATATTGAAATTCTGCAATGATTCTTTATTAGTTTTTAATATTTAATATCCAACAATATTGTTCTTACTTTAGATACGAAAAGGCTATAAGTCTGAATTAATCGATTATCGTTCGGTACAAGGTTTTATATTAAATTCAGTTATGGTTTTTTTATAATTCTTTTAAATACAGGGCGTGAAGGTTCTTTCAAGTGTTGGGAAGATCAGAAAATACATAAATAGGAATACAAGGTGTTACAATATAAAGTTTTATTTTATTAAATATTATTTAAGTAATTGAAGCTTTACCGTCCGCTGGACATCGCAGCTCGAGGAGGCTGTTCACGTCTAACCTCTATTATTGTTTGGTCCGTATCGAGAGCAGATGAAATGATCTTCGTCCGTCTTGTCTCCAAAGTTGTAAATAAAGTGGAATTCTTGGTCCTTGGGTGATGCAGAAATACCACTCCTTTTGTTCACCAATGTCCAAGCTTGTGATTACGTGCTTCGACGAACTCCGAATCCAAATACGTTTTTCTATTGGAAGGTGTAAATTGCAAGTTCGAATGTAATTTGGTGGTTATTTTAGTTTCATTTGTTTTAGAGGATTAAATCTTTATGCAGGTAGTTATTTATCTGGTTTTATTACTTCATTAATTTAACATTCTGTTCATGATCCGAAATTGGGCAATCCAAGTTCTTCCTTTAATTTTAGTTACTTATTATCGTTTTATACTATCCAATTAGACAAATTGGTTAATGGTTATTTGACCCAAACTATTGCAATTTGTCATTCATTTATTGTAACGTTTGATGTATTTAGTATTCCAAATTAATCCAGTTTTATATTGAGCATCTCTCTTAGTTAAACTCCTCTCGTTCATGTCATAAAATTCAATAATCAAAATCAACAAATTATATCCATCTTGTCGTCCATAGCAACAACCTTCTTTATTCTTATTCGATATTGTGTTATATTGTAATCATTTCATATAATATTCTTCCACTCATCAAAATAATTCCTTACTAAACTTCCATTATATCAGAATATAATCTTATTTATAGCTTGTTTACTAATTCCTATATATTTTGCCGGTTTTTCACTCTTAGTATGTTTCTTTTAATAAATATTATTTTTCCGTTACCAAACATTATCTATCGGTATCATTGCACTATGGCATTACCATAATTTGTTTAGTTTGAGTTTGTTTATTATTTATTATTAATTTCTACTAACTCATTGAATTATATTCAGTATTTGTTACTAATTTCTTTACCTAACCTTTCTGATCTGATTTTTTATATAATGTTATTGGCTGTTAGGCCTATTATTATACCTTGATCTACTTCTGAATTTAACTTGTTAACAATTATAGCCTTTTTATCCAAGTTTACAATTATAATCAACTTTTATCTACGTACATGTATACAAATAATTATCTTTATAATATCTAACAACAACTTTATCTTGACCTATAGATAACACATAAAAATGAAATTAATTAATACTCAATAACTGAGTTCAACCACAGTTATACAACAGTAAATGAATAATACATATTACTTAATTACTTTATATTCTATCAACAAGAAAACTTTCACATGAACACAAAATATAAAATCACAGTCATGATAATAACATAACATCATACAATTCATAACAAATATTTTCGAGTAATTTAGAACGTACATTATTTACTCATTCTTATCTATTTTCATAACATCAATTACTCTGAAATAGTCAACATTAGTTTTTCTTTCTTACCATATTTATCAATGTTTTTTATTTACCTCTCACTGAACCTTGAGGTTTATCACTATTATCATTATTACATGCTTATCTTTTATTATTATTATTACCTTGCATTCTTATTACTTTTAAACAATTATGAGTTTATTTTCTGGCCTTTTTATAAGTGTGGAAAATTAAAATATTTTCTTCCCTATTCTAATTTTAATATTTTATTTATGTAACGTCGAGGACCGCATTTCTGTTACGTTACAATATATATAAACTTTCACGTATGAACTTACTATTCGTTGTCACTTCCCCAAACGTTTCGAGGTGATGTTCCTCTTCCTCAGTGGAACATCACCTCGAAACGTTTGGGGAAGTGACAACGAATAATAAGTTCATACGTAAAAGTTTATATATATTAATAAATTTAATAAAGTGAACGAAGAGGATGAATCAACAAGATAATTATAATTTGTTTTACTTTTACTGGATGCATTCTCCTTTATCAACAAGACTTGATAACGGTCCGGGAGGAAGCAGATTCGGTTGATGAGTTCCTCCTAGGCTTCTTAGCCGGGCGTCTACGCGGACCAATGGTCACGTATTCGTCCGGCTCTTCCACCGGGAGGGGAGGTATCGGGTTTGGGAACTCGTCCGTCTTCATGCCTCGTGTCGATTCTGGTGGGGCTAGGCAGAAGCGAGCGACTCGACAGCAGTCTCTGCCAGACGTCAGGGATCTTAGGTCCGGCCGATGAAGGAGGAGCTGGGCTAATGACCAGCTTCGTTGAATACCAGTCCTTACCTAGACTGGTGTCCACTGGTCCCTTTACCCCGGTGCTGTCTCAAGCGGTGCTTACCACTGGTGGGGGCCCGCAATGATCAGCCGGGGCAGCGCTACTTAACAGCCGTGAGCAGTTAGGAGAAAGCACTGATGATGTACGGCACTCACCAAAAGCTCAGAGCAATCCTCGACACTCGTGGACGGTGTGATGTTTGCCAGCGACAGGTGGCCCTTAAAAAGTCTTCTCCCAGCTGTTTCTTCTACCAGCTACTTCGTTCACCGGAAGCAGCTGGCTCCTGGATCTTCTTTCAGCAGAAAATAGAATCCTCTTCTTAGCGAGAGACGGGCGACTGCAGCAAGCAGTAGTGGTTGTGTCCAAGCTGTAGCTAAAGAGCGTCTCTCCGATGGAGTGCATTCTAGCGGCGCTCTTTTGAGGCCCTGACCGGGATCCCTGATTGCCTCGCTGCGAACACGTCAGGTGTCACGTCCCGGCTGCTGATCCCTGATTGGCTCGCTGTGTGTTCGTCAGGTTTCACGTGCCGCCAGGTGTTAACGGCGCTGGGACCGGAGAGCAGACGTGTACCTCGTTGCCATCACAATATATTATAACAACACAATTTGCATTTATATAATGTACTGAATTCATGGGTGTAATCATAATAAGAAGATGATACGTTATTTAAGTTGTAGAGTAACGTTGTCGTATGGTTATAATGTCACACGTTGTCTTGTCTGTGTCACTTTGTAGTACAAAGCTCTTTATTTATTTAAGTTTGTGTTGTAATTATTTTTATTAATTAAATTCGGCTATTGTTTTTGTTGTTGTTCAAAAAAATGTTTTAAATGTTCGATTATATTGGTTCTTCGGAATTTATTTATGGTGCGACGTTTCTTCGGTTGACTAGACGAATCTACGAAATCGATCTCTCACTAAAAGTACATTTTTATTTCATTAAATAATTACTTAATTACTTGAAGTGAAGTTGGATAACTGTGCAGTGTTGATATGACAATATAAGTTTAGAATTATTCAAAATAAACTCATTTTGCCGCTGTCAGTGTTGCCATCCATTGCGAGATATCTACCTAATCTGTAATAGTCTAGTCTACTGAAATAAATCGTCTGACTCTATTTTTGTCGTATAAAATTATGGTTTATTTCTTGATAATATTCACTAAATTACTTTAAAAATATTATAAATTGTTACTTGTTTATTTTGGTTTACAATAATATTTATTTTTATGAAATCTTTTATCTCAGCGTTGGTTGTTTTGATTTGCAATTATCAGAATTATTATACTTATTTTTGGTTAAAATATTTATCTGACATGTGGGTCCTTTTAGACTGCAGAATACAAATAAAACAAACAGAAGACTTATACTACCATTATTGGGTAGTCGGAGTGATTACAAAATTAATTGCATCTTAATGAATAACAGAAAGTTTCATAGACATGTCTGGTTCTGACATTATAGATTAACTTGGTGTATGGTAACTGCGACCAATGAACTTTAAATGAATTAATAATTCTTTTATAACACATAAAATATAAACCCAATAAAGTTATAAATTAATTCAGTGTTCCAGGAAGACTGATTATTTATATTGGATTACTTTAAACAGGTAATCTGTTAATTCTTAGAACCGTAGTTAACTTGGTATTAATTTCTTTTAATAATGAAACAATGAAATATTTTAATAATATTAGAATCTTTCTTAAATCTAAGCACAAATTATTTTCTCAATTACCTTCGGATAATTAATCATGTCAATTGACAATTCTCAAAATTCTGGCTAGCTGTTGCTAAATTACCATCGGTTTAACTATGAATAAATTCATCGATATAACATTAATTCAAGCACTCTTAGTGTTTATATTGAAAAACTGTCATCATTTTTGTAACTTTCATCTATTAATTAATTAAAATTAAATTGAGAACTCTCTTTGTAATCAAAGTGATTACATGGTTTTACAATCTTGTGTTTTACATTGGTGCATTCTCTTGTGTTGAGAACTTAGTAATAATACTTCCAGCTACTGTCACATGACAGATGTATTTAATTATTATTATTATGCCTTACATTAGCGATAATAATTATACTACAATATTATGCTAGTAATGTACCATCTTTCTTGATATACAGATATCACCCTTTTTGTTTCTGATTAATTTTACAACTTGTTTTAGCTAAACTTTACATGGTGATTCCCATTCTGTCTGTTTTTGGTCATCTTGTTTACATCAATTAAAATATAAATACTACTCTGGTAGTTCATCTTGGTACTGGTAGAACCCTTACAATATCTACTTGATTTTTTTTTCCAAGAGATTTTAGTTTAATTATGTTTTAATTATTAATTCTTATTGATCTAAGTGAAAAGTACATGTAGTTAGGTTATGTGTCTCCCCACTCTAATGCAACAATGGGTTGACTGAGTTTATTTTCATTTACAATTTTTATTTTTTTTTACTTGTATTAGTGTTATTAATTATCACCTGTAATTTATCATTTGGTTCTTTTTCTCTCTATTATCATTTTTTATAACTTATTTGGTCATTATTACTGTTATCTGACAATATTGGTTCTCTATTAACTTCGATTAATACTGGACATAATATGTTATCATACTGTTGTTTACAGCTTCTTATTATACTAATATTCTTATTACTCTCACTCTCCTGGTTATTATTGGATGCCCTACTCATTTACTAGATTAGTGGTCATATTCAGGTCATCTAATGTAGTCAGTTAGTGTTTTGGTTATCTGTCACTGTCTCATTCTGTACTTCGCTTGTCGTTGGCAATTTATTTCACCTTCAATCTATTTATTTCACTCACCTTCTTATCTAATAGTTAGTGTAAGTCCTCGTTTCTGCTTGTGGCACCATATTGTTGACATCATTATTATTATTGTTTTCTTCTTTATAATATGTGTTCTTCAGTGTTACTTGGTTTCTCACTGACTATTGGGTTATTGGATCTATTGGGTATTCACTATTTAATACATTTTCTTTCTTGTTTTATTATTATTACCATTACTGTTTTAACTCTTTAGTTGTGAGTTCATTCTTCTATTATTATTTATTTATGTAGTTTTAATGCTTGGTACACTCATTGTGACTACTTAATGGATCTTGTTCCACTCAATTATTATGATATGTTGTATATGTTTTGATGTCCAAAATATCGTGGTCATATGTCTCGTTACAAAGTTTAATATTGTTCCATTATTTATTTACTAAACAAAATCTTTCATTTCGCATATTAAATATTGACTCATTATTATATCGTTTGTACGAATCTTTCGTACACAACTTATTGCTAACAAATTGCATACACAAGTTATACATAAATCTTATTATCTAATTTTAATTAATTAAATATTTATTATGCTCTCGGCTTACTCATTGTGTGCTCATCTTTTTTTAATTGCTGATTAATTTGCTTCAATAATGAGTTTACTTGTATTCAAATTTCTTTTATATTAATTTGTTTTATTTATTAATATTATAACTTATAATCTGTGTTCGGGTGAAGCCCCACTGTTGGGTTCGTCAATTTATAACTTACCTAGTACGTACGTCTCTGTTTCTCTTCTCTATTCTAATTAATTAATATACCAATTTATATTGAATTTTAATTTATTAGGTGTCGTGGTGTTGTTAATTATATCTACCTTATCCTTCTATTTAATATAAGGGTGTTGGTGTGAGTAAAACTTATGTAGATAGGGTGTTATTCGAAAATTCCGCTCAAGCCTATTTTGCTTTGAAGAGAATGAGAGAAATTAAGTATGGAATTCTCCTCTCTTTAATACCTGAGAAGTCCGCAAATAGCGCTGTGGTTCCCAGACAAGGAAATTTTGGAGGTTAACCCACCGCGTACGGTGATTATTGGTTATACTCTCTATCTATTTTATTTCTTATTCACACTCCATTAAATCCTATATAAATGAGAAGATATTGAAATTCTGCAATGATTCTTTATTAGTTTTTAATATTTAATATCCAACAATATTGTTCTTACTTTAGATACGAAAAGGCTATAAGTCTGAATTAATCGATTATCGTTCGGTACAAGGTTTTATATTAAATTCAGTTATGGTTTTTTTATAATTCTTTTAAGTACAGGGCGTGAAGGTTCTTTCAACTGTTGGGAAGATCAGAAAATACATAAATAGGAATACAAGGTATTACAATATAAAGTTTTATTTTATTAAATATTATTTAAGTAATTGAAGCTTTACCGTCCGCTGGACATCGCAGCTCGAGGAGGCTGTTCACGTCTAACCTCTATTATTGTTTGGTCCGTATCGAGAGCAGATGAAATGATCTTCGTCCGTCTTGTCTCCAAAGTTGTAAATAAAGTGGAATTCTTGGTCCTTGGGTGATGCAGAAATACCACTCCTTTTGTTCACCAATGTCCAAGCTTGTGATTACGTGCTTCGACGAACTCCGAATCCAAATACGTTTTTCTATTGGAAGGTGTAAATTGCAAGTTCGAATGTAATTTGGTGGTTATTTTAGTTTCATTTGTTTTAGAGGATTAAATCTTTATGCAGGTAGTTATTTATCTGGTTTTATTACTTCATTAATTTAACATTCTGTTCATGATCCGAAATTGGGCAATCCAAGTTCTTCCTTTAATTTTAGTTACTTATTATCGTTTTATACTATCCAATTAGACAAATTGGTTAATGATTATTTGACCCAAACTATTGCAATTTGTCATTCATTTATTGTAACGTTTGATGTATTTAGTATTCCAAATTAATCCAGTTTTTTATTGAGCATCTCTCTTAGTTAAACTCCTCTCGTTCATCAAAATCAACAAATTATATCCATCTTGTCGTCCATAGCAACAACCTTCTTTATTCTTATTCGATATTGTGTTATATTGTAATCATTTCATATAATATTCTTCCACTCATCAAAATAATTCCTTACTAAACTTCCATTATATCAGAATATAATCTTATTTATAACTTGTTTACTAATTCCTATATATTTTGCCGGTTTTTCACTCTTAGTATGTTTCTTTTAATAAATATTATTTTTCCGTTACCAAACATTATCTATCGGTATCATTGCACTATGGCATTACCATAATTTGTTTAGTTTGAGTTTGTTTATTATTTATTATTAATTTCTACTAACTCATTGAATTATATTTAGTATTTGTTACTAATTTCTTTACCTAACCTTTCTGATCTGATTTTTTATATAATGTTATTGGCTGTTAGGCCTATTATTATACCTTGATCTACTTCTGAATTTAACTTGTTAACAATTATAGCCTTTTTATCCAAGTTTACAATTATAATCAACTTTTATCTACGTACATGTATACAAATAATTATCTTTATAATATCTAACAACAACTTTATCTTGACCTATAGATAACACATAAAAATGAAATTAATTAATACTCAATAACTGAGTTCAACCACAGTTATACAACAGTAATTGAATAATACATATTACTTAATTACTTTATATTCTATCAACAAGAAAACTTTCACATGAACACAAAATATAAAATCACAGTCATGATAATAACATAACATCATACAATTCATAACAAGTATTTTCGAGTAACTTAGAACGTACATTATTTACTCATTCTTATCTATTTTCATAACATCAATTACTCTGAAATAGTCAACATTAGTTTTTCTTTCTTACCATATTTATCAATGTTTTTTATTTACCTCTCACTGAACCTTGAGGTTTATCACTATTATCATTATTACATGCTTATCTTTTATTATTATTATTACCTTGCATTCTTATTACTTTTAAACAATTATGAGTTTATTTTCTGGCCTTTTTATAAGTGTGGAAAATTAAAATATTTTCTTCCCTATTCTAATTTTAATATTTTATTTATGTAACGTCGAGGACCGCATTTCTGTTACGTTACAATATATATAAACTTTCACGTATGAACTTACTATTCGTTGTCACTTCCCCAAACGTTTCGAGGTGATGTTCCTCTTCCTCAGTGGAACATCACCTCGAAACGTTTGGGGAAGTGACAACGAATAATAAGTTCATACGTAAAAGTTTATATATATTAATAAATTTAATAAAGTGAACGAAGAGGATGAATCAACAAGATAATTATAATTTGTTTTACTTTTACTGGATGCATTCTCCTTTATCAACAAGACTTGATAACGGTCCGGGAGGAAGCAGATTCGGTTGACGAGTTCCTCCTAGGCTTCTTAGCCGGGCGTCTACGCGGACCAACGGTCACGTATTCGTCCGGCTCTTCCACCGGGAGGGGAGGTATCGGGTTTGGGAACTCGTCCGTCTTCATGCCTCGAGTCGATTCTGGTGGGGCTAGGCAGAAGCGAGCAACTCGACAGCAGTCTCTGCCAGACGTCAGGGATCTTAAGTCCGGCCGATGAAGGAGGAGCTGGGCTAATGACCAGCTTCGTTGAATACCAGTCCTTACCTAGACTGGTGTCCACTGGTCCCTTTACCCCGGTGCTGTCTCAAGCGGTGCTTACCACTGGTGGGGGCCCGCAATGATCAGCCGGGGCAGCGCTACTTAACAGCCGTGAGCAGTTAGGAGAAAGCACTGATGATGTACGGCACTCACCAAAAGCTCAGAGCAATCCTCGACACTCGTGGACGGTGTGATGTTTGCCAGCGACAGGTGGCCCTTAAAAAGTCTTCTCCCAGCTGTTTCTTCTACCAGCTACTTCGTTCACCGGAAGCAGCTGGCTCCTGGATCTTCTTTCAGCAGAAAATAGAATCCTCTTCTTAGCGAGAGACGGGCGACTGCAGCAAGCAGTAGTGGTTGTGTCCAAGCTGTAGCTAAAGAGCGTCTCTCCGATGGAGTGCATTCTAGCGGCGCTCTTTTGAGGCCCTGACCGGGATCCCTGATTGCCTCGCTGCGAACACGTCAGGTGTCACGTCCCGGCTGCTGATCCCTGATTGGCTCGCTGTGTGTTCGTTAGGTTTCACGTGCCGCCAGGTGTTCACGGCGCTGGGACCGGAGAGCAGACGTGTACCTCGTTGCCATCACAATATATTATAACAACACAATTTGCATTTATATAATGTACTGAATTCATGGGTGTAAGCATAATAAGAAGATGATACGTTATTTAAGTTGTAGAGTAACGTTGTCGTATGGTTATAATGTCACACGTTGTCTTGTCTGTGTCACTTTGTAATACAAAGCTCTTTATTTATTTAAGTTTGTGTTGTAATTATTTTTATTAATTAAATTCGGCTATTGTTTTTGTTGTTGTTCAAAAAAATGTTTTAAATGTTCGATTATATTGGTTCTTCGGAATTTATTTATGGTGCGACGTTTCTTCGGTTGACTAGACGAATCTACGAAATCGATCTCTCACTAAAAGTACATTTTTATTTCATTAAATAATTACTTAATTACTTGAAGTGAAGTTGGATAACCGTGCAGTGTTGATATGACAATCTAAGTTTAGAATTATTCAAAATAAACTCATTTTGCCGCTGTCAGTGTTGCCATCCATTGCGAGATATCTACCTAATCTGTAATAGTCTAGTCTACTGAAATAAGTCGTCTGACTCTATTTTTGTCGTATAAAATTATGGTTTATTTCTTGATAATATTCACTAAATTACTTTAAAAATATTATAAATTGTTACTTGTTTATTTTGGTTTACAATAATATTTATTTTTATGAAATCTTTTATCTCAGCGTTGGTTGTTTTGATTTGCAATTATCAGAATTATTATACTTATTTTTGGTTAAAATATATATCTGACATGTGGGTCCTTTTAGACTGCAGAATACAAATAAAACAAACAGAAGACTTACACTACCATTATTGGGTAGTCGGAGTGATTACAAAATTAATTGCATCTTAATGAATAACAGAAAGTTTCATAGACATGTCTGGTTCTGACATTATAGATTAACTTGGTGTATGGTAACTGCGACCAATGAACTTTAAATGAATTAATAATTCTTTTATAACACATAAAATATAAACCCAATAAAGTTATAAATTAATTCAGTGTTCCAGGAAGACTGATTATTTATATTGGATTACTTTAAACAGGTAATCTGTTAATTCTTAGAACCGTAGTTAACTTGGTATTAATTTCTTTTAATAATGAAACAATGAAATATTTTAATAATATTAGAATCTTTCTTAAATCTAAGCACAAATTATTTTCTCAATTACCTTCGGATAATTAATCATGTCAATTGACAATTCTCAAAATTCTGGCTAGCTGTTGTTAAATTACCATCGGTTTAACTATGAATAAATTCATCGATATAACATTAATTCAAGCACTCTTAGTGTTTATATTGAAAAACTGTCATCATTTTTGTAACTTTCATCTATTAATTAATTAAAATTAAATTGAGAACTCTCTTTGTAATCAAAGTGATTACATGGTTTTACAATCTTGTGTTTTACATTGGTGCATTCTCTTGTGTTGAGAACTTAGTAATAATACTTCCAGCTACTGTCACATGACAGATGTATTTAATTATTATTATTATGCCTTACATTAGCGATAATAATTATACTACAATATTATGCTAGTAATGTACCATCTTTCTTGATATACAGATATCACCCTTTTTGTTTCTGATTAATTTTACAACTTGTTTTAGCTAAACTTTACATGGTGATTCCCATTCTGTCTGTTTTTGGTCATCTTGTTTACATCAATTAAAATATAAATACTACTCTAGGTAGTTCATCTTGGTACTGGTAGAACCCTTACAATATCTACTTGATTTTTTTTCCCAAGAGATTTTAGTTTAATTATGTTTTAATTATTAATTCTTATTGATCTAAGTGAAAAGTACATGTAGTTAGGTTATGTGTCTCCCCACTCTAATGCAACAATGGGTTGATTGAGTTTATTTTCATTTACAATTTTTATTTTTTTTTACTTGTATTAGTGTTATTAATTATCACCTGTAATTTATCATTTGGTTCTTTTTCTCTCTATTATCATTTTTTATAACTTATTTGGTCATTATTACTGTTATCTGACAATATTGGTTCTCTATTAACTTCGATTAATACTGGACATAATATGTTATCATACTGTTGTTTACAGCTTCTTATTATACTAATATTCTTATTACTCTCACTCTCCTGGTTATTATTGGATGCCCTACTCATTTACTAGATTAGTGGTCATATTCAGGACATCTAATGTAGTCAGTTAGTGTTTTGGCTATCTGTCACTGTCTCATTCTGTACTTCGCTTGTCGTTGGCAATTTATTTCACCTTCAATCTATTTATTTCACTCACCTTCTTATCTAATAGTTAGTGTAAGTCCTCGTTTCTGCTTGTGGCACCATATTGTTGACATCATTATTATTATTGTTTTCTTCTTTATAATATGTGTTCTTCAGTGTTACTTGGTTTCTCACTGACTATTGGGTTATTGGAACTATTGGGTATTCACTATTTAATACATTTTCTTTCTTGTTTTATTATTATTACCATTACTGTTTTAACTCTTTAGTTGTGAGTTCATTCTTCTATTATTATTTATTTATGTAGTTTTAATGCTTGGTACACTCATTGTGACTACTTAATGGATCTTGTTCCACTCAATTATTATGATATGTTGTATATGTTTTGATGTCCAAAATATCGTGGTCATATGTCTCGTTACAAAGTTTAATATTGTTCCATTATTTATTTACTAAACAAAATCTTTCATTTCGCATATTAAATATTGACTCATTATTATATCGTTTGTACGAATCTTTCGTACACAACTTATTGCTAACAAATTGCATACACAAGTTATACATAAATCTTATTATCTAATTTTAATTAATTAAATATTTATTATGCTCTCGGCTTACTCATTGTGTGCTCATCTTTTTTTAATTGCTGATTAATTTGCTTCAATAATGAGTTTACTTGTATTCAAATTTCTTTTATATTAATTTGTTTTATTTATTAATATTATAACTTATAATCTGTGTTCGGGTGAAGCCCCACTGTTGGGTTCGTCAATTTATAACTTACCTAGTACGTACGTCTCTGTTTCTCTTCTCTATTCTAATTAATTAATATACCAATTTATATTGAATTTTAATTTATTAGGTGTCGTGGTGTTGTTAATTATATCTACCTTATCCTTCTATTTAATATAAGGGTGTTGGTGTGAGTAAAACTTATGTAGGTAGGGTGTTATTCGAAAATTCCGCTCAAGCCTATTTTGCTTTGAAGAGAATGAGAGAAATTTTGTATGGAATTCTCCTCTCTTTAATACCTGAGAAGTCCGCGAATAGCGCTGTGGTTCCCAGACAAGGAAATTTTGGAGGTTAACCCACCGCGTACGGTGATTATTGGTTATACTCTCTATCTATTTTATTTCTTATTCACACTCCATTAAATCCTATATAAATGAGAAGATATTGAAATTCTGCAATGATTCTTTATTAGTTTTTAATATTTAATATCCAACAATATTGTTCTTACTTTAGATACGAAAAGGCTATAAGTCTGAATTAATCGATTATCGTTCGGTACAAGGTTTTATATTAAATTCAGTTATGGTTTTTTTATAATTCTTTTAAATACAGGGCGTGAAGGTTCTTTCAACTGTTGGGAAGATCAGAAAATACATAAATAGGAATACAAGGTGTTACAATATAAAGTTTTATTTTATTAAATATTATTTAAGTAATTGAAGCTTTACCGTCCGCTGGACATCGCAGCTCGAGGAGGCTGTTCACGTCTAACCTCTATTATTGTTTGGTCCGTATCGAGAGCAGATGAAATGATCTTCGTCCGTCTTGTCTCCAAAGTTGTAAATAAAGTGGAATTCTTGGTCCTTGGGTGATGCAGAAATACCACTCCTTTTGTTCACCAATGTCCAAGCTTGTGATTACGTGCTTCGACGAACTCCGAATCCAAATACGTTTTTCTATTGGAAGGTGTAAATTGCAAGTTCGAATGTAATTTGGTGGTTATTTTAGTTTCATTTGTTTTAGAGGATTAAATCTTTATGCAGGTAGTTATTTATCTGGTTTTATTACTTCATTAATTTAACATTCTGTTCATGATCAGAAATTGGGCAATCCAAGTTCTTCCTTTAATTTTAGTTACTTATTATCGTTTTATACTATCCAATTAGACAAATTGGTTAATGGTTATTTGACCCAAACTATTGCAATTTGTCATTCATTTATTGTAACGTTTGATGTATTTAGTATTCCAAATTAATCCAGTTTTATATTGAGCATCTCTCTTAGTTAAACTCCTCTCGTTCATGTCATAAAATTCAATAATCAAAATCAACAAATTATATCCATCTTGTCGTCCATAGCAACAACCTTCTTTATTCTTATTCGATATTGTGTTATATTGTAATCATTTCATATAATATTCTTCCACTCATCAAAATAATTCCTTACTAAACTTCCATTATATCAGAATATAATCTTATTTATAGCTTGTTTACTAATTCCTATATATTTTGCCGGTTTTTCACTCTTAGTATGTTTCTTTTAATAAATATTATTTTTCCGTTACCAAACATTATCTATCGGTATCATTGCACTATGGCATTACCATAATTTGTTTAGTTTGAGTTTGTTTATTATTTATTATTAATTTCTACTAACTCATTGAATTATATTTAGTATTTGTTACTAATTTCTTTACCTAACCTTTCTGATCTGATTTTTTATATAATGTTATTGGCTGTTAGGCCTATTATTATACCTTGATCTACTTCTGAATTTAACTTGTTAACAATTATAGCCTTTTTATCCAAGTTTACAATTATAATCAACTTTTATCTACGTACATGTATACAAATAATTATCTTTATAATATCTAACAACAACTTTATCTTGACCTATAGATAACACATAAAAATGAAATTAATTAATACTCAATAACTGAGTTCAACCACAGTTATACAACAGTAAATGAATAATACATATTACTTAATTACTTTATATTCTATCAACAAGAAAACTTTCACATGAACACAAAATATAAAATCACAGTCATGATAATAACATAACATCATACAATTCATAACAAGTATTTTCGAGTAACTTAGAACGTACATTATTTACTCATTCTTATCTATTTTCATAACATCAATTACTCTGAAATAGTCAACATTAGTTTTTCTTTCTTACCATATTATCAATGTTTTTTATTTACCTCTCACTGAACCTTGAGGTTTATCACTATTATCATTATTACATGCTTATCTTTTATTATTATTATTACCTTGCATTCTTATTACTTTTAAACAATTATGAGTTTATTTTCTGGCCTTTTTATAAGTGTGGAAAATTAAAATATTTTCTTCCCAATTCTAATTTTAATATTTTATTTATGTAACGTCGAGGACCGCATTTCTGTTACATTACAATATATATAAACTTTCACGTATGAACTTAGTATTCGTTGTCACTTCCCCAAACGTTTCGAGGTGATGTTCCTCTTCCTCAGTGGAACATCACCTCGAAACGTTTGGGGAAGTGACAACGAATAATAAGTTCATACGTAAAAGTTTATATATATTAATAAATTTAATAAAGTGAACGAAGAGGATGAATCAACAAGATAATTATAATTTGTTTTACTTTTACTGGATGCATTCTCCTTTATCAACAAGACTTGATAACGGTCCGGGAGGAAGCAGATTCGGTTGACGAGTTCCTCCTAGGCTTCTTAGCCGGGCGTCTACGCGGACCAACGGTCACGTATTCGTCCGGCTCTTCCACCGGGAGGGGAGGTATCGGGTTTGGGAACTCGTCCGTCTTCATGCCTCGAGTCGATTCTGGTGGGGCTAGGCAGAAGCGAGCGACTCGACAGCAGTCTCTGCCAGACGTCAGGGATCTTAGGTCCGGCCGATGAAGGAGGAGCTGGGCTAATGACCAGCTTCGTTGAATACCAGTCCTTACCTAGACTGGTGTCCACTGGTCCCTTTACCCCGGTGCTGTCTCAAGCGGTGCTTACCACTGGTGGGGGCCCGCAATGATCAGCCGGGGCAGCGCTACTTAACAGCCGTGAGCAGTTAGGAGAAAGCACTGATGATGTACGGCACTCACCAAAAGCTCAGAGCAATCCTCGACACTCGTGGACGGTGTGATGTTTGCCAGCGACAGGTGGCCCTTAAAAAGTCTTCTCCCAGCTGTTTCTTCTACCAGCTACTTCGTTCACCGGAAGCAGCTGGCTCCTGGATCTTCTTTCAGCAGAAAATAGAATCCTCTTCTTAGCGAGAGACGGGCGACTGCAGCAAGCAGTAGTGGTTGTGTCCAAGCTGTAGCTAAAGAGCGTCTCTCCGATGGAGTGCATTCTAGCGGCGCTCTTTTGAGGCCCTGACCGGGATCCCTGATTGCCTCGCTGCGAACACGTCAGGTGTCACGTCCCGGCTGCTGATCCCTGATTGGCTCGCTGTGTGTTCGTCAGGTTTCACGTGCCGCCAGGTGTTCACGGCGCTGGGACCGGAGAGCAGACGTGTACCTCGTTGCCATCACAATATATTATAACAACACAATTTGCATTTATATAATGTACTGAATTCATGGGTGTAATCGTAATAAGAAGATGATACGTTATTTAAGTTGTAGAGTAACGTTGTCGTATGGTTATAATGTCACACGTTGTCTTGTCTGTGTCACTTTGTAGTACAAAGCTCTTTATTTATTTAAGTTTGTGTTGTAATTATTTTTATTAATTAAATTCGGCTATTGTTTTTGTTGTTGTTCAAAAAAATGTTTTAAATGTTCGATTATATTGGTTCTTCGGAATTTATTTATGGTGCGACGTTTCTTCGGTTGACTAGACGAATCTACGAAATCGATCTCTCACTAAAAGTACATTTTTATTTCATTAAATAATTACTTAATTACTTGAAGTGAAGTTGGATAACCGTGCAGTGTTGATATGACAATCTAAGTTTAGAATTATTCAAAATAAACTCATTTTGCCGCTGTCAGTGTTGCCATCCATTGCGAGATATCTACCTAATCTGTAATAGTCTAGTCTACTGAAATAAATCGTCTGACTCTATTTTTGTCGTATAAAATTATGGTTTATTTCTTGATAATATTCACTAAATTAGTTTAAAAATATTATAAATTGTTACTTGTTTATTTTGGTTTACAATAATATTTATTTTTATGAAATCTTTTATCTCAGCGTTGGTTGTTTTGATTTGCAATTATCAGAATTATTATACTTATTTTTGGTTAAAATATTTATCTGACATGTGGGTCCTTTTAGACTGCAGAATACAAATAAAACAAACAGAAGACTTATACTACCATTATTGGGTAGTCGGAGTGATTACAAAATTAATTGCATCTTAATGAATAACAGAAAGTTTCATAGACATGTCTGGTTCCGACATTATAGATTAACTTGGTGTATGGTAACTGCGACCAATGAACTTTAAATGAATTAATAATTCTTTTATAACACATAAAATATAAACCCAATAAAGTTATAAATTAATTCAGTGTTCCAGGAAGACTGATTATTTATATTCTTGGATTTATTTGCTTGGAAGCAAACCACACATATAAAAACATCGACAATAACATGAACATACTACACGTACACACAAAAGGCCGAAAACTAGACACTCTAGAACAATTAGAAATATACAAACACACAAAACCAAATAAAAACGACATCCTAAACGAACAGACACAATTCAAATCGCACGCATTATTCGAACACATCTCACCACACACACACAGCTTCAATCTTTCGAAACACTTTCTCGTCGCCAACAACAAGACGAGCAGCGCTACTAACGACAGCCTCTGATGAAGCCTTCAATAGGTGAAAGCCGGTTTAGGCTGTAAGGTAAAACTTTACGTTTTTACTTATAAAAAACTTTGTGTTCCGAGTCGTCAATATTATAGTGATATTTGATTATTTATATTGGATTACTTTAAACAGGTAATCTGTTAATTCTTAGAACCGTAGTTAACTTGGTATTAATTTCTTTTAATAATGAAACAATGAAATATTTTAATAATATTAGAATCTTTCTTAAATCTAAGCACAAATTATTTTCTCAATTACCTTCGGATAATTAATCATGTCAATTGACAATTCTCAAAATTCTGGCTAGCTGTTGTTAAATTACCATCGGTTTAACTATGAATAAATTCATCGATATAACATTAATTCAAGCACTCTTAGTGTTTATATTGAAAAACTGTCATCATTTTTGTAACTTTCATCTATTAATTAATTAAAATTAAATTGAGAACTCTCTTTGTAATCAAAGTGATTACATGGTTTTACAATCTTGTGTTTTACATTGGTGCATTCTCTTGTGTTGAGAACTTAGTAATAATACTTCCAGCTACTGTCACATGACAGATGTATTTAATTATTATTATTATGCCTTACATTAGCGATAATAATTATACTACAATATTATGCTAGTAATGTACCATCTTTCTTGATATACAGATATCACCCTTTTTGTTTCTGATTAATTTTACAACTTGTTTTAGCTAAACTTTACATGGTGATTCCCATTCTGTCTGTTTTTGGTCATCTTGTTTACATCAATTAAAATATAAATACTACTCTAGGTAGTTCATCTTGGTACTGGTAGAACCCTTACAATATCTACTTGATTTTTTTTTCCAAGAGATTTTAGTTTAATTATGTTTTAATTATTAATTCTTATTGATCTAAGTGAAAAGTACATGTAGTTAGGTTATGTGTCTCCCCACTCTAATGCAACAATGGGTTGACTGAGTTTATTTTCATTTACAATTTTTATTTTTTTTTACTTGTATTAGTGTTATTAATTATCACCTGTAATTTATCATTTGGTTCTTTTTCTCTCTATTATCATTTTTTATAACTTATTTGGTCATTATTACTGTTATCTGACAATATTGGTTCTCTATTAACTTCGATTAATACTGGACATAATATGTTATCATACTGTTGTTTACAGCTTCTTATTATACTAATATTCTTATTACTCTCACTCTCCTGGTTATTATTGGATGCCCTACTCATTTACTAGATTAGTGGTCATATTCAGGTCATCTAATGTAGTCAGTTAGTGTTTTGGCTATCTGTCACTGTCTCATTCTGTACTTCGCTTGTCGTTGGCAATTTATTTCACCTTCAATCTATTTATTTCACTCACCTTCTTATCTAATAGTTAGTGTAAGTCCTCGTTTCTGCTTGTGGCACCATATTGATTGACATCATTATTATTATTGTTTTCTTCTTTATAATATGTGTTCTTCAGTGTTACTTGGTTTCTCACTGACTATTGGGTTATTGGATCTATTGGGTATTCACTATTTAATACATTTTCTTTCTTGTTTTATTATTATTACCATTACTGTTTTAACTCTTTAGTTGTGAGTTCATTCTTCTATTATTATTTATTTATGTAGTTTTAATGCTTGGTACACTCATTGTGACTACTTAATGGATCTTGTTCCACTCAATTATTATATGTTGTATATGTTTTGATGTCCAAAATATCGTGGTCATATGTCTCGTTACAAAGTTTAATATTGTTCCATTATTTATTTACTAAACAAAATCTTTCATTTCGCATATTAAATATTGACTCATTATTATATCGTTTGTACGAATCTTTCGTACACAACTTATTGCTAACAAATTGCGTACACAAGTTATACATAAATCTTATTATCTAATTTTAATTAATTAAATATTTATTATGCTCTCGGCTTACTCATTGTGTGCTCATCTTTTTTAATTGCTGTTTAAATTGCTTATGAGTTTACTTGTATTCAAATTTCTTTTATATTAATTTGTTTTATTTATTAATATTATAACTTATAATCTGTGTTCGGGTAAAGCCCCACTGTTGGGTTCGTCAATTTATAACTTACCTAGTACGTACGTCTCTGTTTCTCTTCTCTATTCTAATTAATTAATATACCAATTTATATTGAATTTTAATTTATTAGGTGTCGTGGTGTTGTTAATTATATCTACCTTATCCTTCTATTTAATATAAGGGTGTTGGTGTGAGTAAAACTTATGTAGGTAGGGTGTTATTCGAAAATTCCGCTCAAGCCTATTTTGCTTTGAAGAGAATGAGAGAAATTTTGTATGGAATTCTCCTCTCTTTAATACCTGAGAAGTCCGCGAATAGCGCTGTGGTTCCCAGACAAGGAAATTTTGGAGGTTAACCCACCGCGTAGGGTGATTATTGGTTATACTCTCTATCTATTTTATTTCTTATTCACACTCCATTAAATCCTATATAAATGAGAAGATATTGAAATTCTGCAATGATTCTTTATTAGTTTTTAATATTTAATATCCAACAATATTGTTCTTACTTTAGATACGAAAAGCCTATAAGTCTGAATTAATCGATTATCGTTCGGTACAAGGTTTTATATTAAATTCAGTTATGGTTTTTTTATAATTCTTTTAAATACAGGGCGTGAAGGTTCTTTCAACTGTTGGGAAGATCAGAAAATACATAAATAGGAATACAAGGTTTTACAATATAAAGTTTTATTTTATTAAATATTATTTAAGTAATTGAAGCTTTACCGTCCGCTGGACATCGCAGCTCGAGGAGGCTGTTCACGTCTAACCTCTATTATTGTTTGGTCCGTATCGAGAGCAGATGAAATGATCTTCGTCCGTCTTGTCTCCAAAGTTGTAAATAAAGTGGAATTCTTGGTCCTTGGGTGATGCAGAAATACCACTCCTTTTGTTCACCAATGTCCAAGCTTGTGATTACGTGCTTCGACGAACTCCGAATCCAAATACGTTTTTCTATTGGAAGGTGTAAATTGCAAGTTCGAATGTAATTTGGTGGTTATTTTAGTTTCATTTGTTTTAGAGGATTAAATCTTTATGCAGGTAGTTATTTATCTGGTTTTATTACTTCATTAATTTAACATTCTGTTCATGATCCGAAATTGGGCAATCCAAGTTCTTCCTTTAATTTTAGTTACTTATTATCGTTTTATACTATCCAATTAGACAAATTGGTTAATGGTTATTTGACCCAAACTATTGCAATTTGTCATTCATTTATTGTAACGTTTGATGTATTTAGTATTCCAAATTAATCCAGTTTTTTATTGAGCATCTCTCTTAGTTAAACTCCTCTCGTTCATGTCATAAAATTCAATAATCAAAATCAACAAATTATATCCATCTTGTCGTCCATAGCAACAACCTTCTTTATTCTTATTCGATATTGTGTTATATTGTAATCATTTCATATAATATTCTTCCACTCATCAAAATAATTCCTTACTAAACTTCCATTATATCAGAATATAATCTTATTTATAGCTTGTTTACTAATTCCTATATATTTTGCCGGTTTTTCACTCTTAGTATGTTTCTTTTAATAAATATTATTTTTCCGTTACCAAACATTATCTATCGGTATCATTGCACTATGGCATTACCATAATTTGTTTAGTTTGAGTTTGTTTATTATTTATTATTAATTTCTACTAACTCATTGAATTATATTTAGTATTTGTTACTAATTTCTTTACCTAACCTTTCTGATCTGATTTTTTATATAATGTTATTGGCTGTTAGGCCTATTATTATACCTTGATCTACTTCTGAATTTAACTTGTTAACAATTATAGCCTTTTTATCCAAGTTTACAATTATAATCAACTTTTATCTACGTACATGTATACAAATAATTATCTTTATAATATCTAACAACAACTTTATCTTGACCTATAGATAACACATAAAAATGAAATTAATTAATACTCAATAACTGAGTTCAACCACAGTTATACAACAGTAAATGAATAATACATATTACTTAATTACTTTATATTCTATCAACAAGAAAACTTTCACATGAACACAAAATATAAAATCACAGTCATGATAATAACATAACATCATACAATTCATAACAAGTATTTTCAAGTAACTTAGAACGTACATTATTTACTCATTCTTATCTATTTTCATAACATCAATTACTCTGAAATAGTCAACATTAGTTTTTCTTTCTTACCATATTTATCAATGTTTTTTATTTACCTCTCACTGAACCTTGAGGTTTATCACTATTATCATTATTACATGCTTATCTTTTATTATTATTATTACCTTGCATTCTTATTACTTTTAAACAATTATGAGTTTATTTTCTGGCCTTTTTATAAGTGTGGAAAATTAAAATATTTTCTTCCCTATTCTAATTTTAATATTTTATTTATGTAACGTCGAGGACCGCATTTCTGTTACGTTACAATATATATAAACTTTCACGTATGAACTTACTATTCGTTGTCACTTCCCCAAACGTTTCGAGGTGATGTTCCTCTTCCTCAGTGGAACATCACCTCGAAACGTTTGGGGAAGTGACAACGAATAATAAGTTCATACGTATAAGTTTATATATATTAATAAATTTAATAAAGTGAACGAAGAGGATGAATCAACAAGATAATTATAATTTGTTTTACTTTTACTGGATGCATTCTCCTTTATCAACAAGACTTGATAACGGTCCGGGAGGAAGCGGATTCGGTTGACGAGTTCCTCCTAGGCTTCTTAGCCGGGCGTCTACGTGGACCAACGGTCACGTATTCGTCCGGCTCTTCCACCGGGAGGGGAGGTATCGGGTTTGGGAACTCGTCCGTCTTCATGCCTCGAGTCGATTCTGGTGGGGCTAGGCAGAAGCGAGCGACTCGACAGCAGTCTCTGCCAGACGTCAGGGATCTTAGGTCCGGCCGATGAAGGAGGAGCTGGGCTAATGACCAGCTTCGTTGAATACCAGTCCTTACCTAGACTGGTGTCCACTGGTCCCTTTACCCCGGTGCTGTCTCAAGCGGTGCTTACCACTGGTGGGGGCCCGCAATGATCAGCCGGGGCAGCGCTACTTAACAGCCGTGAGCAGTTAGGAGAAAGCACTGATGATGTACGGCACTCACCAAAAGCTCAGAGCAATCCTCGACACTCGTGGACGGTGTGATGTTTGCCAGCGACAGGTGGCCCTTAAAAAGTCTTCTCCCAGCTGTTTCTTCTACCAGCTACTTCGTTCACCGGAAGCAGCTGGCTCCTGGATCTTCTTTCAGCAGAAAATAGAATCCTCTGCTTAGCGAGAGACGGGCGACTGCAGCAAGCAGTAGTGGTTGTGTCCAAGCTGTAGCTAAAGAGCGTCGAAGAGAGCGTCTCTCCGATGGAGTGCATTCTAGCGGCGCTCTTTTGAGGCCCTGACCGGGATCCCTGATTGCCTCGCTGCGAACACGTCAGGTGTCACGTCCCGGCTGCTGATCCCTGATTGGCTCGCTGTGTGTTCGTCAGGTTTCACGTGCCGCCAGGTGTTCACGGCGCTGGGACCGGAGAGCAGACGTGTACCTCGTTGCCATCACAATATATTATAACAACACAATTTGCATTTATATAATGTACTGAATTCATGGGTGTAATCGTAATAAGAAGATGATACGTTATTTAAGTTGTAGAGTAACGTTGTCGTATGGTTATAATGTCACACGTTGTCTTGTCTGTGTCACTTTGTAGTACAAAGCTCTTTATTTATTTAAGTTTGTGTTGTAATTATTTTTATTAATTAAATTCGGCTATTGTTTTTGTTGTTGTTCAAAAAAATGTTTTAAATGTTCGATTATATTGGTTCTTCGGAATTTATTTATGGTGCGACGTTTCTTCGGTTGACTAGACGAATCTACGAAATCGATCTCTCACTAAAAGTACATTTTTATTTCATTAAATAATTACTTAATTACTTGAAGTGAAGTTGGATAACCGTGCAGTGTTGATATGACAATCTAAGTTTAGAATTATTCAAAATAAACTCATTTTGCCGCTGTCAGTGTTGCCATCCATTGAGAGATATCTACCTAATCTGTAATAGTCTAGTCTACTGAAATAAATCGTCTGACTCTATTTTTGTCGTATAAAATTATGGTTTATTTCTTGATAATATTCACTAAATTACTTTAAAAATATTATAAATTGTTACTTGTTTATTTTGGTTTACAATAATATTTATTTTTATGAAATCTTTTATCTCAGCGTTGGTTGTTTTGATTTGCAATTATCAGAATTATTATACTTATTTTTGGTTAAAATATTTATCTGACATGTGGGTCCTTTTAGACTGCAGAATACAAATAAAACAAACAGAAGACTTATACTACCATTATTGGGTAGTCGGAGTGATTACAAAATTAATTGCATCTTAATGAATAACAGAAAGTTTCATAGACATGTCTGGTTCCGACATTATAGATTAACTTGGTGTATGGTAACTGCGACCAATGAACTTTAAATGAATTAATAATTCTTTTATAACACATAAAATATAAACCCAATCAAGTTATAAATTAATTCAGTGTTCCAGGAAGACTGATTATTTATATTGGATTACTTTAAACAGGTAATCTGTTAATTCTTAGAACCGTAGTTAACTTGGTATTAATTTCTTTTAATAATGAAACAATGAAATATTTTAATAATATTAGAATCTTTCTTAAATCTAAGCACAAATTATTTTCTCAATTACCTTCGGATAATTAATCATGTCAATTGACAATTCTCAAAATTCTGGCTAGCTGTTGTTAAATTACCATCGGTTTAACTATGAATAAATTCATCGATATAACATTAATTCAAGCACTCTTAGTGTTTATATTGAAAAACTGTCATCATTTTTGTAACTTTCATCTATTAATTAATTAAAATTAAATTGAGAACTCTCTTTGTAATCAAAGTGATTACATGGTTTTACAATCTTGTGTTTTACATTGGTGCATTCTCTTGTGTTGAGAACTTAGTAATAATACTTCCAGCTACTGTCACATGACAGATGTATTTAATTATTATTATTATGCCTTACATTAGCGATAATAATTATACTACAATATTATGCTAGTAATGTACCATCTTTCTTGATATACAGATATCACCCTTTTTGTTTCTGATTAATTTTACAACTTGTTTTAGCTAAACTTTACATGGTGATTCCCATTCTGTCTGTTTTTGGTCATCTTGTTTACATCAATTAAAATATAAATACTACTCTAGGTAGTTCATCTTGGTACTGGTAGAACCCTTACAATATCTACTTGATTTTTTTTCCAAGAGATTTTAGTTTAATTATGTTTTAATTATTAATTCTTATTGATCTAAGTGAAAAGTACATGTAGTTAGGTTATGTGTCTCCCCACTCTAATGCAACAATGGGTTGACTGAGTTTATTTTCATTTACAATTTTTATTTTTTTTTACTTGTATTAGTGTTATTAATTATCACCTGTAATTTATCATTTGGTTCTTTTCTCTCTATTATCATTTTTTATAACTTATTTGGTCATTATTACTGTTATCTGACAATATTGGTTCTCTATTAACTTCGATTAATACTGGACATAATATGTTATCATACTGTTGTTTACAGCTTCTTATTATACTAATATTCTTATTACTCTCACTCTCCTGGTTATTATTGGATGCCCTACTCATTTACTAGATTAGTGGTCATATTCAGGTCATCTAATGTAGTCAGTTAGTGTTTTGGCTATCTGTCACTGTCTCATTCTGTACTTCGCTTGTCGTTGGCAATTTATTTCACCTTCAATCTATTTATTTCACTCACCTTCTTATCTAATAGTTAGTGTAAGTCCTCGTTTCTGCTTGTGGCACCATATTGATTGACATCATTATTATTATTGTTTTCTTCTTTATAATATGTGTTCTTCAGTGTTACTTGGTTTCTCACTGACTATTGGGTTATTGGATCTATTGGGTATTCACTATTTAATACATTTTCTTTCTTGTTTTATTATTATTACCATTACTGTTTTAACTCTTTAGTTGTGAGTTCATTCTTCTATTATTATTTATTTATGTAGTTTTAATGCTTGGTACACTCATTGTGACTACTTAATGGATCTTGTTCCACTCAATTATTATGATATGTTGTATATGTTTTGATGTCCAAAATATCATGGTCATATGTCTCGTTACAAAGTTTAATATTGTTCCATTATTTATTTACTAAACAAAATCTTTCATTTCGCATATTAAATATTGACTCATTATTATATCGTTTGTACGAATCTTTCGTACACAACTTATTGCTAACAAATTGCGTACACAAGTTATACATAAATCTTATTATCTAATTTTAATTAATTAAATATTTATTATGCTCTCGGCTTACTCATTGTGTGCTCATCTTTTTTTAATTGCTGATTAATTTGCTTCAATAATGAGTTTACTTGTATTCAAATTTCTTTTATATTAATTTGTTTTATTTATTAATATTATAACTTATAATCTGTGTTCGGGTAAAGCCCCACTGTTGGGTTCGTCAATTTATAACTTACCTAGTACGTACGTCTCTGTTTCTCTTCTCTATTCTAATTAATTAATATACCAATTTATATTGAATTTTAATTTATTAGGTGTCGTGGTGTTGTTAATTATATCTACCTTATCCTTCTATTTAATATAAGGGTGTTGGTGTGAGTAAAACTTATGTAGGTAGGGTGTTATTCGAAAATTCCGCTCAAGGCTATTTTGCTTTGAAGAGAATGAGAGAAATTTTGTATGGAATTCTCCTCTCTTTAATACCTGAGAAGTCCGCGAATAGCGCTGTGGTTCCCAGACAAGGAAATTTTGGAGGTTAACCCACCGCGTACGGTGATTATTGGTTATACTCTCTATCTATTTTATTTCTTATTCACACTCCATTAAATCCTATATAAATGAGAAGATATTGAAATTCTGCAATGATTCTTTATTAGTTTTTAATATTTAATATCCAACAATATTGTTCTTACTTTAGATACGAAAAGGCTATAAGTCTGAATTAATCGATTATCGTTCGGTACAAGGTTTTATATTAAATTCAGTTATGGTTTTTTTTATAATTCTTTTAAATACAGGGCGTGAAGGTTCTTTCAACTGTTGGGAAGATCAGAAAATACATAAATAGGAATACAAGGTATTACAATATAAAGTTTAATTTTATTAAATATTATTTAAGTAATTGAAGCTTTACCGTCCGCTGGACATCGCAGCTCGAGGCGGCTGTTCACGTCTAACCTCTATTATTGTTTGGTCCGTATCGAGAGCAGATGAAATGATCTTCGTCCGTCTTGTCTCCAAAGTTGTAAATAAAGTGGAATTCTTGGTCCGTGGGTGATGCAGAAATACCACTCCTTTTGTTCACCAATGTCCAAGCTTGTGATTACGTGCTTCGACGAACTCCGAATCCAAATACGTTTTTCTATTGGAAGGTATAAATTGCAAGTTCCAATGTAATTTGGTGGTTATTTTAGTTTCATTTGTTTTAGAGGATTAAATCTTTATGCAGGTAGTTATTTATCTGGTTTTATTACTTCATTAATTTAACATTCTGTTCATGATCCGAAATTGGGCAATCCAAGTTCTTCCTTTAATTTTAGTTACTTATTATCGTTTTATACTATCCAATTAGACAAATTGGTTAATGGTTATTTGACCCAAACTATTGCAATTTGTCATTCATTTATTGTACCGTTTGATGTATTTAGTATTCCAAATTAATCCAGTTTTTTATTGAGCATCTCTCTTAGTTAAACTCCTCTCGTTCATGTCATAAAATTCAATAATCAAAATCAACAAATTATATCCATCTTGTCGTCCATAGCAACAACCTTCTTTATTCTTATTCGATATTGTGTTATATTGTAATCATTTCATATAATATTCTTCCACTCATCAAAATAATTCCTTACTAAACTTCCATTATATCAGAATATAATCTTATTTATAGCTTGTTTACTAATTCCTATATATTTTGCCGGTTTTTCACTCTTAGTATGTTTCTTTTAATAAATATTATATTTCCGTTACGAAACATTATCTATTGGTATCATTGCACTATGGCATTACCATAATTTGTTTAGTTTGAGTTTGTTTATTATTTATTATTAATTTCTACTAACTCATTGAATTATATTTAGTATTTGTTACTAATTTCTTTACCTAACCTTTCTGATCTGATTTTTTATATAATGTTATTGGCTGTTAGGCCTATTATTATACCTTGATCTACTTCTGATTTTAACTTGTTAACAATTATAGCCTTTTTATCCAAGTTTACAATTATAATCAACTTTTATCTACGTACATGTATACAAATAATTATCTTTATAATATCTAACAACAACTTTATCTTGACCTATAGATAACACATAAAAATGAAATTAATTAATACTCAATAACTGAGTTCAACCACAGTTCTACAACAGTAAATGAATAATACATATTACTTAATTACTTTATATTCTATCAACAAGAAAACTTTCACATGAACACAAAATATAAAATCACAGTCATGATAATAACATAACATCATACAATTCATAACAAGTATTTTCGAGTAACTTAGAACGTACATTATTTACTCATTCTTATCTATTTTCATAACATCAATTACTCTGAAATAGTCAACATTAGTTTTTCTTTCTTACCATATTTATCAATGTTTTTTATTTACCTCTCACTGAACCTTGAGGTTTATCACTATTATCATTATTACATGCTTATCTTTTATTATTATTATTACCTTGCATTCTTATTACTTTTAAACAATTATGAGTTTATTTTCTGACCTTTTTATAAGTGTGGAAAATTAAAATATTTTCTTCCCTATTCTAATTTTAATATTTTATTTATGTAACGTCGAGGACCGCATTTCTGTTACGTTACAATATATATAAACTTTCACGTATGAACTTACTATTCGTTGTCACTTCCCCAAACGTTTCGAGGTGATGTTCCTCTTCCTCAGTGGAACATCACCTCGAAACGTTTGGGGAAGTGACAACGAATAATAAGTTCATACGTAAAAGTTTATATATATTAATAAATTTAATAAAGTGAACGAAGAGGATGAATCAACAAGATAATTATAATTTGTTTTACTTTTACTGGATGTATTCTCCTTTATCAACAAGACTTGATAACGGTCCGGGAGGAAGCGGATTCGGTTGACGAGTTCCTCCTACGCTTCTTAGCCGGGCGTCTACGCGGACCAACGGTCACGTATTCGTCCGGCTCTTCCACCGGGAGGGGAGGTATCGGGTTTGGGAACTCGTCCGTCTTCATGCCTCGAGTCGATTCTGGTGGGGCTAGGCAGAAGCGAGCGACTCGACAGCAGTCTCTGCCAGACGTCAGGGATCTTAGGTCCGGCCGATGAAGGAGGAGCTGGGCTAATGACCAGCTTCGTTGAATACCAGTCCTTACCTAGACTGGTGTCCACTGGTCCCTTTACCCCGGTGCTGTCTCAAGCGGTGCTTACCACTGGTGGGGGCCCGCAATGATCAGCCGGGGCAGCGCTACTTAACAGCCGTGAGCAGTTAGGAGAAAGCACTGATGATGTACGGCACTCACCAAAAGCTCAGAGCAATCCTCGACACTTGTGGACGGTGTGATGTTTGCCAGCGACAGGTGGCCCTTAAAAAGTCTTCTCCCAGCTGTTTCTTCTACCAGCTACTTCGTTCACCGGAAGCAGCTGGCTCCTGGATCTTCTTTCAGCAGAAAATAGAATCCTCTTCTTAGCGAGAGACGGGCGACTGCAGCAAGCAGTAGTGGTTGTGTCCAAGCTGTAGCTAAAGAGCGTCCAAGAGAGCGTCTCACCGATGGAGTGCATTCTAGCGGCGCTCTTTTGAGGCCCTGACCGGGATCCCTGATTGCCTCGCTGCGAACACGTCAGGTGTCACGTCCCGGCTGCTGATCCCTGATTGGCTCGCTGTGTGTTCGTCAGGTTTCACGTGCCGCCAGGTGTTCACGGCGCTGGGACCGGAGAGCAGACGTGTACCTCGTTGCCATCACAATATATTATAACAACACAATTTGCATTTATATAATGTACTGAATTCATGGGTGTAATCGTAATAAGAAGATGATACGTTATTTAAGTTGTAGAGTAACGTTGTCGTATGGTTATAATGTCACACGTTGTCTTGTCTGTGTCACTTTGTAGTACAAAGCTCTTTATTTATTTAAGTTTGTGTTGTAATTATTTTTATTAATTAAATTCGGCTATTGTTTTTGTTGTTGTTCAAAAAAATGTTTTAAATGTTCGATTATATTGGTTCTTCGGAATTTATTTATGGTGCGACGTTTCTTCGGTTGACTAGACGAATCTACGAAATCGATCTCTCACTAAAAGTACATTTTTATTTCATTAAATAATTACTTAATTACTTGAAGTGAAGTTGGATAACCGTGCAGTGTTGATATGACAATCTAAGTTTAGAATTATTCAAAATAAACTCATTTTGCCGCTGTCAGTGTTGCCATCCATTGAGAGATATCTACCTAATCTGTAATAGTCTAGTCTACTGAAATAAATCGTCTGACTCTATTTTTGTCGTATAAAATTATGGTTTATTTCTTGATAATATTCACTAAATTACTTTAAAAATATTATAAATTGTTACTTGTTTATTTTGGTTTACAATAATATTTATTTTTATGAAATCTTTTATCTCAGCGTTGGTTGTTTTGATTTGCAATTATCAGAATTATTATACTTATTTTTGGTTAAAATATTTATCTGACATGTGGGTCCTTTTAGACTGCAGAATACAAATAAAACAAACAGAAGACTTATACTACCATTATTGGGTAGTCGGAGTGATTACAAAATTAATTGCATCTTAATGAATAACAGAAAGTTTCATAGACATGTCTGGTTCCGACATTATAGATTAACTTGGTGTATGGTAACTGCGACCAATGAACTTTAAATGAATTAATAATTCTTTTATAACACATAAAATATAAACCCAATCAAGTTATAAATTAATTCAGTGTTCCAGGAAGACTGATTATTTATATTGGATTACTTTAAACAGGTAATCTGTTAATTCTTAGAACCGTAGTTAACTTGGTATTAATTTCTTTTAATAATGAAACAATGAAATATTTTAATAATATTAGAATCTTTCTTAAATCTAAGCACAAATTATTTTCTCAATTACCTTCGGATAATTAATCATGTCAATTGACAATTCTCAAAATTCTGGCTAGCTGTTGTTAAATTACCATCGGTTTAACTATGAATAAATTCATCGATATAACATTAATTCAAGCACTCTTAGTGTTTATATTGAAAAACTGTCATCATTTTTGTAACTTTCATCTATTAATTAATTAAAATTAAATTGAGAACTCTCTTTGTAATCAAAGTGATTACATGGTTTTACAATCTTGTGTTTTACATTGGTGCATTCTCTTGTGTTGAGAACTTAGTAATAATACTTCCAGCTACTGTCACATGACAGATGTATTTAATTATTATTATTATGCCTTACATTAGCGATAATAATTATACTACAATATTATGCTAGTAATGTACCATCTTTCTTGATATACAGATATCACCCTTTTTGTTTCTGATTAATTTTACAACTTGTTTTAGCTAAACTTTACATGGTGATTCCCATTCTGTCTGTTTTTGGTCATCTTGTTTACATCAATTAAAATATAAATACTACTCTAGGTAGTTCATCTTGGTACTGGTAGAACCCTTACAATATCTACTTGATTTTTTTTCCAAGAGATTTTAGTTTAATTATGTTTTAATTATTAATTCTTATTGATCTAAGTGAAAAGTACATGTAGTTAGGTTATGTGTCTCCCCACTCTAATGCAACAATGGGTTGACTGAGTTTATTTTCATTTACAATTTTTATTTTTTTTTACTTGTATTAGTGTTATTAATTATCACCTGTAATTTATCATTTGGTTCTTTTTCTCTCTATTATCATTTTTTATAACTTATTTGGTCATTATTACTGTTATCTGACAATATTGGTTCTCTATTAACTTCGATTAATACTGGACATAATATGTTATCATACTGTTGTTTACAGCTTCTTATTATACTAATATTCTTATTACTCTCACTCTCCTGGTTATTATTGGATGCCCTACTCATTTACTAGATTAGTGGTCATATTCAGGTCATCTAATGTAGTCAGTTAGTGTTTTGGCTATCTGTCACTGTCTCATTCTGTACTTCGCTTGTCGTTGGCAATTTATTTCACCTTCAATCTATTTATTTCACTCACCTTCTTATCTAATAGTTAGTGTAAGTCCTCGTTTCTGCTTGTGGCACCATATTGATTGACATCATTATTATTATTGTTTTCTTCTTTATAATATGTGTTCTTCAGTGTTACTTGGTTTCTCACTGACTATTGGGTTATTGGATCTATTGGGTATTCACTATTTAATACATTTTCTTTCTTGTTTTATTATTATTACCATTACTGTTTTAACTCTTTAGTTGTGAGTTCATTCTTCTATTATTATTTATTTATGTAGTTTTAATGCTTGGTACACTCATTGTGACTACTTAATGGATCTTGTTCCACTCAATTATTATATGTTGTATATGTTTTGATGTCCAAAATATCGTGGTCATATGTCTCGTTACAAAGTTTAATATTGTTCCATTATTTATTTACTAAACAAAATCTTTCATTTCGCATATTAAATATTGACTCATTATTATATCGTTTGTACGAATCTTTCGTACACAACTTATTGCTAACAAATTGCGTACACAAGTTATACATAAATCTTATTATCTAATTTTAATTAATTAAATATTTATTATGCTCTCGGCTTACTCATTGTGTGCTCATCTTTTTTAATTGCTGTTTAAATTGCTTATGAGTTTACTTGTATTCAAATTTCTTTTATATTAATTTGTTTTATTTATTAATATTATAACTTATAATCTGTGTTCGGGTAAAGCCCCACTGTTGGGTTCGTCAATTTATAACTTACCTAGTACGTACGTCTCTGTTTCTCTTCTCTATTCTAATTAATTAATATACCAATTTATATTGAATTTTAATTTATTAGGTGTCGTGGTGTTGTTAATTATATCTACCTTATCCTTCTATTTAATATAAGGGTGTTGGTGTGAGTAAAACTTATGTAGGTAGGGTGTTATTCGAAAATTCCGCTCAAGCCTATTTTGCTTTGAAGAGAATGAGAGAAATTTTGTATGGAATTCTCCTCTCTTTAATACCTGAGAAGTCCGCGAATAGCGCTGTGGTTCCCAGACAAGGAAATTTTGGAGGTTAACCCACCGCGTAGGGTGATTATTGGTTATACTCTCTATCTATTTTATTTCTTATTCACACTCCATTAAATCCTATATAAATGAGAAGATATTGAAATTCTGCAATGATTCTTTATTAGTTTTTAATATTTAATATCCAACAATATTGTTCTTACTTTAGATACGAAAAGCCTATAAGTCTGAATTAATCGATTATCGTTCGGTACAAGGTTTTATATTAAATTCAGTTATGGTTTTTTTATAATTCTTTTAAATACAGGGCGTGAAGGTTCTTTCAACTGTTGGGAAGATCAGAAAATACATAAATAGGAATACAAGGTTTTACAATATAAAGTTTTATTTTATTAAATATTATTTAAGTAATTGAAGCTTTACCGTCCGCTGGACATCGCAGCTCGAGGAGGCTGTTCACGTCTAACCTCTATTATTGTTTGGTCCGTATCGAGAGCAGATGAAATGATCTTCGTCCGTCTTGTCTCCAAAGTTGTAAATAAAGTGGAATTCTTGGTCCTTGGGTGATGCAGAAATACCACTCCTTTTGTTCACCAATGTCCAAGCTTGTGATTACGTGCTTCGACGAACTCCGAATCCAAATACGTTTTTCTATTGGAAGGTGTAAATTGCAAGTTCGAATGTAATTTGGTGGTTATTTTAGTTTCATTTGTTTTAGAGGATTAAATCTTTATGCAGGTAGTTATTTATCTGGTTTTATTACTTCATTAATTTAACATTCTGTTCATGATCCGAAATTGGGCAATCCAAGTTCTTCCTTTAATTTTAGTTACTTATTATCGTTTTATACTATCCAATTAGACAAATTGGTTAATGGTTATTTGACCCAAACTATTGCAATTTGTCATTCATTTATTGTAACGTTTGATGTATTTAGTATTCCAAATTAATCCAGTTTTTTATTGAGCATCTCTCTTAGTTAAACTCCTCTCGTTCATGTCATAAAATTCAATAATCAAAATCAACAAATTATATCCATCTTGTCGTCCATAGCAACAACCTTCTTTATTCTTATTCGATATTGTGTTATATTGTAATCATTTCATATAATATTCTTCCACTCATCAAAATAATTCCTTACTAAACTTCCATTATATCAGAATATAATCTTATTTATAGCTTGTTTACTAATTCCTATATATTTTGCCGGTTTTTCACTCTTAGTATGTTTCTTTTAATAAATATTATTTTTCCGTTACCAAACATTATCTATCGGTATCATTGCACTATGGCATTACCATAATTTGTTTAGTTTGAGTTTGTTTATTATTTATTATTAATTTCTACTAACTCATTGAATTATATTTAGTATTTGTTACTAATTTCTTTACCTAACCTTTCTGATCTGATTTTTTATATAATGTTATTGGCTGTTAGGCCTATTATTATACCTTGATCTACTTCTGAATTTAACTTGTTAACAATTATAGCCTTTTTATCCAAGTTTACAATTATAATCAACTTTTATCTACGTACATGTATACAAATAATTATCTTTATAATATCTAACAACAACTTTATCTTGACCTATAGATAACACATAAAAATGAAATTAATTAATACTCAATAACTGAGTTCAACCACAGTTATACAACAGTAAATGAATAATACATATTACTTAATTACTTTATATTCTATCAACAAGAAAACTTTCACATGAACACAAAATATAAAATCACAGTCATGATAATAACATAACATCATACAATTCATAACAAGTATTTTCAAGTAACTTAGAACGTACATTATTTACTCATTCTTATCTATTTTCATAACATCAATTACTCTGAAATAGTCAACATTAGTTTTTCTTTCTTACCATATTTATCAATGTTTTTTATTTACCTCTCACTGAACCTTGAGGTTTATCACTATTATCATTATTACATGCTTATCTTTTATTATTATTATTACCTTGCATTCTTATTACTTTTAAACAATTATGAGTTTATTTTCTGGCCTTTTTATAAGTGTGGAAAATTAAAATATTTTCTTCCCTATTCTAATTTTAATATTTTATTTATGTAACGTCGAGGACCGCATTTCTGTTACGTTACAATATATATAAACTTTCACGTATGAACTTACTATTCGTTGTCACTTCCCCAAACGTTTCGAGGTGATGTTCCTCTTCCTCAGTGGAACATCACCTCGAAACGTTTGGGGAAGTGACAACGAATAATAAGTTCATACGTATAAGTTTATATATATTAATAAATTTAATAAAGTGAACGAAGAGGATGAATCAACAAGATAATTATAATTTGTTTTACTTTTACTGGATGCATTCTCCTTTATCAACAAGACTTGATAACGGTCCGGGAGGAAGCGGATTCGGTTGACGAGTTCCTCCTAGGCTTCTTAGCCGGGCGTCTACGTGGACCAACGGTCACGTATTCGTCCGGCTCTTCCACCGGGAGGGGAGGTATCGGGTTTGGGAACTCGTCCGTCTTCATGCCTCGAGTCGATTCTGGTGGGGCTAGGCAGAAGCGAGCGACTCGACAGCAGTCTCTGCCAGACGTCAGGGATCTTAGGTCCGGCCGATGAAGGAGGAGCTGGGCTAATGACCAGCTTCGTTGAATACCAGTCCTTACCTAGACTGGTGTCCACTGGTCCCTTTACCCCGGTGCTGTCTCAAGCGGTGCTTACCACTGGTGGGGGCCCGCAATGATCAGCCGGGGCAGCGCTACTTAACAGCCGTGAGCAGTTAGGAGAAAGCACTGATGATGTACGGCACTCACCAAAAGCTCAGAGCAATCCTCGACACTCGTGGACGGTGTGATGTTTGCCAGCGACAGGTGGCCCTTAAAAAGTCTTCTCCCAGCTGTTTCTTCTACCAGCTACTTCGTTCACCGGAAGCAGCTGGCTCCTGGATCTTCTTTCAGCAGAAAATAGAATCCTCTGCTTAGCGAGAGACGGGCGACTGCAGCAAGCAGTAGTGGTTGTGTCCAAGCTGTAGCTAAAGAGCGTCGAAGAGAGCGTCTCTCCGATGGAGTGCATTCTAGCGGCGCTCTTTTGAGGCCCTGACCGGGATCCCTGATTGCCTCGCTGCGAACACGTCAGGTGTCACGTCCCGGCTGCTGATCCCTGATTGGCTCGCTGTGTGTTCGTCAGGTTTCACGTGCCGCCAGGTGTTCACGGCGCTGGGACCGGAGAGCAGACGTGTACCTCGTTGCCATCACAATATATTATAACAACACAATTTGCATTTATATAATGTACTGAATTCATGGGTGTAATCGTAATAAGAAGATGATACGTTATTTAAGTTGTAGAGTAACGTTGTCGTATGGTTATAATGTCACACGTTGTCTTGTCTGTGTCACTTTGTAGTACAAAGCTCTTTATTTATTTAAGTTTGTGTTGTAATTATTTTTATTAATTAAATTCGGCTATTGTTTTTGTTGTTGTTCAAAAAAATGTTTTAAATGTTCGATTATATTGGTTCTTCGGAATTTATTTATGGTGCGACGTTTCTTCGGTTGACTAGACGAATCTACGAAATCGATCTCTCACTAAAAGTACATTTTTATTTCATTAAATAATTACTTAATTACTTGAAGTGAAGTTGGATAACCGTGCAGTGTTGATATGACAATCTAAGTTTAGAATTATTCAAAATAAACTCATTTTGCCGCTGTCAGTGTTGCCATCCATTGAGAGATATCTACCTAATCTGTAATAGTCTAGTCTACTGAAATAAATCGTCTGACTCTATTTTTGTCGTATAAAATTATGGTTTATTTCTTGATAATATTCACTAAATTACTTTAAAAATATTATAAATTGTTACTTGTTTATTTTGGTTTACAATAATATTTATTTTTATGAAATCTTTTATCTCAGCGTTGGTTGTTTTGATTTGCAATTATCAGAATTATTATACTTATTTTTGGTTAAAATATTTATCTGACATGTGGGTCCTTTTAGACTGCAGAATACAAATAAAACAAACAGAAGACTTATACTACCATTATTGGGTAGTCGGAGTGATTACAAAATTAATTGCATCTTAATGAATAACAGAAAGTTTCATAGACATGTCTGGTTCCGACATTATAGATTAACTTGGTGTATGGTAACTGCGACCAATGAACTTTAAATGAATTAATAATTCTTTTATAACACATAAAATATAAACCCAATCAAGTTATAAATTAATTCAGTGTTCCAGGAAGACTGATTATTTATATTGGATTACTTTAAACAGGTAATCTGTTAATTCTTAGAACCGTAGTTAACTTGGTATTAATTTCTTTTAATAATGAAACAATGAAATATTTTAATAATATTAGAATCTTTCTTAAATCTAAGCACAAATTATTTTCTCAATTACCTTCGGATAATTAATCATGTCAATTGACAATTCTCAAAATTCTGGCTAGCTGTTGTTAAATTACCATCGGTTTAACTATGAATAAATTCATCGATATAACATTAATTCAAGCACTCTTAGTGTTTATATTGAAAAACTGTCATCATTTTTGTAACTTTCATCTATTAATTAATTAAAATTAAATTGAGAACTCTCTTTGTAATCAAAGTGATTACATGGTTTTACAATCTTGTGTTTTACATTGGTGCATTCTCTTGTGTTGAGAACTTAGTAATAATACTTCCAGCTACTGTCACATGACAGATGTATTTAATTATTATTATTATGCCTTACATTAGCGATAATAATTATACTACAATATTATGCTAGTAATGTACCATCTTTCTTGATATACAGATATCACCCTTTTTGTTTCTGATTAATTTTACAACTTGTTTTAGCTAAACTTTACATGGTGATTCCCATTCTGTCTGTTTTTGGTCATCTTGTTTACATCAATTAAAATATAAATACTACTCTAGGTAGTTCATCTTGGTACTGGTAGAACCCTTACAATATCTACTTGATTTTTTTTCCAAGAGATTTTAGTTTAATTATGTTTTAATTATTAATTCTTATTGATCTAAGTGAAAAGTACATGTAGTTAGGTTATGTGTCTCCCCACTCTAATGCAACAATGGGTTGACTGAGTTTATTTTCATTTACAATTTTTATTTTTTTTTACTTGTATTAGTGTTATTAATTATCACCTGTAATTTATCATTTGGTTCTTTTCTCTCTATTATCATTTTTTATAACTTATTTGGTCATTATTACTGTTATCTGACAATATTGGTTCTCTATTAACTTCGATTAATACTGGACATAATATGTTATCATACTGTTGTTTACAGCTTCTTATTATACTAATATTCTTATTACTCTCACTCTCCTGGTTATTATTGGATGCCCTACTCATTTACTAGATTAGTGGTCATATTCAGGTCATCTAATGTAGTCAGTTAGTGTTTTGGCTATCTGTCACTGTCTCATTCTGTACTTCGCTTGTCGTTGGCAATTTATTTCACCTTCAATCTATTTATTTCACTCACCTTCTTATCTAATAGTTAGTGTAAGTCCTCGTTTCTGCTTGTGGCACCATATTGATTGACATCATTATTATTATTGTTTTCTTCTTTATAATATGTGTTCTTCAGTGTTACTTGGTTTCTCACTGACTATTGGGTTATTGGATCTATTGGGTATTCACTATTTAATACATTTTCTTTCTTGTTTTATTATTATTACCATTACTGTTTTAACTCTTTAGTTGTGAGTTCATTCTTCTATTATTATTTATTTATGTAGTTTTAATGCTTGGTACACTCATTGTGACTACTTAATGGATCTTGTTCCACTCAATTATTATGATATGTTGTATATGTTTTGATGTCCAAAATATCATGGTCATATGTCTCGTTACAAAGTTTAATATTGTTCCATTATTTATTTACTAAACAAAATCTTTCATTTCGCATATTAAATATTGACTCATTATTATATCGTTTGTACGAATCTTTCGTACACAACTTATTGCTAACAAATTGCGTACACAAGTTATACATAAATCTTATTATCTAATTTTAATTAATTAAATATTTATTATGCTCTCGGCTTACTCATTGTGTGCTCATCTTTTTTTAATTGCTGATTAATTTGCTTCAATAATGAGTTTACTTGTATTCAAATTTCTTTTATATTAATTTGTTTTATTTATTAATATTATAACTTATAATCTGTGTTCGGGTAAAGCCCCACTGTTGGGTTCGTCAATTTATAACTTACCTAGTACGTACGTCTCTGTTTCTCTTCTCTATTCTAATTAATTAATATACCAATTTATATTGAATTTTAATTTATTAGGTGTCGTGGTGTTGTTAATTATATCTACCTTATCCTTCTATTTAATATAAGGGTGTTGGTGTGAGTAAAACTTATGTAGGTAGGGTGTTATTCGAAAATTCCGCTCAAGGCTATTTTGCTTTGAAGAGAATGAGAGAAATTTTGTATGGAATTCTCCTCTCTTTAATACCTGAGAAGTCCGCGAATAGCGCTGTGGTTCCCAGACAAGGAAATTTTGGAGGTTAACCCACCGCGTACGGTGATTATTGGTTATACTCTCTATCTATTTTATTTCTTATTCACACTCCATTAAATCCTATATAAATGAGAAGATATTGAAATTCTGCAATGATTCTTTATTAGTTTTTAATATTTAATATCCAACAATATTGTTCTTACTTTAGATACGAAAAGGCTATAAGTCTGAATTAATCGATTATCGTTCGGTACAAGGTTTTATATTAAATTCAGTTATGGTTTTTTTTATAATTCTTTTAAATACAGGGCGTGAAGGTTCTTTCAACTGTTGGGAAGATCAGAAAATACATAAATAGGAATACAAGGTATTACAATATAAAGTTTAATTTTATTAAATATTATTTAAGTAATTGAAGCTTTACCGTCCGCTGGACATCGCAGCTCGAGGCGGCTGTTCACGTCTAACCTCTATTATTGTTTGGTCCGTATCGAGAGCAGATGAAATGATCTTCGTCCGTCTTGTCTCCAAAGTTGTAAATAAAGTGGAATTCTTGGTCCGTGGGTGATGCAGAAATACCACTCCTTTTGTTCACCAATGTCCAAGCTTGTGATTACGTGCTTCGACGAACTCCGAATCCAAATACGTTTTTCTATTGGAAGGTATAAATTGCAAGTTCCAATGTAATTTGGTGGTTATTTTAGTTTCATTTGTTTTAGAGGATTAAATCTTTATGCAGGTAGTTATTTATCTGGTTTTATTACTTCATTAATTTAACATTCTGTTCATGATCCGAAATTGGGCAATCCAAGTTCTTCCTTTAATTTTAGTTACTTATTATCGTTTTATACTATCCAATTAGACAAATTGGTTAATGGTTATTTGACCCAAACTATTGCAATTTGTCATTCATTTATTGTACCGTTTGATGTATTTAGTATTCCAAATTAATCCAGTTTTTTATTGAGCATCTCTCTTAGTTAAACTCCTCTCGTTCATGTCATAAAATTCAATAATCAAAATCAACAAATTATATCCATCTTGTCGTCCATAGCAACAACCTTCTTTATTCTTATTCGATATTGTGTTATATTGTAATCATTTCATATAATATTCTTCCACTCATCAAAATAATTCCTTACTAAACTTCCATTATATCAGAATATAATCTTATTTATAGCTTGTTTACTAATTCCTATATATTTTGCCGGTTTTTCACTCTTAGTATGTTTCTTTTAATAAATATTATATTTCCGTTACGAAACATTATCTATTGGTATCATTGCACTATGGCATTACCATAATTTGTTTAGTTTGAGTTTGTTTATTATTTATTATTAATTTCTACTAACTCATTGAATTATATTTAGTATTTGTTACTAATTTCTTTACCTAACCTTTCTGATCTGATTTTTTATATAATGTTATTGGCTGTTAGGCCTATTATTATACCTTGATCTACTTCTGATTTTAACTTGTTAACAATTATAGCCTTTTTATCCAAGTTTACAATTATAATCAACTTTTATCTACGTACATGTATACAAATAATTATCTTTATAATATCTAACAACAACTTTATCTTGACCTATAGATAACACATAAAAATGAAATTAATTAATACTCAATAACTGAGTTCAACCACAGTTCTACAACAGTAAATGAATAATACATATTACTTAATTACTTTATATTCTATCAACAAGAAAACTTTCACATGAACACAAAATATAAAATCACAGTCATGATAATAACATAACATCATACAATTCATAACAAGTATTTTCGAGTAACTTAGAACGTACATTATTTACTCATTCTTATCTATTTTCATAACATCAATTACTCTGAAATAGTCAACATTAGTTTTTCTTTCTTACCATATTTATCAATGTTTTTTATTTACCTCTCACTGAACCTTGAGGTTTATCACTATTATCATTATTACATGCTTATCTTTTATTATTATTATTACCTTGCATTCTTATTACTTTTAAACAATTATGAGTTTATTTTCTGACCTTTTTATAAGTGTGGAAAATTAAAATATTTTCTTCCCTATTCTAATTTTAATATTTTATTTATGTAACGTCGAGGACCGCATTTCTGTTACGTTACAATATATATAAACTTTCACGTATGAACTTACTATTCGTTGTCACTTCCCCAAACGTTTCGAGGTGATGTTCCTCTTCCTCAGTGGAACATCACCTCGAAACGTTTGGGGAAGTGACAACGAATAATAAGTTCATACGTAAAAGTTTATATATATTAATAAATTTAATAAAGTGAACGAAGAGGATGAATCAACAAGATAATTATAATTTGTTTTACTTTTACTGGATGTATTCTCCTTTATCAACAAGACTTGATAACGGTCCGGGAGGAAGCGGATTCGGTTGACGAGTTCCTCCTACGCTTCTTAGCCGGGCGTCTACGCGGACCAACGGTCACGTATTCGTCCGGCTCTTCCACCGGGAGGGGAGGTATCGGGTTTGGGAACTCGTCCGTCTTCATGCCTCGAGTCGATTCTGGTGGGGCTAGGCAGAAGCGAGCGACTCGACAGCAGTCTCTGCCAGACGTCAGGGATCTTAGGTCCGGCCGATGAAGGAGGAGCTGGGCTAATGACCAGCTTCGTTGAATACCAGTCCTTACCTAGACTGGTGTCCACTGGTCCCTTTACCCCGGTGCTGTCTCAAGCGGTGCTTACCACTGGTGGGGGCCCGCAATGATCAGCCGGGGCAGCGCTACTTAACAGCCGTGAGCAGTTAGGAGAAAGCACTGATGATGTACGGCACTCACCAAAAGCTCAGAGCAATCCTCGACACTTGTGGACGGTGTGATGTTTGCCAGCGACAGGTGGCCCTTAAAAAGTCTTCTCCCAGCTGTTTCTTCTACCAGCTACTTCGTTCACCGGAAGCAGCTGGCTCCTGGATCTTCTTTCAGCAGAAAATAGAATCCTCTTCTTAGCGAGAGACGGGCGACTGCAGCAAGCAGTAGTGGTTGTGTCCAAGCTGTAGCTAAAGAGCGTCCAAGAGAGCGTCTCACCGATGGAGTGCATTCTAGCGGCGCTCTTTTGAGGCCCTGACCGGGATCCCTGATTGCCTCGCTGCGAACACGTCAGGTGTCACGTCCCGGCTGCTGATCCCTGATTGGCTCGCTGTGTGTTCGTCAGGTTTCACGTGCCGCCAGGTGTTCACGGCGCTGGGACCGGAGAGCAGACGTGTACCTCGTTGCCATCACAATATATTATAACAACACAATTTGCATTTATATAATGTACTGAATTCATGGGTGTAATCGTAATAAGAAGATGATACGTTATTTAAGTTGTAGAGTAACGTTGTCGTATGGTTATAATGTCACACGTTGTCTTGTCTGTGTCACTTTGTAGTACAAAGCTCTTTATTTATTTAAGTTTGTGTTGTAATTATTTTTATTAATTAAATTCGGCTATTGTTTTTGTTGTTGTTCAAAAAAATGTTTTAAATGTTCGATTATATTGGTTCTTCGGAATTTATTTATGGTGCGACGTTTCTTCGGTTGACTAGACGAATCTACGAAATCGATCTCTCACTAAAAGTACATTTTTATTTCATTAAATAATTACTTAATTACTTGAAGTGAAGTTGGATAACCGTGCAGTGTTGATATGACAATCTAAGTTTAGAATTATTCAAAATAAACTCATTTTGCCGCTGTCAGTGTTGCCATCCATTGAGAGATATCTACCTAATCTGTAATAGTCTAGTCTACTGAAATAAATCGTCTGACTCTATTTTTGTCGTATAAAATTATGGTTTATTTCTTGATAATATTCACTAAATTACTTTAAAAATATTATAAATTGTTACTTGTTTATTTTGGTTTACAATAATATTTATTTTTATGAAATCTTTTATCTCAGCGTTGGTTGTTTTGATTTGCAATTATCAGAATTATTATACTTATTTTTGGTTAAAATATTTATCTGACATGTGGGTCCTTTTAGACTGCAGAATACAAATAAAACAAACAGAAGACTTATACTACCATTATTGGGTAGTCGGAGTGATTACAAAATTAATTGCATCTTAATGAATAACAGAAAGTTTCATAGACATGTCTGGTTCCGACATTATAGATTAACTTGGTGTATGGTAACTGCGACCAATGAACTTTAAATGAATTAATAATTCTTTTATAACACATAAAATATAAACCCAATCAAGTTATAAATTAATTCAGTGTTCCAGGAAGACTGATTATTTATATTGGATTACTTTAAACAGGTAATCTGTTAATTCTTAGAACCGTAGTTAACTTGGTATTAATTTCTTTTAATAATGAAACAATGAAATATTTTAATAATATTAGAATCTTTCTTAAATCTAAGCACAAATTATTTTCTCAATTACCTTCGGATAATTAATCATGTCAATTGACAATTCTCAAAATTCTGGCTAGCTGTTGTTAAATTACCATCGGTTTAACTATGAATAAATTCATCGATATAACATTAATTCAAGCACTCTTAGTGTTTATATTGAAAAACTGTCATCATTTTTGTAACTTTCATCTATTAATTAATTAAAATTAAATTGAGAACTCTCTTTGTAATCAAAGTGATTACATGGTTTTACAATCTTGTGTTTTACATTGGTGCATTCTCTTGTGTTGAGAACTTAGTAATAATACTTCCAGCTACTGTCACATGACAGATGTATTTAATTATTATTATTATGCCTTACATTAGCGATAATAATTATACTACAATATTATGCTAGTAATGTACCATCTTTCTTGATATACAGATATCACCCTTTTTGTTTCTGATTAATTTTACAACTTGTTTTAGCTAAACTTTACATGGTGATTCCCATTCTGTCTGTTTTTGGTCATCTTGTTTACATCAATTAAAATATAAATACTACTCTAGGTAGTTCATCTTGGTACTGGTAGAACCCTTACAATATCTACTTGATTTTTTTCCAAGAGATTTTAGTTTAATTATGTTTTAATTATTAATTCTTATTGATCTAAGTGAAAAGTACATGTAGTTAGGTTATGTGTCTCCCCACTCTAATGCAACAATGGGTTGACTGAGTTTATTTTCATTTACAATTTTTATTTTTTTTTACTTGTATTAGTGTTATTAATTATCACCTGTAATTTATCATTTGGTTCTTTTCTCTCTATTATCATTTTTTATAACTTATTTGGTCATTATGACTGTTATCTGACAATATTGGTTCTCTATTAACTTCGATTAATACTGGACATAATATGTTATCATACTGTTGTTTACAGCTTCTTATTATACTAATATTCTTATTACTCTCACTCTCCTGGTTATTATTGGATGCCCTACTCATTTACTAGATTAGTGGTCATATTCAGGTCATCTAATGTAGTCAGTTAGTGTTTTGGCTATCTGTCACTGTCTCATTCTGTACTTCGCTTGTCGTTGGCAATTTATTTCACCTTCAATCTATTTATTTCACTCACCTTCTTATCTAATAGTTAGTGTAAGTCCTCGTTTCTGCTTGTGGCACCATATTGATTGACATCATTATTATTATTGTTTTCTTCTTTATAATATGTGTTCTTCAGTGTTACTTGGTTTCTCACTGACTATTGGGTTATTGGATCTATTGGGTATTCACTATTTAATACATTTTCTTTCTTGTTTTATTATTATTACCATTACTGTTTTAACTCTTTAGTTGTGAGTTCATTCTTCTATTATTATTTATTTATGTAGTTTTAATGCTTGGTACACTCATTGTGACTACTTAATGGATCTTGTTCCACTCAATTATTATGATATGTTGTATATGTTTTGATGTCCAAAATATCATGGTCATATGTCTCGTTACAAAGTTTAATATTGTTCCATTATTTATTTACTAAACAAAATCTTTCATTTCGCATATTAAATATTGACTCATTATTACATCGTTTGTACGAATCCTTCGTACACAACTTATTGCTAACAAATTGCGTACACAAGTTATACATAAATCTTATTATCTAATTTTAATTAATTAAATATTTATTATGCTCTCGGCTTACTCATTGTGTGCTCATCTTTTTTTAATTGCTGATTAATTTGCTTCAATAATGAGTTTACTTGTATTCAAATTTCTTTTATATTAATTTGTTTTATTTATTAATATTATAACTTATAATCTGTGTTCGGGTAAAGCCCCACTGTTGGGTTCGTCAATTTATAACTTACCTAGTACGTACGTCTCTGTTTCTCTTCTCTATTCTAATTAATTAATATACCAATTTATATTGAATTTTAATTTATTAGGTGTCGTGGTGTTGTTAATTATATCTACCTTATCCTTCTATTTAATATAAGGGTGTTGGTGTGAGTAAAACTTATGTAGGTAGGGTGTTATTCGAAAATTCCGCTCAAGCCTATTTTGCTTTGAAGAGAATGAGAGAAATTTTGTATGGAATTCTCCTCTCTTTAATACCTGAGAAGTCCGCGAATAGCGCTGTGGTTCCCAGACAAGGAAATTTTGGAGGTTAACCCACCGCGTACGGTGATTATTGGTTATACTCTCTATCTATTTTATTTCTTATTCACACTCCATTAAATCCTATATAAATGAGAAGATATTGAAATTCTGCAATGATTCTTTATTAGTTTTTAATATTTAATATCCAACAATATTGTTCTTACTTTAGATACGAAAAGGCTATAAGTCTGAATTAATCGATTATCGTTCGGTACAAGGTTTTATATTAAATTCAGTTATGGTTTTTTTATAATTCTTTTAAATACAGGGCGTGAAGGTTCTTTCAACTGTTGGGAAGATCAGAAAATACATAAATAGGAATACAAGGTATTACAATATAAAGTTTAATTTTATTAAATATTATTTAAGTAATTGAAGCTTTACCGTCCGCTGGACATCGCAGCTCGAGGCGGCTGTTCACGTCTAACCTCTATTATTGTTTGGTCCGTATCGAGAGCAGATGAAATGATCTTCGTCCGTCTTGTCTCCAAAGTTGTAAATAAAGTGGAATTCTTGGTCCGTGGGTGATGCAGAAATACCACTCCTTTTGTTCACCAATGTCCAAGCTTGTGATTACGTGCTTCGACGAACTCCGAATCCAAATACGTTTTTCTATTGGAAGGTATAAATTGCAAGTTCCAATGTAATTTGGTGGTTATTTTAGTTTCATTTGTTTTAGAGGATTAAATCTTTATGCAGTTAGTTATTTATCTGGTTTTATTACTTCATTAATTTAACATTCTGTTCATGATCCGAAATTGGGCAATCCAAGTTCTTCCTTTAATTTTAGTTACTTATTATCGTTTTATACTATCCAATTAGACAAATTGGTTAATGGTTATTTGACCCAAACTATTGCAATTTGTCATTCATTTATTGTACCGTTTGATGTATTTAGTATTCCAAATTAATCCAGTTTTTTATTGAGCATCTCTCTTAGTTAAACTCCTCTCGTTCATGTCATAAAATTCAATAATCGAAATCAACAAATTATATCCATCTTGTCGTCCATAGCAACAACCTTCTTTATTCTTATTCGATATTGTGTTATATTGTAATCATTTCATATAATATTCTTCCACTCATCAAAATAATTCCTTACTAAACTTCCATTATATCAGAATATAATCTTATTTATAGCTTGTTTACTAATTCCTATATATTTTGCCGGTTTTTCACTCTTAGTATGTTTCTTTTAATAAATATTATATTTCCGTTACGAAACATTATCTATTGGTATCATTGCACTATGGCATTACCATAATTTGTTTAGTTTGAGTTTGTTTATTATTTATTATTAATTTCTACTAACTCATTGAATTATATTTAGTATTTGTTACTAATTTCTTTACCTAACCTTTCTGATCTGATTTTTTATATAATGTTATTGGCTGTTAGGCCTATTATTATACCTTGATCTACTTCTGATTTTAACTTGTTAACAATTATAGCCTTTTTATCCAAGTTTACAATTATAATCAACTTTTATCTACGTACATGTATACAAATAATTATCTTTATAATATCTAACAACAACTTTATCTTGACCTATAGATAACACATAAAAATGAAATTAATTAATACTCAATAACTGAGTTCAACCACAGTTCTACAACAGTAAATGAATAATACATATTACTTAATTACTTTATATTCTATCAACAAGAAAACTTTCACATGAACACAAAATATAAAATCACAGTCATGATAATAACATAACATCATACAATTCATAACAAGTATTTTCGAGTAACTTAGAACGTACATTATTTACTCATTCTTATCTATTTTCATAACATCAATTACTCTGAAATAGTCAACATTAGTTTTTCTTTCTTACCATATTTATCAATGTTTTTTATTTACCTCTCACTGAACCTTGAGGTTTATCACTATTATCATTATTACATGCTTATCTTTTATTATTATTATTACCTTGCATTCTTATTACTTTTAAACAATTATGAGTTTATTTTCTGACCTTTTTATAAGTGTGGAAAATTAAAATATTTTCTTCCCTATTCTAATTTTAATATTTTATTTATGTAACGTCGAGGACCGCATTTCTGTTACGTTACAATATATATAAACTTTCACGTATGAACTTACTATTCGTTGTCACTTCCCCAAACGTTTCGAGGTGATGTTCCTCTTCCTCAGTGGAACATCACCTCGAAACGTTTGGGGAAGTGACAACGAATAATAAGTTCATACGTAAAAGTTTATATATATTAATAAATTTAATAAAGTGAACGAAGAGGATGAATCAACAAGATAATTATAATTTGTTTTACTTTTACTGGATGTATTCTCCTTTATCAACAAGACTTGATAACGGTCCGGGAGGAAGCGGATTCGGTTGACGAGTTCCTCCTACGCTTCTTAGCCGGGCGTCTACGCGGACCAACGGTCACGTATTCGTCCGGCTCTTCCACCGGGAGGGGAGGTATCGGGTTTGGGAACTCGTCCGTCTTCATGCCTCGAGTCGATTCTGGTGGGGCTAGGCAGAAGCGAGCGACTCGACAGCAGTCTCTGCCAGACGTCAGGGATCTTAGGTCCGGCCGATGAAGGAGGAGCTGGGCTAATGACCAGCTTCGTTGAATACCAGTCCTTACCTAGACTGGTGTCCACTGGTCCCTTTACCCCGGTGCTGTCTCAAGCGGTGCTTACCACTGGTGGGGGCCCGCAATGATCAGCCGGGGCAGCGCTACTTAACAGCCGTGAGCAGTTAGGAGAAAGCACTGATGATGTACGGCACTCACCAAAAGCTCAGAGCAATCCTCGACACTTGTGGACGGTGTGATGTTTGCCAGCGACAGGTGGCCCTTAAAAAGTCTTCTCCCAGCTGTTTCTTCTACCAGCTACTTCGTTCACCGGAAGCAGCTGGCTCCTGGATCTTCTTTCAGCAGAAAATATAATCCTCTTCTTAGCGAGAGACGGGCGACTGCAGCAAGCAGTAGTGGTTGTGTCCAAGCTGTAGCTAAAGAGCGTCCAAGAGAGCGTCTCACCGATGGAGTGCATTCTAGCGGCGCTCTTTTGAGGCCCTGACCGGGATCCCTGATTGCCTCGCTGCGAACACGTCAGGTGTCACGTCCCGGCTGCTGATCCCTGATTGGCTCGCTGTGTGTTCGTCAGGTTTCACGTGCCGCCAGGTGTTCACGGCGCTGGGACCGGAGAGCAGACGTGTACCTCGTTGCCATCACAATATATTATAACAACACAATTTGCATTTATATAATGTACTGAATTCATGGGTGTAATCGTAATAAGAAGATGATACGTTATTTAAGTTGTAGAGTAACGTTGTCGTATGGTTATAATGTCACACGTTGTCTTGTCTGTGTCACTTTGTAGTACAAAGCTCTTTATTTATTTAAGTTTGTGTTGTAATTATTTTTATTAATTAAATTCGGCTATTGTTTTTGTTGTTGTTCAAAAAAATGTTTTAAATGTTCGATTATATTGGTTCTTCGGAATTTATTTATGGTGCGACGTTTCTTCGGTTGACTAGACGAATCTACGAAATCGATCTCTCTCTAAAAGTACATTTTTATTTCATTAAATAATTACTTAATTACTTGAAGTGAAGTTGGATAACCGTGCAGTGTTGATATGACAATCTAAGTTTAGAATTATTCAAAATAAACTCATTTTGCCACTGTCAGTGTTGCCATCCATTGCGAGATATCTACCTAATCTGTAATAGTCTAGTCTACTGAAATAAATCGTCTGACTCTATTTTTGTCGTATAAAATTATGGTTTATTTCTTGATAATATTCACTAAATTACTTTAAAAATATTATAAATTGTTACTTGTTTATTTTGGTTTACAATAATATTTATTTTTATGAAATCTTTTAACTCAGCGTTGGTTGTTTTGATTTGCAATTATCAGAATTATTATACTTATTTTTGGTTAAAATATTTATCTGACATGTGGGTCCTTTTAGACTGCAGAATACAAATAAAACAAACAGAAGACTTATACTAACATTATTGGGTAGTCGCAGTGATTACAAAATTAATTGCATCTTAATGAATAACAGAAAGTTTCATAGACATGTCTGGTTCCGACATTATAGATTAACTTGGTGTATGGTAACTGCGACCAATGAACTTTAAATGAATTAATAATTCTTTTATAACACATAAAATATAAACCCAATAAAGTTATAAATTAATTCAGTGTTCCAGGAAGACTGATTATTTATATTGGATTACTTTAAACAGGTAATCTGTTAATTCTTAGAACCGTAGTTAACTTGGTATTAATTTCTTTTAATAATGAAACAATGAAATATTTTAATAATATTAGAATCTTTCTTAAATCTAAGCACAAATTATTTTCTCAATTACCTTCGGATAATTAATCATGTCAATTGACAATTCTCAAAATTCTGGCTAGCTGTTGTTAAATTACCATCGGTTTAACTATGAATAAATTCATCGATATAACATTAATTCAAGCACTCTTAGTGTTTATATTGAAAAACTGTCATCATTTTTGTAACTTTCATCTATTAATTAATTAAAATTAAATTGAGAACTCTCTTTGTAATCAAAGTGATTACATGGTTTTACAATCTTGTGTTTTACATTGGTGCATTCTCTTGTGTTGAGAACTTAGTAATAATACTTCCAGCTACTGTCACATGACAGATGTATTTAATTATTATTATTATGCCTTACATTAGCGATAATAATTATACTACAATATTATGCTAGTAATGTACCATCTTTCTTGATATACAGATATCACCCTTTTTGTTTCTGATTAATTTTACAACTTGTTTTAGCTAAACTTTACATGGTGATTCCCATTCTGTCTGTTTTTGGTCATCTTGTTTACATCAATTAAAATATAAATACTACTCTAGGTAGTTCATCTTGGTACTGGTAGAACCCTTACAATATCTACTTGATTTTTTTTTCCAAGAGATTTTAGTTTAATTATGTTTTAATTATTAATTCTTATTGATCTAAGTGAAAAGTACATGTAGTTAGGTTATGTGTCTCCCCACTCTAATGCAACAATGGGTTGACTGAGTTTATTTTCATTTACAATTTTTATTTTTTTTTACTTGTATTAGTGTTATTAATTATCACCTGTAATTTATCATTTGGTTCTTTTCTCTCTATTATCATTTTTTATAACTTATTTGGTCATTATTACTGTTATCTGACAATATTGGTTCTCTATTAACTTCGATTAATACTGGACATAATATGTTATCATACTGTTGTTTACAGCTTCTTATTATACTAATATTCTTATTACTCTCACTCTCCTGGTTATTATTGGATGCCCTACTCATTTACTAGATTAGTGGTCATATTCAGGTCATCTAATGTAGTCAGTTAGTGTTTTGGCTATCTGTCACTGTCTCATTCTGTACTTCGCTTGTCGTTGGCAATTTATTTCACCTTCAATCTATTTATTTCACTCACCTTCTTATCTAATAGTTAGTGTAAGTCCTCGTTTCTGCTTGTGGCACCATATTGATTGACATCATTATTATTATTGTTTTCTTCTTTATAATATGTGTTCTTCAGTGTTACTTGGTTTCTCACTGACTATTGGGTTATTGGATCTATTGGGTATTCACTATTTAATACATTTTCTTTCTTGTTTTATTATTATTACCATTACTGTTTTAACTCTTTAGTTGTGAGTTCATTCTTCTATTATTATTTATTTATGTAGTTTTAATGCTTGGTACACTCATTGTGACTACTTAATGGATCTTGTTCCACTCAATTATTATGATATGTTGTATATGTTTTGATGTCCAAAATATCGTGGTCATATGTCTCGTTACAAAGTTTAATATTGTTCCATTATTTATTTACTAAACAAAATCTTTCATTTCGCATATTAAATATTGACTCATTATTATATCGTTTGTACGAATCTTTCGTACACAACTTATTGCTAACAAATTGCGTACACAAGTTATACATAAATCTTATTATCTAATTTTAATTAATTAAATATTTATTATTCTCTCGGCTTACTCATTGTGTGCTCATCTTTTTTTAATTGCTGATTAATTTGCTTCAATAATGAGTTTACTTGTATTCAAATTTCTTTTATATTAATTTGTTTTATTTATTAATATTATAACTTATAATCTGTGTTCGGGTAAAGCCCCACTGTTGGGTTCGTCAATTTATAACTTACCTAGTACGTACGTCTCTGTTTCTCTTCTCTATTCTAATTAATTAATATACCAATTTATATTGAATTTTAATTTATTAGGTGTCGTGGTGTTGTTAATTATATCTACCTTATCCTTCTATTTAATATAAGGGTGTTGGTGTGAGTAAAACTTATGTAGGTAGGGTGTTATTCGAAAATTCCGCTCAAGCCTATTCTGCTTTGAAGAGAATGAGAGAAATTTTGTATGGAATTCTCCTCTCTTTAATACCTGAGAAGTCCGCGAATAGCGCTGTGGTTCCCAGACAAGGAAATTTTGGAGGTTAACCCACCGCGTACGGTGATTATTGGTTATACTCTCTATCTATTTTATTTCTTATTCACACTCCATTAAACCCTACATAAATAAGAAGATATTGAAATTCTGCAATGATTCTTTATTAGTTTTTAATATTTAATATCCAACAATATTGTTCTTACTTTAGATACGAAAAGGCTATAAGTCTGAATTAATCGATTATCGTTCGGTACAAGGTTTTATATTAAATTCAGTTATGGTTTTTTATAATTCTTTTAAATACAGGGCGTGAAGGTTCTTTCAACTGTTGGGAAGATCAGAAAATACATAAATAGGAATACAAGGTATTACAATATAAAGTTTTATTTTATTAAATATTATTTCAGTAATTGAAGCTTTACCGTCCGCTGGACATCGCAGCTCGAGGAGGCTGTTCACGTCTAACCTCTATTATTGTTTGGTCCGTATCGAGAGCAGATGAAATGATCTTCGTCCGTCTTGTCTCCAAAGTTGTAAATAAAGTGGAATTCTTGGTCCTTGGGTGATGCAGAAATACCACTCCTTTTGTTCACCAATGTCCAAGCTTGTGATTACGTGCTTCGACGAACTCCGAATCCAAATACGTTTTTCTATTGGAAGGTATAAATTGCAAGTTCCAATGTAATTTGGTGGTTATTTTAGTTTCATTTGTTTTAGAGGATTAAATCTTTATGCAGGTAGTTATTTATCTGGTTTTATTACTTCATTAATTTAACATTCTGTTCATGATCCGAAATTGGGCAATCCAAGTTCTTCCTTTAATTTTAGTTACTTATTATCGTTTTATACTATCCAATTAGACAAATTGGTTAATGGTTATTTGACCCAAACTATTGCAATTTGTCATTCATTTATTGTACCGTTTGATGTATTTAGTATTCCAAATTAATCCAGTTTTTTATTGAGCATCTCTCTTAGTTAAACTCCTCTCGTTCATGTCATAAAATTCAATAATCAAAATCAACAAATTATATCCATCTTGTCATCCATAGCAACAACCTTCTTTATTCTTATTCGATATTGTGTTATATTGTAATCATTTCATATAATATTCTTCCACTCATCAAAATAATTCCTTACTAAACTTCCATTATATCAGAATATAATCTTATTTATAGCTTGTTTACTAATTCCTATATATTTTGCCGGTTTTTCACTCTTAGTATGTTTCTTTTAATAAATATTATATTTCCGTTACGAAACATTATCTATTGGTATCATTGCACTATGGCATTACCATAATTTGTTTAGTTTGAGTTTGTTTATTATTTATTATTAATTTCTACTAACTCATTGAATTATATTTAGTATTTGTTACTAATTTCTTTACCTAACCTTTCTGATCTGATTTTTTATATAATGTTATTGGCTGTTAGGCCTATTATTATACCTTGATCTACTTCTGATTTTAACTTGTTAACAATTATAGCCTTTTTATCCAAGTTTACAATTATAATCAACTTTTATCTACGTACATGTATACAAATAATTATCTTTATAATATCTAACAACAACTTTATCTTGACCTATAGATAACACATAAAAATGAAATTAATTAATACTCAATAACTGAGTTCAACCACAGTTCTACAACAGTAAATGAATAATACATATTACTTAATTACTTTATATTCTATCAACAAGAAAACTTTCACATGAACACAAAATATAAAATCACAGTCATGATAATAACATAACATCATACAATTCATAACAAGTATTTTCGAGTAACTTAGAACGTACATTATTTACTCATTCTTATCTATTTTCATAACATCACTTACTCTGAAATAGTCAACATTAGTTTTTCTTTCTTACCATATTTATCAATGTTTTTTATTTACCTCTCACTGAACCTTGAGGTTTATCACTATTATCATTATTACATGCTTATCTTTTATTATTATTATTACCTTGCATTCTTATTACTTTTAAACAATTATGAGTTTATTTTCTGACCTTTTTATAAGTGTGGAAAATTAAAATATTTTCTTCCCTATTCTAATTTTAATATTTTATTTATGTAACGTCGAGGACCGCATTTCTGTTACGTTACAATATATATAAACTTTCACATATGAACTTACTATTCGTTGTCACTTCCCCAAACGTTTCGAGGTGATGTTCCTCTTCCTCAGTGGAACATCACCTCGAAACGTTTGGGGAAGTGACAACGAATAATAAGTTCATACGTAAAAGTTTATATATATTAATAAATTTAATAAAGTGAACGAAGGGGATGAATCAACAAGATAATTATAATTTGTTTTACTTTTACTGGATGCATTCTCCTTTATCAACAAGACTTGATAACGGTCCGGGAGGAAGCGGATTCGGTTGACGAGTTCCTCCTAGGCTTCTTAGCCGGGCGTCTACGCGGACCAACGGTCATGTATTCGTCCGGCTCTTCCACCGGGAGGGGAGGTATCGGGTTTGGGAACTCGTCCGTCTTCATGCCTCGAGTCGATTCTGGTGGGGCTAGGCAGAAGCGAGCGACTCGACAGCAGTCTCTGCCAGACGTCAGGGATCTTAGGTCCGGCCGATGAAGGAGGAGCTGGGCTAATGACCAGCTTCGTTGAATACCAGTCCTTACCTAGACTGGTGTCCACTGGTCCCTTTACCCCGGTGCTGTCTCAAGCGGTGCTTACCACTGGTGGGGGCCCGCAATGATCAGCCGGGGCAGCGCTACTTAACAGCCGTGAGCAGTTAGGAGAAAGCACTGATGATGTACGGCACTCACCAAAAGCTCAGAGCAATCCTCGACACTTGTGGACGGTGTGATGTTTGCCAGCGACAGGTGGCCCTTAAAAAGTCTTCTCCCAGCTGTTTCTTCTACCAGCTACTTCGTTCACCGGAAGCAGCTGGCTCCTGGATCTTCTTTCAGCAGAAAATAGAATCCTCTTCTTAGCGAGAGACGGGCGACTGCAGCAAGCAGTAGTGGTTGTGTCCAAGCTGTAGCTAAAGAGCGTCTCACCGATGGAGTGCATTCTAGCGGCGCTCTTTTGAGGCCCTGACCGGGATCCCTGATTGCCTTGCTGTGAACACGTCAGGTGTCACGTCCCGGCTGCTGATCCCTGATTGGCTCGCTGTGTGTTCGTCAGGTTTCACGTGCCGCCAGGTGTTCACGGCGCTGGGACCGGAGAGCAGACGTGTACCTCGTTGCCATCACAATATATTATAACAACACAATTTGCATTTATATAATGTACTGAATTCATGGGTGTAATCGTAATAAGAAGATGATACGTTATTTAAGTTGTAGAGTAACGTTGTCGTATGGTTATAATGTCACACGTTGTCTTGTCTGTGTCACTTTGTAGTACAAAGCTCTTTATTTATTTAAGTTTGTGTTGTAATTATTTTTATTAATTAAATTCGGCTATTGTTTTTGTTGTTGTTCAAAAAAATGTTTTAAATGTTCGATTATATTGGTTCTTCGGAATTTATTTATGGTGCGACGTTTCTTCGGTTGACTAGACGAATCTACGAAATCGATCTCTCTCTAAAAGTACATTTTTATTTCATTAAATAATTACTTAATTACTTGAAGTGAAGTTGGATAACCGTGCAGTGTTGATATGACAATCTAAGTTTAGAATTATTCAAAATAAACTCATTTTGCCGCTGTCAGTGTTGCCATCCATTGCGAGATATCTACCTAATCTGTAATAGTCTAGTCTACTGAAATAAATCGTCTGACTCTATTTTTGTCGTATAAAATTACGGTTTATTTCTTGATAATATTCACTAAATTACTTTAAAAATATTATAAATTGTTACTTGTTTATTTTGGTTTACAATAATATTTATTTTTATGAAATCTTTTATCTCAGCGTTGGTTGTTTTGATTTGCAATTATCAGAATTATTATACTTATTTTTGGTTAAAATATTTATCTGACATGTGGGTCCTTTTAGACTGCAGAATACAAATAAAACAAACAGAAGACTTATACTACCATTATTGGGTAGTCGGAGTGATTACAAAATTAATTGCATCTTAATGAATAACAGAAAGTTTCATAGACATGTCTGGTTCCGACATTATAGATTAACTTGGTGTATGGTAACTGCGACCAATGAACTTTAAATGAATTAATAATTCTTTTATAACACATAAAATATAAACCCAATAAAGTTATAAATTAATTCAGTGTTCCAGGAAGACTGATTATTTATATTGGATTACTTTAAACAGGTAATCTGTTAATTCTTAGAACCGTAGTTAACTTGGTATTAATTTCTTTTAATAATGAAACAATGAAATATTTTAATAATATTAGAATCTTTCTTAAATCTAAGCACAAATTATTTTCTCAATTACCTTCGGATAATTAATCATGTCAATTGACAATTCTCAAAATTCTGGCTAGCTGTTGTAAAATTACCATCGGTTTAACTATGAATAAATTCATCGATATAACATTAATTCAAGCACTCTTAGTGTTTATATTGAAAAACTGTCATCATTTTTGTAACTTTCATCTATTAATTAATTAAAATTAAATTGAGAACTCTCTTTGTAATCAAAGTGATTACATGGTTTTACAATCTTGTGTTTTACATTGGTGCATTCTCTTGTGTTGAGAACTTAGTAATAATACTTCCAGCTACTGTCACATGACAGATGTATTTAATTATTATTATTATGCCTTACATTAGCGATAATAATTATACTACAATATTATGCTAGTAATGTACCATCTTTCTTGATATACAGATATCACCCTTTTTGTTTCTGATTAATTTTACAACTTGTTTTAGCTAAACTTTACATGGTGATTCCCATTCTGTCTGTTTTTGGTCATCTTGTTTACATCAATTAAAATATAAATACTACTCTAGGTAGTTCATCTTGGTACTGGTAGAACCCTTACAATATCTACTTGATTTTTTTTTCCAAGAGATTTTAGTTTAATTATGTTTTAATTATTAATTCTTATTGATCTAAGTGAAAAGTACATGTAGTTAGGTTATGTGTCTCCCCACTCTAATGCAACAATGGGTTGACTGAGTTTATTTTCATTTACAATTTTTATTTTTTTTTACTTGTATTAGTGTTATTAATTATCACCTGTAATTTATCATTTGGTTCTTTTCTCTCTATTATCATTTTTTATAACTTATTTGGTCATTATTACTGTTATCTGACAATATTGGTTCTCTATTAACTTCGATTAATACTGGACATAATATGTTATCATACTGTTGTTTACAGCTTCTTATTATACTAATATTCTTATTACTCTCACTCTCCTGGTTATTATTGGATGCCCTACTCATTTACTAGATTAGTGGTCATATTCAGGTCATCTAATGTAGTCAGTTAGTGTTTTGGCTATCTGTCACTGTCTCATTCTGTACTTCGCTTGTCGTTGGCAATTTATTTCACCTTCAATCTATTTATTTCACTCACCTTCTTATCTAATAGTTAGTGTAAGTCCTCGTTTCTGCTTGTGGCACCATATTGATTGACATCATTATTATTATTGTTTTCTTCTTTATAATATGTGTTCTTCAGTGTTACTTGGTTTCTCACTGACTATTGGGTTATTGGATCTATTGGGTATTCACTATTTAATACATTTTCTTTCTTGTTTTATTATTATTACCATTACTGTTTTAACTCTTTAGTTGTGAGTTCATTCTTCTATTATTATTTATTTATGTAGTTTTAATGCTTGGTACACTCATTGTGACTACTTAATGGATCTTGTTCCACTCAATTATTATGATATGTTGTATATGTTTTGATGTCCAAAATATCGTGGTCATATGTCTCGTTACAAAGTTTAATATTGTTCCATTATTTATTTACTAAACAAAATCTTTCATTTCGCATATTAAATATTGACTCATTATTATATCGTTTGTACGAATCTTTCGTACACAACTTATTGCTAACAAATTGCGTACACAAGTTATACATAAATCTTATTATCTAATTTTAATTAATTAAATATTTATTATTCTCTCGGCTTACTCATTGTGTGCTCATCTTTTTTTAATTGCTGATTAATTTGCTTCAATAATGAGTTTACTTGTATTCAAATTTCTTTTATATTAATTTGTTTTATTTATTAATATTATAACTTATAATCTGTGTTCGGGTAAAGCCCCACTGTTGGGTTCGTCAATTTATAACTTACCTAGTACGTACGTCTCTGTTTCTCTTCTCTATTCTAATTAATTAATATACCAATTTATATTGAATTTTAATTTATTAGGTGTCGTGGTGTTGTTAATTATATCTACCTTATCCTTCTATTTAATATAAGGGTGTTGGTGTGAGTAAAACTTATGTAGGTAGGGTGTTATTCGAAAATTCCGCTCAAGCCTATTCTGCTTTGAAGAGAATGAGAGAAATTTTGTATGGAATTCTCCTCTCTTTAATACCTGAGAAGTCCGCGAATAGCGCTGTGGTTCCCAGACAAGGAAATTTTGGAGGTTAACCCACCGCGTACGGTGATTATTGGTTATACTCTCTATCTATTTTATTTCTTATTCACACTCCATTAAACCCTACATAAATAAGAAGATATTGAAATTCTGCAATGATTCTTTATTAGTTTTTAATATTTAATATCCAACAATATTGTTCTTACTTTAGATACGAAAAGGCTATAAGTCTGAATTAATCGATTATCGTTCGGTACAAGGTTTTATATTAAATTCAGTTATGGTTTTTTATAATTCTTTTAAATACAGGGCGTGAAGGTTCTTTCAACTGTTGGGAAGATCAGAAAATACATAAATAGGAATACAAGGTATTACAATATAAAGTTTTATTTTATTAAATATTATTTCAGTAATTGAAGCTTTACCGTCCGCTGGACATCGCAGCTCGAGGAGGCTGTTCACGTCTAACCTCTATTATTGTTTGGTCCGTATCGAGAGCAGATGAAATGATCTTCGTCCGTCTTGTCTCCAAAGTTGTAAATAAAGTGGAATTCTTGGTCCTTGGGTGATGCAGAAATACCACTCCTTTTGTTCACCAATGTCCAAGCTTGTGATTACGTGCTTCGACGAACTCCGAATCCAAATACGTTTTTCTATTGGAAGGTATAAATTGCAAGTTCCAATGTAATTTGGTGGTTATTTTAGTTTCATTTGTTTTAGAGGATTAAATCTTTATGCAGGTAGTTATTTATCTGGTTTTATTACTTCATTAATTTAACATTCTGTTCATGATCCGAAATTGGGCAATCCAAGTTCTTCCTTTAATTTTAGTTACTTATTATCGTTTTATACTATCCAATTAGACAAATTGGTTAATGGTTATTTGACCCAAACTATTGCAATTTGTCATTCATTTATTGTACCGTTTGATGTATTTAGTATTCCAAATTAATCCAGTTTTTTATTGAGCATCTCTCTTAGTTAAACTCCTCTCGTTCATGTCATAAAATTCAATAATCAAAATCAACAAATTATATCCATCTTGTCATCCATAGCAACAACCTTCTTTATTCTTATTCGATATTGTGTTATATTGTAATCATTTCATATAATATTCTTCCACTCATCAAAATAATTCCTTACTAAACTTCCATTATATCAGAATATAATCTTATTTATAGCTTGTTTACTAATTCCTATATATTTTGCCGGTTTTTCACTCTTAGTATGTTTCTTTTAATAAATATTATATTTCCGTTACGAAACATTATCTATTGGTATCATTGCACTATGGCATTACCATAATTTGTTTAGTTTGAGTTTGTTTATTATTTATTATTAATTTCTACTAACTCATTGAATTATATTTAGTATTTGTTACTAATTTCTTTACCTAACCTTTCTGATCTGATTTTTTATATAATGTTATTGGCTGTTAGGCCTATTATTATACCTTGATCTACTTCTGATTTTAACTTGTTAACAATTATAGCCTTTTTATCCAAGTTTACAATTATAATCAACTTTTATCTACGTACATGTATACAAATAATTATCTTTATAATATCTAACAACAACTTTATCTTGACCTATAGATAACACATAAAAATGAAATTAATTAATACTCAATAACTGAGTTCAACCACAGTTCTACAACAGTAAATGAATAATACATATTACTTAATTACTTTATATTCTATCAACAAGAAAACTTTCACATGAACACAAAATATAAAATCACAGTCATGATAATAACATAACATCATACAATTCATAACAAGTATTTTCGAGTAACTTAGAACGTACATTATTTACTCATTCTTATCTATTTTCATAACATCACTTACTCTGAAATAGTCAACATTAGTTTTTCTTTCTTACCATATTTATCAATGTTTTTTATTTACCTCTCACTGAACCTTGAGGTTTATCACTATTATCATTATTACATGCTTATCTTTTATTATTATTATTACCTTGCATTCTTATTACTTTTAAACAATTATGAGTTTATTTTCTGACCTTTTTATAAGTGTGGAAAATTAAAATATTTTCTTCCCTATTCTAATTTTAATATTTTATTTATGTAACGTCGAGGACCGCATTTCTGTTACGTTACAATATATATAAACTTTCACATATGAACTTACTATTCGTTGTCACTTCCCCAAACGTTTCGAGGTGATGTTCCTCTTCCTCAGTGGAACATCACCTCGAAACGTTTGGGGAAGTGACAACGAATAATAAGTTCATACGTAAAAGTTTATATATATTAATAAATTTAATAAAGTGAACGAAGGGGATGAATCAACAAGATAATTATAATTTGTTTTACTTTTACTGGATGCATTCTCCTTTATCAACAAGACTTGATAACGGTCCGGGAGGAAGCGGATTCGGTTGACGAGTTCCTCCTAGGCTTCTTAGCCGGGCGTCTACGCGGACCAACGGTCATGTATTCGTCCGGCTCTTCCACCGGGAGGGGAGGTATCGGGTTTGGGAACTCGTCCGTCTTCATGCCTCGAGTCGATTCTGGTGGGGCTAGGCAGAAGCGAGCGACTCGACAGCAGTCTCTGCCAGACGTCAGGGATCTTAGGTCCGGCCGATGAAGGAGGAGCTGGGCTAATGACCAGCTTCGTTGAATACCAGTCCTTACCTAGACTGGTGTCCACTGGTCCCTTTACCCCGGTGCTGTCTCAAGCGGTGCTTACCACTGGTGGGGGCCCGCAATGATCAGCCGGGGCAGCGCTACTTAACAGCCGTGAGCAGTTAGGAGAAAGCACTGATGATGTACGGCACTCACCAAAAGCTCAGAGCAATCCTCGACACTTGTGGACGGTGTGATGTTTGCCAGCGACAGGTGGCCCTTAAAAAGTCTTCTCCCAGCTGTTTCTTCTACCAGCTACTTCGTTCACCGGAAGCAGCTGGCTCCTGGATCTTCTTTCAGCAGAAAATAGAATCCTCTTCTTAGCGAGAGACGGGCGACTGCAGCAAGCAGTAGTGGTTGTGTCCAAGCTGTAGCTAAAGAGCGTCTCACCGATGGAGTGCATTCTAGCGGCGCTCTTTTGAGGCCCTGACCGGGATCCCTGATTGCCTTGCTGTGAACACGTCAGGTGTCACGTCCCGGCTGCTGATCCCTGATTGGCTCGCTGTGTGTTCGTCAGGTTTCACGTGCCGCCAGGTGTTCACGGCGCTGGGACCGGAGAGCAGACGTGTACCTCGTTGCCATCACAATATATTATAACAACACAATTTGCATTTATATAATGTACTGAATTCATGGGTGTAATCGTAATAAGAAGATGATACGTTATTTAAGTTGTAGAGTAACGTTGTCGTATGGTTATAATGTCACACGTTGTCTTGTCTGTGTCACTTTGTAGTACAAAGCTCTTTATTTATTTAAGTTTGTGTTGTAATTATTTTTATTAATTAAATTCGGCTATTGTTTTTGTTGTTGTTCAAAAAAATGTTTTAAATGTTCGATTATATTGGTTCTTCGGAATTTATTTATGGTGCGACGTTTCTTCGGTTGACTAGACGAATCTACGAAATCGATCTCTCTCTAAAAGTACATTTTTATTTCATTAAATAATTACTTAATTACTTGAAGTGAAGTTGGATAACCGTGCAGTGTTGATATGACAATCTAAGTTTAGAATTATTCAAAATAAACTCATTTTGCCGCTGTCAGTGTTGCCATCCATTGCGAGATATCTACCTAATCTGTAATAGTCTAGTCTACTGAAATAAATCGTCTGACTCTATTTTTGTCGTATAAAATTACGGTTTATTTCTTGATAATATTCACTAAATTACTTTAAAAATATTATAAATTGTTACTTGTTTATTTTGGTTTACAATAATATTTATTTTTATGAAATCTTTTATCTCAGCGTTGGTTGTTTTGATTTGCAATTATCAGAATTATTATACTTATTTTTGGTTAAAATATTTATCTGACATGTGGGTCCTTTTAGACTGCAGAATACAAATAAAACAAACAGAAGACTTATACTACCATTATTGGGTAGTCGGAGTGATTACAAAATTAATTGCATCTTAATGAATAACAGAAAGTTTCATAGACATGTCTGGTTCCGACATTATAGATTAACTTGGTGTATGGTAACTGCGACCAATGAACTTTAAATGAATTAATAATTCTTTTATAACACATAAAATATAAACCCAATAAAGTTATAAATTAATTCAGTGTTCCAGGAAGACTGATTATTTATATTGGATTACTTTAAACAGGTAATCTGTTAATTCTTAGAACCGTAGTTAACTTGGTATTAATTTCTTTTAATAATGAAACAATGAAATATTTTAATAATATTAGAATCTTTCTTAAATCTAAGCACAAATTATTTTCTCAATTACCTTCGGATAATTAATCATGTCAATTGACAATTCTCAAAATTCTGGCTAGCTGTTGTAAAATTACCATCGGTTTAACTATGAATAAATTCATCGATATAACATTAATTCAAGCACTCTTAGTGTTTATATTGAAAAACTGTCATCATTTTTGTAACTTTCATCTATTAATTAATTAAAATTAAATTGAGAACTCTCTTTGTAATCAAAGTGATTACATGGTTTTACAATCTTGTGTTTTACATTGGTGCATTCTCTTGTGTTGAGAACTTAGTAATAATACTTCCAGCTACTGTCACATGACAGATGTATTTAATTATTATTATTATGCCTTACATTAGCGATAATAATTATACTACAATATTATGCTAGTAATGTACCATCTTTCTTGATATACAGATATCACCCTTTTTGTTTCTGATTAATTTTACAACTTGTTTTAGCTAAACTTTACATGGTGATTCCCATTCTGTCTGTTTTTGGTCATCTTGTTTACATCAATTAAAATATAAATACTACTCTAGGTAGTTCATCTTGGTACTGGTAGAACCCTTACAATATCTACTTGATTTTTTTTTCCAAGAGATTTTAGTTTAATTATGTTTTAATTATTAATTCTTATTGATCTAAGTGAAAAGTACATGTAGTTAGGTTATGTGTCTCCCCACTCTAATGCAACAATGGGTTGACTGAGTTTATTTTCATTTACAATTTTTATTTTTTTTTACTTGTATTAGTGTTATTAATTATCACCTGTAATTTATCATTTGGTTCTTTTCTCTCTATTATCATTTTTTATAACTTATTTGGTCATTATTACTGTTATCTGACAATATTGGTTCTCTATTAACTTCGATTAATACTGGACATAATATGTTATCATACTGTTGTTTACAGCTTCTTATTATACTAATATTCTTATTACTCTCACTCTCCTGGTTATTATTGGATGCCCTACTTATTTACTAGATTAGTGGTCATATTCAGGTCATCTAATGTAGTCAGTTAGTGTTTTGGCTATCTGTCACTGTCTCATTCTGTACTTCGCTTGTCGTTGGCAATTTATTTCACCTTCAATCTATTTATTTCACTCACCTTCTTATCTAATAGTTAGTGTAAGTCCTCGTTTCTGCTTGTGGCACCATATTGATTGACATCATTATTATTATTGTTTTCTTCTTTATAATATGTGTTCTTCAGTGTTACTTGGTTTCTCACTGACTATTGGGTTATTGGATCTATTGGGTATTCACTATTTAATACATTTTCTTTCTTGTTTTATTATTATTACCATTACTGTTTTAACTCTTTAGTTGTGAGTTCATTCTTCTATTATTATTTATTTATGTAGTTTTAATGCTTGGTACACTCATTGTGACTACTTAATGGATCTTGTTCCACTCAATTATTATGATATGTTGTATATGTTTTGATGTCCAAAATATCGTGGTCATATGTCTCGTTACAAAGTTTAATATTGTTCCATTATTTATTTACTAAACAAAATCTTTCATTTCGCATATTAAATATTGACTCATTATTATATCGTTTGTACGAATCTTTCGTACACAACTTATTGCTAACAAATTGCGTACACAAGTTATACATAAATCTTATTATCTAATTTTAATTAATTAAATATTTATTATTCTCTCGGCTTACTCATTGTGTGCTCATCTTTTTTTAATTGCTGATTAATTTGCTTCAATAATGAGTTTACTTGTATTCAAATTTCTTTTATATTAATTTGTTTTATTTATTAATATTATAACTTATAATCTGTGTTCGGGTAAAGCCCCACTGTTGGGTTCGTCAATTTATAACTTACCTAGTACGTACGTCTCTGTTTCTCTTCTCTATTCTAATTAATTAATATACCAATTTATATTGAATTTTAATTTATTAGGTGTCGTGGTGTTGTTAATTATATCTACCTTATCCTTCTATTTAATATAAGGGTGTTGGTGTGAGTAAAACTTATGTAGGTAGGGTGTTATTCGAAAATTCCGCTCAAGCCTATTCTGCTTTGAAGAGAATGAGAGAAATTTTGTATGGAATTCTCCTCTCTTTAATACCTGAGAAGTCCGCGAATAGCGCTGTGGTTCCCAGACAAGGAAATTTTGGAGGTTAACCCACCGCGTACGGTGATTATTGGTTATACTCTCTATCTATTTTATTTCTTATTCACACTCCATTAAACCCTACATAAATAAGAAGATATTGAAATTCTGCAATGATTCTTTATTAGTTTTTAATATTTAATATCCAACAATATTGTTCTTACTTTAGATACGAAAAGGCTATAAGTCTGAATTAATCGATTATCGTTCGGTACAAGGTTTTATATTAAATTCAGTTATGGTTTTTTATAATTCTTTTAAATACAGGGCGTGAAGGTTCTTTCAACTGTTGGGAAGATCAGAAAATACATAAATAGGAATACAAGGTATTACAATATAAAGTTTTATTTTATTAAATATTATTTCAGTAATTGAAGCTTTACCGTCCGCTGGACATCGCAGCTCGAGGAGGCTGTTCACGTCTAACCTCTATTATTGTTTGGTCCGTATCGAGAGCAGATGAAATGATCTTCGTCCGTCTTGTCTCCAAAGTTGTAAATAAAGTGGAATTCTTGGTCCTTGGGTGATGCAGAAATACCACTCCTTTTGTTCACCAATGTCCAAGCTTGTGATTACGTGCTTCGACGAACTCCGAATCCAAATACGTTTTTCTATTGGAAGGTATAAATTGCAAGTTCCAATGTAATTTGGTGGTTATTTTAGTTTCATTTGTTTTAGAGGATTAAATCTTTATGCAGGTAGTTATTTATCTGGTTTTATTACTTCATTAATTTAACATTCTGTTCATGATCCGAAATTGGGCAATCCAAGTTCTTCCTTTAATTTTAGTTACTTATTATCGTTTTATACTATCCAATTAGACAAATTGGTTAATGGTTATTTGACCCAAACTATTGCAATTTGTCATTCATTTATTGTACCGTTTGATGTATTTAGTATTCCAAATTAATCCAGTTTTTTATTGAGCATCTCTCTTAGTTAAACTCCTCTCGTTCATGTCATAAAATTCAATAATCAAAATCAACAAATTATATCCATCTTGTCATCCATAGCAACAACCTTCTTTATTCTTATTCGATATTGTGTTATATTGTAATCATTTCATATAATATTCTTCCACTCATCAAAATAATTCCTTACTAAACTTCCATTATATCAGAATATAATCTTATTTATAGCTTGTTTACTAATTCCTATATATTTTGCCGGTTTTTCACTCTTAGTATGTTTCTTTTAATAAATATTATATTTCCGTTACGAAACATTATCTATTGGTATCATTGCACTATGGCATTACCATAATTTGTTTAGTTTGAGTTTGTTTATTATTTATTATTAATTTCTACTAACTCATTGAATTATATTTAGTATTTGTTACTAATTTCTTTACCTAACCTTTCTGATCTGATTTTTTATATAATGTTATTGGCTGTTAGGCCTATTATTATACCTTGATCTACTTCTGATTTTAACTTGTTAACAATTATAGCCTTTTTATCCAAGTTTACAATTATAATCAACTTTTATCTACGTACATGTATACAAATAATTATCTTTATAATATCTAACAACAACTTTATCTTGACCTATAGATAACACATAAAAATGAAATTAATTAATACTCAATAACTGAGTTCAACCACAGTTCTACAACAGTAAATGAATAATACATATTACTTAATTACTTTATATTCTATCAACAAGAAAACTTTCACATGAACACAAAATATAAAATCACAGTCATGATAATAACATAACATCATACAATTCATAACAAGTATTTTCGAGTAACTTAGAACGTACATTATTTACTCATTCTTATCTATTTTCATAACATCACTTACTCTGAAATAGTCAACATTAGTTTTTCTTTCTTACCATATTTATCAATGTTTTTTATTTACCTCTCACTGAACCTTGAGGTTTATCACTATTATCATTATTACATGCTTATCTTTTATTATTATTATTACCTTGCATTCTTATTACTTTTAAACAATTATGAGTTTATTTTCTGACCTTTTTATAAGTGTGGAAAATTAAAATATTTTCTTCCCTATTCTAATTTTAATATTTTATTTATGTAACGTCGAGGACCGCATTTCTGTTACGTTACAATATATATAAACTTTCACGTATGAACTTACTATTCGTTGTCACTTCCCCAAACGTTTCGAGGTGATGTTCCTCTTCCTCAGTGGAACATCACCTCGAAACGTTTGGGGAAGTGACAACGAATAATAAGTTCATACGTAAAAGTTTATATATATTAATAAATTTAATAAAGTGAACGAAGGGGATGAATCAACAAGATAATTATAATTTGTTTTACTTTTACTGGATGCATTCTCCTTTATCAACAAGACTTGATAACGGTCCGGGAGGAAGCGGATTCGGTTGACGAGTTCCTCCTAGGCTTCTTAGCCGGGCGTCTACGCGGACCAACGGTCATGTATTCGTCCGGCTCTTCCACCGGGAGGGGAGGTATCGGGTTTGGGAACTCGTCCGTCTTCATGCCTCGAGTCGATTCTGGTGGGGCTAGGCAGAAGCGAGCGACTCGACAGCAGTCTCTGCCAGACGTCAGGGATCTTAGGTCCGGCCGATGAAGGAGGAGCTGGGCTAATGACCAGCTTCGTTGAATACCAGTCCTTACCTAGACTGGTGTCCACTGGTCCCTTTACCCCGGTGCTGTCTCAAGCGGTGCTTACCACTGGTGGGGGCCCGCAATGATCAGCCGGGGCAGCGCTACTTAACAGCCGTGAGCAGTTAGGAGAAAGCACTGATGATGTACGGCACTCACCAAAAGCTCAGAGCAATCCTCGACACTTGTGGACGGTGTGATGTTTGCCAGCGACAGGTGGCCCTTAAAAAGTCTTCTCCCAGCTGTTTCTTCTACCAGCTACTTCGTTCACCGGAAGCAGCTGGCTCCTGGATCTTCTTTCAGCAGAAAATAGAATCCTCTTCTTAGCGAGAGACGGGCGACTGCAGCAAGCAGTAGTGGTTGTGTCCAAGCTGTAGCTAAAGAGCGTCTCACCGATGGAGTGCATTCTAGCGGTGCTCTTTTGAGGCCCTGACCGGGATCCCTGATTGCCTTGCTGTGAACACGTCAGGTGTCACGTCCCGGCTGCTGATCCCTGATTGGCTCGCTGTGTGTTCGTCAGGTTTCACGTGCCGCCAGGTGTTCACGGCGCTGGGACCGGAGAGCAGACGTGTACCTCGTTGCCATCACAATATATTATAACAACACAATTTGCATTTATATAATGTACTGAATTCATGGGTGTAATCGTAATAAGAAGATGATACGTTATTTAAGTTGTAGAGTAACGTTGTCGTATGGTTATAATGTCACACGTTGTCTTGTCTGTGTCACTTTGTAGTACAAAGCTCTTTATTTATTTAAGTTTGTGTTGTAATTATTTTTATTAATTAAATTCGGCTATTGTTTTTGTTGTTGTTCAAAAAAATGTTTTAAATGTTCGATTATATTGGTTCTTCGGAATTTATTTATGGTGCGACGTTTCTTCGGTTGACTAGACGAATCTACGAAATCGATCTCTCTCTAAAAGTACATTTTTATTTCATTAAATAATTACTTAATTACTTGAAGTGAAGTTGGATAACCGTGCAGTGTTGATATGACAATCTAAGTTTAGAATTATTCAAAATAAACTCATTTTGCCGCTGTCAGTGTTGCCATCCATTGCGAGATATCTACCTAATCTGTAATAGTCTAGTCTACTGAAATAAATCGTCTGACTCTATTTTTGTCGTATAAAATTACGGTTTATTTCTTGATAATATTCACTAAATTACTTTAAAAATATTATAAATTGTTACTTGTTTATTTTGGTTTACAATAATATTTATTTTTATGAAATCTTTTATCTCAGCGTTGGTTGTTTTGATTTGCAATTATCAGAATTATTATACTTATTTTTGGTTAAAATATTTATCTGACATGTGGGTCCTTTTAGACTGCAGAATACAAATAAAACAAACAGAAGACTTATACTACCATTATTGGGTAGTCGGAGTGATTACAAAATTAATTGCATCTTAATGAATAACAGAAAGTTTCATAGACATGTCTGGTTCCGACATTATAGATTAACTTGGTGTATGGTAACTGCGACCAATGAACTTTAAATGAATTAATAATTCTTTTATAACACATAAAATATAAACCCAATAAAGTTATAAATTAATTCAGTGTTCCAGGAAGACTGATTATTTATATTGGATTACTTTAAACAGGTAATCTGTTAATTCTTAGAACCGTAGTTAACTTGGTATTAATTTCTTTTAATAATGAAACAATGAAATATTTTAATAATATTAGAATCTTTCTTAAATCTAAGCACAAATTATTTTCTCAATTACCTTCGGATAATTAATCATGTCAATTGACAATTCTCAAAATTCTGGCTAGCTGTTGTAAAATTACCATCGGTTTAACTATGAATAAATTCATCGATATAACATTAATTCAAGCACTCTTAGTGTTTATATTGAAAAACTGTCATCATTTTTGTAACTTTCATCTATTAATTAATTAAAATTAAATTGAGAACTCTCTTTGTAATCAAAGTGATTACATGGTTTTACAATCTTGTGTTTTACATTGGTGCATTCTCTTGTGTTGAGAACTTAGTAATAATACTTCCAGCTACTGTCACATGACAGATGTATTTAATTATTATTATTATGCCTTACATTAGCGATAATAATTATACTACAATATTATGCTAGTAATGTACCATCTTTCTTGATATACAGATATCACCCTTTTTGTTTCTGATTAATTTTACAGCTTGTTTTAGCTAAACTTTACATGGTGATTCCCATTCTGTCTGTTTTTGGTCATCTTGTTTACATCAATTAAAATATAAATACTACTCTAGGTAGTTCATCTTGGTACTGGTAGAACCCTTACAATATCTACTTGATTTTTTTTCCCAAGAGATTTTAGTTTAATTATGTTTTAATTATTAATTCTTATTGATCTAAGTGAAAAGTACATGTAGTTAGGTTATGTGTCTCCCCACTCTAATGCAACAATGGGTTGACTGAGTTTATTTTCATTTACAATTTTTATTTTTTTTTACTTGTATTAGTGTTATTAATTATCACCTGTAATTTATCATTTGGTTCTTTTTCTCTCTATTATCATTTTTTATAACTTATTTGGTCATTATTACTGTTATCTGACAATATTGGTTCTCTATTAACTTCGATTAATACTGGACATAATATGTTATCATACTGTTGTTTACAGCTTCTTATTATACTAATATTCTTATTACTCTCACTCTCCTGGTTATTATTGGATGCCCTACTCATTTACTAGATTAGTGGTCATATTCAGGTCATCTAATGTAGTCAGTTAGTGTTTTGGCTATCTGTCACTGTCTCATTCTGTACTTCGCTTGTCGTTGGCAATTTATTTCACCTTCAATCTATTTATTTCACTCACCTTCTTATCTAATAGTTAGTGTAAGTCCTCGTTTCTGCTTGTGGCACCATATTGATTGACATCATTATTATTATTGTTTTCTTCTTTATAATATGTGTTCTTCAGTGTTACTTGGTTTCTCACTGACTATTGGGTTATTGGATCTATTGGATATTCACTATTTAATACATTTTCTTTCTTGTTTTATTATTATTACCATTACTGTTTTAACTCTTTAGTTGTGAGTTCATTCTTCTATTATTATTTATTTATGTAGTTTTAATGCTTGGTACACTCATTGTGACTACTTAATGGATCTTGTTCCACTCAATTATTATGATATGTTGTATATGTTTTGATGTCCAAAATATCGTGGTCATATGTCTCGTTACAAAGTTTAATATTGTTCCATTATTTATTTACTAAACAAAATCTTTCATTTCGCATATTAAATATTGACTCATTATTATATCGTTTGTACGAATCTTTCGTACACAACTTATTGCTAACAAATTGCGTACACAAGTTATACATAAATCTTATTATCTAATTTTAATTAATTAAATATTTATTATGCTCTCGGCTTACTCATTGTGTGCTCATCTTTTTTTAATTGCTGATTAATTTGCTTCAATAATGAGTTTACTTGTATTCAAATTTCTTTTATATTAATTTGTTTTATTTATTAATATTATAACTTATAATCTGTGTTCGGGTAAAGCCCCACTGTTGGGTTCGTCAATTTATAACTTACCTAGTACGTACGTCTCTGTTTCTCTTCTCTATTCTAATTAATTAATATACCAATTTATATTGAATTTTAATTTATTAGGTGTCGTGGTGTTGTTAATTATATCTACCTTATCCTTCTATTTAATATAAGGGTGTTGGTGTGAGTAAAACTTATGTAGGTAGGGTGTTATTCGAAAATTCCGCTCAAGCCTATTCTGCTTTGAAGAGAATGAGAGAAATTTTGTATGGAATTCTCCTCTCTTTAATACCTGAGAAGTCCGCGAATAGCGCTGTGGTTCCCAGACAAGGAAATTTTGGAGGTTAACCCACCGCGTACGGTGATTATTGGTTATACTCTCTATCTACTTTATTTCTTATTCACACTCCATTAAACCCTACATAAATAAGAAGATATTGAAATTCTGCAATGATTCTTTATTAGTTTTTAATATTTAATATCCAACAATATTGTTCTTACTTTAGATACGAAAAGGCTATAAGTCTGAATTAATCGATTATCGTTCGGTACAAGGTTTTATATTAAATTCAGTTATGGTTTTTTTATAATTCTTTTAAATACAGGGCGTGAAGGTTCTTTCAACTGTTGGGAAGATCAGAAAATACATAAATAGGAATACAAGGTATTACAATATAAAGTTTTATTTTATTAAATATTATTTCAGTAATTGAAGCTTTACCGTCCGCTGGACATCGCAGCTCGAGGAGGCTGTTCACGTCTAACCTCTATTATTGTTTGGTCCGTATCGAGAGCAGATGAAATGATCTTCGTCCGTCTTGTCTCCAAAGTTGTAAATAAAGTGGAATTCTTGGTCCTTGGGTGATGCAGAAATACCACTCCTTTTGTTCACCAATGTCCAAGCTTGTGATTACGTGCTTCGACGAACTCCGAATCCAAATACGTTTTTCTATTGGAAGGTATAAATTGCAAGTTCCAATGTAATTTGGTGGTTATTTTAGTTTCATTTGTTTTAGAGGATTAAATCTTTATGCAGGTAGTTATTTATCTGGTTTTATTACTTCATTAATTTAACATTCTGTTCATGATCCGAAATTGGGCAATCCAAGTTCTTCCTTTAATTTTAGTTACTTATTATCGTTTTATACTATCCAATTAGACAAATTGGTTAATGGTTATTTGACCCAAACTATTGCAATTTGTCATTCATTTATTGTACCGTTTGATGTATTTAGTATTCCAAATTAATCCAGTTTTTTATTGAGCATCTCTCTTAGTTAAACTCCTCTCGTTCATGTCATAAAATTCAATAATCAAAATCAACAAATTATATCCATCTTGTCATCCATAGCAACAACCTTCTTTATTCTTATTCGATATTGTGTTATATTGTAATCATTTCATATAATATTCTTCCACTCATCAAAATAATTCCTTACTAAACTTCCATTATATCAGAATATAATCTTATTTATAGCTTGTTTACTAATTCCTATATATTTTGCCGGTTTTTCACTCTTAGTATGTTTCTTTTAATAAATATTATATTTCCGTTACGAAACATTATCTATTGGTATCATTGCACTATGGCATTACCATAATTTGTTTAGTTTGAGTTTGTTTATTATTTATTATTAATTTCTACTAACTCATTGAATTATATTTAGTATTTGTTACTAATTTCTTTACCTAACCTTTCTGATCTGATTTTTTATATAATGTTATTGGCTGTTAGGCCTATTATTATACCTTGATCTACTTCTGATTTTAACTTGTTAACAATTATAGCCTTTTTATCCAAGTTTACAATTATAATCAACTTTTATCTACGTACATGTATACAAATAATTATCTTTATAATATCTAACAACAACTTTATCTTGACCTATAGATAACACATAAAAATGAAATTAATTAATACTCAATAACTGAGTTCAACCACAGTTCTACAACAGTAAATGAATAATACATATTACTTAATTACTTTATATTCTATCAACAAGAAAACTTTCACATGAACACAAAATATAAAATCACAGTCATGATAATAACATAACATCATACAATTCATAACAAGTATTTTCGAGTAACTTAGAACGTACATTATTTACTCATTCTTATCTATTTTCATAACATCACTTACTCTGAAATAGTCAACATTAGTTTTTCTTTCTTACCATATTTATCAATGTTTTTTATTTACCTCTCACTGAACCTTGAGGTTTATCACTATTATCATTATTACATGCTTATCTTTTATTATTATTATTACCTTGCATTCTTATTACTTTTAAACAATTATGAGTTTATTTTCTGACCTTTTTATAAGTGTGGAAAATTAAAATATTTTCTTCCCTATTCTAATTTTAATATTTTATTTATGTAACGTCGAGGACCGCATTTCTGTTACGTTACAATATATATAAACTTTCACGTATGAACTTACTATTCGTTGTCACTTCCCCAAACGTTTCGAGGTGATGTTCCTCTTCCTCAGTGGAACATCACCTCGAAACGTTTGGGGAAGTGACAACGAATAATAAGTTCATACGTAAAAGTTTATATATATTAATAAATTTAATAAAGTGAACGAAGGGGATGAATCAACAAGATAATTATAATTTGTTTTACTTTTACTGGATGCATTCTCCTTTATCAACAAGACTTGATAACGGTCCGGGAGGAAGCGGATTCGGTTGACGAGTTCCTCCTAGGCTTCTTAGCCGGGCGTCTACGCGGACCAACGGTCATGTATTCGTCCGGCTCTTCCACCGGGAGGGGAGGTATCGGGTTTGGGAACTCGTCCGTCTTCATGCCTCGAGTCGATTCTGGTGGGGCTAGGCAGAAGCGAGCGACTCGACAGCAGTCTCTGCCAGACGTCAGGGATCTTAGGTCCGGCCGATGAAGGAGGAGCTGGGCTAATGACCAGCTTCGTTGAATACCAGTCCTTACCTAGACTGGTGTCCACTGGTCCCTTTACCCCGGTGCTGTCTCAAGCGGTGCTTACCACTGGTGGGGGCCCGCAATGATCAGCCGGGGCAGCGCTACTTAACAGCCGTGAGCAGTTAGGAGAAAGCACTGATGATGTACGGCACTCACCAAAAGCTCAGAGCAATCCTCGACACTTGTGGACGGTGTGATGTTTGCCAGCGACAGGTGGCCCTTAAAAAGTCTTCTCCCAGCTGTTTCTTCTACCAGCTACTTCGTTCACCGGAAGCAGCTGGCTCCTGGATCTTCTTTCAGCAGAAAATAGAATCCTCTTCTTAGCGAGAGACGGGCGACTGCAGCAAGCAGTAGTGGTTGTGTCCAAGCTGTAGCTAAAGAGCGTCTCACCGATGGAGTGCATTCTAGCGGCGCTCTTTTGAGGCCCTGACCGGGATCCCTGATTGCCTTGCTGCGAACACGTCAGGTGTCACGTCCCGGCTGCTGATCCCTGATTGGCTCGCTGTGTGTTCGTCAGGTTTCACGTGCCGCCAGGTGTTCACGGCGCTGGGACCGGAGAGCAGACGTGTACCTCGTTGCCATCACAATATATTATAACAACACAATTTGCATTTATATAATGTACTGAATTCATGGGTGTAATCGTAATAAGAAGATGATACGTTATTTAAGTTGTAGAGTAACGTTGTCGTATGGTTATAATGTCACACGTTGTCTTGTCTGTGTCACTTTGTAGTACAAAGCTCTTTATTTATTTAAGTTTGTGTTGTAATTATTTTTATTAATTAAATTCGGCTATTGTTTTTGTTGTTGTTCAAAAAAATGTTTTAAATGTTCGATTATATTGGTTCTTCGGAATTTATTTATGGTGCGACGTTTCTTCGGTTGACTAGACGAATCTACGAAATCGATCTCTCTCTAAAAGTACATTTTTATTTCATTAAATAATTACTTAATTACTTGAAGTGAAGTTGGATAACCGTGCAGTGTTGATATGACAATCTAAGTTTAGAATTATTCAAAATAAACTCATTTTGCCGCTGTCAGTGTTGCCATCCATTGCGAGATATCTACCTAATCTGTAATAGTCTAGTCTACTGAAATAAATCGTCTGACTCTATTTTTGTCGTATAAAATTACGGTTTATTTCTTGATAATATTCACTAAATTACTTTAAAAATATTATAAATTGTTACTTGTTTATTTTGGTTTACAATAATATTTATTTTTATGAAATCTTTTATCTCAGCGTTGGTTGTTTTGATTTGCAATTATCAGAATTATTATACTTATTTTTGGTTAAAATATTTATCTGACATGTGGGTCCTTTTAGACTGCAGAATACAAATAAAACAAACAGAAGACTTATACTACCATTATTGGGTAGTCGGAGTGATTACAAAATTAATTGCATCTTAATGAATAACAGAAAGTTTCATAGACATGTCTGGTTCCGACATTATAGATTAACTTGGTGTATGGTAACTGCGACCAATGAACTTTAAATGAATTAATAATTCTTTTATAACACATAAAATATAAACCCAATAAAGTTATAAATTAATTCAGTGTTCCAGGAAGACTGATTATTTATATTGGATTACTTTAAACAGGTAATCTGTTAATTCTTAGAACCGTAGTTAACTTGGTATTAATTTCTTTTAATAATGAAACAATGAAATATTTTAATAATATTAGAATCTTTCTTAAATCTAAGCACAAATTATTTTCTCAATTACCTTCGGATAATTAATCATGTCAATTGACAATTCTCAAAATTCTGGCTAGCTGTTGTAAAATTACCATCGGTTTAACTATGAATAAATTCATCGATATAACATTAATTCAAGCACTCTTAGTGTTTATATTGAAAAACTGTCATCATTTTTGTAACTTTCATCTATTAATTAATTAAAATTAAATTGAGAACTCTCTTTGTAATCAAAGTGATTACATGGTTTTACAATCTTGTGTTTTACATTGGTGCATTCTCTTGTGTTGAGAACTTAGTAATAATACTTCCAGCTACTGTCACATGACAGATGTATTTAATTATTATTATTATGCCTTACATTAGCGATAATAATTATACTACAATATTATGCTAGTAATGTACCATCTTTCTTGATATACAGATATCACCCTTTTTGTTTCTGATTAATTTTACAGCTTGTTTTAGCTAAACTTTACATGGTGATTCCCATTCTGTCTGTTTTTGGTCATCTTGTTTACATCAATTAAAATATAAATACTACTCTAGGTAGTTCATCTTGGTACTGGTAGAACCCTTACAATATCTACTTGATTTTTTTCCCAAGAGATTTTAGTTTAATTATGTTTTAATTATTAATTCTTATTGATCTAAGTGAAAAGTACATGTAGTTAGGTTATGTGTCTCCCCACTCTAATGCAACAATGGGTTGACTGAGTTTATTTTCATTTACAATTTTTATTTTTTTTTACTTGTATTAGTGTTATTAATTATCACCTGTAATTTATCATTTGGTTCTTTTTCTCTCTATTATCATTTTTTATAACTTATTTGGTCATTATTACTGTTATCTGACAATATTGGTTCTCTATTAACTTCGATTAATACTGGACATAATATGTTATCATACTGTTGTTTACAGCTTCTTATTATACTAATATTCTTATTACTCTCACTCTCCTGGTTATTATTGGATGCCCTACTCATTTACTAGATTAGTGGTCATATTCAGGTCATCTAATGTAGTCAGTTAGTGTTTTGGCTATCTGTCACTGTCTCATTCTGTACTTCGCTTGTCGTTGGCAATTTATTTCACCTTCAATCTATTTATTTCACTCACCTTCTTATCTAATAGTTAGTGTAAGTCCTCGTTTCTGCTTGTGGCACCATATTGATTGACATCATTATTATTATTGTTTTCTTCTTTATAATATGTGTTCTTCAGTGTTACTTGGTTTCTCACTGACTATTGGGTTATTGGATCTATTGGGTATTCACTATTTAATACATTTTCTTTCTTGTTTTATTATTATTACCATTACTGTTTTAACTCTTTAGTTGTGAGTTCATTCTTCTATTATTATTTATTTATGTAGTTTTAATGCTTGGTACACTCATTGTGACTACTTAATGGATCTTGTTCCACTCAATTATTATGATATGTTGTATATGTTTTGATGTCCAAAATATCGTGGTCATATGTCTCGTTACAAAGTTTAATATTGTTCCATTATTTATTTACTAAACAAAATCTTTCATTTCGCATATTAAATATTGACTCATTATTATATCGTTTGTACGAATCTTTCGTACACAACTTATTGCTAACAAATTGCGTACACAAGTTATACATAAATCTTATTATCTAATTTTAATTAATTAAATATTTATTATGCTCTCGGCTTACTCATTGTGTGCTCATCTTTTTTTAATTGCTGATTAATTTGCTTCAATAATGAGTTTACTTGTATTCAAATTTCTTTTATATTAATTTGTTTTATTTATTAATATTATAACTTATAATCTGTGTTCGGGTAAAGCCCCACTGTTGGGTTCGTCAATTTATAACTTACCTAGTACGTACGTCTCTGTTTCTCTTCTCTATTCTAATTAATTAATATACCAATTTATATTGAATTTTAATTTATTAGGTGTCGTGGTGTTGTTAATTATATCTACCTTATCCTTCTATTTAATATAAGGGTGTTGGTGTGAGTAAAACTTATGTAGGTAGGGTGTTATTCGAAAATTCCGCTCAAGCCTATTCTGCTTTGAAGAGAATGAGAGAAATTTTGTATGGAATTCTCCTCTCTTTAATACCTGAGAAGTCCGCGAATAGCGCTGTGGTTCCCAGACAAGGAAATTTTGGAGGTTAACCCACCGCGTACGGTGATTATTGGTTATACTCTCTATCTACTTTATTTCTTATTCACACTCCATTAAACCCTACATAAATAAGAAGATATTGAAATTCTGCAATGATTCTTTATTAGTTTTTAATATTTAATATCCAACAATATTGTTCTTACTTTAGATACGAAAAGGCTATAAGTCTGAATTAATCGATTATCGTTCGGTACAAGGTTTTATATTAAATTCAGTTATGGTTTTTTTATAATTCTTTTAAATACAGGGCGTGAAGGTTCTTTCAACTGTTGGGAAGATCAGAAAATACATAAATAGGAATACAAGGTATTACAATATAAAGTTTTATTTTATTAAATATTATTTCAGTAATTGAAGCTTTACCGTCCGCTGGACATCGCAGCTCGAGGAGGCTGTTCACGTCTAACCTCTATTATTGTTTGGTCCGTATCGAGAGCAGATGAAATGATCTTCGTCCGTCTTGTCTCCAAAGTTGTAAATAAAGTGGAATTCTTGGTCCTTGGGTGATGCAGAAATACCACTCCTTTTGTTCACCAATGTCCAAGCTTGTGATTACGTGCTTCGACGAACTCCGAATCCAAATACGTTTTTCTATTGGAAGGTATAAATTGCAAGTTCCAATGTAATTTGGTGGTTATTTTAGTTTCATTTGTTTTAGAGGATTAAATCTTTATGCAGGTAGTTATTTATCTGGTTTTATTACTTCATTAATTTAACATTCTGTTCATGATCCGAAATTGGGCAATCCAAGTTCTTCCTTTAATTTTAGTTACTTATTATCGTTTTATACTATCCAATTAGACAAATTGGTTAATGGTTATTTGACCCAAACTATTGCAATTTGTCATTCATTTATTGTAACGTTTGATGTATTTAGTATTCCAAATTAATCCAGTTTTTTATTGAGCATCTCTCTTAGTTAAACTCCTCTCGTTCATGTCATACAATTCAATAATCAAAATCAACAAATTATATCCATCTTGTCGTCCATAGCAACAACCTTCTTTATTCTTATTCGATATTGTGTTATATTGTAATCATTTCATATAATATTCTTCCAATCATCAAAATAATTCCTTACTAAACTTCCATTATATCAGAATATAATCTTATTTATAGCTTGTTTACTAATTCCTATATATTTTGCCGGTTTTTCACTCTTAGTATGTTTCTTTTAATAAATATTATTTTTCCGTTACCAAACATTATCTATCGGTATCATTGCACTATGGCATTACCATAATTTGTTTAGTTTGAGTTTGTTTATTATTTATTATTAATTTCTACTAACTCATTGAATTATATTTAGTATTTGTTACTAATTTCTTTACCTAACCTTTCTGATCTGATTTTTTATATAATGTTATTGGCTGTTAGGCCTATTATTATACCTTGATCTACTTCTGAATTTAACTTGTTAACAATTATAGCCTTTTTATCCAAGTTTACAATTATAATCAACTTTTATCTACGTACATGTATACAAATAATTATCTTTATAATATCTAACAACAACTTTATCTTGACCTATAGATAACACATAAAAATGAAATTAATTAATACTCAATAACTGAGTTCAACCACAGTTATACAACAGTAAATGAATAATACATATTACTTAATTACTTTATATTCTATCAACAAGAAAACTTTCACATGAACACAAAATATAAAATCACAGTCATGATAATAACATAACATCATACAATTCATAACAAGTATTTTCGAGTAACTTAGAACGTACATTATTTACTCATTCTTATCTATTTTCATAACATCAATTACTCTGAAATAGTCAACATTAGTTTTTCTTTCTTACCATATTTATCAATGTTTTTTATTTACCTCTCACTGAACCTTGAGGTTTATCACTATTATCATTATTACATGCTTATCTTTTATTATTATTATTACCTTGCATTCTTATTACTTTTAAACAAATATGAGTTTATTTTCTGACCTTTTTATAAGTGTGGAAAATTAAAATATTTTCTTCCCTATTCTAATTTTAATATTTTATTTATGTAACGTCGAGGACCGCATTTCTGTTACGTTACAATATATATAAACTTTCACGTATGAACTTACTATTCGTTGTCACTTCCCCAAACGTTTCGAGGTGATGTTCCTCTTCCTCAGTGGAACATCACCTCGAAACGTTTGGGGAAGTGACAACGAATAATAAGTTCATACGTAAAAGTTTATATATATTAATAAATTTAATAAAGTGAACGAAGGGGATGAATCAACAAGATAATTATAATTTGTTTTACTTTTACTGGATGCATTCTCCTTTATCAACAAGACTTGATAACGGTCCGGGAGGAAGCGGATTCGGTTGACGAGTTCCTCCTAGGCTTCTTAGCCGGGCGTCTACGCGGACCAACGGTCATGTATTCGTCCGGCTCTTCCACCGGGAGGGGAGGTATCGGGTTTGGGAACTCGTCCGTCTTCATGCCTCGAGTCGATTCTGGTGGGGCTAGGCAGAAGCGAGCGACTCGACAGCAGTCTCTGCCAGACGTCAGGGATCTTAGGTCCGGCCGATGAAGGAGGAGCTGGGCTAATGACCAGCTTCGTTGAATACCAGTCCTTACCTAGACTGGTGTCCACTGGTCCCTTTACCCCGGTGCTGTCTCAAGCGGTGCTTACCACTGGTGGGGGCCCGCAATGATCAGCCGGGGCAGCGCTACTTAACAGCCGTGAGCAGTTAGGAGAAAGCACTGATGATGTACGGCACTCACCAAAAGCTCAGAGCAATCCTCGACACTCGTGGACGGTGTGATGTTTGCCAGCGACAGGTGGCCCTTAAAAAGTCTTCTCCCAGCTGTTTCTTCTACCAGCTACTTCGTTCACCGGAAGCAGCTGGCTCCTGGATCTTCTTTCAGCAGAAAATAGAATCCTCTTCTTAGCGAGAGACGGGCGACTGCAGCAAGCAGTAGTGGTTGTGTCCAAGCTGTAGCTAAAGAGCGTCCAAGAGAGCGTCTCTCCGATGGAGTGCATTCTAGCGGCGCTCTTTTGAGGCCCTCACCGGGATCCCTGATTGCCTTGCTGCGAACACGTCAGGTGTCACGTCCCGGCTGCTGATCACTGATTGGCTCGCTGTGTATTCGTCAGGTTTCACGTGCCGCCAGGTGTTCACGGCGCTGGGACCGGAGAGCAGACGTGTACCTCGTTGCCATCACAATATATTATAACAACACAATTTGCATTTATATAATGTACTGAATTCATGGGTGTAATCGTAATAAGAAGATGATACGTTATTTAAGTTGTAGAGTAACGTTGTCGTATGGTTATAATGTCACACGTTGTCTTGTCTGTGTCACTTTGTAGTACAAAGCTCGTTATTTATTTAAGTTTGTGTTGTAATTATTTTTATTAATTAAATTCGGCTATTGTTTTTGTTGTTGTTCAAAAAAATGTTTTAAATGTTCGATTATATTGGTTCTTCGGAATTTATTTATGGTGCGACGTTTCTTCGGTTGACTAGATGAATCTACGAAATCGATCTCTCACTAAAAGTACATTTTATTTCATTAAATAATTACTTAATTACTTGAAGTGAAGTTGGATAACCGTGCAGTGTTGATATGACAATCTAAGATTAGAATTATTCAAAATAAACTCATTTTGCCGCTGTCAGTGTTGCCATCCATTGCGAGATATCTACCTAATCTGTAATAGTCTAGTCTACTGAAATAAATCGTCTGACTCTATTTTTGTCGTATAAAATTATGGTTTATTTCTTGATAATATTCACTAAATTACTTTAAAAATATTATAAATTGTTACTTGTTTATTTTGGTTTACAATAATATTTATTTTTATGAAATCTTTTATCTCAGCGTTGGTTGTTTTGATTTGCAATTATCAGAATTTTTATACTTATTTTTGGTTAAAATATTTATCTGACATGTGGGTCCTTTTAGACTGCAGAATACAAATAAAACAAACAGAAGACTTATACTACCATTATTGGGTAGTCGGAGTGATTACAAAATTAATTGCATCTTAATGAATAACAGAAAGTTTCATAGACATGTCTGGTTCCGACATTATAGATTAACTTGGTGTATGGTAACTGCGACCAATGAACTTTAAATGAATTAATAATTCTTTTATAACACATAAAATATAAACCCAATCAAGTTATAAATTAATTCAGTGTTCCAGGAAGACTGATTATTTATATTGGATTACTTTAAACAGGTAATCTGTTAATTCTTAGAACCGTAGTTAACTTGGTATTAATTTCTTTTAATAATGAAACAATGAAATATTTTAATAATATTAGAATCTTTCTTAAATCTAAGCACAAATTATTTTCTCAATTACCTTCGGATAATTAATCATGTCAATTGACAATTCTCAAAATTCTGGCTAGCTGTTGTTAAATTACCATCGGTTTAACTATGAATAAATTCATCGATATAACATTAATTCAAGCACTCTTAGTGTTTATATTGAAAAACTGTCATCATTTTTGTAACTTTCATCTATTAATTAATTAAAATTAAATTGAGAACTCTCTTTGTAATCAAAGTGATTACATGGTTTTACAATCTTGTGTTTTACATTGGTGCATTCTCTTGTGTTGAGAACTTAGTAATAATACTTCCAGCTACTGTCACATGACAGATGTATTTAATTATTATTATTATGCCTTACATTAGCGATAATAATTATACTACAATATTATGCTAGTAATGTACCATCTTTCTTGATATACAGATATCACCCTTTTTGTTTCTGATTAATTTTACAACTTGTTTTAGCTAAACTTTACATGGTGATTCCCATTCTGTCTGTTTTTGGTCATCTTGTTTACATCAATTAAAATATAAATACTACTCTAGGTAGTTCATCTTGGTACTGGTAGAACCCTTACAATATCTACTTGATTTTTTTTTCCAAGAGATTTTAGTTTAATTATGTTTTAATTATTAATTCTTATTGATCTAAGTGAAAAGTACATGTAGTTAGGTTATGTGTCTCCCCACTCTAATGCAACAATGGGTTGCCTGAGTTTATTTTCATTTACAATTTTTATTTTTTTTTTACTTGTATTAGTGTTATTAATTATCACCTGTAATTTATCATTTGGTTCTTTTTCTCTCTATTATCATTTTTTATAACTTATTTGGTCATTATTACTGTTATCTGACAATATTGGTTCTCTATTAACTTCGATTAATACTGGACATAATATGTTATCATACTGTTGTTTACAGCTTCTTATTATACTAATATTCTTATTACTCTCACTCTCCTGGTTATTATTGGATGCCCTACTCATTTACTAGATTAGTGGTCATATTCAGGTCATCTAATGTAGTCAGTTAGTGTTTTGGCTATCTGTCACTGTCTCATTCTGTACTTCGCTTGTCGTTGGCAATTTATTTCACCTTCAATCTATTTATTTCACTCACCTTCTTATCTAATAGTTAGTGTAAGTCCTCGTTTCTGCTTGTGGCACCATATTGATTGACATCATTATTATTATTGTTTTCTTCTTTATAATATGTGTTCTTCAGTGTTACTTGGTTTCTCACTGACTATTGGGTTATTGGATCTATTGGGTATTCACTATTTAATACATTTTCTTTCTTGTTTTATTATTATTACCATTACTGTTTTAACTCTTTAGTTGTGAGTTCATTCTTCTATTATTATTTATTTATGTAGTTTTAATGCTTGGTACACTCATTGTGACTACTTAATGGATCTTGTTCCACTCAATTATTATGATATGTTGTATATGTTTTGATGTCCAAAATATCGTGGTCATATGTCTCGTTACAAAGTTTAATATTGTTCCATTATTTATTTACTAAACAAAATCTTTCATTTCGCATATTAAATATTGACTCATTATTATATCGTTTGTACGAATCTTTCGTACACAACTTATTGCTAACAAATTGCGTACACAAGTTATACATAAATCTTATTATCTAATTTTAATTAATTAAATATTTATTATGCTCTCGGCTTACTCATTGTGTGCTCATCTTTTTTTAATTGCTGATTAATTTGCTTCAATAATGAGTTTACTTGTATTCAAATTTCTTTTATATTAATTTGTTTTATTTATTAATATTATAACTTATAATCTGTGTTCGGGTAAAGCCCCACTGTTGGGTTCGTCAATTTATAACTTACCTAGTACGTACGTCTCTGTTTCTCTTCTCTATTCTAATTAATTAATATACCAATTTATATTGAATTTTAATTTATTAGGTGTCGTGGTGTTGTTAATTATATCTACCTTATCCTTCTATTTAATATAAGGGTGTTGGTGTGAGTAAAACTTATGTAGGTAGGGTGTTATTCGAAAATTCCGCTCAAGCCTATTCTGCTTTGAAGAGAATGAGAGAAATTTTGTATGGAATTCTCCTCTCTTTAATACCTGAGAAGTCCGCGAATAGCGCTGTGGTTCCCAGACAAGGAAATTTTGGAGGTTAACCCACCGCGTACGGTGATTATTGGTTATACTCTCTATCTATTTTATTTCTTATTCACACTCCATTAAACCCTACATAAATAAGAAGATATTGAAATTCTGCAATGATTCTTTATTAGTTTTTAATATTTAATATCCAACAATATTGTTCTTACTTTAGATACGAAAAGGCTATAAGTCTGAATTAATCGATTATCGTTCGGTACAAGGTTTTATATTAAATTCAGTTATGGTTTTTTTATAATTCTTTTAAATACAGGGCGTGAAGGTTCTTTCAACTGTTGGGAAGATCAGAAAATACATAAATAGGAATACAAGGTATTACAATATAAAGTTTTATTTTATTAAATATTATTTCAGTAATTGAAGCTTTACCGTCCGCTGGACATCGCAGCTCGAGGAGGCTGTTCACGTCTAACCTCTATTATTGTTTGGTCCGTATCGAGAGCAGATGAAATGATCTTCGTCCGTCTTGTCTCCAAAGTTGTAAATAAAGTGGAATTCTTGGTCCTTGGGTGATGCAGAAATACCACTCCTTTTGTTCACCAATGTCCAAGCTTGTGATTACGTGCTTCGACGAACTCCGAATCCAAATACGTTTTTCTATTGGAAGGTATAAATTGCAAGTTCCAATGTAATTTGGTGGTTATTTTAGTTTCATTTGTTTTAGAGGATTAAATCTTTATGCAGGTAGTTATTTATCTGGTTTTATTACTTCATTAATTTAACATTCTGTTCATGATCCGAAATTGGGCAATCCAAGTTCTTCCTTTAATTTTAGTTACTTATTATCGTTTTATACTATCCAATTAGACAAATTGGTTAATGGTTATTTGACCCAAACTATTGCAATTTGTCATTCATTTATTGTAACGTTTGATGTATTTAGTATTCCAAATTAATCCAGTTTTTTATTGAGCATCTCTCTTAGTTAAACTCCTCTCGTTCATGTCATACAATTCAATAATCAAAATCAACAAATTATATCCATCTTGTCGTCCATAGCAACAACCTTCTTTATTCTTATTCGATATTGTGTTATATTGTAATCATTTCATATAATATTCTTCCAATCATCAAAATAATTCCTTACTAAACTTCCATTATATCAGAATATAATCTTATTTATAGCTTGTTTACTAATTCCTATATATTTTGCCGGTTTTTCACTCTTAGTATGTTTCTTTTAATAAATATTATTTTTCCGTTACCAAACATTATCTATCGGTATCATTGCACTATGGCATTACCATAATTTGTTTAGTTTGAGTTTGTTTATTATTTATTATTAATTTCTACTAACTCATTGAATTATATTTAGTATTTGTTACTAATTTCTTTACCTAACCTTTCTGATCTGATTTTTTTATATAATGTTATTGGCTGTTAGGCCTATTATTATACCTTGATCTACTTCTGAATTTAACTTGTTAACAATTATAGCCTTTTTATCCAAGTTTACAATTATAATCAACTTTTATCTACGTACATGTATACAAATAATTATCTTTATAATATCTAACAACAACTTTATCTTGACCTATAGATAACACATAAAAATGAAATTAATTAATACTCAATAACTGAGTTCAACCACAGTTCTACAACAGTAAATGAATAATACATATTACTTAATTACTTTATATTCTATCAACAAGAAAACTTTCACATGAACACAAAATATAAAATCACAGTCATGATAATAACATAACATCATACAATTCATAACAAGTATTTTCGAGTAACTTAGAACGTACATTATTTACTCATTCTTATCTATTTTCATAACATCACTTACTCTGAAATAGTCAACATTAGTTTTTCTTTCTTACCATATTTATCAATGTTTTTTATTTACCTCTCACTGAACCTTGAGGTTTATCACTATTATCATTATTACATGCTTATCTTTTATTATTATTATTACCTTGCATTCTTATTACTTTTAAACAATTATGAGTTTATTTTCTGACCTTTTTATAAGTGTGGAAAATTAAAATATTTTCTTCCCTATTCTAATTTTAATATTTTATTTATGTAACGTCGAGGACCGCATTTCTGTTACGTTACAATATATATAAACTTTCACGTATGAACTTACTATTCGTTGTCACTTCCCCAAACGTTTCGAGGTGATGTTCCTCTTCCTCAGTGGAACATCACCTCGAAACGTTTGGGGAAGTGACAACGAATAATAAGTTCATACGTAAAAGTTTATATATATTAATAAATTTAATAAAGTGAACGAAGGGGATGAATCAACAAGATAATTATAATTTGTTTTACTTTTACTGGATGCATTCTCCTTTATCAACAAGACTTGATAACGGTCCGGGAGGAAGCGGATTCAGTTGACGAGTTCCTCCTAGGCTTCTTAGCCGGGCGTCTACGCGGACCAACGGTCATGTATTCGTCCGGCTCTTCCACCGGGAGGGGAGGTATCGGGTTTGGGAACTCGTCCGTCTTCATGCCTCGAGTCGATTCTGGTGGGGCTAGGCAGAAGCGAGCGACTCGACAGCAGTCTCTGCCAGACGTCAGGGATCTTAGGTCCGGCCGATGAAGGAGGAGCTGGGCTAATGACCAGCTTCGTTGAATACCAGTCCTTACCTAGACTGGTGTCCACTGGTCCCTTTACCCCGGTGCTGTCTCAAGCGGTGCTTACCACTGGTGGGGGCCCGCAATGATCAGCCGGGGCAGCGCTACTTAACAGCCGTGAGCAGTTAGGAGAAAGCACTGATGATGTACGGCACTCACCAAAAGCTCAGAGCAATCCTCGACACTCGTGGACGGTGTGATGTTTGCCAGCGACAGGTGGCCCTTAAAAAGTCTTCTCCCAGCTGTTTCTTCTACCAGCTACTTCGTTCACCGGAAGCAGCTGGCTCCTGGATCTTCTTTCAGCAGAAAATAGAATCCTCTTCTTAGCGAGAGACGGGCGACTGCAGCAAGCAGTAGTGGTTGTGTCCAAGCTGTAGCTAAAGAGCGTCCAAGAGAGCATCTCTCCGATGGAGTGCATTCTAGCGGCGCTCTTTTGAGGCCCTGACCGGGATCCCTGATTGCCTCGCTGCGTACATGTCAGGTGTCACGTCCCGGCTGCTGATCCCTGATTGGCTCGCTGTGTATTCGTCAGGTTTCACGTGCCGCCAGGTGTTCACGGCGCTGGGACCGGAGAGCAGACGTGTACCTCGTTGCCATCACAATATATTATAACAACACAATTTGCATTTATATAATGTACTGAATTCATGGGTGTAATCGTAATAAGAAGATGATACGTTATTTAAGTTGTAGAGTAACGTTGTCGTATGGTTATAATGTCACACGTTGTCTTGTCTGTGTCACTTTGTAGTACAAAGCTCTTTATTTATTTAAGTTTGTGTTGTAATTATTTTTATTAATTAAATTCGGCTATTGTTTTTGTTGTTGTTCAAAAAAATGTTTTAAATGTTCGATTATATTGGTTCTTCGGAATTTATTTATGGTGCGACGTTTCTTCAGTTGACTAGACGAATCTACGAAATCGATCTCTCACTAAAAGTACATTTTTATTTCATTAAATAATTACTTAATTACTTGAAGTGAAGTTGGATAACCGTGCAGTGTTGATATGACAATCTAAGTTTAGAATTATTCAAAATAAACTCATTTTGCCGCTGTCAGTGTTGCCATCCATTGCGAGATATCTACCTAATCTGTAATAGTCTAGTCTACTGAAATAAATCGTCTGACTCTATTTTTGTCGTATAAAATTATGGTTTATTTCTTGATAATATTCACTAAATTACTTTAAAAATATTATAAATTGTTACTTGTTTATTTTGGTTTACAATAATATTTATTTTTATGAAATCTTTTATCTCAGCATTGGTTGTTTTGATTTGCAATTATCAGAATTTTTATACTTATTTTTGGTTAAAATATTTATCTGACATGTGGGTCCTTTTAGACTGCAGAATACAAATAAAACAAACAGAAGACTTATACTACCATTATTGGGTAGTCGGAGTGATTACAAAATTAATTGCATCTTAATGAATAACAGAAAGTTTCATAGACATGTCTGGTTCCGACATTATAGATTAACTTGGTGTATGGTAACTGCGACCAATGAACTTTAAATGAATTAATAATTCTTTTATAACACATAAAATATAAACCCAATCAAGTTATAAATTAATTCAGTGTTCCAGGAAGACTGATTATTTATATTGGATTACTTTAAACAGGTAATCTGTTAATTCTTAGAACCGTAGTTAACTTGGTATTAATTTCTTTTAATAATGAAACAATGAAATATTTTAATAATATTAGAATCTTTCTTAAATCTAAGCACAAATTATTTTCTCAATTACCTTCGGATAATTAATCATGTCAATTGACAATTCTCAAAATTCTGGCTAGCTGTTGTTAAATTACCATCGGTTTAACTATGAATAAATTCATCGATATAACATTAATTCAAGCACTCTTAGTGTTTATATTGAAAAACTGTCATCATTTTTGTAACTTTCATCTATTAATTAATTAAAATTAAATTGAGAACTCTCTTTGTAATCAAAGTGATTACATGGTTTTACAATCTTGTGTTTTACATTGGTGCATTCTCTTGTGTTGAGAACTTAGTAATAATACTTCCAGCTACTGTCACATGACAGATGTATTTAATTATTATTATTATTATGCCTTACATTAGCGATAATAATTATACTACAATATTATGCTAGTAATGTACCATCTTTCTTGATATACAGATATCACCCTTTTTGTTTCTGATTAATTTTACAACTTGTTTTAGCTAAACTTTACATGGTGATTCCCATTCTGTCTGTTTTTGGTCATCTTGTTTACATCAATTAAAATATAAATACTACTCTAGGTAGTTCATCTTGGTACTGGTAGAACCCTTACAATATCTACTTGATTTTTTTTTCCAAGAGATTTTAGTTTAATTATGTTTTAATTATTAATTCTTATTGATCTAAGTGAAAAGTACATGTAGTTAGGTTATGTGTCTCCCCACTCTAATGCAACAATGGGTTGCCTGAGTTTATTTTCATTTACAATTTTTATTTTTTTTTTACTTGTATTAGTGTTATTAATTATCACCTGTAATTTATCATTTGGTTCTTTTTCTCTCTATTATCATTTTTTATAACTTATTTGGTCATTATTACTGTTATCTGACAATATTGGTTCTCTATTAACTTCGATTAATACTGGACATAATATGTTATCATACTGTTGTTTACAGCTTCTTATTATACTAATATTCTTATTACTCTCACTCTCCTGGTTATTATTGGATGCCCTACTCATTTACTAGATTAGTGGTCATATTCAGGTCATCTAATGTAGTCAGTTAGTGTTTTGGCTATCTGTCACTGTCTCATTCTGTACTTCGCTTGTCGTTGGCAATTTATTTCACCTTCAATCTATTTATTTCACTCACCTTCTTATCTAATAGTTAGTGTAAGTCCTCGTTTCTGCTTGTGGCACCATATTGATTGACATCATTATTATTATTGTTTTCTTCTTTATAATATGTGTTCTTCAGTGTTACTTGGTTTCTCACTGACTATTGGGTTATTGGATCTATTGGGTATTCACTATTTAATACATTTTCTTTCTTGTTTTATTATTATTACCATTACTGTTTTAACTCTTTAGTTGTGAGTTCATTCTTCTATTATTATTTATTTATGTAGTTTTAATGCTTGGTACACTCATTGTGACTACTTAATGGATCTTGTTCCACTCAATTATTATGATATGTTGTATATGTTTTGATGTCCAAAATATCGTGGTCATATGTCTCGTTACAAAGTTTAATATTGTTCCATTATTTATTTACTAAACAAAATCTTTCAGTTCGCATATTAAATATTGACTCATTATTATATCGTTTGTACGAATCTTTCGTACACAACTTATTGCTAACAAATTGCGTACACAAGTTATACATAAATCTTATTATCTAATTTTAATTAATTAAATATTTATTATGCTCTCGGCTTACTCATTGTGTGCTCATATTTTTTAATTGCTGATTAATTTGCTTCAATAATGAGTTTACTTGTATTCAAATTTCTTTTATATTAATTTGTTTTATTTATTAATATTATAACTTATAATCTGTGTTCGGGTAAAGCCCCACTGTTGGGTTCGTCAATTTATAACTTACCTAGTACGTACGTCTCTGTTTCTCTTCTCTATTCTAATTAATTAATATACCAATTTATATTGAATTTTAATTTATTAGGTGTCGTGGTGTTGTTAATTATATCTACCTTATCCTTCTATTTAATATAAGGGTGTTGGTGTGAGTAAAACTTATGTAGGTAGGGTGTTATTCGAAAATTCCGCTCAAGCCTATTCTGCTTTGAAGAGAATGAGAGAAATTTTGTATGGAATTCTCCTCTCTTTAATACCTGAGAAGTCCGCGAATAGCGCTGTGGTTCCCAGACAAGGAAATTTTGGAGGTTAACCCACCGCGTACGGTGATTATTGGTTATACTCTCTATCTATTTTATTTCTTATTCACACTCCATTAAACCCTACATAAATAAGAAGATATTGAAATTCTGCAATGATTCTTTATTAGTTTTTAATATTTAATATCCAACAATATTGTTCTTACTTTAGATACGAAAAGGCTATAAGTCTGAATTAATCGATTATCGTTCGGTACAAGGTTTTATATTAAATTCAGTTATGGTTTTTTTATAATTCTTTTAAATACAGGGCGTGAAGGTTCTTTCAACTGTTGGGAAGATCAGAAAATACATAAATAGGAATACAAGGTATTACAATATAAAGTTTTATTTTATTAAATATTATTTCAGTAATTGAAGCTTTACCGTCCGCTGGACATCGCAGCTCGAGGAGGCTGTTCACGTCTAACCTCTATTATTGTTTGGTCCGTATCGAGAGCAGATGAAATGATCTTCGTCCGTCTTGTCTCCAAAGTTGTAAATAAAGTGGAATTCTTGGTCCTTGGGTGATGCAGAAATACCACTCCTTTTGTTCACCAATGTCCAAGCTTGTGATTACGTGCTTCGACGAACTCCGAATCCAAATACGTTTTTCTATTGGAAGGTATAAATTGCAAGTTCCAATGTAATTTGGTGGTTATTTTAGTTTCATTTGTTTTAGAGGATTAAATCTTTATGCAGGTAGTTATTTATCTGGTTTTATTACTTCATTAATTTAACATTCTGTTCATGATCCGAAATTGGGCAATCCAAGTTCTTCCTTTAATTTTAGTTACTTATTATCGTTTTATACTATCCAATTATACAAATTGGTTAATGGTTATTTGACCCAAACTATTGCAATTTGTCATTCATTTATTGTAACGTTTGATGTATTTAGTATTCCAAATTAATCCAGTTTTTTATTGAGCATCTCTCTTAGTTAAACTCCTCTCGTTCATGTCATAAAATTCAATAATCAAAATCAACAAATTATATCCATCTTGTCGTCCATAGCAACAACCTTCTTTATTCTTATTCGATATTGTGTTATATTGTAATCATTTCATATAATATTCTTCCACTCATCAAAATAATTCCTTACTAAACTTCCATTATATCAGAATATAGTCTTATTTATAGCTTGTTTACTAATTCCTATATATTTTGCCGGTTTTTCACTCTTAGTATGTTTCTTTTAATAAATATTATTTTTCCGTTACCAAACATTATCTATCGGTATCATTGCACTATGGCATTACCATAATTTGTTTAGTTTGAGTTTGTTTATTATTTATTATTAATTTCTACTAACTCATTGAATTATATTTAGTATTTGTTACTAATTTCTTTACCTAACCTTTCTGATCTGATTTTTTATATAATGTTATTGGCTGTTAGGCCTATTATTATACCTTGATCTACTTCTGAATTTAACTTGTTAACAATTATAGCCTTTTTATCCAAGTTTACAATTATAATCAACTTTTATCTACGTACATGTATACAAATAATTATCATTATAATATCTAACAACAACTTTATCTTGACCTATAGATAACACATAAAAATGAAATTAATTAATACTCAATAACTGAGTTCAACCACAGTTCTACAACAGTAAATGAATAATACATATTACTTAATTACTTTATATTCTATCAACAAGAAAACTTTCACATGAACACAAAATATAAAATCACAGTCATGATAATAACATAACATCATACAATTCATAACAAGTATTTTCGAGTAACTTAGAACGTACATTATTTACTCATTCTTATCTATTTTCATAACATCAATTACTCTGAAATAGTCAACATTAGTTTTTCTTTCTGACCATATTTATCAATGTTTTTTATTTACCTCTCACTGAACCTTGAGGTTTATCACTATTATCATTATTACATGCTTATCTTTTATTATTATTATTACCTTGCATTCTTATTACTTTTAAACAATTATGAGTTTATTTTCTGACCTTTTTATAAGTGTGGAAAATTAAAATATTTTCTTCCCTATTCTAATTTTAATATTTTATTTATGTAACATCGAGGACCGCATTTCTGTTACGTTACAATATATATAAACTTTCACGTATGAACTTACTATTCGTTGTCACTTCCCCAAACGTTTCGAGCTGATGTTCCTCTTCCTCAGTGGAACATCACCTCGAAACGTTTGGGGAAGTGACAACGAGTAATAAGTTCATACGTAAAAGTTTATATATATTAATAAATTTAATAAAGTGAACGAAGAGGATGAATCAACAAGATAATTATAATTTGTTTTACTTTTACTGGATGCATTCTCCTTTATCAACAAGACTTGATAACGGTCCGGGAGGAAGCGGATTCGGTTGACGAGTTCCTCCTAGGCTTCTTAGCCGGGCGTCTATGCGGACCAACGGTCACGTATTCGTCCGGCTCTTCCACCGGGAGGGGAGGTATCGGGTTTGGGAACTCGTCCGTCTTCATGCCTCGAGTCGATTCTGGTGGGGCTAGGCAGAAGCGAGCGACTCGACAGCAGTCTCTGCCAGACGTCAGGGATCTTAGGTCCGGCCGATGAAGGAGGAGCTGGGCTAATGACCAGCTTCGTTGAATACCAGTCCTTACCTAGACTGGTGTCCACTGGTCCCTTTACCCCGGTGCTGTCTCAAGCGGTGCTTACCACTGGTGGGGGCCCGCAATGATCAGCCGGGGCAGCGCTACTTAACAGCCGTGAGCAGTTAGGAGAAAGCACTGATGATGTACGGCACTCACCAAAAGCTCAGAGCAATCCTCGACACTCGTGGACGGTGTGATGTTTGCCAGCGACAGGTGGCCCTTAAAAAGTCTTCTCCCAGCTGTTTCTTCTACCAGCTACTTCGTTCACTGGAAGCAGCTGGCTCCTGGATCTTCTTTCAGCAGAAAATAGAATCCTCTTCTTAGCGAGAGACGGGCGACTGCAGCAAGCAGTAGTGGTTGTGTCCAAGCTGTAGCTAAAGAGCGTCTCTCCGATGGAGTGCATTCTAGCGGCGCTCTTTTGAGGCCCTGACCGGGATCCCTGATTGCCTCGCTGCGAACACGTCAGGTGTCACGTCCCGGCTGCTGATCCCTGATTGGCTCGCTGTGTGTTCGTCAGGTTTCACGTGCCGCCAGGTGTTCACGGCGCTGGGACCGGAGAGCAGACGTGTACCTCGTTGCCATCACAATATATTATAACAACACAATTTGCATTTATATAATGTACTGAATTCATGGGTGTAATCGTAATAAGAAGATGATACGTTATTTAAGTTGTAGAGTAACGTTGTCGTATGGTTATGTCACACGTTGTCTTGTCTGTGTCACTTTGTAGTACAAAGCTCTTTATTTATTTAAGTTTGTGTTGTAATTATTTTTATTAATTAAATTCGGCTATTGTTTTTGTTGTTGTTCAAAAAAATGTTATAAATGTTCGATTATATTGGTTCTTCGGAATTTATTTATGGTGCGACGTTTCTTCGGTTGACTAGACGAATCTACGAAATCGATCTCTCACTAAAAGTACATTTTTATTTCATTAAATAATTACTTAATTACTTGAAGTGAAGTTGGATAACCGTGCAGTGTTGATATGACAATCTAAGTTTAGAATTATTCAAAATAAACTCATTTTGCCGCTGTCAGTGTTGCCATCCATTGCGAGATATCTACCTAATCTGTAATAGTCTAGTCTACTGAAATAAATCGTCTGACTCTATTTTTGTCGTATAAAATTATGGTTTATTTCTTGATAATATTCACTAAATTACTTTAAAAATATTATAAATTGTTACTTGTTTATTTTGGTTTACAATAATATTTATTTTTATGAAATCTTTTATCTCAGCATTGGTTGTTTTGATTTGCAATTATCAGAATTATTATACTTATTTTTGGTTAAAATATTTATCTGACATGTGGGTCCTTTTAGACTGCAGAATACAAATAAAACAAACAGAAGACTTATACTACCATTATTGGGTAGTCGGAGTGATTACAAAATTAATTGCATCTTAATGAATAACAGAAAGTTTCATAGACATGTCTGGTTCCAACATTATAGATTAACTTGGTGTATGGTAACTGCGACCAATGAACTTTAAATGAATTAATAATTCTTTTATAACACATAAAATATAAACCCAATCAAGTTATAAATTAATTCAGTGTTCCAGGAAGACTGATTATTTATATTGGATTACTTTAAACAGGTAATCTGTTAATTCTTAGAACCGTAGTTAACTTGGTATTAATTTCTTTTAATAATGAAACAATGAAATATTTTAATAATATTAGAATCTTTCTTAAATCTAAGCACAAATTATTTTCTCAATTACCTTCGGATAATTAATCATGTCAATTGACAATTCTCAAAATTCTGGCTAGCTGTTGTTAAATTACCATCGGTTTAACTATGAATAAATTCATCGATATAACATTAATTCAAGCACTCTTAGTGTTTATATTGAAAAACTGTCATCATTTTTGTAACTTTCATCTATTAATTAATTAAAATTAAATTGAGAACTCTCTTTGTAATCAAAGTGATTACATGGTTTTACAATCTTGTGTTTTACATTGGTGCATTCTCTTGTGTTGAGAACTTAGTAATAATACTTCCAGCTACTGTCACATGACAGATGTATTTAATTATTATTATTATGCCTTACATTAGCGATAATAATTATACTACAATATTATGCTAGTAATGTACCATCTTTCTTGATATACAGATATCACCCTTTTTGTTTCTGATTAATTTTACAACTTGTTTTAGCTAAACTTTACATGGTGATTCCCATTCTGTCTGTTTTTGGTCATCTTGTTTACATCAATTAAAATATAAATACTACTCTAGGTAGTTCATCTTGGTACTGGTAGAACCCTTACAATATCTACTTGATTTTTTTTCCAAGAGATTTTAGTTTAATTATGTTTTAATTATTAATTCTTATTGATCTAAGTGAAAAGTACATGTAGTTAGGTTATGTGTCTCCCCACTCTAATGCAACAATGGGTTGCCTGAGTTTATTTTCATTTACAATTTTTATTTTTTTTTTTACTTGTATTAGTGTTATTAATTATCACCTGTAATTTATCATTTGGTTCTTTTTCTCTCTATTATCATTTTTTATAACTTATTTGGTCATTATTACTGTTATCTGACAATATTGGTTCTCTATTAACTTCGATTAATACTGGACATAATATGTTATCATACTGTTGTTTACAGCTTCTTATTATACTAATATTCTTATTACTCTCACTCTCCTGGTTATTATTGGATGCCCTACTCATTTACTAGATTAGTGGTCATATTCAGGTCATCTAATGTAGTCAGTTAGTGTTTTGGCTATCTGTCACTGTCTCATTCTGTACTTCGCTTGTCGTTGGCAATTTATTTCACCTTCAATCTATTTATTTCACTCACCTTCTTATCTAATAGTTAGTGTAAGTCCTCGTTTCTGCTTGTGGCACCATATTGATTGACATCATGAAACTTTCTATATTATTAAAAAGAATGATATCGTATTAATTTAAAATTAAGGTTAACACACTCCTACTTACCATTGCGTGGCTTCAAGGTTGCGTCATACGTATGTTTGGGATGCAGACGTAATTTCTTAAGGTTGTGAGAATAACTTGCACAACACATTTATATGAAGAGAATTTCCATTTAATGTTTTGCTATTACCTTAGTGAAATTAAGAACACACTTTTAATAAATACATATTCAGGTGTTGTGCAACACGTGCTTCTGTTATAATCTGACTTACAATCTACGGCTTACCTTATTTTTTTTTTTTTTTAGTACACAAACATAAAAGGCAAACACAAATACACACAGAAAGCCGCCCAGCTTTGCCACACTCACATTTATACCAATTAAACCCCTTGTTTATTATTTTACAAATTTATTTTTTGTTCTATATAAACTGTTCACTACCGCGATTCCGACCGAACACGTGCTTTGTCTACCTAGTCGAGGTCCGTTAATTTACTTTGTTGTCAATTCACTCCACGTCACCAGTTATAAAATTGTTAAGTCCATTAATTCCTCGGGTCCCGGTCGGTATTAAAACGTTAGTATATGTTATTATTCACATTTTATGAAATTAGGCCGACCGGGCCCACACAACACTATCAGCGTCTGTAAGTGAACTGGGGAGAGTGGCTATATGTTCACGGCCAACTGGATTACGTCTTTTTTGATGGAAGACAAAGCCTTTTGTTTCGTTGCCACAGATATGTCCTATTTAACCCATGCAGTTGATTGTGTGTGGGTCTTAGCGGATATTCGTTCAGCACTGGCTGACGTCATTTAAGTGGGCTGGACGTTTGAGTGATGCCAAAGGGGCGATGAATAAATTGTTCGCTCTAGCCATCTTGTTTTTTGTTGAGAGCGTCCTTTTGAGCGCGCTTGCGTGGGTATTCGCGCCTGTGCGTCGACACACTTGCAAAGTTCTTAGAATTTTGGTGGAGGTAAATTCTTCAGCCGTGTTACACCACTGATTGCGTTTCGCTTTGTTTCCAACTGTTCCTCAACACTGGTCTGTTATACGGACAAATACGTTGCACAATAATACATTTTTACATTATTTTATACAAACCCGCCCGAAACCGAAATGACTAAAAATATATATATACCCCAAACGGTTAAAACAAAAACACCCAAAAATCGACCCGCTACAATACCCCCTCGATGAGAATTCTGCTGTCCATGACAGAAGAAATCTCATCGATAAACCCCGAAGAGGACCGGTGAGGAACTGGTGCCAACAACCCCCTGGTTCTTACTCTGCATGGGTACACGACCCCCCTGGCTCAGCGACCATGGACTCATCTGAACGAGATCACTGGACTTCTCCGTAAGAGATCCCAACACCGAGAAATCGATCAGACTCGCACCACAGCGCGCCTCGCCTTCTAACATACTACCCCCAAAAATCCTCAATCCCTGGCTAAAATCATTCCAGCTCCTCCGCCGATATGGATCCCCTTTTTGCAAGCTGGGCTGCCTTTGGCAAATACTGGGCTCACACACTCTAACATTACATATTACCATAACACATAAGAATAAAACTTTCTTTTAAAATTTATCAAAAATTTAAAAAACTCAAAATTCAAAAAATAATCGTTTATCAAAAAATTCTCTTCCTCTTTTTTCTAATTTTTGTTTCAATGACTTAACCTAAACATTCCTATTAATACAAATATTTCTATTCTAACATGGAGAATCACTTATAGTCTACCAATATAAAGCAATACAATAAAAGAAACATGGTTAATACACACATAATAAAAGAATAATTATCTAACATATTCATTCGCTGGCAGGCGAAAAATCTTTTTTTTTTTTTTTCCAATAAAAAATTAAAATTTTCAAAATTTTAAAATTCAAAAAAATTTAAATTTATTCATTAAAAAATTTTATTAAATTTATTTATTCAATAATGTTTATTAAAATTATTCAAATATTGGTTTGCATTAATTAAACAAACAAATCACAATTGGCTTCCTACTATACACAAGCTTAGTAGGTGTATGAACTCATCAGCTGATCATAACTAGGTCAAGTCCAAAACCCTTGACCTACATATGTTACGTATAAGTTCTGAAAACACTTTAAACATCTGTAATATCCTACCTTGAAATACAAAACATAATAACATAAAGTATCTAAAACAAACAAAATATTATTATACATAATAAACAGATTGACATTTAAATTATTTAAAATAAACACTTCTTGACTTTACATTATTTTCACTTCTATCAAAATTCTGTCACTGGTTTAAAAAATAAACAATTGCATATTCTTTATCATAAATCTCCCTGCCTTTTCAACAATCTTACTTTAATATACTGTGGGTGATGTAAATTGTTTATTCTCGTTTTTCTGTATTAGATTTCTATACCTATATAAACTTTCTCCCTCTGACTCTAATATTCATCAACTCAATTATCATGACACCCATCTCTATCAAAAATATCTACTAATCAAAACACTCTAATCCACAACTTACCATTTAACTCAAAACGCCGCCTTCTCTACATATATAAAAAAAATACTCTCTAACCCTTTGTACATAGGATACGTGTTTCCCCTACCCAAAAACTCATTTCCCTTATTTGGCGGCCCGGATTCTACCTAAGGCGGCCCCTTCCCCACTAAATCTATCCCTATCCCGTCCCAACCCTTGTTGCGGACTCCCCAAATACACTACCCCCTAATACAAAATTGCCATCCCCAAAAATCTCAATCTCATTACCTCACTACAAATACACAAAATAACCTCATTAACTATAAAAACAACCATATATCATTCAAAATCTACATAAAGTCTCCATTACCACTGTGTCAACATCTATATTTCACAAAATCCTGTTATATCACATCAACTCAAAAACAACATTACATTATATTCCTCTCTATCATTTCACATTTAACGTTTAATTCAATTTGGACAGGTCTGCATGTCCCATAAAACATTTATCACCCACGAATTATCTTTTATTGATTTGCATAAATTGTTATTTTATTTATCATATTCTTTTTGTCTTTACTTCAAAATGTCTGTAGTACACTAAACATTAATTACTTGTAACATTTACAAACCAATATACCAGTGACATGGTATTGTTGATCAGCTGATATCCTAACATAATAAAAACACAATGAAACTACATCTTAAAATTGAACAAATTACATGGAAGATACATATTTATTTTTATTTATTCTCCCTTCTCACCTCATTGTTTCCCATTTTTCTGATTCTGATGCTTATATTAACCTGCCAGACGATTTACTTATGGCTTAAAAAAAATACACACATAATAAAAATACATTTTATCAACCACTATATCTAACACACAACAATAAAATGATACCTTTAAAATTATAGTATGAACCTTATTTTACGAGTCTGAGCATATAATTATGTGGACAGAGCACAAGCATTTTTGATTAGATTAAACCTTGAATAAGCAAAACTGTTACGTCATAAGATTTTAAAATTCGTGACTCCTTTACGTCACCTCCCAGCCACACACTCTATTTCAGATTATGGAGGACTGTTTCGCCCTTTCGCTTCCACAGAGACTGTATATTTTGGAGCAGGGTTTTACCTCTCCGTGTCTCTGCTTCCGCTGTTAAGTTTAAATTGGTGAACATCATCATGTTCTCGTTATAAAATCATGCACCCTTAAACGGATCTACCACCTGGCTCTGCTGTTCCTTCTCGAACAGAGTGGCAGCCGCTGTTCCATAGTTTGGTGATTCCCCTTTTTATTACCCCACATCAATTTCAAAATACACCTTTACAACGATAACAGCTATGGCCAGTTATGGTCAGCGCGTAATCGTAATGTGCCCCAACCATAGCTGTTAAAGCTAAACCAATTCCACGGTCAGGGTTCGGTGAGGCCGTGACCGCCCGAAAATTTGGGGAATCACAAGTAAAATATCTTTCGTAATATTAAATTTACGAATTTATATTTAAATGACAATATTAATTGAGATGGGGTTTTAACCCACTTTATATGGAAGCTTAACTATTATTAACATAAAATATTAAATACAAAATCTACAACCTTCCCCCATAGCAGTTCCACACTACACTGTTATAATACATCACATAACACAATACACAAATAGCGGTAAACCTGGATTATTAGCATACATCAAACACACAATTCTCTTTTAAATAATTTATATAAAAATTTATAAACATTATTATTTAAAATTTTTCATTAACTCTTTTTATTTATCATCATGATGAATTTATCCTATGTTGTAATCCGATTTTCAAAAATTCTAAATTTATTATTAATACATATTTTTAATCATTATGTTCCACAAAATAAACCATTTAACATTTATTTACTTATTAATTATTATTAAATCAAAATCTCACCAAACAATTTAATTACCTTATAAAATTCAAACACATAATATTCAATCACACTATCTACACATCTCCACTTATTTAATTCAATTTATTATTAAAATTAAATATTCATTTGATTATTAAAATAACATATCTCAATTATTATCAACATTCTACAAATCATTAACTATTGTCTTCGTAATTATTTTGTTATTTAATTAGAGTGCAAAAATATTAATAATATTATTATTATTAATACAACATTTTCTAAAACATATACACATTACATTTCACAATACACACAAATGAATTCAATATTATTTACAAAATATACGTCCAAATTGTTCAAGTGTATCTCACTTCAGATGTCCAAATCAGCAAGGTCATTACCAAAAATTTATAAAATTCAAACAAGGTCTATACACTGATGTTCTAGTTCAGCCACCATCGTCAAAAATTAATCTTGGTTTTATATAACACTGTTGCTTTTTATTTACAAACAAATGGTTACTTTGTGTGTCATAACCAGAACAACCAAATTCACTCATTTTACCAGAATACTCATTAAACCAGTCTACGTTAAGTATTTTTGTTAAGTCTCCGTCATTACATTCATTCACTATCGGTCTAATTATTTTTATCAAATCATTGTAATCATTATTATTCAAATATATTTCTAAACCTTCTTTCCATTCATCATACTTTCTATTCAAATTATACAATTCTGTTACATACCATTCTCTATTTACTTCTCTCTCTTCATAACACCACATCACACTCTCACAATTATTCCGGACAGAGGGTACACAATTACTCCACAAAAATAAACACCTCAATTCATCTACCAATACGGGACTCTTGCCCTTCAACCACAACACTTGTGGACTCAATAAATCATCATAAACATCATAAATAATAAAGGGAAAATTTGCCCTCTGTCCCCACTCTACCACAACATTATTTCTCCACTCTCTCTCTAACTCACTGACACACATTAACATTTCATTATCAACTTCTACTCTTTCTACCATTACGTTATCACTCTCAACATCTACACCATCATTTTCTAACACCACATTTTTATTTGTATTATCATTGTTATTACTTGTCAACTCATTATCTGGCATTGCATTCATCACCTGTACTCCCATTCGCTCTACACTCTGTTCTAATTTATTCAAACTGGATCTTATCGTTTCATTAGTACTTTCTACACATTTACTCATTTCTTGTATTTCATTTTTTAACTCATTATTCAGATTTTTTAGTTCATTAAATTTAGCGTCAGAATCATTCTTCAGTTCACTGAATTTCATATCTAACATTGTTTGTATAATTGTAAACATTTCGTAATTATCGTCAGACTTTTTATTTTGGATAGGTGTCACTAGATTTTCTATTTTGTCGTCGGTGATGCCGAATTCATTGTCATTATTTTTATTTTCTCTATTTGATTTTGGGGTCGTTTGGATCCCCGAATCATCTGTATTATTTGATTCATTTATACTACTTGTGTTTAAAGTTTTGTCGCCTTGACCTACATTCGGCGTTGAATGTACTTCAAAACTATTCACAACAGCTGATTCATTTAATTCAGCTATTTCGCTTATCACAGTCGAGTCGGACAAATCGACTCCGTTCTCTGCTGTATTTTCCATTATTATTATTATTTTTAGGTATTTATTCTGTTTACAATATAAATAATATATATTTATATTTTAAATATTCTTTACTTACTTAGCGTAACTTAACTTTACATAAGTACCTTTTGCATATTCTCACACAACTTCCAAATTACGATTGCATCCCATTTATAGGTATGGAACTTATTTTATTAAATTCGTCCCTTTCGTGGCGCCAATGAAACTTTCTATTCATTATTAAAAAGAATGATATCGTATTAATTTAAAATTAAGGTTAACACACTCCTACTTACCATTGCGTGGCTTCAAGGTTGCGTCATACGTATGTTTGGGATGCAGACGTAATTTCTTAAGGTTGTGAGAATAACTTGCACAACACATTTATATGAAGAGAATTTCCATTTAATGTTTTGCTATTACCTTAGTGAAATTAAGAACATACTTTTAATAAATACATATTCAGGTGTTGTGCAACACGTGCTTCTGTTATAATCTGACTTACAATCTACGGCTTACCTTATTTTTTTTTTTTTTTAGTACACAAACATAAAAGGCAAACACAAATACACACAGAAAGCCGCCCAGCTTTGCCACACTCACATTTATACCAATTAAACCCCTTGTTTATTATTTTACAAATTTATTTTTTGTTCTATATAAACTGTTCACTACCGCGATTCCGACCGAACACGTGCTTTGTCTACCTAGTCGAGGTCCGTTAATTTACTTTGTTGTCAATTCACTCCACGTCACCAGTTATAAAATTGTTAAGTCCATTAATTCCTCGGGTCCCGGTCGGTATTAAAACGTTAGTATATGTTATTATTCACATTTTATGAAATTAGGCCGACCGGGCCCACACAACACTATCAGCGTCTGTAAGTGAACTGGGGAGAGTGGCTATATGTTCACGGCCAACTGGATTACGTCTTTTTTGATGGAAGACAAAGCCTTTTGTTTCGTTGCCACAGATATGTCCTATTTAACCCATGCAGTTGATTGTGTGTGGGTCTTAGCGGATATTCGTTCAGCACTGGCTGACGTCATTTAAGTGGGCTGGACGTTTGAGTGATGCCAAAGGGGCGATGAATAAATTGTTCGCTCTAGCCATCTTGTTTTTTGTTGAGAGCGTCCTTTTGAGCGCGCTTGCGTGGGTATTCGCGCCTGTGCGTCGACACACTTGCAAAGTTCTTAGAATTTTGGTGGAGGTAAATTCTTCAGCCGTGTTACACCACTGATTGCGTTTCGCTTTGTTTCCAACTGTTCCTCAACACTGGTCTGTTATACGGACAAATACGTTGCACAATAATACATTTTTACATTATTTTATACAAACCCGCCCGAAACCGAAATGACTAAAAATATATATATACCCCAAACGGTTAAAACAAAAACACCCAAAAATCGACCCGCTACAATCATTATTATTATTGTTTTCTTCTTTATAATATGTGTTCTTCAGTGTTACTTGGTTTCTCACTGACTATTGGGTTATTGGATCTATTGGGTATTCACTATTTAATACATTTTCTTTCTTGTTTTATTATTATTACCATTACTGTTTTAACTCTTTAGTTGTGAGTCCATTCTTCTATTATTATTTATTTATGTAGTTTTAATGCTTGGTACACTCATTGTGACTACTTAATGGATCTTGTTCCACTCAATTATTATGATATGTTGTATATGTTTTGATGTCCAAAATATCGTGGTCATATGTCTCGTTACAAAGTTTAATATTGTTCCATTATTTATTTATTAAACAAAATCTTTCATTTCGCATATTAAATATTGACTCATTATTATATCGTTTGTACGAATCTTTCATACACAACTTATTGCTAACAAATTGCACAAGTTATACATAAATCTTATTATCTAATTTTAATTAATTAAATATTTATTTTGCTCTCGGCTTACTCATTGTGTGCTCATCTTTTTTTAATTGCTGATTAATTTGCTTCAATAATGAGTTTACTTGTATTCAAATTTCTTTTATATTAATTTGTTTTACTTTTACTGGATGCATTCTCCTTTATCAACAAGACTTTACCAATTACGTTAATTCAAAAATTAAATATTTCTCTTATCATTTACGTTACTCTGAATTACTAACTTTAATACAGTAAATATTATTCTAACTTTTATTCTGCTTTTACATTTATGTACAATTTATTTATTTTAATACTGGTTGAATGTCTTTCATTTCAACTTTAATTAGTGTCTTTCAAATGTCTGTAATTACAATGGTTTTTTATCACCTCGTTTGACGTGGTTAATCATCCGTACATCCTCCTTTGGTCCTCTGGTCGTGTTCTCCGTGTCCTTCTGGTCCTCTGGTCATGTTCCACTGCATGTATTGTTTAATAGTCGTCTCGCCTCACACCACATGCTTCCGGTGTGTCTATAGACTTCATCGTATGTACTCTGCTGCTCTGGTTGGACATCTAGTTTGTCCTGTGACTCTTACTATAGATGTGAATTAGTGTCATCGACTGACATAGCCTCCTGTGGCAACGGTTGAATCGAGAAGAAGAAACTTTATTAGTGCGACCTGGTATTTATAGTCAGGTCGTGCAAAAACTCATGTCTGAACAATATTTAACCTGTCAGATTCTGTCGAAGCCACTTCTCCCACTCTGGTTCAATTCACAATTTTCACCTATCTTCGCGAATTACGACGTTTGTTTCACATCACTCTATGCTCAATCGGTCACTAATTTTTATATGTTTATTATATGTAAATTACACTTCTTTATGTTAATCACAAAAAGAGCTATTCATTTTTACGTATAGTAATTGCACCTTTCGTCACATCGGTACAGTCTTTTAACACTTTATTCACCTTTTATTTCTATACACTTTGGTGTCTTTTGTTTTACCCTATCGTACATATTTTTCTTATAATTAAAATAAAACATACAACTATTCTACTTGAAAGGGTTGGTTACATTTCAGGAACGGACAGGCTTCACACACACAAACAAAATATGCGTGTACACAACGCTAGCGACAGGTGTGTCGAAAATGCATGTCCATGCATGAATTCTGCGCTCCCTATTTTTAACTACGATCCAGCTTATGCAATCTGAATCATGTTTATTAATTTATATTTATTTATTTTTATTATTTATTTCATTTATTTTGGCAATGCACAGTACCGTTAATGGTTGTACTGTTGCAATATATTGTTATGACAGTCTCCTTGAGTGTCGTATGGTACAGTGGTAAACAAAATACAAGACACCAATTAAGTCACTAATCACCAGCTTTAATTATCACAATTAAACAGTTTGTAATCAACAAGATAGTCTATTACAACAAATCAAATAAAAATTGTTTACACGCAATAAAAATGTCAACTAATATAAAACACAGTTGTATTACAATTGTCCCGCACAATTATAAAACACAACACTTCGCAACAATACTTCGAACCCCACTGTGTAAATCGCCCGACAATAACTGAACTAAGCGTCACTGAAGTCTCATATTTATACCCCGCTGAGATTCCAGAATATTCCATAATAGGTGTCTACTAGAAAACGCTAGAGCGTAATTGATTGCGGCCTTGAATACAGCGCGCGCGGACTGGTATGGTCTGGAAAAGTCTCGTTGCGGACGCATGACAAGTGTCACGTAATTGTCCTTCATCTCAAAGTAGCAGCAATACGTACGCACACACACATTACAGCCAGGCTCCGCTGGAATTGCCGAAAAATATGTAGCATATTCTGTTATGTCGTAACACTGCCCCTCCTTAAGCCTGTTCACCTCGAACTGGCAAACCATCTCTGAAGTAATACTTGGACAGGCGATCTACATAGCTGGTCTACTTGCGAAAGATAAATCTCTTTGAGTTCAGTCTTGTGTGACCCGAACATCAAGTTCCCAGGAATATGAGTTTTCCGCTCAACTACTAGTTTTGCAGGAATCACTCCCATTGCGTCATGTACTGATGACCTATACGCCATTAGCTGGTCCAAGTCTGATTGGTTCTCGCCAACAACCTCTTGCATAACTTCATCTTCAGCAACGTTTCACCCAGGCGCTTCCATTAACTCAGGAACAAGGAAGGGTCTTTTCTCGACGCCCATAGTTGGTTTTCCACTCACTTCTTTTGTCGTGTTGCACGTCAGTATTCCCGCTGCTCATTCTTCTTCCATTTCCGCTTGGCCACACCTGTTCACTTCTTCAGCCAATGCTACTTGCTTAATCGAATGGTTGGCGGACACTGTCCTTTCAGCCCTGCAACGTTTTATCTTCTCTTGGCCAACCCTCAGGACATTCTCTCATAAGTCCACAATTAATCCGTAGCCATTCATAATGTCCGTGCCAAGAATCACTTCATCGACAATGTCTGAAATGAGAATTTGGTGGTTAAACTCGAGAAGACCCAGGTGTACATGTACGTCTACCTTTCCTAGCACCTTGACGGCACTTCCAGTCACAGTCTGTATTGTACAAGAGCTAATTTGGAGCTGGCGGTTGCTGTCATGGCGCACAATGGAAACTGTTGCGCCCGTGTCAACTGTAAATGATGTTGGTTTACCTTCCGCAAATCCATTAACGACCAAGTTTCCACTGATCTTATGTAACGTGGGCTGTGTGCTGTTCTGGGGCTATATTTCTCCAGTTGGTGCGATCAGTCTCTTCTCTCGGTATTTTCTTCTCCCAACAGTCTACCTGTAGATGCCACGTTTTCCACAGTTATAACATTTCGGCCTTCGGTCTTTTTCCCACCGTTCAAATCGCTGCGTCCCTCTTGAACTTCTGAATTGTTTGTCCGACAACACTGTTTTTCTGCACCCATCATAACGGCAATATGATACTGGGATCTTCTGACTACAATAGGATGACATAAACTAAATAATGTAGCGGGATGCTGACTTGGCATCTTCAAACTCTAGGGTGTGAACAAGAGCTTCTGAGCTATTTCGGTGTCTTGCCATTCATAACACTTGGTGAAATTCACAATCTCCGATACCATCAATAAACGTCTGCACCGCAAACCTCGTTCGAAAATCTTCTGTTGCTTCAGGATAGGCCAATCTAATCGGTCTGTTGATACTTGCCTCAAACTCTTGAAGACTCTCCTCGGAACGTTGTCGTCTTGTTCTTAACTGAGCGTAGTACACATCTCGCAAATGTTTATCACCATACTATAACTCTAGAGCTTTTATCAATTCAGCATAGTGTTCTGGCTGTCAGTGGCACTTTATGTAGTAGTTTTGCCACAGGTCCTTTTAAAGCAAGAATGAGTGAAACTGCCTTGTCCTTCTCTGCACAATTATTTGTGCATGCAGCAGCTTCAAATTGGTGGAAGTATGTTTCCTAGTGACTGCTTCCGTCAAAGGTTGGAGCCTTGACACTTCACCACAATACTTCAAACCGCACTGTATAAATCGCCCGACAATAACTGAACTAAATGTCGCTGAAGTCTTGTATTTATACCCCGCTGAGATTACAGAATATTCCGTAATTAGTGTCTACTAGAAAACACTAGAGCATAATTAACTGCGGCCTTGAACACAGCGTGTGCAGACCGGTATGGTCTGGAAAAGTCTTGTGGACGCATGACAAGTGTCACATAATTGTCCTTCATCTTAAAGTAGCAGCAATATGTACGCACACACACATTACAGCCGGGATCCACTGGAATAGCCGAGAAACATGTAGAACGTTCTATAATGTCGTAACAATATATATATTGTTCATATTATTTGAATTAACAGTCTCTGTAATACCAACTTTGTTGTGTTTACTTGCTTAACTGTTAGACTAAACTAATAATACCACCTTTACCTCTACTTGTCAGGACGAGGGCCTTTTAGCGTTTCCACCATTTTCAAGTCCTAAACCAGGTCATGGTTAGTGTGATTAATGTGTTATTAATCACAAAATTTGTCAAAGACTCAAAAACATATTCCCACTTTTTCTTTGTTTATTTAAATTTTGTGACCTGTTATCCCACAAGCTTAAATTAGTCCTGCAGGATATTTTCTAAACTACATGATTTCCTTTTAAGTGTATCTTCCAGTTTGCATATGGATATCTTGTTTTGATGTTACCAGGACTTATAATTCTTTGGTCTTAAGACAAGTTTTCACATGAAGTTCCATCTCATTATTGATGTCTGTTACATCTTCCACAGCTTCATTTCTCACCTCCCAATTATTGTCACTAAATTGGTAATGTTTTATTTTCATTTTGAGGTCCTTTACTTGTACTGGCTTGCATGACCTTCTATTTTAAAGCACGGTAAGTATAGAGCACGGTAGGTGACAACGCTGTGTGCGCAGTAGCATTACTGAGTGCGTGACGTCACACGCCCCACTAGTGTCTTACAGCGCCTTGCTTTCTACGAGTACATGCCATGTTTATTATCGTGTTTTTGTGTGCCTTAATTTCTTTTTGTGTATGTTACAAGTGTTTAAATTTTTTACTGAGTGTTCTGTGAAATATGGCTTCCACTTGTGTTGTTGCAACGTGTAAAAATAATTATAAAAACAGTAAAGCAAGAGGTATTATCTTGCACAGATTTCCGGAAGAAACTGCTTTATTAAAAAGTCTCTCCGTCCAATACAAAGCATATTTAACTTTGTATGGAAATATTTTTACACGTAGAAATATAACATATCTAAAATCCGGAAAATGCCTGAATTGGGATTCAGAAGATATCGCAAAAGCAGTTACTCTTAGATCGCTGTCGAAAAAACATTTCATTATACAACACGTGTTTTAAATTACCCTCTGCCGAGCGAACATAGCCTACGATTCAATGTCGACTTTCTGTTGTGAAATGTCATGTAGCGGGTCATTTTTGGGTATTTTTTTATTTTAACAGTTAGGGGCATATGTATTTTTATGTATTTCATTTTGGGCGGACTTTTCATAAAATCATTGTGCAACCGAATTCATTTCATTTATAATGGACCACGTGTTAACAGAACGGTGTTGAGCAAGATTGGTTGAGACAAAGGCGATACGCAATTTCCATTGTGCAACGCAACGAGCAAAGAATTCACCTCCACAAATTTCCAAGAACTATGCGAGAGTGTGGCATTGCGCTCCCATGTGCACACCAAGCATGGGCGCCTACCCAAGCGTTGGCAAAAAAGTAAGATGGCCATATAGTGAAATTTTCATCGTTCCGTTGGGTTCACTACGGAAGTGTCGTTTAGACCAAGCCCACTTAAATGACGTCAGCCAATGCCTACAGAAGATCATATGCGGCATTGACTCAAAAAACAACATGCATGGCATGGGCTGAAGCTTCGGCGACGACACCCAAGGCAGTGAGTTCCAGTGTTGAAAACGGTGGAGAGGGAACAGAGAACCAACTTCTGCCCAGTGCGTCTCACCTACCGACCGCTTGCGGTCTGGTTAAAATTTTATATTACAAAATATAATTACATCGGCCGACCTCACAGTTAAAATCTGAAATATTAACCAACAGTGCGCAAATGGAATACTAACAGTAATCAGTAAATCCAAGTGAACTAATAGTTTCTTTTCCGGGCACGTGAACGAGGACTGTGTACGGGCGGGATGACCGCGTGGTGGACATGGGGAATTTATAATGCAAAATGTTAAGGGTGTTATAAATAAGGCATGAATGTGTGTGTGGCAAAGCTGGGCGGCTTTTGTGTATTTTTGTGTTTATATTTGCGTTTGTGTCTGGTGAAACATAAGGTAAGCTATAGTATGTAAGATAAAACAATTGCACAACATGTAATAAGAAGACTCAACTTTTCAATATTTCTGAATATTATAAGAACATTTCAATAATAAAATATGATTTCTCTTCCACTCAATTGAGAGTTACATTCTTTCAATGCCTTATTTCGTTATGTGTATCGTCAGAGTTCGTCGAACGAAATGGGTTTCCTTACACTACGCGATCCGGCCAGATCCAAGTCGTAAGGTAAGTGGGAGTGTTAACTTAATTTGAATAAAATAATTTTACCAAAAAAAAAATATAAAAGTTACAATTGGTGCCGTGACCAGGATTTAATATAACTGAAGAGGGGTTATTTTAACACCGGCCTACATCTGACGATGCATAGCGAAGTAGGGTTGTGAAAGCAAATTGATTTGGTAAAATATCAGTTTTGAAATAAAATCATTAATTGACAGTTGTTACGTAAGAAAAAATAGATAAAGTAAAAATGTCCGAGAATACAGAAAAAAGTAGTATAATAAATTCAATTATGAGTGAAAGTGGCCTTGAGTCGCAATCACTGGATGAAAGTGGTATGTTGAGGGGGGAGACGGGTACTGTTACAGAAACAGCTGCCGGCAGTAATGTAATAGCTCATTCCACGCCGATTGCGTCTCAACCACAAGTAAATGAAACAGATGTTGACTCGGGAATCCAGTTGACACCAGTTTCAACTAAGATAAACAAACAATCAGAGGAAACTGATATAATGAGTTTCTTACGAACAATGGACAATAAATTTGACATGTTAAATAAACGTTTTGATGGTAACGAAATAATTTTAAATAAAATGAAAAGTGATTTTAACAATAAATTAGATGAACAGAGAATAAAATGCGAACAGCAGAATATTAAAAATGATATTATTTTTAAGGAAATTAAAGAACAGAATATTCAGTTTCAGCAAAATATAAATATAAAATTTGACGAGTTGATAAATAACATACAAGACAAGAATGTATGTCTTGAAAATGCCAATGAAATGACAAGAAATAGTCTGAATAAAGTAGAACAGAGTAAGAATAATACAAACGAAAGTTGTAATGACAGTGTTGTGTTAGGTAATGAATTAATAAATAATAATGATGAGAATAACGAGAATAATAATGTAGTCAAAAAATTGGTATCTGAGAGTACTAATGAAGTTGTAGAATGTGAGTATGAGATGTTAATGTGTGTTAATGAGTTAGAGAGAGAGTGGAAAGAGAGTTATATTACAGGTATGAAACAGGGGGTAAATTGTTTACAAGGTAGAATGGGGGGTGAAGGAAGACCTTCACGTATATATTGTGTAGACAAATGTGCTACAAATAATTGTTTTTTGAAGTTTTTTGTTTTTCCTGTAAAAGTCAGGAAAGATGTAATTGAATTTATACCCTCTGTCTGTAATACTTTTGAGAGTGGGATTTGGGGTTATGAAGAAAGAGATGTAAACAGAGAATTGTATGTTAGTAAAGAAACAGAATTATATAACTTAAATAGAAAGTATGATGAATGGAAGGAAAGTTTAGAAGTATATGTGAATGATAATGATTACAATGATGTAATAAAAATAATTAACCCAATAGTTAATGATTTTACTGATGGAGACTTGATAAAAATACCTAACGTAGACTGGTTTAACGAATATTTGAATAAGTTGATTGAAGTTGGTTTTTCTGGTTACAACACACAAAACAGTCATTTGGGTGCTGATAAAATTGAACGATGTTATGTAGAACCAAGGTTGATTTGGAACGATGGAGGTTAAACTATTAAAACAATAAAAGACAGTATAAATATTTTGTTTTAATGGTTCTGACATGGCAAATCTGGACAAATGAAGTGCGGAAAAAACTGAACAATAAATAAGAGTTTGTAAATAAAATATAGTGAATTTATACGTGTGTATGTAAGATGATTGTTGTGATAATAATATTGAAATACTTGCAATTTAAATAAATAAACCAAATTAATTTTGAAAACAAGTAATCAGAGAATTATATTTGTTTGGATGGTAATGAATTCTATATTGTTAATAATTAATTTAATTAAAATAATTTGATATATTTTAAATATTTTAATTGATTATGTAAACGTTGTATAATTAAATTTTGTGTAAATTCAATTTGTTTTACGAGATGGAAATTTGGTAATGAATGATAAATTATGTAATTGAAGCTAATAAATTTTGTGAAATGTTTCAGAGATGGTAGTGATTATGTTTTGTGGGTATATCGTGTTAAATGGAGTGTAAGTATGAAAATTTTAGAATCATGTATAATAATAAAAAAAAATGTTTACAGGTGTGATTGAGATGTTAATGCAATCATTGTGTTTAAGAAATATGATAATTAAAAATTTTAATAATAAATGAAAAATGATATATAATGATTATCAATAATAAATTTTGAAAATTTTAAGAAAGTTAAACGGTAAAAGGTCATGAATGGGTTAAATGGTTGTTGATGCAAATATTATATGATAATGTATACAAAAGAAATTTTTAATTAGTTTTCAATTGTAATTAATTATTAAGTGGCTATTAAGGGGGTGGCCTGTGCTCTCACAAGTAGCGAAAAGGGTTGGGGGTAGCAGTGAGTGTTACCTCCATCGGAGGCCAAACTGGCGATAAATGTGCGGCACACCTTATACGTGTAAATAAAAAATTTTTTACACACCATATTAAATGACCGTGTCGCACATAATAATATTGATGTGGAACAGGCAGTGAAATGAAAGTTCAGATTTCCTCGACTTTTCGGGCGGTTACTGCCTTACCAGCACTAACCGTGGTTTTGGCTAGCGGCCAGCTATGGTCATACCAAGTCCCTTGACCATAGCTGACTTGAAATTGGTATATATTTGAAATTCAATGGGGGGACAATTAGAGGAAATCTCCGGAACTAGGGAACAGCGGCTGCCACTCTGTTCGAGTAGGAACAGCAAGACCGGTGGCAGAACCGTTTTTAAGGGTGTATGAGTATATAACAAGAACATATTGATGTTCATAACTTTAAAACTTAACAGCGGAAGCAGAGACACGGAGAGGTAAACCCTGCTCCAAAATATACAGTCTCTGTGGAAGCGAAAGGGCGAGACAGTCCTCCATAATCTGAAATAGTGTGTGTGGCAGGGAGGTGACGTAAAGGAGTCACGAATTTAAAATTTTATGACAAAAGTTTTTGCGTATTCAAAGTTTAATCCAATCAAAAATGCTTGTGCTCTGTCCACATAATTATATGCTCAGACTCGTAAATTAAGGTGTTCATGCTATAATTTTAAGTGTATTATATTATTGTTGTCTATTAGATAAGCATTGATAAGTATATGTAATTTTGTTATGTGTGTATTTGTTTAAGCCAATAAGTAAATCGTCTGGCAGGTTAACATAAGCATCAGAATCAGAAAAATGGGAAACAATGAGGTGAGAAGGGAGAATAAATAAAAATAAATATGTATCTTCCATGTAATTTGTTCAATTTTAAGATGTAGTTTCATTGTGTTTTTATTATGTTAGGATATCAGCTGATCAACAGTACCATGTCACTGGTATATTGGTTTGTAAATGTTACAAGTAATTAATATTTAGTGTACTACAGATATTTTGAAGTAAAGATAAAAAGAATATGCAAATTAATAAAAGATAATTCATGGGTGATAAATGTTTTATGGGACATGCAGACCTGTCCAAGTTGAATTAAAAGTTGAATGTGAAATGATGGAGATGAATATAATGTAATGTTGTTTTGAGTTGATGTGATATAACAGAGTTGATGAAGTATTAATGTTGACACAGTGGTAATGGAGACTTTATGTAGATTTTGAATGATATATTGTTGTTTTTATAGTTAATGAGGTTATTTTGTGTATTTGTAGTAATGTAATGAGATTGAGATTTTTTGGGGATGGCAATTTTGTATTAGGGGGTAGTGTAATGTAGGAGTCCGCAACAAGGGTTGGGACGGGATAGGGATAGATTTTAGTGGGGAAGGGGCCGCCTTAGGTAGAATCCGGGCCGCCAAATAAGGGAATTGAGTTTTTTGGGGGCGGGGAAACACGTATCCTATACAAAGGGTTAGCGAGTATTTTATATGTAGAGAAGGTGGCGAATTGTGTTAAATGGTAAGTTGGGGTTTAGAGTGTCCTGATTAGTAGATATTTTTGGTAGAGATGGGTGTCATGAGAATGGAAGTTGATGAATATTAGAGTCAGAGGGAGAAAGTTTATATATGTATAGAGATCTAATACAGTAAATGAGAATAAATGAATTACAACACCCACAGTAATGTAGAATTAAACTGTTAACTAAAGAGAGGAATTTATAATCAAGATTATACCATTGTTTATTTTTTTCAACCAGTGACAGAATTTTGATAAAATTCGAAAATAATGTAAAGTCAAGAATTGTTTGTTTTAAATAATTTAAATGTCAACTTGATTATTATATTAATATTTTGTAATTTTAAATATTTTGTGTTATTATGTTTTGTATTTCAAGGTAGGATATTACAAATGTTCAAGGTGTTTTCAGAAATCATACGTAACATATGTATGTCAAAGGGTTTTGGACTTGACCTAGTTCCGATCAGCTGATGAGTTCATACACCTACTAAGCTTGTACAGTAGGAATCCAATTTTAATTTGTTTGTTTGATTAATTCAAATCAATATTTGAATAATTTTAATAAATGTTATTTAATAAATAAATGTAATAAAATTTTTTTAATGAATAAATTTAATTTGTTTTGAATTTTAAAATTTTGAAAATTTTAATTTTTTTTGAAAAAAAAAAAAAACTTGATTTTTCGCCTGCCAGCGAGTGAATATTTTTGAGTAATGATTGTTATCTTAGGTGTGTATTAACCATGTTTATTTTATTGTATTACATTTTATTGGTAGACTATAAGTGATTCTCATGTTAGAGTAAGAAAGTGTTTATATTAGTAGAAATGTTTAGGTTGTCATTTGAAACAAAAAATTAGAAAAAAGAGGAAGAGAATTTTTTTGATAAAAGATTATTTTTTTGAATTTTAAATTTTTTCAATTTATAATAAATTTTAAAAGAAAATTTTATTTTAATGCGCTATGGTAACATATAATGTTAGTATGTGTGAGCCCAGTATTTGCTAAAGGCAGCCCAGCTTGCAAAAAGGGGATCCATATCGGCGGAGGAGCTGGGATAATTTTAGCCAGGGATTGAGGATTTTGGGGGGTAGCATGTTAAAAGGCGAGGCGCGCTGTGGTGCGAGTCTGATCGATTTCTCGGTGTTGGGATCTCTTACGGAGAAGTCCAGTGATCTCGTTCAGATGAGTCCATGGTAGCTGAGCCAGGGGGGTCGTGTACCCATGAGATTAAGAACAAGGGGGTTGTTGGCACCAGTTCCTCACCGGTCCTCTTCGGGGTTATCGATGAGATTTCTTCTGTTGCGAACAGCAGAATTCTCATCGAGGGGGTATTGTAGCGGGTCATTTTTGGGTATTTTTTTATTTTAACAGTTAGGGGCATATGTATTTTTATGTATTTCATTTTGGGCGGACTTTTCATAAAATCATTGTGCAACCGAATTCATTTCATTTATAATGGACCACGTGTTAACAGAACGGTGTTGAGCAAGATTGGTTGAGACAAAGGCGATACGCAATTTCCATTGTGCAACGCAACGAGCAAAGAATTCACCTCCACAAATTTCCAAGAACTATGCGAGAGTGTGGCATTGCGCTCCCATGCGCACACCAAGCATGGGCGCCTACCCAAGCGTTGGCAAAAAAGTAAGATGGCCATATAGTGAAATTTTCATCGTTCCGTTGGGTTCACTACGGAAGTGTCGTTTAGACCAAGCCCACTTAAATGACGTCAGCCAATGCCTACAGAAGATCATATGCAGCATTGACTCAAAAAACAACATGCATGGCATGGGCTGAAGCTTCGGCGACGACGCCCAAGGCAGTGAGTTCCAGTGTTGAAAACGGTGGAGAGGGAACAGAGAACCAACTTCTGCCCAGTGCGTCTCACCTACCGACCGCTTGCGGTCTGGTTAAAATTTTATATTACAAAATATAATTACATCGGCCGACCTCACAGTTAAAATCTGAAATATTAACCAACAGTGCGCAAATGGAATACTAACAGTAATCAGTAAATCCAAGTGAACTAATAGTTTCTTTTCCGGGCACGTGAACGAGGACTGTGTACGGGCGGGATGACCGCGTGGTGGACATGGGGAATTTATAATGCAAAATGTTAAGGGTGTTATAAATAAGGCATGAATGTGTGTGTGGCAAAGCTGGGCGGCTTTTGTGTATTTTTGTGTTTATATTTGCGTTTGTGTCTGGTGAAACATAAGGTAAGCTATAGTATGTAAGATAAAACAATTGCACAACATGTAATAAGAAGACTCAACTATTCAATATTTCTGAATATTATAAGAACATTTCAATAATAAAATATGATTTCTCTTCCACTCAATTGAGAGTTACATTCTTTCAATGCCTTATTTCGTTATGTGTATCGTCAGAGTTCGTCGAACGAAATGGGTTTCCTTACACTACGCGATCTGGCCAGATCCAAGTCGTAAGGTAAGTGGGAGTGTTAACTTAATTTGAATAAAATAATTTTACCAAAAAAAAAAATATAAAAGTTACAGTCAGCCTGAGTTGTCTGCCGATTATGCGAGAGCAGGTTCCTTTTTTCAATGACGGAGAAAAAGACATAATTTTGTTATTCGACGAAATGAAAGTACAAAGTACTATTTGTTATGACAATGTAAACAACTGTTTCATTGGACCTCACACAAATGTAGGCCTACAAGTGATAATGGCCAGAAGTCTTATAGGAAAATGAAAACAACCTTTGTTTTATGACTTTGATGTGCCCATTACTAAAGATTTATTGATAAACACAATAATTTCTGTTGAATCAATTCATTTCAAAGTGCGTGGTTTCGTATGTGATATGGGTCCTTCCAATCTTGAGCTGTTTTCTGAACTGCTCATTACACCATCGAAATCCTACATCTCTAATCCTATTTGCAACGAAAGAAAAGTTTGGGCTTTTTGCGATGTGCCTCATTTACTAACTCTCGAGGAATATTCTTATCGACCACAGTTTTGTTCTTACCACTGGTAAATTAATAACAAAAGAAGTATTTGAAAAGTTAATTGAACTGAATTATAATAGATCGGACCTTCAGTATTGTTATAAATTAAGCAGTTCTCCTGTGATTATTTTCGGAAGTGACCAGCAGAATGTCAGGAAGGCAGCAGAATTACTCTCAGAAACAGCTTCGAAAGCGATTTTACATCATTTTCCTTAACAGTCTCATGTAAGAGAATTTGTGAAAACAATAAATGATAGTTTTGATGTACTAAATTCTAGATGCCGTGTGAATGAAAAAACATGATAAAAAGTGGATATGGAATCGATCTACAAGTACAAGATGAAATTCTAGATAAATTACAGAATTTATGCTTACAGATGCGAGTTATGGGAAAAACTGGCCTACTTCCGTTTCAAAAAGGCTTTCACATTTGAACTGAAAGTTTAAGAGGTTTATTCAACGACCTGAAAAAGAAGGGTATTTATTTTTAATGAAGTAAAAGTTAAATCAAGACGTTCTTGAAAGTTATTTTTTGGAAATTCGATTCTTAGGTTTGTTTTACGATCATCCAAATCCGGTAACATTTATTCAAAGAATTAAGTCTTCAATACTGGGTAAAAACGCCTCAGTATTATTAAACAACAGCAACATACAAACTGTAAATGATGACACAAGTGAGAACATAGCGTTAACAGCACACGTAATGAATAAGTTTTACTACGGCTTATGATGATAATTTGCTTCCGAATAACAGTGGCTTTCCTGAGACAGATGTGATGCGCTTATTGAGTTTGTTATATCAGTCAAATTTAGAAGGAGAAAAATCCGACTCTTCTAAAGAGGAACCGTTAACATCAAATCAGTCTAGAATTACTTGTGGCACAGAGCTGAATGAAAATGAGGAACTTCTAGAAATCCTTTCTTGATACATATGTTACATATTGTATAAAAAATTCCCAAAATATAAAGAACATATGCGTTATGGTAAATGTGCAGATGATATACAGAAATAGGACTAGTTATCGGTTCTTTCAAGAGGAAAATTTATGAGACCTAATGAGGAATGGCGTTGACAAATAGAATATTGGAAACAGACTTTCAGTTGTTTCATGGGACAACATTAAATCGCTCTAAAAACGTTTTTGTGATTTCATAATCAACAAATATCCCCATTTTAAGGAATTTGCCTTGCGATGCTGTGCAAGAACAAGATCGTTTATTAGAATGAAAGCGTTAAATTAGAAAGCCCAAATTGAAAAACGTAGTTATAAAACTTCATCAAGGAAACAAACAAAAAAGTTTATAAAAGTAGTTACATAAATACATGGGCATTCAGCAAACAGTGAGTGTAGTTGTTGTGAATAAAAATTGTAAATAAAAATTTGTGCAGTGATATTGTTTTAAGAAACAACATAGTGAGCTTGTAGGATAGAGACTTACGTTAATTGAAATGGATGAGCTATAAATGAAGACATGGAGAAAGGTAAGTGTATTTGTTGACATTATGCCGATATTTAAACTAGCACTGTATGGATTATAGGATGTGTTATGTTCATGTGTGTAATTATCTTTCTGGTAAGTAATTATAATATCAGTTTATTCTGTGCTCAAAGCATTCTTAGTTGAATTATCTGTAGCATGCAGTAAATTCTAAACGTATACTCGTAATACAAACTGCTGTGGTGTGTTGGTCAAGTGGGGCGCGTGATGTCAACAGCTGACAGCAACATGCACGTGTCACCTACTGCATTCTATACTTACCGTGTTTTGAAGTATATGTTTACATGTAATAGTTGTCTCTTCATGTCCTTTGTATATGTGTTAAGCCTAGTCAAGTAATTATTTTGTATTTCATCATTTACCTTAGTATTTAAAATTCCTCCTGGACAGTAATGTGGGAATTTCATATTCAAAGGTTGGCTAATCTGTACGCTCTGGCCTCACGCTTGATGCGAACAGGCTAAGACACAGTGCAACGTACGTCGGCGGGCAGCGGACGTAATCGCGTTTGCTGCTTCGTCCTGTCATTTCTTCATTTTTACTTGTCGTCGAGACAATTTATGTAGGCCTTAGGCCCTACAACATTTTCATGTAGGTTTGAGTGCCGCGTACTCGCGCCTCAATTTACCATGTAGCATTTTTTACCCGACGTGGTTTTTCAAAATTCAAAATGCGTATCAGACTTAGCCAATCTTACAATTCAAATTAAATTGTACAACGAAACTTCAATAAATGTATTAAATTACAGTCCACGCTCATCATTATTTTCTGCATCCTGGCAAATACATTTACAACATTAACTTCCTAACATTTTTTTGGTCGCTCCGTGTCTGGATTCATCATTTTACCTTCTTTCAACTTATACCAGAGCGGGTTTCATCATTTTTTCCACCTCAATTTCTGGCCATCACGGGCGATTCAGCATGTTCGCTGATCCGACCGTGTCGGGAGTTATTCAGCGTTTCTTTCGTCGCCATTGAGCCTCGTGACAACACCACTACAAGACCATCCATGTGTTAATGCCTACACACCAGATTGAGCAGTCATCTATCCAGTCCGTGCGTGTCTGCCATCTATTCCACGGCCTCGATGCTCCAGGACATCTCACAGAAGGTACGACATCACTAACAGGTGCGTAGAATGGCGGAAGAAGGCCTAAAAGTGCTGGTTAGAAAGAGAGGCGGTTTAAAGTCTGCCATAGTGCAAATCAATTCTGCTATAATTAATTTTGATAAAAGCAGTAACACTAAACATTTTTTAACTGTTAGATTGGAAAGTCTAAAGAGTTTAGCAACAAAATATGATGAGGTACAGTCTGAAATTGAATTAATTTCTAAGGACATAAACGCTGCTCAAGAAGACAGAATTGAGGTTGAAGAACTTTTATACTCAACCGAAGCTAACATCTTGCAATTAATAGAAACTTTCAACGTTCAGACTGGATCTCAAGTATTAACTAGCAATGTGCAATTAAAACCTATAAGTTTGCCCTGCTTCACAGGCAACATTTTAGAATGGCAGCACTTTTATTCAATACTAGCGAGTACCCGGCATGCGTTGCAATGCCACTCAAAGAAAGAAAGTGTTTGTATATATATAATATATAAAGACTTCGTTCGCGTGGTCTTCAATTTAATGCGATAATATATTTAGAACAGAATCTATTCCATTGGGTTGCCATAGTAACCAGATCTAATAAGTTAGTTTTTTAAGACTCCAAAGGACCCCCCAGAGGATCGTATCGAAAAAAACACCTATCCTATGTTGGTTCTCCCGTTGCGTAAAATATTTGTGCCAAGTTTGGTTGAAATCGGTCCAGTGGTTTAGGAGGAGATGTGGAAGACCCCAAAGAACCCCCAAAAGAACCCCATCGAAAAAACACCTATCCTATGTTGGTTCTCCCTTTGCGTAAAATATTTGTGCCAAGTTTGGTTGAAATCGGTCCAGTGGTTTAGGAGGAGATGTGGAAGACCCCAAAGGACCCCCCGAAGTATCATATCGAAAAAACACATATCCTATGTTGGTTCTCCCGTTGCGTAAAATATTTGTGCCAAGTTTGGTTGAAATCGGTCCAGTGGTTTAGGAGAAGATGTGGAAGACCCCAAAGGACCCCCATCGAAAAAACACATGCCCTATGTTGGTTCTCCCTTTGCGTAAAATATTTGTGCCAAGTTTGGTTGAAATCGGTCCAGTGGTTTAGGAGAAGATGTGGAAGACCCCAAAGGACCCCCCAAAGGACCCCGTCGGAAAAAACACCTATCCTATGTTGGTTCTCCCGTTGCGTAAAATATTTGTGCCAAGTTTGGTTGAAATCGGTCCAGTGGTTTAGGAGAAGATGTGGAAGACCCCATCGAAAAAACACCTATCCTATGTTGGTTCTCCGTTGCGTAAAATATTTGTGCCAAGTTTGGTTGAAATCGGTCCAGTGGTTTAGGAGGAGATGTGGAAGACCCCAAAGGACCCCCCGAAGTATCATATCGAAAAAACACATATCCTATGTTGGTTCTCCCGTTGCGTAAAATATTTGTGCCAAGTTTGGTTGAAATCGGTCCAGTGGTTTAGGAGGAGATGTGGAAGACCCCAAAGAACCCCCAAAAGAACCCCATTGAAAAAACACCTATCCTATGTTGGTTCCCCCTTTGCGTAAAATATTTGTGCCACGTTTGGTTGAAATCGGTCCAGTGGTTTAGGAGGAGATGTGAAAGACCCCAAAGGACCCCCCGAAGGATCATATCGAAAAAACACATATCCTATGTTGGTTCTCCCGTTGCGTAAAATGTTTGTGCCAAGTTTGGTTGAAATCGGTCCAGTGGTTTAGGAGGAGATGTGGAAGACCCCAAAGGACCCCCCAATGGACCCCGTCGAAAAAAACACCTATCCTATGTTGGTTCTCCCGTTGCGTAAAATATTTGTGCCAAGTTTGGTTGAAATCGGTCCAGTGGTTTAGGAGGAGATGTGGAAGACCCCAAAGGACCCATCGAAAAAACACCTACCCTATGTTGGTTCTCCCGTTGCATAAAATATTTGTGCCAAGTTTGGTTGAAATCGGTCCAGTGGTTTAGGAGGAGATGTGGAAGACCCCAAGAACCCCCCATAGGACCCCATCGAAAAAAATTCATAAACCTTCGCGGGCGTGCGCACAACAACTCACTGAAGTTTCATCGCAATCGGATGAATGGTATAGGAACGCATACGGGACAAAGAAAGAATGAAACAAACAAACATTCATTTTTATAGATATAGATTTCTGGACTTGGTACATGCCAGATCTGATCTAACTTCAGTGCAAAAACTACATTATTTGTATTCATCTCTCAAAAATGAGCCATTAGATCTAATTAAGGCCTTACCTATTTGTAATGAGAACTATTCAATAGCGTTAAGTTTGCTGTCCGCTAGATATGATAACAAATTCATATTAGCGAAATATTATATTCAAAATTTACTAGAAGTCAAGTCTACAATCAAAGACTCTGTACAGAGCTTAGCAGAATTTATAAATACAATAACGTCTTCTGTCAATTCGCTGGCAGCTATGCAATTGTCAGTGGATTCATTTGAACTCATTACTGTACAACTATTGTCAGCAAAACTTGACCATTCCACATTTAAATTATGGAAGGAGTCTATAGATCCCGATAATCTTCCTAACTTGCAGAGCTTTACACAGTTTTTAAACGCACGTAGACAATTATTAGAAAATACATTACCGATAGACGCTGGACAGCAGCTTAACAAGCCGACTTTAAATTTTAATAATAAGTCTGGAAAACATAAATTACAAAACTCTGCTGGCAGCACTGCATTTAAAAGTTATCATTCAACTTCAAATAATTATTTATGCCCATGCTGCAAGGCCAGTCACCCAATTTATGTGTGACAAATTTCGTGAATTAAGCATATCGGAACGAGGGCAATTTATATTAAAGCATAAATGCTGCACTAATTGTTTAAGACCAGATCATTTTTCACCTAATTGTAAGGTTAAACAATCATGTAAGATCTGTTCAAAACGACACCATACATTGCTGCACATCAATAATGTGTCAAAACAAGGTTCTGCCAGCAGCAGTAATTATTGCTCATTTAAGCTTCAATCAGCAAACAATGTTCTCTTGTTGACAGCAGTCGTGTTCGTCATCGACCGTGCTCGTAACAGACAGCTTGCAAGAATTTTGTTAGATGCCGGGTCACAAGTGAACTTTTGTACTGAATCATTTGCTAAAAAATTGCAACTTAACTTGACTGAATCTAATATACCAATTACAGGTATTAATAATGCGACATGTTGTGCCACTAATTTGGCATCTATTCGTATTGTTTCTCGCTATCAAAGGTTCAGCTTTGACACTACGTGTGCAGTCTTATCTGCATTGACTCATAAACTTCCAGCACAATCTTTCGACATAAATCATTTTAATATCCCAGATAACGTTTTCCTTGCTGACCCACATTTCAACATATCAGCTGACATAGACATATTTTTAGGAGCGCAGTTTTATTTAGATTTGATTTTAGCTAACAAATATGTACGTGGTCCTAACTTTCCTATTATACAAGAAACAAAGTTAGGCTACATTCGAGCAGGCAATCTGCCCAAACATTGTCATTCTAAGGGTCCTGCTGTTTCGTTTTTGGCAAGAAACAACGACAGTCAAATTTTAGCGTCTCTTGAGAAATTTTGGGAGACCGAAACCATCCTTGATAATGCACGCCTTAGTAACGATTCAGTTTGTGAGGAGCATTTTGTTAAGTCCACTCATCGCAATGATGAGGGTAGGTTCGTTGTCTCATTACCATTTGGGTCTGATAATCCCCAGTTGGGTGAGTCCTATGCTACCGCTGAAGCGAGATTTTTAAGTTTAGAATGCAGGTTCAAGTGTGATTCTGAGCTTGCGCGTGAATACGCAAACTTTATTCAAGGGTATAGGGATCTTGGCCACATGGCACTAGTCGACGATTGTTCTGTTAATTCCAGGGTTTCAAATACCTACTATTTGCCTCACCATGCCGTTTTTAAACATTCTAGTTCCACGACAAAACTTTGCATCGTTTTTGATGGCTCGGCCAAAACTACCAATGGTCTTTCTCTCAATGATATTTTGTTAGTAGGCCCAAATGTGCAACAAGATCTTTTTTCTATTCTTTTGCGATTTCGCATACACAACTATGTTCTGATCGCCGACATCGAGAAGATGTATCAACAAATTCTAGTGTCTGATAACGATTGTCATTATCAGCGTATTCTGTGGCGTAATTCTCCGCTTGAACAGTTTAAACATTTTGTACTGCGAACTGTAACATACGGTACTGCTAGTGCCTCGTTTTTGGCCACTCGTTGCCTTATTCAGATTGGTAAGGATCATGAAGCTTCTTTTCCTGACGCTGCTTCAAATATAATCAATGATTTTTATGTCGATGATTTGTTAACCGGTGCAGACACCATTTCTAATCTGACCAAGTTGAAATCTGACTTGGGTACGTTGTTGAGTCAATATGGCCTTACTCTACATAAATGGACATCAAATGAACCAAATGTGGTCACAGATCATAATAATTTATCACTCCCATTAAACAAACAAGGCAATGTGCATACGTTGGGCATTCTTTGGAACAACTCTACAGATTCATTTTTGTTTGACATCAAGTCATTTCCAGTTGAGTCAAGCATCTCTAAGAGGAAAATCCTGTCGATTATTGCGGGTATCTACGACCCACTCGGACTTGTCGGTCCAATTGTTTTTCTTTATAAACAGCTTATGCAGCAACTGTGGCTGTGCAATCTTGGTTGGGATGAGCCAATTTCTGAGCAATTATATTTGTATTGGCATTCATTATGCGATAAGTTATATCTAATTGGTAAAATTATTGTCCCACGCTCTATTCGCAGCAAGTCCAAGGCAAAGATAGTTGAATTATATGGTTTTGCGGATGCTTCTGAAATGGGCTATGGGTGTTGTGTTTACGTTAGAGTCATTTATCAAGATTCATCGGCCTCTTGTCACCTTTTGTGTTCCAAATCTCGCGTGGCTCCACTACGACAGGTGTCATTACCCCGCATTGAACTCTGTGCTTGCTTGTCGTTATCGCGACTTCTATTCAAAGTCACCCCTGCTCTTCATTCCTTTGTCAATAGCGTTCACCTGTACTCCGACTCCATGGTATCCCTCTACTGGATTCATGCCCAGTCTTCTAGGTGGAAGACCTACGTCGCTAATCGTGTTGCTGAGATTCAGCGTCTCACTGAAACCTACACATGGCATCATATCAATTCGCAACATAATCCTGCTGACATTATTTCTAGGGGATGTCACCCCGACGTTTTGCGAGATTGTTCGCTTTGGTGGCATGGTCCCGCTTGTCTGTCTCAATCTACTGAGCCCAATCCTTTTTCACCTTTCTCACCTTCTAATCGGTCGTTTCCTGAATGCTCTGCGGAGGAGAAACAAACCCCCAAACTCTCTCTAATTTCTACCCTACCTATTGATCTTTCAAAGGACTTTTCTTCATTGCACCGTCTGACTCGTGTGTACGCTTATTGCTTTCGATTCATCAAAAATACTAGACCCTCTAGGGCTGAGAAAATCTCGGGTGTTCTTACCCCCACCAAAATTCATTCTACTCTTAATTTCTTCATAAAGCAATCCCAGTCCATCCACTTCGCAGCTGAGCTTAATTGCCTTCGTAATGGGGTTTCTGTCTCTATTAAGAGTAAGTTGTCTTCTCTGGACCCGTTTCTTGATGAGTTTGGCATTATACGTGTCGGCGGACGCTTACAGCAGTCGCAACTACCTTATGACAATAAGCATCCTATTGTCTTGCATCCATCGGCTCACATCACTCGCCTTATAATCGAGTGCGAGCATATTCGTCTCCTCCACGCTGGTGCTCAACTTGTCCATCATTCACTTCGTCAACGCTGGTGGATCATTAACGCCAAGATAGTCATTCGTTCCATCATTCGTAGATGCGTCAAATGTCTCAGATTTAACACCAAATATCAGGTTCAAAGGCTTGGTATTTTGCCATCTCCTAGGGTTACTCCTTCACGGCCATTTCTATTCTGCGCAGTTGGTTATGGTGGTCCCTTCATGATTCGTCATGGCGGGCAGAGATCTAGGACTCTGTCAAAATCCTACGTGTCTTTGTTCATTTGCTTAGCCACCAGGGCCATTCATTTGGAATTGGTATCCGACCTTACGGCCAATGCGTTTATAGCTGCCTTACGTCGCTTCATGGCCCGTAGGGGCATACCCAGCCAGTTATATTCTGATAATGGCACGAACTTTAGGAAGGCCCGCAACGTTTTGCATGACCTTTACAATCTGTGGCATAATAAGGATGCCACCTCATCAATCCAATCCTTTACGACCTCTCATTGTATTAAGTGGTCATTTATTCCGCCCTCGTCACCTCATTTTGGTGGTCTTTGGGAGAGCGGTATAAAGAGTTTAAAGTATCATTTGTGCCACGTGGTCGGCAAGTCCATACTCACTTTTGAGGAGTTTACTACGGTTTTGTCACAGGTAGAGGCCTGTCTAAACTCACGTCCATTATTTGCCGTTTCATCGGATGTAAACGATCCAGTGCCACTTACCCCTGGCCATTTTTTAATTTGCGCACCATTAACGGCAATACCCGATCCTGACTTATCTCACGTTCCCATCTCTCGTCTTGGACGTTGGCAACTTCTCCAGAAGTTTGTCCAAGTCATTTGGAAATCATGGTCTCGCGACTACTTACACCAACTGCAACAACGTCACAAATGGAAATTCGCAAAGGAAAACGTTTCCATTGGTGTCCTGGTTTTGCTGATCGAGGATAACTTGCCTCCAGTAGCATGGAAATTTGGGGTAATTACCGCCACATTTCCCGGACCAGACAATTTAATCAGAGTAGTTGACGTTCGTACGCCTACTGGCACCTATCGCAGACCAATTCATAAGTTGTGTTTGGTGCCAGTGAGGGACGAACAGTAAAAAAAGTTTATTTTCCTTTTAAAATTAAATCTATATATTTCTCAAACATGTGTTAAATCAAATGTTCTAAGAAGATTGTGTTAATTATAAGCACTTTATTTTTAGCATAAGCTTTAATTTGTATATTTTCAATTCAGACTGTTTGTTTTACTTAAGCAAGTGTCAATTTGTTTAATATGCAAGGTTTCAATTATTTTTTGTATTTTCGTGTATACAACATTTGATTTATGCGTCATGTCTTTGCTGTACTTGTCACTTATGCTATTGTGCCTTGTATTCATGTATTTGTAATTATCCAAACCTATTTCTATTGTATTTTATTATGTATACCTTTGTATCTATGTAAAACACATTAGTTTACCCGCATTTACTGTCTATAATTATGCGCCACGCATATATTTTTATATTTGTATTTTGCGATCACGTATTGCACAATTATTATTCATGCTTTCAATTATGACATACATGTCATTACACTTATGTACTTGCAATTATTCAACAGTGTATAATCTGTTTTCACATGTCAATTTATTGTGCATTCCTGCAACTGTCAGGTATAGCATGCACCATTTAATTATTATATTACAGCGTTATGCTAAATCTATGTTTTTACATGTATAATTTTGTAATAATTTTTGTCTATTCATTTTACACTCAATACTATTATGTACAAGTCAACTGGCCTTGACTGGTTTAGGCTGTCAATCATGACTTGCATAAAATATTTGCAATTTGTATCGGGCCCATCATGTGATGAGTCACCGATTATTCATCATCAAACATTGTCAAACTATTCATTATTCATGTTTTATATTGTCTTATATTGTATACATACAATATATATTAGCAATACATTGCTAATTCTTGCATTTATACTCATGTATAAATCAGTTTGTAAGCCAACTGTGGCCTGTTCAACTGTTATCATCATTATTCAGGTTTTATCTCTGAACAGTTTAATGTTATAACTGTTATCTAACATTTCAATCTCAATGTTCAATACAATTTACTGAGGTTGTTATCTCTATTATTAAGAACGTACATTGTGTTTTCTTATCATAAATTATTAAAATGTATTAAAAAATCTTTTGATTTTTTGCGGGCAGCTATGGACAGTAATGTGGGAATTTCGTATTCAAAGGTTGGCTAATCTGTACGCTCTGGCCTCACGCTTGATGCGAACAGGCTAAGACACAGTGCAACGTACGTCGGCGGGCAGCGGACGTAATCGCGTTTGCTGCTTCGTCCTGTCATTTCTTCATTTTTACTTGTCGTCGAGACAATTTATGTAGGCCTTAGGCCCTACAACATTTTCATGTAGGTTTGAGTGCCGCGTACTCGCGCCTCAATTTACCATGTAGCATTTTTTACCCGACGTGGTTTTTCAAAATTCAAAATGCGTATCAGACTTAGCCAATCTTACAATTCAAATTAAATTGTACAACGAAACTTCAATAAATGTATTAAATTACAGTCCACGCTCATCATTATTTTCTGCATCCTTGCAAATACATTTACAACATTAACTTCCTAACACCTCCTCTCTCAGATTCTAGGCTGCCATGTTTTCTGTTTCTTTCATTGCTCAACTAACTCTTGAAGCACCATAACTTCTAGGATGTAGCAGCGATAATGTTTATTGATTTGCTCCAGTAAAATTGGATCACAAACAACCACACCTTTAGAAAAATGATCTTTGGAAACTAACATTCTTTGGAAAAATAATGTTAAAAGTGAGCTTCTAGTAACTGGTGATCTGTGCTTAACACAGCATCAGGGCAAGTTCTTGCATCTCCTATGGAGGCCCCATCACTCTTGAGTTTATCAAGTTATCAATAAACAACAGTAAGAACAGACTCGTTGTTTCTTGGCAGCCACCAAAATCCACATACATATTGTAATATCAAAAAAAAAAAATACAATTAATTTTCAAATGTCAGTTGTATTTTGTAGAGCCCCAAGTTGTTGGTGCCAAATATGTAATGTCGAATATGTAAATCAAAACAAATAAATAAAAAATAATTATTGAATAGGCTGAGTGTAATGGATAGGCCTCTAGTTATGAACGCCTATTAGCTAAAACACAAAACCGTTTTCTGTATTAATTAATTAACTCCCTTGTTTGTATTAAAATCGAGTCCCTAGGCCTCGTTGTTAAGTCAAATTATGTAAATAAATATTTTAAAATAAATTATCAGTTAGTTTCTTTATTATTCTTAAGGTATGCCAGTTCTTCGTTAATGCTTCACTAGGCGCTCAGTTTTGAATGCACTGTTTCTGTTTTTTAATATCACTGGTATGGAGAGATGCTTACGGATTTTTATCTTTATTATACAAATAATAAATTAGAGTTTTCTTTCTCTGATATAGAAATAAAATAAAATTTGTTGAAAAATTAACAATAATTAAAATCAAAATATTATCGTTGCTCGCCTGGAAATACCAATTTGCTCTTCAATTTTCATGAACGCCAGCACTCAATTTGAGACATCATTAATTATTAGAAATAATTACACTTGCACAAAATCAATTCTCTGAAATATTTTTTATTGAGGTTTGAAATCCTTTCTTTTTTTTTTAATTAAAATTAATAAATAATTCTTAACATGAATTACCCTGGCTTGGTATATTAATGCTCAGCAGTTGGCACTATTGAAAATGTCGATCTCAGAATGGTTATCTGCTTACACTATGTAAATATAACCACGCGTGTTCTTTTGACTACAATAATTATTTAGAAAATGTCATTAGTGAAGTACAAAACATCACAGTTTAAAATTATAATATGATACAACACAATAATAACTTACAACTATAGGTATTGAACAGTTCATGAGTGCCGAACAGTGTCTTTTTAGGTTAAGGAATATTCCACTTCTTTAAAATTAAACACAGAAAAATAATTACTTAACCACTAAAAAATACAAGTGTTAGTGTTTGATAGTTGTTTGTAAAAAAATAGTTCACTAGTGTATATAGTGTCACAGGTTGGTTTATAACAACTATTAATAGTTTGTTTCTAAACTGAATTAATATCACAATACTTTCCTTTTTATGTTCACACTTTCTTATTCCTTTTTGGTTGTTTTCACTATATAATTCATTTAGTATTATTTTAATAATTCACTATAGATTTATCACTCGATTATAATTTAACTCAGGTTCACTGTACACCTAATCTGTCTGATGTTTGAGTCCGATTGCAATTTCCTGTCCAAAAGTGTTGCGGAGGCTCTGATCTTTACTACTTGAGGTTTAACAATCAACTACCTCGCTTGGGTTGAATTTTGGGGCTTTCTGGTGCAAAATATGCGAAATTCCCATTGGCTGAAACTCCAAGCATTGTCATCTCATGGCGGTTTTTCTTGTCAGAATTACATCAAAATATTAATTTCAACATACCTATCTTATGCTAGGTACAATAGTATTAAAATTATTACCAATGAAATCCTCTTTCTCTACTGATCATTTTGAGATCTCACAACATAGGTTTTTGTTCAGTATTTCTCAGTGAATTTTTTAATTTTGGCCTAAAATAATATTTCATGTTTAAAAGTATTCTTTTTGATACACACCCAGTTCCCTTTACTTTACATATCATCGCCCTAATGTGCAAAGGTCGTAACTCCAAAAAAATTATTTCTAGCCTAAAAACTTAAATTAGAAAAGGCAGTATTTTCGTTGCTATGGGAAGGTTATTTAGCAAATGCCCTAACTCCATCTTTATGTGTTTACGTTGGTGTAATTAGGGTCTTGTCTCTAGTGTAGTGCTCTTGTTTCTGCTATTCTAAAGTAAATTAATCAACTGATTGAGCTTTTAGTCATCATTGTGTGTGCTAAAGTAAGTGTGATTGTGTGGTAAGTATGAAGTTGATGACGGATGTTTGTATGTTTACTATAAAGCATTTTCATAAATAATTGGAATGTTTCTGTTTAAAGTTAAAGGGATACCGGTATAGACATGGCTTCTAAGGCTGCAAAAATTATGGCTTTGTTAAAGAAGCAAAATAAACATGAAGTGGCTGATGAAACTTTAAATACTGCTCTTAACAGTAACATGTTAATTATGGAAGAAAACAGTGCGATTTCAGATATGGATACAACAACAAAATATGAAATCAAATAGGTTAATTACCTGCTGTCGCGTTTCTCTGAATCTTAATTACAGGATTACTCGAATTTTGACATCATCAGATCCAATACGATTAAGGTTAAAACATCATTTATCGATGTATATTCATCTTGTCAAATAATTAAAAAACAACACATACATTACACAAAATAATAAATAATTAACATATATTAAAACGAAATAATGAATGAAGAACAACATGCGGCCGTCACGAACCTGTACAGGAACGCTCCCACGGTAAAACTAATCAATACCGGCTTGAAGTTCGTTCAATTTTTTCAATCTGATATAGCCGATTTCTCGTTCTATATTTTTTCTTTTGTTTTTTTTTTCTTTATAATGGTTTTGTTTATTTGTTTTTCTATCAAATATGTTACATTGTGGACTTGTGATGGATGCAAGCTCTGTATCTAAAAATTTGTAACTTATTGAAAAAACAGAACGACACACAAGAGAACAATATAATAAGTCATTAGTTTTACCCTTGTGTCGTTAATCTTGCCGGAATTAAATTCAACAATGATGAAACCAACCTTTTGAACAAAGGCTTAAAGTACAATTTTAAAAACAATGGATTCAAACAATCACTCTTTAATGAAATTCTGAACGCTGAAACTGCAATAAATTCCATATCCGACGAAGAAACAAAAACAGTAATAAGACATGCAGTTGATAATAAAATAAAAAAAGTTATGAAGGCCGTAAATATAAATAATACAAAAACTAGTTACAATAACGAAACAAGGGTATTTAATGAGATAAAGGCGAAATTAATAGACCATAACGCAATCGTCACCAAAGCAGACAAAGGTCAAACACTCGTAATTTTAACTTACGAGAATTATAAAAACAAGATACAGGAATTTATTAAAAACAATAACATTATTGAGATTCAGAGCAACCCCACTGTTAAATTTAATAATAACGTGAAATCAGTATTAAATAAAACCAAATACATCATAACGACGAAGAGAAAAAATACTTAAAAATAATAGATCCCAAGGCTCCTAGACTTAGGGGCCTTCCAAAAATACACAAAAATAATATGCCTGTCCGTCCTTTGGTAAATTTCACGTCTGCACCTTCATATAAAATTGCCAAAAAACTCGAAAAAATTTTCAGACAACTAATGTTCAATAAGAACTATAGTTTGAAAAACAGTTTAGAACTGGTCGAGCTTACAAAAACAATTAAAATCGAACTGACACACACCCTCGCTTCACTCGACATTGTCAATTTATACACGAATGTGCCAATTAGTGAAACGCTGGAAATAGCAAAAAGTTTATTACTCTCTAAATCAACATTAAACCATGAAACAGTCAATGAGCTAATCAATTTGACAAAGGTAATTTTGGAACAAAATTATTTTACTTTCGATAACAAATATTATTTACAACGTGATGGATTGGCGATGGGATCCCCATTATCAGGCATCCTGGCGGAAATTTACTTAAACCACATAGAAACAAACAAAATATTATCAACTAAAAACAAACATTATAAAGAATTTTTATTTTACTGACGATATGTGGATGACACAATAATGATTTATAATGGCAATTGGAGATGCTTAAAAAATATATGAATACTATTACAAATAGTTTGCAATTCACATTAGAGATGGAAATGAATAATAAAATTAATTTTTTAGATTTAACTTTAACTAAAATAAATAATAAAATTAACTTTAATATTTACAGAAAACCAACAATCACAGATCATGCTATTCACGCCTCCTCTTATCACCCTATTTCAAATAAAATGGCATTTTTTAATTGTATGATTCACAGATTGCTAGCATTGCCCCTATCTATGGAAGATTATAAAAATGAACTAGACATCATTAAACACATCGCGACAGTCAATGGATATAAAAGTCACATAGTAGATAGAATAATTAATAAAAAACTAAATAGACCAATAAATACTGATATGTCCAAAGAAAAAGTAAAAAAATATATTGCAATAGAATATGGTGATATTTTACATCACACTTTAAAAAACCAATTAAAAAAGCAAAATATTATTTTGGCTTCAAAGGCGAGTAATACGCTTGAGATAAACTTACGTTTACAAACAAAAATAAACCTTCTGATATATTTGACGGTACTGGTGTATATAGACTTAATTGTTCGGATTGCACACAGTTCTACATAGGACAAACGGGTCGTTCGTTTAAATTACGTTATAAAGAACATATCCCTAGCTCCAAGTCAAATGTAGAAAAATCTACATTTGCTGAACATTTAAGCTCACATGACCATAACATAAAGAATATTGGTGATAATTTAGATATCTTACATAAATGTAAGAAATCACTAAGGCTAGACACTCTCGAACGGTTCGAGATATATAAAGCTATAAAGGAGGATTACAATCGCGTCCTAAATGAATATAATAAGTACATACAAATAATATTTTGTTTAATAGAATCGATCATATAGAACGAGAAATCGGCTATATCAGATCGATAAAATTGAACGAACTTCAAGCCGGTATTGATTAGTTTTACCGTGGGAGCGTTCCTGTACAGGTTCGTGACGGCCGCATGTTGTTTTTCATTCATTGTTATTTTGTTTTAATATATGTTAATTATTTATTATTTTGTGCAATGTATGTGTTGTTTTTTTATTATTTGACGAGAATATACATCGATAAATGATGTTTTAACCTTAATCATATTGGATCTGATGATGACACCATTGGTGTTGAAACTCGAGTAATCCCGTAATTAGGATTCAGAGAAATGCGACAGCAGGTAATTAACCTATTTTATAGTCTTAACCGTTTCTGGAGGCAAATAAAATGTTTAAAATATGAAATCACTCAGTGTTCTGATCTATATAGTAACTGTTTACTTGCCAGCGCTAATTATATTTCCAGCTCACAAAATAATTCAGCAGATGTTGTAAATAGTGAACAATTACATGTAAATATTGTACATAATAGTGCAAATGACGAATCAATGTCAGGTTGCGACATTGATGCCATTATTGAAGAGACAACATTTTCTTTAAACCAAGAGTTTGTAGACGAAGACATGGATGATTCTGATTATAACCACTCCTTCAACATCACTGAGGTCGAAAATCAAACACGAACTGTACCAATGAAGAGGAGAACAATGATCATGATTATGACCCTTCCTCTGGAACTTCTGAAGACAAGCTTGTAATACCCACCTAATCCTGCTAATTTATTGGATCAAAATGACCAAAGCTCTTCTGAGAGAAGGAAATTTAAATCCCTCAACAGAAGAACAATCTAACTATAAGCAAGTACAGAAGACAAGGAAGAGTTAAAAACGTCACAATGTTAATGAAAGTGAATGGGAGGTAAATAAGAACAAAAATGCTAGAGAAGTAGGAGAAAATTACCATGGGAAAAAACGTGTTGATGGGCAATGGAATTATAAAATACGTAAAGAAGGAAGAAAAATGAAGGCAAGGTGCTGTTCCAAGTCAAATCCAAATAAATCTAAAATGCAACGTAACACTATCACAGAAGAAGACAAAAATAATATTTTTTGCAGGTTTTGGAAGATGCCATGGGGTGAAAAGAAACTGTATGTAGATTTGTTTGTCGTTGTGCATCCAACGTCTAGAGCTAGAGATTGTAAGGACAATGACACTAGTAGAAGGGAGTCTTTGTACCTTTACTTTCTAGAAAGGAATAAAGAAAAAGTTAGGGTCTGCAAAACCATGTTCCTAAATACTTTAGCCATTGGAGAAAAAGCAATTCGAAAATTGGAAGAACAAAACAGAAAGTAAGAAAGTTAATGAAAATGAGACGTTGGATGAAGAAAATGACCGAGCGTTAGATGAAAACAATGACCAGACTACAGTAAATAAAAACAACCGCAGTGACAGCAGTCGTGTAAAGTACAAAAAGATTTGCGAGTCAAGGAAAAAACTTTTTGAGGAACCAATAACAGTATTGGTCAGTTTTTTTGACGCTTTATACCAAAAATGGAGTCCCACTATTGTAGAGCATCACAAACAAACTCTACTTAGAACCTAGCTGGACATACAAACAGGAGCTGTATGAGGAATACTGTAGGTGGTCTACTGAAAAAAAAGTAAAGCCTCTGTCCATTGCAACTTTTTCTAAAAAAAATTAAGGTTTATTGAGACTAAAAAAGGACGAATGTGAAGTGTGTGTAGGTTATTGAACAGGGAATGTGACTGAAGACAACTACAATCTCCACCAAGAGAAAAAGAATGAAGCAAGGCTTGAAAAAGACAATGACAAGGAAACCAGAAGATAATGTTTTGACAATGGACCTTCAAAGTGTTCTCCTACACCCTAAATCTCAGGTTTCGAGTCTTTATTACAAGACGAAATTGGCTGTCCATAATTTGACCTTTTTTAATCTAAAAAGTAAAGATGTCACATGTTATGTTTGGCATGAGTCTGAGGGGGGCTTAACTACTGCAAACAAGTTTGCTTCCTGTATCTGTGATGTTGTAACTAACCAATCCCCAATGCCTAACAGTAAAATTTTTTTGTACAGCGATGGCTGCTGCTACCAAAACAGAAATGCAGTTCTGGCAAATGCACTGTGTTTAATTTGGCCAAACTTAAAAACATTACAATTGTACAAAAATGTTTAGAAAAGGGGCACACCCAAATGGAGGCAGACTCTGTCCACTCTCAAATCGAACGGCAAGTTAGAAAAAGAAATTTCAATTCTCCTGCTGAGGAGCGGTCGTGGTGTAGTGGCTAGCGTGTGAGACGCTGCTACGCTGTCGGCGCGGGTTCAATTCCCGCCAGGGGCCATCTGATTTAGATACGACCGTTCCCCCTCGCAAGGTAATGGCAACCCAGCGAGTGGTATCCTGCCTAGTATAAAACCCTCAAAAAAAAAAAAAAAAAAAAAAATCGCCGTTCGGATCCGGCGTTAAACTGTAGGTCCCATATACCTGTGAGAGTAACACACGCACCACGGGTATATGCGGGGAGGGTACTAACCAGTCAAAAGACTGAAGGACTACGAACTGAACTGACACTGTTGATTATGTCATCGCCATACAAAATGCTCATAAAAACCCATCCCCTTACTCTGTTAAGCATTTGGACCACACATTTTTCCACAAGTTCGAGGACCTGAATTATTTTAAATCTATACGCCCAGGGAAAAAGGCTGGAGACCGATCTCGTGTGACGGATCTCCATGCGCTGCAATACACTCCATGTGAAATAAAGTACAAACTCCGTTTTAAGGATGAGTGGCGAATTCTACCAGTGAGAGGTCTTGTAACGGTACAGAATTGTATGCTAAAAAGATAATAATTTAAATCAGTTTTAATCTGAAAGTCGTTAGTGTTCACCTTTGTGGAACCTCGATTTAATCAACCACGCATGCAGTGTTATTACAAAACAACACGTCTGTGCTTTGTCTCTGTACTCAAGACAGGCCGGACATATTACGTAACGACATAGTTTGTGGCAGTCATGGATCACGGAAAAAATGAAGCCAAGTTGTAGATTTCACCAGGCGGCAAAATGTTGCAAAACTCGCTGTCCATATTCTAGAACATTTTAAAAGAACCAATGGGAGCCCAGACTGGCGATCACGTGACCGGACTCACCCTGGGTAATCATTGCCCTAACGCCAGCTTAAGAGTTAGTTAACTTGTAACTCTGACCGCGCGGTCAACCTGTGGCAAGTGCTCGAGCGGAAAAGTCGGCCATCAAAATAAAAAAAGAAATGTGATTCTAAAGTGAATTAAAATAACAGTGACGCCTATAATAACCAAAAAACAAGTGCATTCACAGCAAAGGTGCAACACAGCGGAGTTCATCAGCCGTTAAGTATCAACTGACTTTCTACTAAAATCATTTTACCGTTTTTTTCTAAAGTATCGTTCAATATAAATAAATTGTAAATTTAAAATGTAAAACAGAGATCTCTAAGGGAAACATATAAAAAGAGTACTGGTTCATTTAGTATTAACGTAATGTAATGGTTCATTTAGTAGTAATGTAACTAACAAATAGGTAAGGCAAGTTGTTTTTTTTATGTATTCTTGTTTTTTTATTGAAACTGTAGTGTGAAGATAAAGTGAAAGGAAATAATTCAACTTAATAAAAGAAAGCTAATTTGTTAGAATCCGAAAAATTTGTGTTAGTGTAATTATTTCGTAAATCAAACCCAAGTAATCCTTTGCAACTGGTTTCGTCTGTAGAACACTGGAGTGAAACCCGAAGGTAAGATATTATCGTTTGAATTAAAACGTAGAGTTTCAATGGCCCCGAACTAGGGACTCGATATTATTAATTTTGTAAAACGTAGAGTTTCAGTCTATCACGAATCCAACCTTCAGAACTGAGTGATATTCCACCCCTATTGTCTGAAAGAGTGCCAATAAAAAAATCAAAATATGATGATCTCCAATGTTTGAAGGCAACTTTGCCATCGGACTATCATTCATTCTATGATAATCTACCTTGGCAGTAATAATTGAAGATTATTAAAGCTAACACTGTACTTTCTTTGTACTGAAATACATGACTATTGTTTTTAATGTATCAAAGCATTTTTATTTATTAATGTGCCCCTCACTAGTTTTTCCACACTTCATAAACGGGCTAGAGTGCAAAAGCCACTAAAAACCATTAAAAATTGGGTTTTACATCGAAAAAGGTGTAACTCCATTAAAAGTTTTCTAGTTACATTTTATTGTAATAAAGATTAATTATAGGACAACAATATATAAAAACTAACTAAATTTGATAAATTTGTCAAATTTGTAATTAGTTGCTACAGAAACAGTTTTATAGCTCTCCTGTAAAACAACGTATTTTGGAGTTACGACCTTTGCACATTAGGGCGACGATATGATCTTAACTGTTAACAAAATTGATTTTAATACTAATTATAACAAATGTGAACATGAATTTCTTATAAAACATATTGATTGTACCATAGACATAATATTGTCTAGTGTACCCTTGAACATTATCTATTTCTTAATGTACAGATGCTTATTTACAACACATAATATTAAGTACCGTATTTTCTCGCATAATTAACGCCCCCGCATAATTTACGCCCCCGCATAATTTACGCATCCCATTTCTGGGGGGTTCAAAGTGGAAAAAAGAAATATTTGCGTATTTGATGCACCCACTTTCTCGATGATTTCATCACGCAGTTCCGGGTGCGTTTCGAAATAAAGATGTCAAGTAGTAGCTTTCCTATTGCGCAACCTCGCATTTCAAACCCTCGTGCAACTTCCTGTTATTACTCACTGCGGTATTTCAATCCGGTGAGTGAATCAGCGAAGACGTGATTAGTGACGATCTATTCCAGTCTGGTAGAAACTCATTTTATGAGTGTTTCGGGTACATGGATGTTTTGTGATCTCAAAGTCGTTCATTAATCCACAATGAGCAAGTATTCGAGTAATACTGCGTCATATAAACTTGCGGTGATCGCTTACGCCGAAACACACGGGAATAGGGCAGCAGGCTGCAAATATTCTGTGTCCGAGTGTAACGTGCGGTACTGGCGAAAACAGAAAATTGCCCTTCAAGAGACCAACAAGTCTCGTAAAGCATTTCACGGTCCAAAAAGTGGCAAGTTTCCGCAAGTAGAGGAGTATCTTCTGAAATATGTGATTTCGTTACGCAATGATGGATATGCCGTTTCTTACGAAATGCTGTATTTTAAAGGACGAGAAATAGCTGCAGCACATGGGATCAGTGTCTCGAATTTTAAGGTTAGCCGAGGCTGGGTGATTAAATTTATGAAGAGAAATGGACTCTCTCTTCGAAGAAGAACATCCTTATGTCAAAGAATGCCGAATGATTTCGACCAAAAAGTCATTGATTTTCATCGCTTCGTGATTAGGAAACGGAAAGCGAAGAAATATTTGCTTTCCCAGATAGGAAACGCAGATCAGACGCCCATCAGTTTCGATATGCCACAAAGTCGAACAATCGATACGAAAGGAACATCGAGTGTTATTGTGCGCACTACTGGAAGTGAAAAACAACGGTGTACGGTAATGTTTGCTGTAACAGCTGATGGCAGAAAGCTTGCACTGTACGTTGTCCTGAAGCGAAAAATAATGCCGAAAGTAAAATTTCCACGTGGGATCCACGTTTGTGTCCAAGAAAAAGGGTGGATGGACACGTCACTCGTAGAAGACTGGATACGAACGGTTTGGGGAAATAGAGCGGGGTCTCTCCTTCGGTGCCAGGCTCTTCTCGTGTTGGACAGTTTTCGTGGCCATCTGACGGAAGACACTAAAAAATTATTGGAAACCATGAAAACCGATTTGGCTGTGATTCCTGGTGGACTGACATCAGTACTTCAACCCTTAGACGTTTCGATAAATAAACCATTCAAGGACAATGTGCGAAAACTCTATCAGTGCTGGATGGCGGAAAATGTGCACGAACTTACTCCAACAGGCAAAATTCGGGAACCATCTGTGGAACTCCTTTGTGAGTGGATACTGCGTGCTTGGGACATGATTTCTTCGAAGGTGATTGAAAAGAGCTTCAAAAAGACGGGAATCTCGAATGCGTTAGACGGGACTGAAGATGACTTCTTATGGAGAGATGTGAGCAGTGATAGCAGCACCAATTCTTCCTGCAGTTCCAGTGGCGACGACCAACTCGGTAGCCTATAAAAGATTATTTTTCTTCCTTTTTAGCAGGTATGTCATTATTACTTACGTCGTTAGTACTTTCGTTAATTCATATTTATTTTGCTTCAGGTCGTACTATCAGCTCGTGACGGGAAGAATATTTTCCGGTGTCCGTACTTGAAACTGTGTCCAACTTGCCTAATGTACTCTATTTGATTGTTCAGAAGAAAACTCAACCGTAATTTTATGCCAAATGACGATAACTTCAATGAGTTGAACTGATTTTGTGTATAATATATTTAATGTATCTTTTAAATGTCAATAAATTTCAAATGAAATTTTGGTATATCTGAAATCCTTGAATAATTTACGCACCCGAAATTTTTGCCGGTATTTTTCGTCAAAAAAGTGCGTTAATTATGCGAGAAAATACGGTATCTATTCTTTATCCTTTATACAGTTCTTTTTTTTTTTTTACCTTCCCTGAAGTAAAATACTTTGCAAGTTCTGTGAAATAACATTGAATCAAACAATTTTAACTCATCTACTACCAATAATCATTATGACCTATTAACTAATATAACTACACATTCTAGAAAATAACATCTTACTGAACAAATTCTCAGTTAGTCTATTACAAATAATTATTATTACCTATTCTCTAATATAATAGTCCATGTTTCATTTTCCTATTACTACAAATATTATATAACACTATTAATTACATCTTGGTACTTCTTCAACATATAATAATGGTCATTCTGACAAACTGGATTATAATAATTAGTTTAGCAAATATTACAGAACATTATTAACTACAGTACATCTTGTTAGTCCTTTAAAACATAATAATTGTCATTTTGATAACTCAATACTACAATAATTAGTCCAGCAAATATAACATAACATAATTAACTATGCATCTTGGTAATTCTTTAAAACATAAGCATTGTCCTTTTGCTAACTCACTATTATAATAGTTTTAATGTAATAAAACTTTATTTACACATTTAGGTAATACCAAGTGTCCTCTCTAAATTGTCTATATGTTCATTTATCATAGGTAGATACAATTACCTAATCCAGTCATACTGTTTTTATTACGTTTTATACCTACTACTAAACAATCACTATTTAAGATAACTGATTGATGGATGTACACACCTTCACTTCACAGTCCAATGTTTATCAGCTATTCTTGATATTATAGGGCTTTTACCTATTCTTAATATAATTTACTATGAAGTCTTTATTTGAACTAGTGGTTACAAGGTTTTAACTAGACATGTTTAGTATTCTTTTATTATATTCTATCATTATTTAGTCTTGACTACACCTATTAGTACATATAATTTACTATATAAGCTTATTACTTCTCTATTGTTCTGTACTTCAATATAAATGGGTTTCAAATCTTTATTTTAAGGGAACCGTCACGTTACAATATACACTGTGGTAGTATCTGGATACAATGTGTGGTATTTAAATGATAAGAGAATTAACAATAATAACCTGCAACAGTCTTCCACATCTTAAATTTCATATGCCAATACCATACTTCCCATTACTACCTTAGTATGATGTCATCCACTGTTGCACCAACTTTCAAGCAGGCAGGGATTTTTTCTACTACCTCGCAATATTGAAAATATTCCTGCATTTATTACTCTTAATTGGAAGTTCAAGTGTAGTTGTATGAAAAATGATCAAAGGACTGTTTTTATATCTTTTGTGTTATTACTCTGTTAACATTTAAAACGAATCTCTTTATGAAGTCTTACTCAAATGTTGTCTAGCTTACATGATTTATTTATTAAACATATTAAATAATGCCTCTTCCATTTTGTTTAAGAATATCTGGTTTCATGGTTTTTGATGTTAGAATGTGATGGACTTTCTGATACTTCAAGTTCAATTATTTTTATACAGAAGTTCATCTGCATCATATACTTCCAACAATTCTATAGCGCATGTAACATTTAATTGAAAACAATTCTATAGTGCATGTAACATTTAATTGAAATGATTATTCTACAAGAACATGTAATTACTTGAAACTAAAATCAGTCTCTAAATTAGTTTTTAATCATGACTACCAATAAAAAATGTTGCACAATTGAAAACAAGATTAAGCCTAGAATTATACCTGGCACAATTCTATTAATGTTCCCATCTATCACTGAAACTCATTGGCACGAACTTGGTTGAAGGTATTCGTGCGGACAAGTGTACATTGGCACGATAAAGCACAGCACAAGGACGCACATTGCTGAACACAAGAGGGCCTGTCGACAGGGGCAGTTAGATGTCAGTGCTTGTGGAGCACCTTATGGCCATTGCCGATCACGTGGTGAAGTTTGAAAAGATAAATATTCTATCCTCTATGTTGCACTGTCCCATGTGGCTGCACTAGGAAGAGATAGAGATAAATGACAATAATACCCTCAACAGGAAGGAAAGCTTGAAACTGAATAAGGCCTGGTATCTGGCACTCAAGAGATACTCTGATATAACATCTAACTCCGTTGTTGACACAGGCAAGCAATAGGATTGGCCAAGCTCTCGACCAATCAGCTAGCAGGCCACACCCGGACGGCTATATAATTGCAACAATTTGGGGTTGCATCTCAGTTTAGCACCAGAGGAGCAGAACAGAAGACCACCTGAAGATGACTGCCACAACTGCAGTAGAAATGTTTGGCTCTACAAGAAGAAGATCACAGCCCAGAAAATAATTTAACTGAAGATGTTTGAAGGTGGTCCCAACAGAATAGAAGCAATGCTGACACGATCCTCAGTCAAATCATGATTTCTTTGAAAAACTAAAAGTAGGACTTAAATAAAATACCATTATAATGGTGTTTTAATGTTATAATTATAAAACACCATTAAAAGCCACTGTTATAATGCCAAACTACCTACATTTTCATTTTTGTTCTTAATCTGTGGTATTGTCAATAGCAATATAGCAATGTGACATTTTATTCTTGTTTGCACTTCTGTGTATTCAACACGTGTTAAATAGCTGGAAATTCAAATGCAGAAGAAACAATCTATTATGCAAACTTCTTGCAGGGCATTTGTAACTGTGTAATTATTTGACCTTACTACGCACATTTGGTTCAAATGATTTGTCTACAGCGACTTTTAATTTTTTGGAACTACAGTCAAACACTTCACATGTTAATCTGCAGTTGTGGTGACTACATTATACAAAAATACTGAATTTAAAAAAAATTGACAAGTACATAATAAAAATTGCAGTACTAAGCACACTTCACATAAGGGACCAATCAACTCTGCACGTAATTACACATTGACGCAATTTGTCATTTTTTGAAATGTTTACTTTTTATATAGACAATTGTAAAGAAATGCCAAATAAGGTACTTGGTGTCTTAAAGAAAAGCAAAAACAAATTATAAAATAGTTGACAACGGTTTTATTTTTAAATCCAATGCACACTCGCTCTACCTATTACAGCATTGTGAATGTTATATAAAACTTTAAGTTAATCATTGTCTTCATCATCTTCATCATCTTGGCTATTGATCTGCAAAAACAAACAAAATAATTGTTTTAAAATGACTGCACAATGTATTATAATGAATATACTTTACTGAATGTCCAATATACTTCATTGAATAACTACTACATACAGTATATGTAATATATACATAGAGTGTATAAGTTTAATTAATAACAAACAGGAAATACGAAATTTGCAGTGTTCTGTAATACTATTGTCAGGTAAAGCCCGTATTAATATTAAACAAGATTACACTTGGAATCAAATATGATAATCCTTTTAATGACAAGCATTTACTGTAATGCACTGATAATTATAGTAAACTGGCATGACCAGGGTTGAGCAAATGCAAGAACACAAGCAATGCAGAAACATACAGAGTCTATTTACAGGTAAACCTTCTACTCGGACTTCCTCCATCATAATATAGTGTTTACCTTGACAGATGTCATTCATCACCTAGGAGTTTTAAAAGAATTAGTATATTTACCATACTCACAGTTATTGAAAAGTATAATCATTAGGTATCACATTTATAGCTTTCAATTTACAGTAGGGTTTCATTTACCTGAGATAATTGGCGATCTCTTTGGCCAAGACTTAGGAAATGCGTTCAATGAGGCAAAAATGAAAAAGTTAAAACAATGCACATAGTATGGCTTATACGTATGTGTTTTGAGAATGTAAAATGTATGATTATTACTTCAAATAATACGGTATCACCAATATTGTATTCACAACTGTAAATTGTGGAAATTAAAATGGAAAAAACTACACATACACACATATACAATTCGAATTTTTAGTTTTTTGAAAAATATTCAGTTAATAAAGACATCCTTAACATTAAAAAAAAAGGTTCTGATAAAATGGCAAGTAATAGACAAATGAGTTCTAAATAACCTTATCAAATGAATAGTTTTTAATATATAATAAATGGGTCAATCCATTTGAAATCACCCAATTTCAGATTAAAAGGTTGCTGACAAAATTTATTATTTTTTAATTTTTTTTATATAAAGTTGTACTATATTCAGAGAGTAGAAAACAAGCATTCATTAATTTTTTAGACGTTCAGTTTTTTTTTGAGCGGCCATTTTGTATAGGTGCGTTAGCCTATTTTGCACTTTACAAAGGTTTGCGGTAAACTCTGTAGCTCCTTTATTTTTGAAAATATTGATTTCAAACAAAAACCATTTTAAAGAGAATTAAATGTACAACATTTTATGTCCAGTGCACATGTAAGCCTACTGCACTACAAATACCTTAACACAATTGTTGAAAGTTAAAGTTTTAAAAACGCAAATTGTCATTTTTTAAATTTTAAAAGAAAAAACTAAGACTCACCTTTAATTTTTTTTTCTAGATATAGGCTTCATAGTATACTACTTCCTAAAAATGTTTGATACCTGAGAGTCTCATCCCCTTTTTTTATGGGTCTTCAAACATTGCGATTTTTCTGAAATCGGCTATATTCAATCTGAAATATCTCAAAAGGGACACACTTGAAAAATCTCAAATTTTCACAAAACAATCTTTACTTGTGTAATAACAAGTGGTTAAAATTTGATAACTGAGCCTTTACTAGTTTTTGAGTTATAACTTTTTTTAAGTACTGAAATCACAAGAAGTGGTGCGATGTGCAAATATTATAAAAACTGTGTTGTAAATCTAAATAATACATTAGTAACATTATCCTAGTATATTTTTTTATTTATACAGTTCACACTTTAAGCAAAAACACAAACACTATTAATCCTTCTCTTTTATCTTCTTAAAATGTCACTGATGAAAAAGTTGACTGATTTCTGTACATACTGTTTCGCTGATATTGAAGCTTTGACCTGTAGCATTTGTGAACTCTATTGGAGTCGTTCCATCGGAAATCATCCAGGAATAAATAAAGTAGTAGCTTCATAATTTTAAAAAAATTTGAATTTTTAATATTTTGTTCCTATATACAAGTGTTCCATAAAAATATGAAGAAGAAAATTTTTTGACCTTCCATTTGTTAGGGGCGGCCATTTAGGGGGAAAAAGCCCAGATCAATAGCTAAAATTGGGTTTTTCATTTACATCTCTAACTTATTTACTTTTTGAGTTATTGAATTTAACGTAAACCTTAATTTTTCAGAATTTGTTGGTCGGCCGTGACAGAAAAATGGCCGCCACTAACAAACGGAAGGTAAAAAAAATTTTCAATTGTCGATTTTGTTAATGGTTAGTGTACAGGAACAATATATTAAAAAATTAATTTTTTTTTTTAAATGGTCAAGCAACCAGCATTGGATGAAATCTGATGGATTGACCCATTGGTGTTAGTTTCCTTATGACCTTACTAATTGACACCCAAACTTTATCATCTTTAGAGATTTGGAAAGAAGTTCTGGGGCCATGTGGATGAAAAAAGTGAATAAAAAGATCGTTGTTTTCCTCACCTGTTTCTTCAATTATCCCAATCCACCAGTTCTTGTCATAAATGCAAGCTACTGTATCTTGTATATTCAATGAAAATACACTTTCTGTAGTGCTGTATCAGTAAACTCTGATGTGAGTATACATAACATCTGATTTTTGTTTGAGTTAGAGGTACAAATCTATGAAATGACCTTGTCTGTGGAATTTGCTTACAATAATCAAATCTCCTCTGTAATTTCATGCTGTTTGATTGCACTTCTTCTGATTGTACATAAATAAAATGGATGCCTGATACATTCTCAAGGCAAAACCTGTACATTTCCTCAGCTGTTAAAATTTGATTGCTATATGGTCGCTGCAGGCTTGCCTTGGTCACCGCTCTTTTTGTGGTGCCACCGATTCCATCACACGCGTTTTTCCCATGTGACGAAACAAAAAAATTCCACTCAACATCAAGACCAATGTCAGTTTTATAGTGACAAATGTTGGTATAAAGTTTTTTTTATTCTTGTATTGGCTGCTGGCACCATCACTAAAATACACAATTTTTTTTACTGCTGGGGCTACTTTCTTAACTTCTTCAACTAAGTATTTTTGAAAAGTGTGTACAGAAGCAGTATTGTGGTCCAAGTTGTCACTGATCACACATAAACTCTTGCAGCAAATCTTATCATCATCATTTTTCTTACAATAAAACAATAAGACAATAAGACTACTTTATAAATTGCATAAGCTCAAAAACTAAATAAGACAAAACAGTGTTTATTCTTTAAAAATTATTTCCTTCAAAACATGCTTAAGAATTAGTTTGTCCTAGTAAAATATTATTACAATAAAACAACAGGCACAATTGAACTGAAAGTCCTTTTATTGTTGTTTTAATACCTAACATATAGTTTAGTTGTAGAATGAACCATAAGTTTAGTTGTTAGCTTAGTTGCTAATAAACCGAATTTCACCACATAAAAAAAGTAACTCAAAATCTAGTAAAGTCTCAGTGATCATATTTTAACCACTCGTTAATACACAAATAAAGATTGTTTTGTGAAAATTTGAGATTTTTCAAGTACAGTAAACCCCTCAATTTAACGGACCTCGGTTTAACGGACTTCGGATTTAACGGACAGAATTTGACACACACGTGGCAAAAAAAAAAAAAAACCATCAAAGCATGATAATGTTTTTAGGCTTTTTGAAAGGTATAATGTGCATAAACTGCAGACTCTCCTGTTACCTGTTCTGGCGATATTGCTTGGCTATCGGAGCATTCTTTCGTTTCTTGTTTTGAAACACGCAAATTTTCTCATCTTCAATTGTATTTGATGAGAACGGAGTATATTCATCACGAATTCATTTAATTCTTCACGATCCCTGTCTTTGCGTTGTCGTTGACGCAGGCGTCGCACACGTTCAGTGGAAGACATCACGACGACTAACACTGAACAATATACACTGATATGCATCTTATTTCACTGTGAAATATTCGTCCATCGGCTAATACAGCAAGCATTACAGTGGCACGTAACTTTTCATTTCCCGTAATCTTTACTGTTACAGATTTGGTTCCCTTTTGGTCCACAGTAAATATACGTAAATAAAAAATACGGGCGTTTCATCAGCATTTACCATGTGTTCAAGTGAATAATTATGCTTCTTGCGTAAATGAATGACAAACCCCTGATACTGTAGGAGTTTTTCTTCGTAGTCACTCGGTAGTTTTAGCGCGAGTGAAGTACGTCATTTAAGCGCAAATCCATTTCGCCACATCATTCGTCTTTTACACCCGAAGACCGGAAACTTTTAATTCTTCTGCGATTTGTAAAGCTTTTAATTTTAAAACATGTCTAGTGACAGGGAGTCCTTGCCTTCTTGAAACCCGTATGTATTCACAGACGCTGGACTCTACTGCTACAAAACGCCCAACTTGAGGTCCCGCGAATGCTCGTCACGCAGTATTTGCATTTAAAAGTCGTTCCTTCTGTTTTCTCCATCGTCGAATACAGGATTCATCAATATCGAATTTCCTTGCGGCTTCGCGATTGTCTGTTTTTTCTACATTTTGTATCACAATTAATTTATAACTCGCATCATACGGGTTACGTTTAATTTGATTTGACTGCGTGCCTTTAGTCTCCACAATATCACTCATACCGCAAACGCACTACAAAAACACCGAATGAAAACAAAGTACAGATAAGCGATGTTGTCGCTGTTACAATAGAAAACCACACTGGTAGTTTACCCGTTATTTAGAAACATGTTACTCACACCCCTCTCTCATCCTTTGTCTTGCTGCCTACAGAAGGGTGCGAACACGTGCGCGACGCACGCACTTAACTTTATCTTCCTATTCTTTCTTCAGTTTGCTGTTAAAACATTCGGTTGTAGTCATAAATCATAACGCCAGAGTTAACTACAGCCAGGCAAACTGCTGTTGCTTAGGCAGTAAACAACCCACAGATACCAAAAGCGTTCGTCCTGCCAGAAGTCGGGTATAACTTTGAATTTCGTTAGCGCGCGAATGCAAGCCGCATGCCAAAATTAGCGACCATGTTTTTAGGAGAAAAAGTGCGGCTTGTATTCGGAACAATATGGTATTTGCATGATATTAATAGTATTAAAATTTCAAGTGTTATAGGCCTATTTGATTTAAATATATCCTCAAAAAAACAAAATTTGCGATTTAACGGACTTTCGATTTTACGGACAATCCTCAGCCCCAATTAGTCCGTTAAATCGAGGGTTTACTGTATGTCCCTTTTGAGATATTTCAGGTTTAATATAGCCGATTTCAGAAAAATCGCAATGTTTGAAGACTCATAAAAAAAATGATGAGACTCTCAGGTATCAAACATTTTTAGGAAGTAGTATACTATGAAGCCTATATCTAGAAAAAAAATTAAAGGTGAGTCTTAGTTTTTTCTTCAAAATTTTAAATTTAAAAAATGACAATTTGCGTTTTTAAAACTAACTTTCAACAATTGTTTTAAGGTATTTGTAGTGCAGTAGGCTTACATGTGCACTGACATAAAATGTTGTACATTTAATTCTCTTTAAAATGGTTTTTGTTTGAAATCAATATCTTCAAAAATAAAGAAGCTGCTACAGAGTTTACCGCAAACCTTTGTAAAGTGCAAAATAGGCTAACGCACCTATACAAAATGGCCGCTCAAAAAAAAACTGAACATCTAAAAAATGAATGAATGCTTGTTTTTTACTCTCTGAATATAGTACAACTTTGTATAAAAAAATTAAAAAATAATAAATTTTGATAGCAACCATCATTGGTTGATTTGATATGGATTGACCCAAATATGAGGAAAGGGAGCCAAGGACCTAGAGTAAAACAGTAACTGTAGCAACCTGAAGTGTACAGTTCATCTTTTACTTTCAATGAAGAGTCCATTGATTATTAACAAAATATTCTGCCGTATAGTTACTATAGCTACACTAACCCCATTACTCAGTACCCATAAAATTACTCAGTAATTTTAAAAATGTCATTAGTTTCTATGTTTTTACAATATATTAGTTCAAGTCACTCATTCAGCTATCCCACATTATATGTCACATTTGTATAAACAGCGAAAAGTCGCAAAAAAACAAAACAAAACTTTACGTTTACGTTACGTGCTTTAACTCTACGTTACATACCCGAAATGATATATTCCATTTGCCATAAACACTTACAAACGTGAAAAACAGTGCGGCAATGACACAAAAATGACCACTATTTTAAAAAGGTGTGAAATAAATATAAGATTGCTTTAAGACTCCTCTAGGATAGGCGTGTAACTATGTTAAAAAAAATGTCTTTTTACAAAATGGTCAAGAAACCACCTCTGGATCTCTTGAAATGGACTGACTCTAATACAAAACTAGAAGAATAAAGTTAAATATTAAAACTGAATGGCAATAAGCAACTTAAAAAAAAATGATAATACGAAAAAACATTTAATATCTGCAGGAAGACTTCCCCTTATGTAAAAAATGAGTTGTTACAGTGGATGCAGAAGAGCGGAGTCATCTGGAAAGAAGCAGCCTTTAAAATGATAACAAAGAAAAACTTTTTTTTAGACTACTAAATTAAAGCTGTAAAAAATATCTTCCTTAGTTAAAAAATATTGGTATGGAGAACCATACATAACCCAGGTTCTAAGATTTATATTTAAAATCATATACTTTAATTAGGTTCAATAATTTCTAAAAAAAATATCCCCCACCCACAAACTATTTTCACTATTTATAGATAATTTTGTTTTTATAGGGTAGTTATTGTAACGGGACAAAAAAGGGGTAAATTATTTTTAATCATTTTAAACCAGTCATGGTACTGTTCAGTAACCGTCAGTGTTAGATACGCATTGTGACACAGAGTATTTGGTGAATAAACTATATCCTCGCGGCTGGTACGCATCGGCACAGGAATGTAAAACTTGTCAAGAGGGGTGCGCATTCCCAGCCACACGCGCGCTCAGGCAGTGAATGTTCCCATGGTTTGGTCATGAGCCGGTACATTCTTTTGCGCTGTGTGCGTAGAAAACAGTGTCAGTCGGCAAAAGACATCTCAACGCAGTGGACGCGAGCAGTGTGTGCGTTGCCAACTGGACACAGTTTTAGTCTCGTCCGCATATAAAAAATGTAGATAAAAACAGTATCAGATATTATGTAACGGCAGCTGCGGCCGGTTCAACACCTGGAATCCCCGCGAGCCGAAAACCTCGGACAAAACAGTGAAATTTATAAGAAGTGAAACCGTGATTATTTTAAAATGAGAACTTTTCTAATAAAACAGTGAACAACCAGAAACAACAGGACTCCAACATTGAACGCCTAGATCGGCAGAGAGGGACGTAACCACGTAAATACATATTAAATAATTATAAACCATTTGAAAATAAAATAATTAGGGTATTAACTTGAAAGAATGCGTGTGTGTGCAATTACTGGGTCGCCTTTACTTAATATAATCTCATGAGTTGTTTATTTTAAATAGATTAAGGAAAACCATGAATCTTGCTTTGTCTGGAGTAAATTGAACAGGTAGTGCAACATTAATATATGTCAGAATTAGATCCTAACTTCAAAATAATTTTGTTATCATTTCCAAAGAAAGATAGAATACCAAATATTTTGAAAGAAAGAATATAAAAGAAATGTGGCATGTGTCTAATAGAATCAAACATATACCGATTAGTTGAATTTTAATAAGTTTGGCTTTCTAAAATGTTTAACATATAATATAATAGAGAGTTGATGAAGCCAAGAATTAGATGAATTGTTAAAGAGTTACAAACAGAGAACAATTAATTTTTTAAAATGAATATCAATAAAATGGATTAATAGCGTAACCATGTGTTAAGTCAATTATTACGCCAAATTAACATCACCTATCCCGCATAGAAAATTTCGCCTAACGAACCTGGTAAATAACAAATTTAGAAGTAAATGTAAAATGTAATTAAGATGTGCTACAAATATAATATAAGACAAGTGTAATTAATTGGTAAGAGTATGTGAGATACAGTGGTAGTCAATTAAGAATAACTGTGAGTGGATAGTAATTATAAACAATTATTTAATGAAATGAATTACTAATCCATAGTAGCAGAAGATACTGGCATTAACATTTAGTTTTTTCTTTATTAGTGTTGAGTTATATAAGTTTAGTAGATATTAATCACACAGACAATGGTTTAAAAGTGTGCATTCAGTTAAACCCTAAAGGGAATTATAGTAATTAAAATATAATTGTTAATTAATAGTTTGTTTATATTTAAAGAAATTAATTAATATAAAACAAGTATAAGCAGGATCGATTATGAGTCTTCCAATATAAAAATATAATCAGTCAACACAGGCCTAGATGATTATGTTCAGTAAAGAATAAATTATTCAAAAATATTTGTCAAATTACAAATAACTATAATATGTGATATTAAAATTGTTCATAGTTTTGCAGATAAAATAATATGTAAATTGTATTAAGTATTATGACGTAATAACTAAAAAGCAACTTGTATGTAGAAGGTAAAATAATGTATTATATAAAAATAATATCCTATGACAACTAAATCTCAATTTGAACAGATATGACCAGAGTATTTATGTGTATCCAGGAAACAAAAAGAGAGAGAAAGAATGTTGTTGATTATTATTAAAAAATAATAAGCCAAGAAGGAGAATTGAGTGTAAATTGTGAAAACAAGCTAAATATTTATACAAGAAACATATGAATATTATTAAAAAATAATATAATAGAAAGTAAAAAAAACCTTATATCAAACTATAACAGAAATAAGATTCAAGTAATTAAAGAAACAGCTTAGCAAACCAGCTTTTAAATCTTACTGATGACACAAACAGAAGAACAACTACACTTGGATTGAATTAATAACACGACACCGGACTTCAATCACAATATTCCAACAGAAGGCTTCGGACCACGAAAGTGACAAGATAAACATTTATTGATAACCAAAAGAAGTGGATTCCTTCATTTGGACAACATAAACAAACTGATATTGGAAATTTTTCATCACTGAGACCAGGAGGCTGTGTGAAACCAAACTGAACATAAACATTGTGTAACGTATATATATATTATTATAATTAATACTCATTTTATATTATTCATTATTATTATTGTTTGTAATGTAATGTACTTTCTATACTTGTTTTTCCTTTATAATTACTGAACCTTTATATCAGCCAAAAGAACCTAAAAATAATATAAACAAAGAGAAGAGAATCGACCCTGAGATTTATAAATTATATTAATAGTTACACTAAATAGACTATAGCAATTTTTTTGAATAAAATTACAATATTAGTATTATTATTACCAGATACTATTCCATGTGTTTTATTTATGTAGAAATACAATTAACAAGCGTTGTAAATTGACACATCCAAAGTGAGGCATAAAGAACCTGTAATTCCTGAAGGGTGATAGATTGGCGAACCCAGCAGTGGGGAATAATCCCGTGTAGTTACAAATTGGCGCTCACAACAGTGGGGCTTTAGAAGATATTGATAAGGAACAAATACGTGTAGTTACAAATTGGCGTCCAACCGGTGAGGCTGTAATTAGGGAATTAATAGGCAAATAAATAATAAAATAATAACAAAATTCAGTTCCTAATTTTAGCTGGCGGCTGATATAGGTTCAATAAAACAACAGGAATGCATAAACGAGCAACATCAAAGAGGAGAGCAGCAGAAGCAGAAAAGGAGATTAGTATGGATGACACGGAAGCAACACCGGTTGAGGAAGTGGAAGCAATAATAAGGGAGGCCCAAAGGAAACAGACCAGAACCGAACAGAGTCACAGAGAGCGTTGACATGAAGAGCATTATGGAATACTTAAAACAGAGTCATGAAGATTCAAATAAGAAAATGGAGGAGAAGTTGGAGGAAAACAGTAAGAAATGGAGGAGAAAATGGACGAGTTAAAAAATGACAATAAATCCACGAGGGAAGAGTTAAAGCAAATCAATACAAAGAATTTAAAACAAATCAATGAAAGGTTTGAAGAAAATTTTGAGAAACAAAAAGAAAATAATAGGCAAATGAATGAGAAAATAGACAGTATCAAAATGAGTTTGGGACAACAAATTAACGAAAAAATCGAAGACGTTGATAAGAATATAAGACGATTTATAGACGAACAAAACCAAGAACTGAGAGAAAATATTTATGGGAGGATGGAACAGCTTAATGAGATAATTAACCAGCAGATGGATGGAAACACTGAAGAAAGGAGACAAGAGATAGCCAAAACAAATGAAAGAATAGAACAAATTAACGAAACCACTGAACAAAATAGAGTGAATTTATGTTCCAAGATAGATCAGGTAAAAGAAGATAGTCGTGTTCAAATAGAGACAATACAAAGGAAACGAGTAAATTTGGAAAAGGTTCAGAAACAATGCGGAGAGAGATGTGACAACATGGACATTTCAATAAATAAGATTAATGACCAAGTCCGACAGAACCAAGAGGAAATAGAACTAATGCGAACTAGACCAACTAATATAAATAGTACACATACAACTGAGAGTCGTGAAGGAATTAATTTTAAGAATTATCGAAAAAAGCCTATGGAATTCATAGCAAGAATAGATGAACATTTTAATAAATACCGTATAACAAGGTGGAACTCAAATAGAGAAATGTTGGACGAATGTTTTAGAGAAATGAATGATAATTGGTGAGTTGCAACAAGAAATGAAATTACCGACTATACACAATTTAAGAAATTATTTAAGGAAAAATATTGGTCAGAATCAACTCAACATATAATATGAGACAATATCACTCATGGGAGATATGACATCTAACGTGGTACTTCACCGACTACATACTTCTTAGGAAAGGTGTGCTTAGCTAAACATTTGGAGCCTAAAATACCTGAGGAATGTCTGGTTACAAAAATGGCATACCATTATGATGAGAGGATTTCGGGAGCCCGATTAGGCAATCAAATTAAAACTATACAGGCCATGGCCAGCTTACTACAGAATTACGAACATGAAAATTATTACCGGAAAAACAGGCAAAGAACCGATAGATACGAAGGAAGAAATAATAACCATGGAATGAGTAATTACCAGCATAATAACCACAGGAATAACTATAATTACAATAATGGTAATAATAATAGTAATAATAATAATTTAAATAGTATTAATAATAATAATTACAATAATAATCACCATCAAGTGAATCATAACCGAAATAGTATGTATCCAAATAATAGTAAATAATAATAGGAATAATCAATATAATAATCATAACGGTAATCGCGTATACAAACCCCGAATCAACCATATGCAAGCAGAGGAACATGAGTCAAGAAGATACCAGCGTCGTAGAAATAATAGTTTTAGTAACAATGACTATCGTTGGGGCAATAACGAAGATGGTAACCATTATGAAAACCGATAGAGGAGTCGAAGTCAAGGGGACAACCGCAGACCAGGGACATATGAACCATGGAATGATTCTCGCAACGAAGAACGAGGAACAAACCAAGAATTACAGTCAAATCTACCAGCATTCTCAAATAACGTTACGGACAACATTCCTTTAAACGACCGGAGGCAGTGATAAACCTTCGCGACCCCTCGCTGCTCCAATCAACTCGGTATAAACCACGACTGAACGTAGGGATGGACAAATCAAAATTCACAATTATATATAATAATTATTTAAAAAACATTCGAGAAGAATTGTTAGAGGAGACTGCTAATAACATTATCAGCCACAACCATGATATAATATATGTCAACGCTGAAATGGAAGGAGTTCCAACCAAAATTATGATTGATATGGGCGCTAATGTGTCTCTAATTAACGATAATGAATAAGAAAACATACAGAGAAAATGTAAACGAATAATATCAACATTACCTGTCACTAACATAACCCTCATAGGTGCTACTGGAAGACAAAATAAGACCGTAAGAAAACAGGTGTCATTAGATGTACCAAGCAAGGGTGTAATAATTAATATGACATGTTTAGTAGCAACTGGTTTACTATTCCAGTTATTAATGGGATGTGACGTACTTAGAAAATACTCAGCAATTATCGATCTGAGTAAGGAGAAAGTATCTTTATACGCAGCAGGTATGGTATGGATAGCCGAATTAACAGGTAGCGATAGTGAATATCCCAGCGGTATCCACCAACAACTGAGAAAATTAAATTATGTGAAAGATGATAAAATCAATAAGAAGGTGATTTATAGCATTTCCAATGATGACTTATGGATGAAAAAATTACAAGAGATAAGGGAGTTTCAGAGTGAAGAAACAAGTAATCATTTAACCAAGGATCAGGTAGAAACTTTAATTAGAATATATGAGAAATACCGGCATGTGTTTTCGGAAGAACCGGGGAAGGTTAAAAATTATTAATGTGAAATTCAGTTCAAGTAACCGGTGGAATTCTGCAAGAAATCATACCCGATAGCATATTCATTGAAAGAGTCGGTTAGAAATGAAATCAAAAGGATGATGGATAACGATATAATTGAACAAAGTCAGTCACCTTTTACAAGCCCAATAATAGCAATTACTAAAAAAAATGGACAAGTTTGACTGTGTTTGGACGCACGCGAAATTAATAAAACCATAATAAATGACCGGACATCACCCGGTGAAATTGAAGAAATATTAAAAAAATTCCATGGTACCAAGTTCATCAGTAGCTGGGACACTGTGAGTGGCTACTGGCAAGTGGAATTACATCCGAAGAGTCGGCAATACATGGCTTTTATTTTTGAGGGCCGTAATTACCAATTTAAAAGGTTGCCGTTTGGACTGGTGAATTCGGTAGCAATCTTTGTCAAGTGTATGGACAGGATCCTTGGACAAGAATCGCTTCAGTACACCACTGTGTATGTTGATGATCTCCTTATTACGTCATCAAATTGGGAGGAACACTGTCAACGGGTGGAAAATGTGTTAAAAAAACTATCTAATAATAACATTACTTTGAAATTAAAAAAATCAAAATTAATTGCAAAGGAAGTACAATTCCTAGGATTTAACTTGAATAACAAAGGAATTTCACCATCGCAAGAAAAAGTCGAAGCCATTCAAAGGTTTCCGATGCCTAAAAACAAAAAACAATTACAGTCGTTTTTAGGACTCTGTAATTACTACAGAAAGTTTCAGAGCAATTACTCAGAACTGACAGCGAAATTCCAAGAACAGTTATCTTCTAAGAATAAGTGGAAATGGGGTCCAGATCAAGACATTATTTATCAGTCAATAAAAGACAAATTTTTAGAAACTATAATATTACACCATCCAGATTTCAATCAACCGTTTTTCTTAAATTGTGACGCTAGTGACATCAGCCTCGGGACAGTATTATATCAAGACGATAAAGAGGGTAACCATTTGGTTATTAGCTTCGCCAGTAGGGTATTGAACCACTGTGAAAGAAAATATAGCGTTACCGAGAAGGAACTGTTAGCCATAGTATTTGCATGTAACAAGTTCCGTACATATATTTAAGGGTATCCTGTAACCCTCAGAACGGATCATAAATCCATTTCATTTTTGAGAAATTGCAAGTTGAGTCATGGTAGACTTATAAGATGGGCAATCGCTTTGCAAGAGTATAATCTCAAATATGAATATATCCCAGGAAACAAAAACATAATAGCGGATGTGCTATCACGAATCAATTTAAATACCCAGACCTTTGAAGGAGACCACGAAAACATAATTAAGGTGTACAACATTATCAAGAGTAGGTCTGATTTAGAAATGTTACTTCAAGATATCAAAATTCATCAACAATCAGATCCAAAATTAAGGCACATCAAGGAACGATTGGAGGAACCAAATGACAGCGTAAATAAATTTTATTGTATGTATGACGGAATATTGTTTATAAAAAATACTTTAAACCAAGATGATTGGAAGATGATCATACCTAAACTTATCGAGAAAGAGTTAATTATGGATTATCGCTTAAGATATGGCCATATGGGGGCAAGAAAAGTTGTCAAAACGTTAGAGGAGAACTGCTACATAAAGAATATTAACAGGAAGGTTAAGAACTATATAAAGCCATGCCACATTTGCCAATTGGTAAAAGCAAACAATGAAAAAAGGAAGGTACAATGATACCAATAATGTCAAAACAAAAATTAGAAAAGATATTTCTGGACATTTGTGGACCGTTTCCGTGTAGTAGAGGCAGATACCAATATAATTACATTATCATTATTATGGACCATTTCACCAAATTTATTAAACTATATCCGATTAACCGGGCAACCACTCAAAAAATCCTTGAAATATTGTCTACAAAATACATTCCAGAAGTAGGAGTACCCAATACTATTATTACAGATCATGGTACACAATTTCGTGGCAAAAGGTGGAAGAATACTTTATTAGAGCTAGGAATTAAGACATACAAAACTTCGGTATATCACCCAAGTAGCAACCCAGCCGAAAGGGTATTGAGAGAAGTTGGTAGGATACTAAGGACATATTGCCACGACTAACAACGAAAATGGCAAGAATACCTGTCTGCTACCGAAGAATTCATTAACCTAGCTTATCATCCATCCATCAACTGTACTCCATATACCACTATGTATGAAAAAAGACCCCCCCCCCCCCAAGAAATCCAAGAATTAATCAATTTTCCTGAATCACAAAGATATGAATTTTCTATAAAATAAAGTTTTATAATAAAGTACTAGACAATCTTGAAAAACGTAAAAACCAGTATAAGAAAAATGAAGATAAGAATACAATATGAAGTAGGGGATAAGGTAGTGCTAAGAAATAGAGAACTACCTAAAGCATTGGAGGGAATCACTAAGAAACTATTGTTATTGTACGTAGGACCATACATGGTAACCAAAAACAATCATAATAATACATATGAACTAGCGGATCCTATTACGAAAAAAACTAAGGGTACTCATAACCAAGCATCACTTAAAAAATATTATGAAGGAAACATCAAAATTCTAAATTAAGTAAGATCAACTTACATGAATTATTTGAAATGACTATTATATAAAAAACGAATTTGATAACAAAATATACCAACAAATTCTAAAAAATTAAGAACAATTTACAGCATACTCTAGGAAAAATATTATGAAGAATGAAACATAACATAAGAAATTATTTCTTCCATACCAAAGATCATGTTCAGAAATAATTACTTCTGAAGGAGGGCAATTATGTAACGACACCAAAATTCTAAAAGGAATAAGCGCATCTTATTAAATCAAGCATAAATATACATATAGTAATATAATAATAATAATGGGGCGCAATATTAATGACAATAGGCCTACGAGAAATTTAATAAACTAATTAGAAAATGAACTTGCTGAAGAAGAGTTGCAGTATAAAAACAGATAGAATAATAGAAGGATAATTAAAAATACTATATTACAAGAGGTATTGAATAACAAAGGTGAATGACATTAAGGCTAATAAATCATTGAACTCTGAAGTGAAGTTATATAAAAGAGAAAGAAATCTACTTAAGAAATATACCAACAGTAATATTGAATATAATAAATAAATGTAGTTATTGGAAGGCAATGTAGAATAAGAAAAAATATTCAGAAGACAAAAGATTCCAATGATGTGTATAATGATAAGATATATAATTATTTTATTTATAGAGTGAGAAAGCTAAGGCGCCACTTTAGAATTATTTTATGGGCAGCAGCCAAAGTGCACTGTACCAGGTATGTGAATGTTCGGATGAGCAATTGGACGTAAAAGGGCCACTCAACGCCGATATTCATTCATAATACCATATTAATATAGGGGGAATCATTTAACATTAGTATGGAATCAATGTGAATTAAAGAATGGAATATATAAATAAAATATACAATGAACCAAGAGAAAACTCAAGAACTACAATTCGTTAAAACCACCAATACTAATAAATAAACTCCAGAGATGAAGAAGAAAATAATTAGTATCGATAAGAAAGGTAGGTTTCAATTTGCCTATAATAATGAAGAATTTGTTTAATAAATGTCAATCTTATCACCAAGCAATATTAATACCATAATATCATACACTTCAACTGTTGAAGACATCAGCAAGCAATAACAACAAGTTATCTAAACAAATCGAAATCAAAATAATTTGAAGGAAGAAACAATAATAAATAAAAGTGTGAACCTATTTACAAACCAAAAGTCCTACAACAGACATTACTATGACAGATTACTATACTATATAGACAGTACCCAGTTAGATTTGGAGTAGGCCATAAACAAATAAATAATGATAATAAATTTAATGAATAATGAATGAATCAAATGGAAAGTCATATAAAGTACAATACAAATTTAGAAGTAAATGTAAAATGTAATTAAGATGTGCTACAAATGTAATATAAGACAAGTGTAATTAATTGGTAAGAGTATGTGAGATACAGTGGTAGTCAATTAAGAATAACTGTGAGTGGATAGTAATTATAAACAATTATTTAATGAAATGAATTACTAATCCATAGTAGCAGAAGATACTGGCATTAACATTTAGTTTTTTCTTTATTAGTGTTGAGTTATATAAGTTTAATAGATATTGTAATGAGACGAGTACGAGCGTCTCGTTATTTTCACACAATGTAAACCTATTCGTTGCTATCAACGGGTATGTTCCTCTGTCTTTACTCTCTTAGGTCGTTTTAATTTACTTCAATTATTTAAATATCTGAGATATTTGGAGTGGTGGGATATAGTGATTTAATTAACTAATATTAACTTATCTCTCTAAAAAATATCAGTGTTAGTGTACTTGAAACTTAAATAATTAATGTGTTATTCTGTAATTTCGTTCAACCCTATTATACCTTGAAGAGAATTATGTATAATTTTGTATTTTAACGCTCTCTCTTTGGTGTCGGAGAATTCTGCTATAAGCGCTGTAGTACCGGGTCAACGAAACTTAGAGGTTAATTCACTGTTTAGGTTAACCAATTATTCTATACTTAGTCAGTTACTTTTTTATTCCCAACTCATTAAATAATACTCCAAATGACAAGATTTTGCAACTATACAAAGGTTCTTTATTTGTTTACTTCTTCAACATTGAATGAGATATGTTCCAACTGGCATACACAAAGGCTATAGATTGCGTGAATCGATTATTGATCAGTCCGATACTTTATTTAGGTTCGGTTATATAATGTGTTTTAGTTTGTAATTAACTTAATTCAGGGTGTGAAGGTTCTTGTAACTGTGGGGAAGATTAAAAATACATAGATAAGAATGCAAGATTTACAAATTTGAAGTGTTGTGTAGTTAACGTGATTTATATAATAATAATTTACCAGACTAGAACGAAGCGAATCGTGTGGGCTGTTGGTTGATAACTTCACTGTTCTGGATGACTATGTTGTACGGTTTTCTTTCTTCGGATGTTAATAAAATGGAATTCTTGTCCTGTTCACCTCGGAAATACAGCTCCCTAGGTTGATTTACTGCCAGACTGGTTCCTTCTGTAATTTCTGGATCCAAATACGTTCTTCTCTCGTCTGAAGTAATTGGTGATGTTCCGTGTATTTATAAGGTTATGAGTTCCAGTGTAGTGTATATTATTGGTTGTGATACAGTTAACTCTTTATATTGGGTTTAATATATTGTCAACTCCTTTCGGATATGGGACAATTCAAGTCCTTCCTTGTAGAACCCAGTTATTTATTTTTTATTGTGATATCATACTATAGCCTCGTTTGGTTAAACTGTACTGGCAAGAGTCAAGAATATTATCATTAAACTTTTGTGTTTTATAAGAGGATTAAATAATTTAGAATATTCCGATTATCTTAGACGTTTCTTAGATTTTTTAATCTCATCACATTCAGATCATAAAAAGCAATAATTGAAAATCAACAACTTCTTCATTTCCTGTAGTCCATAGCAACCCATTATTTTTCTTCCTTCTCCATGTTTTGTATATAGTGTTTATTTCATATATTTTTTGTCTATTCCTTATTAATTTGCTATCATATCGGAATATAACTTTACCGATAGTTGGTTTATTATTTTCTACATATATTCTGCTGGTTTTTTGATATGAGCCTGTTTCTTTTATATTTATTACTTTTTTCGATATCAAACGTTATCAATCGATATCATGGCATTGTGGCATTATCATAATTTGTATAAATTGAGATGGTTTATTATATATCATTACTAATTTAATGTTTTTTTCTAGCTCTTCGAACCGTATTCATTAATTATTATTAACTTACGTACCTAACCTTTATGTTATGAGTAGTTATATAGTGCTATTGGCTGTTAGGCCTTTTATTGTATACGGACCTACCTTTGTTTATAACTGGTGAACAACTATAGCCCTTTTACATAAATTCATACATATAATCAAATCTTAACTATTAACATTTACATAAACAATTATTCTTTTCATATCTAATGACAATTTTATCTTGATCTATGGATCACATATAAGAAAATTGAAATCTATTAACACTAACTAGCTGCTTCCCACATCATTCTATAACAGTAATTGAATAATACCTCTTGTTTCATTACCTTTCATTAACTCAACAAGTAATTGGTATAACATAACATAAACTTTATCATAACATTCGTTGTCACAAAATAATATCATTTAATTCAAAATCCTTACTTGCTATTGCTATAAGGTAAATTATTGTTTCATTTTTGTTTACTTTCATGGTCATTTACTTTGACAATTTCTGTACTATTCTACTTCTTACACTTCTCATCAGTATCATATTGATTTACTTTTCACTGAACATAGATCATTAACTATTGTCTAATTTACAGGTTTGTTCATTCTCGTTATTTCTACCTTGCATCCTTATTTATCTTTATCTATAATCATAAATGTAATTATTAGACTTTTGTTTTATCATGGGGTTAGATATTGACTTGCTTATTATTTTGTTAATATAATATTTATGTAACATGGATGACAGCATTTCTGTTGCGTTACATATGCTCCCCCTCCTAAAAAAGTTTAGTTTACCTGAATGAAGTTTAGGTCAAATAAACTTGTCTTTTTCACATGCCTTTTCTTCATATCAATATTAATGGTTGACGATGGGATTCTCAATGTAACTTCATTAGACTAGTATTAATCATTCTTTATTTAATAACATTTCATTATTTCAATTAACATTCTTGATCATTTTTAATTTCTGTAAACAGTATTTGTTGATAGTTGGCTACAATATTCAATGATATTTTAGGTTCACATCTCTTCTACTTATAATTACTGTAATCACTGTATTTCTAAATTATTCTTCTGTCATCTAATTTCTTTCTGTTTTCTTCGTCCTACTCTTCTGGAAACTGAGGTCATTCTTGCAACTATTCTAATATTCCTTAAATATTTAATTTCCCTAACAATCCCTAATATGTGCGTTGGTACAGTTCAGAGAGGCACTGTTTGGCTTCATACTCTGCTGCCCACACTACACCTTAATATAGTACTGCTGGAATTCATCTACAGTCAGCTATAAAATATAATAATTTCCTAATAATCTCCTTAATTACTTAATAATAAATATTTGGGAAAAATTTTTTTCTTTTGTTGCTTTTATATTTCTTTATTACTATCCTTCATATTTTGTGATTCCCTTTTAGTTTCCTTAAACATTCTTTGATGATAATTCTGACAGTTATCATTTGTAATTATTTTTGTTTTTTCTTTCTTGTTGTGATAATAACGCTAAGTATCTTCTTCATTTGTTTTTCTGATCTCAATATTTTCTAAATAGTTATTGTTTGATTATCATTATAATTGTGTTTCTGACTAGATACAGTCCTTAGCTCAACTATTATTTTTCTTATCGTATTTCATTATTTTGGCTGTTTATATTTCAATGAATTGTGTTCATAAATATTCTCTTTTTTTTTCTTTCGTTTTCTTTAATATTACATTGGTTACAATCAATCATTTACTGAAGTTGTTTCTTCCACTTGGCAATGCGGTATGTATTTTAGGTCATATGATTTTTCTTTTATTATTTTGTATAGGTAGATTTGATGTAAAAACTTTTATCTTGGGGTTTCATTATTCATTATTCACCCTATTTCTTTGTAGACGTTTAGTAATAATTCTAGCTTTCTTCTGTAATCTTGGGGTTTGTTATTAACTCTTCTTAATACCTTCTTCATAACTATATTTTAATTCAGACTTACTTCATTTTGAATGACATTTTTTCTATTTATTTTATTGTTCAAAAAATTCTCTTTTATTTACAAGTGTTTTCTCTTCAAAATCGATAATAAGTTGTTCTTATTGTATTTTAGAATTTATTCATAATATTTCTTTATGGACTCCTGATTGTATGTTCCCTTAATCCTTTTCGTGATAGGGTTCATTATTTCATATGTATTGTTATTATTATTTTTTTTTATCACAAATGGCCCAGTATATAATAATAATTTTTTAGTTATTCCCTCTAGAGTGCTTGGTAGCTCCCTGTTTCTTATTAATATTTTCTTGCCCACTTGGTACTTAATTGTTTTTGGACTATTCTTTTCATATTTCCTATTCTTCATTTCCGCCTTTTCCATTACTCGGTTATAAAATTTAACGGTTTCAAACTGATATTCTGGGTTATTTGGAAAGTTTATAATATCCTGGATTTCTCTAGGTGGAAGCCTTTCAAACATAACAGTATAAGGGGTATTTTCAATGGACTGATGGTAAGATATATTTAAGAACTCTTCGGTCAGTGACAAGTATTCGTACCACCTTCTCTGTTGGTCATGACAGTAAGTTCGGAGTATTCTGCCAACTTCCCTCAATACACGTTCTGCCGGATTACTGCTGGGGTGGTATACTGAAGTCTTATATGTTCTAATGTTGTGTTTTAAAAGATTATTTCTCCATTTACAGCCCTTGAATTGCGTACCATGATCGGTGATAATAGATGACGGTTTACCAATCTCTGTTATGTAACGTACAATGACTATTTCCAGAATTTTCTTGGTCGTGGCTCTGCTAATAGCGTAGAGTTTAGTGTATTTGGAAAAGTGATCAAAAATAATAATTATGAATTTATATCTATGGTTTCCTCCACTGCGTGGGAATGGTCCACATATATCCAGAGATACTTTCTCCAGCTTATATTTGGATGTGATAGGGATCATGACTCCCTCCTTCTTCTCATTATTATGTTTAACCATCTGGCATATGTGACATGCTTGTATGGATTTTTGTACTTTTCTGGTTATATTTTTTATGTACACTTGTTCTTCCAGGGCTTTGACGATTTTCATGGCTCCCATGTGTCCATATCGTTCATGGTAATCCAATATCAATTTGTTTTCCACAGCGGTGGGAATTACTAGTTTCCAGTTTATTTGTTTAGGGGTGACCTTAATAAATAATCGATCATCATGTATACAGTAATATTTAGTAATAACTTCATCAGCATTTTGTACCTTCTGGCGTATGTTTATTAATTTGGGATCCGATTTTTGGTGTTGATCAAGTTCATTTGTAATAATTTCTAAATCCTTCCGACTCTTAATGACATGGTACACTTTTGCAATCTGTTCCTTTTCTCCTTCGAACGATTGGTCTTGTATGTTTATTCGGGACAAGATATCGGCTGCTATGTTCTTTCTTCCAGGTATATATTCCCAATCGATGCAATACTCTTGCAATGCAAGGACCCATCTAGTTAGCTGGCCATGACTAAGTTTACATCTTTTTAGAAATGAAATTGATTTATGGTCACTTCTTACGGTCACTGGGTATCCGAGTATGTAAGTTCTAAATTTATTGCATGCGTACACTACACTTAGCAGCTCCTTCTCGGTAACGTTATAATTGCGTTCGCAGTTGTTAAGCACTCTGCTGGCGAAGCTGATTACCATATGATGTCCTTCTTTATCTTCTTGATATAGGGTAGCTCCTAAGCTAACATTGCTCGCATCACAATTTAAATAAAAGCGTTTGTTAAAATCAGGGTGGTACAACATAACTGTTTCTAAAAATTTCTTCTTGATTAATTGCAGAATTTTATCTTGTTCTGGTCCCCATGCCCATTTGTCTTTGGATGATAATTGTTTCTGAAACTTGGCAGTTACTTCCGAATAGTTATCTTGGAATTTTTGGTAATAGTTACAAATTCCAAGAAAGGATTGTAGCTGTTTTCTATTTTTTGGAGTAGGGAACAGTTTAATTGCTTCTACTTTTCCTGTTGAAGGTGTGACACCCTCCTCAGACAAATTAAAACCTAAGAACTTTACTTGGTTGGCGATAAATTTAGATTTATTCAGCTTGAGTGTTATGTTGTTTTTGGATAATTTTCTCAGTACCTGTTCCACCCGCTCGCAATGTTCATCCCAATGTGAAGAAGTTATAAGTAGGTCATCTACATAGACCGTAGTGAACTGCAGTGTTTCTTGTCCCAATACTTGGTCCATACATTTTACAAATATTGCAACAGAATTAATTAGTCCGAAAGGTAGCCTTTTAAATTGATAGTTCCTTCCGTCAAAAAGGAACGCCATGTATTTTCTACTATCTGGATGTAGTTCGACCTGCCAGTAACCGCATACCGTATCCCAAGTACTGATGTATTTAATGCCGTGGAATTTCTTTAAAATTTCTTCTATTTCGCCTGGTGAAGTCCTATCATTGATGATCATTTTATTTATTTCCCTAGCGTCCAGGCAAATTCTCACCTTTCCGTTCTTTTTCGGAACTGCCACTATGGGACTGGTATATGGTGATTGACTATATTCTATTATGTCATCTTGAATCATACGATTACTCTCGTACCGGACTTCGTTTTTTATTGAATAAGCAATTGGGTAGGATTTTCTGCGAAAGTCCACTGGTTCTTTAAAATTTATCACACACTGATATCCTTTTACTTTACCTGGAGCATTGGAGAATACATGTTTGTATTTATTATATATTTGAATTAAATTTTCGGCCTGTACCTTACTTACTTGTCTACAAGTTTTTTCCCTTTGGAATTCTCGGACCTCTTCTAACTTACTCTGCCACAGTTCGGGATCATCGTCCTCATATTGAATGACTTCTGGTATTTTATTTTTCTTACAAAAGTAGCTTTTTATGGCTAGACATCTGGTGTTAACTGGAATGGTTCTATTAGCGTCAACTAATTCGGCTGTCCATAATCCTTCTTCGGATGTTAAAGATATTATACCTTTATGTAAGTCAATTACTGCGGAATGCTGGCGCAATACATCGCATCCAATCAATACATTGAACGGTAATCCCGTTGCGACCAATAATCCTATTGGTAGGGTCATATTATTATTGGTAAGATCGAGCGACACTTGTTTTTAACTGTTTTATTTTGTCACCCAGTGGCTCCGATAATTATCACATTATTGACAGGTAAGGTCGGTATGGGCAACTGGCCTTCTCGCTGTATTTTTTCAAGTTCAGTACTGTCTATCAACGATATGTTAGATCCAGTATCTATCATTATGGTAGATTGTACCCCATTTAATCTTGCTGTTACATATATGATTTCGTTATTACTATTACTGTTTACATGTTTCTTATCCTCTTCCAATAAATCTTCTCTGATATTCTTTAAATAGTGGTTATTAATTATAGTTATGGTACTATTATTCTTAATTTTGTTTACAAGTCGTTGTTCCCCAAGATTACGGTTCAGTGAAGGGTATTCATTATTTTTCACTGCCTCTATCAGTTTAAATGAGGGCTTACCCCCTCTTCTCTATTTTCATTTGGATTATTATGTTGATTTAGTACAGTTTCGGTGCGATCCTCTGTATTAGGTTCCGCTATCCTATAATTTCTTTCAGGTGGATAGTTGTCTTCACGCCAGGACTGATCATAATGGTTGTCATATCGGTGACTCCTTGGGGTAATACCGTCGCTGATTACCTTGAGGCCTGGAGTAGATATAATTAACGTTATGCCTATAATTATTGAGTCGTCTGTCCCCATCTCCTCTATTATTGCGACTATCGCGGTAATTATTGCGACTATCGCGGTAATTATAAGTATTATTGCCACGATAATTATAGTTCCTGTAATTATTATTCGCGTGCTCATTTTGGGTCCTATTTGCAGTAACGTTCTGCGCAGGTCGGTTGTGATCATTATTATGAGAATTGGTTGGTGTCTCGTTATTATTATACTTCTGATATTTATAATTTAACATCCTGTTTCTTTGGTATTGGTTCTCGTGCTCATAATTCTCAAGGAATCTGGCCATGGCTGAGATCGTTTTGATTTGACTACACATACGTGCATTTTTTATCCCTTCCTCGTAATGGTAGGATAGTTGTATCACCAAACATTCTTCGGGAATTCTGGGCTCCAAGTTCCGTGCCATACATACTTTTCCTAGAAAGTATGAAGTAGGAGATTGGCCTATGTTTGTTTCGTATCGACCGTTACTCAAATTATTTCTAATCATGTTCTGGGTCGATTCAGACCAATATTTCTCTTTAAATTGTTTTTTGAACTCGGTCATGTCCAGTATATCCGGGCGCACCGCTGTCCACCAATTATCATAGGTATCTTTAAATGTCTCATCAATCATACTGCGTATAATACTCCAGCGATTTTTCTCTATTTTTGCGATCATCTCTTCCAACCTCTTTAAAAATTCCATCGGATTACGCTTGTAATTACGAAAATTAATCGACTCACGGTTATCGTGGTTATTCGTATGACTATGTTGACATGTCCTATCCCGCCATGAATCTACTTCTTCTTGTAACTGTAGTTCGCGTCTACTAATTTCCTCTATTTTATTTTTACTGGTATTAATTTGACCTTCCATATTATTTAAATTGCCATATACTCTTTCGAGTCGTTCACCCATGTCTGTCTGTATTTGCGTAATCCCTTCTTTATTCTCTTCCCGTACCTGATGTACTTCGTTTTTAATTTGCTCATATTTTCCGACAGTTTCCTGTTGGATTTCTTCGACCATTATTTTACTCTCGATTTTTAGGTCATTAATTTTATTTTGTAGTTCTTCGCGAACCTGTACTACTGTTTCGTTAGTTTTTTCTAACTCTTCATTTGTTTTGGCTATTTCTAATTTTCTTTCCTCATTATTTTGGTCTACTTTTTGGTTAATTGTCACGTGGATATTTTCCATTTTTTCATTAATTTGCCTTAAATTTTCTTCATGTAAGATGTCTTCCTTCATTTGTTTTAAACCCTCATCATTCCTATCTAACCTTTCGTGAATTTGGTTTAATCTTTCGTTCATTTGTTTTGAGGTTTCTTTAATTTCCTCATGGGTTTTATCGTATTTTTCCTCCAGTCTCTTTGAGTTTTCCTCCTGTCTCTTCGAGTTTTCCTCCTGCTTCTTTGATTTTTCCAATAGTAGTTTAAACATTTCCTGTATACTCATGTCTTCCTTTTGGTTAGGCTTATCTGGTTGGTCCCCTTGGGCAACTTCTTCCATTACTCCCTTTTCCTTGTCCGCAATTATTTCAGTTTCCGTTATATCGTCTGTCTGTTGTTCCATTTCACTATCTATTATTATTTCGATTTCCTGTTCTTGTTCACCTTCTTCCTTCTCCGTATCTTCTGCCCTCCTCTTTGATCTACCTCTGGTATCCATGTTTATTCTCCCACAGTTGCCTGCTCTGGTTAAGTAATATTAATATAGTTATAGTTACTTAACTTAAGCCCTACACTGGTTGAGCGCCAATTTGTAATGAGACGAGTACGAGCGTCTCGTTATTTTCACACAATGTAAACCTATTCGTTGCTATCAACGGGTATGTTCCTCTGTCTTTACTCTCTTAGGTCGTTTTAATTTACTTCAATTATTTAAATATCTGAGATATTTGGAGTGGTGGGATATAGTGATTTAATTAACTAATATTAACTTATCTCTCTAAAAAATATCAGTGTTAGTGTACTTGAAACTTAAATAATTAATGTGTTATTCTGTAATTTCGTTCAACCCTATTATACCTTGAAGAGAATTATGTATAATTTTGTATTTTAACGCTCTCTCTTTGGTGTCGGAGAATTCCGCTATAAGCGCTGTAGTACCGGGTCAACGAAACTTAGAGGTTAATTCACTGTTTAGGTTAACCAATTATTCTATACTTAGTCAGTTACTTTTTTATTCCCAACTCATTAAATAATACTCCAAATGACAAGATTTTGCAACTATACAAAGGTTCTTTATTTGTTTACTTCTTCAACATTGAATGAGATATGTTCCAACTGGCATACACAAAGGCTATAGATTGCGTGAATCGATTATTGATCAGTCCGATACTTTATTTAGATTCGGTTATATAATGTGTTTTAGTTTGTAATTAACTTAATTCAGGGTGTGAAGGTTCTTGTAACTGTGGGGAAGATTAAAAATACATAGATAAGATTGCAAGATTTACAAATTTGAAGTGTTGTGTAGTTAACGTGATTTATATAATAATAATTTACCAGACTAGAACGAAGCGAATCGTGTGGGCTGTTGGTTGATAACTTCACTGTTCTGGATGACTATGTTGTACGGTTTTCTTTCTTCGGATGTTAATAAAATGGAATTCTTGTCCTGTTCACCTCGGAAATACAGCTCCCTAGGTTGATTTACTGCCAGACTGGTTCCTTCTGTAATTTCTGGATCCAAATACGTTCTTCTCTCGTCTGAAGTAATTGGTGATGTTCCGTGTATTTATAAGTTCCAGTGTAGTGTATATTATTGGTTGTGATACAGTTAACTCTTTATATTGGGTTTAATATATTGTCAACTCCTTTCGGATATGGGACAATTCAAGTCCTTCCTTGTAGAACCCAGTTATTTATTTTTTATTGTGATATCATACTATAGCCTCGTTTGGTTAAACTGTACTGGCAAGAGTCAAGAATATTATCATTAAACTTTTGTGTTTTATAAGAGGATTAAATAATTTAGAATATTCCGATTATCTTAGACGTTTCTTAGATTTTTTAATCTCATCACATTCAGATCATAAAAAGCAATAATTGAAAATCAACAACTTCTTCATTTCCTGTAGTCCATAGCAACCCATTATTTTTCTTCCTTCTCCATGTTTTGTATATAGTGTTTATTTCATATATTTTTTGTCTATTCCTTATTAATTTGCTATCATATCGGAATATAACTTTACCGATAGTTGGTTTATTATTTTCTACATATATTCTGCTGGTTTTTTGATATGAGCCTGTTTCTTTTATATTTATTACTTTTTTCGATATCAAACGTTATCAATCGATATCATGGCATTGTGGCATTATCATAATTTGTATAAATTGAGATGGTTTATTATATATCATTACTAATTTAATGTTTTTTTCTAGCTCTTCGAACCGTATTCATTAATTATTATTAACTTACGTACCTAACCTTTATGTTATGAGTAGTTATATAGTGTTATTGGCTGTTAGGCCTTTTATTGTATACGGACCTACCTTTGTTTATAACTGGTGAACAACTATAGCCCTTTTACATAAATTCATACATATAATCAAATCTTAACTATTAACATTTACATAAACAATTATTCTTTTCATATCTAATGACAATTTTATCTTGATCTATGGATCACATATAAGAAAATTGAAATCTATTAACGCTAACTAGCTGCTTCCCACATCATTCTATAACAGTAATTGAATAATACCTCTTGTTTCATTACCTTTCATTAACTCAACAAGTAATTGGTATAACATAACATAAACTTTATCATAACATTCGTTGTCACAAAATAATATCATTTAATTCAAAATCCTTACTTGCTATTGCTATAAGGTAAATTATTGTTTCATTTTTGTTTACTTTCATGGTCATTTACTTTGACAATTTCTGTACTATTCTACTTCTTACACTTCTCATCAGTATCATATTGATTTACTTTTCACTGAACATAGATCATTAACTATTGTCTAATTTACAGGTTTGTTCATTCTCGTTATTTCTACCTTGCATCCTTATTTATCTTTATCTATAATCATAAATGTAATTATTAGACTTTTGTTTTATCATGGGGTTAGATATTGACTTGCTTATTATTTTGTTAATATAATATTTATGTAACATGGATGACAGCATTTCTGTTGCGTTACATATGCTCCCCCTCCTAAAAAAGTTTAGTTTACCTGAATGAAGTTTAGGTCAAATAAACTTGTCTTTTTCACATGCCTTTTCTTCATATCAATATTAATGGTTGACGATGGGATTCTCAATGTAACTTCATTAGACTAGTATTAATCATTCTTTATTTAATAACATTTCATTATTTCAATTAACATTCTTGATCATTTTTAATTTCTGTAAACAGTATTTGTTGATAGTTGGCTACAATATTCAATGATATTTTAGGTTCACATCTCTTCTACTTATAATTACTGTAATCACTGTATTTCTCAATTATTCTTCTGTCATCTAATTTCTTTCTGTTTTCTTCGTCCTACTCTTCTGGAAACTGAGGTCATTCTTGCAACTATTCTAATATTCCTTAAATATTTAATTTCCCTAACAATCCCTAATATGTGCGTTGGTACAGTTCAGAGAGGCACTGTTTGGCTTCATACTCTGCTGCCCACACTACACCTTAATATAGTACTGCTGGAATTCATCTACAGTCAGCTATAAAATATAATAATCTCCTAATAATCTCCTTAATTACTTAATAATAAATATTTGGGAAAAATTTTTTTTCTTTTGTTGCTTTTATATTTCTTTATTACTATCCTTCATATTTTGTGATTCCCTTTTAGTTTCCTTAAACATTCTTTGATGATAATTCTGACAGTTATCATTTGTAATTATTTTTGTTTTTTCTTTCTTGTTGTGATAATAACGCTAAGTATCTTCTTCATTTGTTTTTCTGATCTCAATATTTTCTAAATAGTTATTGTTTGATTATCATTATAATTGTGTTTCTGACTAGATACAGTCCTTAGCTCAACTATTATTTTTCTTATCGTATTTCATTATTTTGGCTGTTTATATTTCAATGAATTATGTTCATAAATATTCTCTTTTTTTTTTCTTTCGTTTTCTTTAATATTACATTGGTTACAATCAATCATTTACTGAAGTTGTTTCTTTCACTTGGCAATGCGGTATGTATTTTAGGTCATATGATTTTTCTTTTATTATTTTGTATAGGTAGATTTGATGTAAAAACTTTATCTTGGGGTTTCATTATTCATTATTCACCCTATTTCTTTGTAGACGTTTAGTAATAATTCTAGCTTTCTTCTGTAATCTTGGGGTTTGTTATTAACTCTTCTTAATACCTTCTTCATAACTATATTTTAATTCAGACTTACTTCATTTTGAATGACATTTTTTCTATTTATTTTATTGTTCAAAAAATTCTCTTTTATTTACAAGTGTTTTCTCTTCAAAATCGATAATAAGTTGTTCTTATTGTATTTTAGAATTTATTCATAATATTTCTTTATGGACTCCTGATTGTATGTTCCCTTAATCCTTTTCGTGATAGGGTTCATTATTTCATATGTATTGTTATTATTATTTTTTGTTATCACAAATGGCCCAGTATATAATAATAATTTTTTAGTTATTCCCTCTAGAGTGCTTGGTAGCTCCCTGTTTCTTATTAATATTTTCTCGCCCACTTGGTACTTAATTGTTTTTGGACTATTCTTTTCATATTTCCTATTCTTCATTTCCGCCTTTTCCATTACTCGGTTATAAAATTTAACGGTTTCAAACTGATATTCTGGGTTATTTGGAAAGTTTATAATATCCTGGATTTCTCTAGGTGGAAGCCTTTCAAACATAACAGTATAAGGGGTATTTTCAATGGACTGATGGTAAGATATATTTAAGAACTCTTCGGTCAGTGACAAGTATTCGTACCACCTTCTCTGTTGGTCATGACAGTAAGTTCGGAGTATTCTGCCAACTTCCCTCAATACACGTTCTGCCGGATTACTGCTGGGGTGGTATACTGAAGTCTTATATGTTCTAATGTTGTGTTTTAAAAGATTATTTCTCCATTTACAGCCCTTGAATTGCGTACCATGATCGGTGATAATAGATGACGGTTTACCAATCTCTGTTATGTAACGTACAATGACTATTTCCAGAATTTTCTTGGTCGTGGCTCTGCTAATAGCGTAGAGTTTAGTGTATTTGGAAAAGTGATCAAAAATAATAATTATGAATTTATATCTATGGTTTCCTCCACTGCGTGGGAATGGTCCACATATATCCAGAGATACTTTCTCCAGCTTATATTTGGATGTGATAGGGATCATGACTCCCTCCTTCTTCTCATTATTATGTTTAACCATCTGGCATATGTGACATGCTTGTATGGATTTTTGTACTTTTCTGGTTATATTTTTTATGTACACTTGTTCTTCCAGGGCTTTGACGATTTTCATGGCTCCCATGTGTCCATATCGTTCATGGTAATCCAATATCAATTTGTTTTCCACAGCGGTGGGAATTACTAGTTTCCAGTTTATTTGTTTAGGGGTGACCTTAATAAATAATCGATCATCATGTATACAGTAATATTTAGTAATAACTTCATCAGCATTTTGTACCTTCTGGCGTATGTTTATTAATTTGGGATCCGATTTTTGGTGTTGATCAAGTTCATTTGTAATAATTTCTAAATCCTTCCGACTCTTAATGACATGGTACACTTTTGCAATCTGTTCCTTTTCTCCTTCGAACGATTGGTCTTGTATGTTTATTCGGGACAAGATATCGGCTGCTATGTTCTTTCTTCCAGGTATATATTCCCAATCGATGCAATACTCTTGCAATGCAAGGACCCATCTAGTTAGCTGGCCATGACTAAGTTTACATCTTTTTAGAAATGAAATTGATTTATGGTCACTTCTTACGGTCACTGGGTATCCGAGTATGTAAGTTCTAAATTTATTGCATGCGTACACTACACTTAGCAGCTCCTTCTCGGTAACGTTATAATTGCGTTCGCAGTTGTTAAGCACTCTGCTGGCGAAGCTGATTACCATATGATGTCCTTCTTTATCTTCTTGATATAGGGTAGCTCCTAAGCTAACATTGCTCGCATCACAATTTAAATAAAAGCGTTTGTTAAAATCAGGGTGGTACAACATAACTGTTTCTAAAAATTTCTTCTTGATTAATTGCAGAATTTTATCTAGTTCTGGTCCCCATGCCCATTTGTCTTTGGATGATAATTGTTTCTGAAACTTGGCAGTTACTTCCGAATAGTTATCTTGGAATTTTCGGTAATAGTTACAAATTCCAAGAAAGGATTGTAGCCGTTTTCTATTTTTTGGAGTAGGGAACAGTTTAATTGCTTCTACTTTTTCTGTTGAAGGTGTGACACCCTCCTCAGACAAATTAAAACCTAAGAACTTTACTTGGTTGGCGATAAATTTAGATTTATTCAGCTTGAGTGTTATGTTGTTTTTGGATAATTTTCTCAGTACCTGTTCCACCCGCTCGCAATGTTCATCCCAATGTGAAGAAGTTATAAGTAGGTCATCTACATAGACCGTAGTGAACTGCAGTGTTTCTTGTCCCAATACTTGGTCCATACATTTTACAAATATTGCAACAGAATTAATTAGTCCGAAAGGTAGCCTTTTAAATTGATAGTTCCTTCCGTCAAAAAGGAACGCCATGTATTTTCTATCTGGATGTAGTTCGACCTGCCAGTAACCGCATACCGTATCCCAAGTACTGATGTATTTAATGCCGTGGAATTTCTTTAAAATTTCTTCTATTTCGCCTGGTGAAGTCCTATCATTGATGATCATTTTATTTATTTCCCTAGCGTCCAGGCAAATTCTCACCTTTCCGTTCTTTTTCGGAACTGCCACTATGGGACTGGTATATGGTGATTGACTATATTCTATTATGTCATCTTGAATCATACGATTACTCTCGTACCGGACTTCGTTTTTTATTGAATAAGCAATTGGGTAGGATTTTCTGCGAAAGTCCACTGGTTCTTTAAAATTTATCACACACTGATATCCTTTTACTTTACCTGGAGCATTGGAGAATACATGTTTGTATTTATTATATATTTGAATTAAATTTTCGGCCTGTACCTTACTTACTTGTCTACAAGTTTTTTCCCTTTGGAATTCTCGGACCTCTTCTAACTTACTCTGCCACAGTTCGGGATCATCGTCCTCATATTGAATGACTTCTGGTATTTTATTTTTCTTACAAAAGTAGCTTTTTATGGCTAGACATCTGGTGTTAACTGGAATGGTTCTATTAGCGTCAACTAATTCGGCTGTCCATAATCCTTCTTCGGATGTTAAAGATATTATACCTTTATGTAAGTCAATTACTGCGGAATGCTGGCGCAATACATCGCATCCAATCAATACATTGAACGGTAATCCCGTTGCGACCAATAATCCTATTGGTAGTGTCATATTATTATTGGTAAGATCGAGCGACACTTGTTTTTAACTGTTTTATTTTGTCACCCAGTGGCTCCGATAATTATCACATTATTGACAGGTAAGGTCGGTATGGGCAACTGGCCTTCTCGCTGTATTTTTTCAAGTTCAGTACTGTCTATCAACGATATGTTAGATCCAGTATCTATCATTATGGTAGATTGTACCCCATTTAATCTTGCTGTTACATATATGATTTCGTTATTACTATTACTGTTTACATGTTTCTTATCCTCTTCCAATAAATCTTCTCTGATATTCTTTAAATAGTGGTTATTAATTATAGTTATGGTATTATTATTCTTAATTTTGTTTACAAGTCGTTCCCCAAGATTACGGTTCAGTGAAGGGTATTCATTATTTTTCACTGCCTCTATCAGTTTAAATGAGGGCTTACCCCCTCTTCTCTATTTTCATTTGGATTATTATGTTGATTTAGTACAGTTTCGGTGCGATCCTCTGTATTAGGTTCCGCTATCCTATAATTTCTTTCAGGTGGATAGTTGTCTTCACGCCAGGACTGATCATAATGGTTGTCATATCGGTGACTCCTTGGGGTAATACCGTCGCTGATTACCTTGAGGCCTGGAGTAGATATAATTAACGTTATGCCTATAATTATTGAGTCGTCTGTCCCCATCTCCTCTATTATTGCGACTATCGCGGTAATTATTGCGACTATCGCGGTAATTATAAGTATTATTGCCACGATAATTATAGTTCCTGTAATTATTATTCGCGTGCTCATTTTGGGTCCTATTTGCAGTAACGTTCTGCGCAGGTCGGTTGTGATCATTATTATGAGAATTGGTTGGTGTCTCGTTATTATTATACTTCTGATATTTATAATTTAACATCCTGTTTCTTTGGTATTGGTTCTCGTGCTCATAATTCTCAAGGAATTTGGCCATGGCTGAGATCGTTTTGATTTGACTACACATACGTGCATTTTTTATCCCTTCCTCGTAATGGTAGGATAGTTGTATCACCAAACATTCTTCGGGAATTCTGGGCTCCAAGTTCCGTGCCATACATACTTTTCCTAGAAAGTATGAAGTAGGAGATTGGCCTATGTTTGTTTCGTATCGACCGTTACTCAAATTATTTCTAATCATGTTCTGGGTCGATTCAGACCAATATTTCTCTTTAAATTGTTTTTTGAACTCGGTCATGTCCAGTATATCCGGGCGCACCGCTGTCCACCAATTATCATAGGTATCTTTAAATGTCTCATCAATCATACTGCGTATAATACTCCAGCGATTTTTCTCTATTTCTTGCGATCATCTCTTCCAACCTCTTTAAAAATTCCATCGGATTACGCTTGTAATTACGAAAATTAATCGACTCACGGTTATCGTGGTTATTCGTATGACTATGTTGACATGTCCTATCCCGCCATGAATCTACTTCTTCTTGTAACTGTAGTTCGCGTCTACTAATTTCCTCTATTTTATTTTTACTGGTATTAATTTGACCTTCCATATTATTTAAATTGCCATATACTCTTTCGAGTCGTTCACCCATGTCTGTCTGTATTTGCGTAATCCCTTCTTTATTCTCTTCCCGTACCTGATGTACTTCGTTTTTAATTTGCTCATATTTTCCGACAGTTTCCTGTTGGATTTCTTCGACCATTATTTTACTCTCGATTTTTAGGTCATTAATTTTATTTTGTAGTTCTTCGCGAACCTGTACTACTGTTTCGTTAGTTTTTTCTAACTCTTCATTTGTTTTGGCTATTTCTAATTTTCTTTCCTCATTATTTTGGTCTACTTTTTGGTTAATTGTCACGTGGATATTTTCCATTTTTTCATTAATTTGCCTTAAATTTTCTTCATGTAAGATGTCTTCCTTCATTTGTTTTAAACCCTCATCATTCCTATCTAACCTTTCGTGAATTTGGTTTAATCTTTCGTTCATTTGTTTTGAGGTTTCTTTAATTTCCTCATGGGTTTTATCGTATTTTTCCTCCAGTCTCTTTGAGTTTTCCTCCTGTCTCTTCGAGTTTTCCTCCTGCTTCTTTGATTTTTCCAATAGTAGTTTAAACATTTCCTGTATACTCAAGTCTTCCTTTTGGTTAGGCTTATCTGGTTGGTCCCCTTGGGCAACTTCTTCCATTACTCCCTTTTCCTTGTCCGCAATTATTTCAGTTTCCGTTATATCGTCTGTCTGTTGTTCCATTTCACTATCTATTATTATTTCGATTTCCTGTTCTTGTTCACCTTCTTCCTTCTCCGTATCTTCTGCCCTCCTCTTTGATCTACCTCTGGTATCCATGTTTATTCTCCCACAGTTGCCTGCTCTGGTTAAGTAATATTAATATAGTTATAGTTACTTAACTTAAGCCCTACACTGGTTGAGCGCCAATTTGTAATGAGACGAGTACGAGCGTCTCGTTATTTTCACACAATGTAAACCTATTCATTGCTATCAACGGGTATGTTCCTCTGTCTTTACTCTCTTAGGTTGTTTTAATTTACTTCAATTATTTAAATATCTGAGATATTTGGAGTGGTGGGATATAGTGATTTAATTAACTAATATTAACTTATCTCTCTAAAAAATATCAGTGCTAGTGTACTTGAAACTTAAATAATTAATGTGTTATTCTGTAATTTCGTTCAACCCTATTATACCTTGAAGAGAATTATGTATAATTTTGTATTTTAACGCTCTCTCTTTGGTGTCGGAGAATTCCGCTATAAGCGCTGTAGTACCGGGTCAACGAAACTTAGAGGTTAATTCACTGTTTAGGTTAACCAATTATTCTATACTTAGTCAGTTACTTTTTTATTCCCAACTCATTAAATAATACTCCAAATGACAAGATTTTGCAACTATACAAAGGTTCTTTATTTGTTTACTTCTTCAACATTGAATGAGATATGTTCCAACTGGCATACACAAAGGCTATAGATTGCGTGAATCGATTATTGATCAGTCCGATACTTTATTTAGATTCGGTTATATAATGTGTTTTAGTTTGTAATTAACTTAATTCAGGGTGTGAAGGTTCTTGTAACTGTGGGGAAGATTAAAAATACATAGATAAGATTGCAAGATTTACAAATTTGAAGTGTTGTGTAGTTAACGTGATTTATATAATAATAATTTACCAGACTAGAACGAAGCGAATCGTGTGGGCTGTTGGTTGATAACTTCACTGTTCTGGATGACTATGTTGTACGGTTTTCTTTCTTCGGATGTTAATAAAATGGAATTCTTGTCCTGTTCACCTCGGAAATACAGCTCCCTAGGTTGATTTACTGCCAGACTGGTTCCTTCTGTAATTTCTGGATCCAAATACGTTCTTCTCTCGTCTGAAGTAATTGGTGATGTTTCGTGTATTTATAAGGTTATGAGTTCCAGTGTAGTGTATATTATTGGTTGTGATACAGTTAACTCTTTATATTGGGTTTAATATATTGTCAACTCCTTTCGGATATGGGACAATTCAAGTCCTTCCTTGTAGAACCCAGTTATTTATTTTTTATTGTGATATCATACTATAGCCTCGTTTGGTTAAACTGTACTGGCAAGAGTCAAGAATATTATCATTAAACTTTTGTGTTTTATAAGAGGATTAAATAATTTAGAATGTTCCGATTATCTTAGACGTTTCTTAGATTTTTTAATCTCATCACATTCAGATCATAAAAAGCAATAATTGAAAATCAACAACTTCTTCATTTCCTGTAGTCCATAGCAACCCATTATTTTTCTTCCTTCTCCATGTTTAGTATATAGTGTTTATTTCATATATTTTTTGTCTATTCCTTATTAATTTGCTATCATATCGGAATATAACTTTACCGATAGTTGGTTTATTATTTTCTACATATATTCTGCTGGTTTTTTGATATGAGCCTGTTTCTTTTATATTTATTACTTTTTTCGATATCAAACATTACCAATCGATATCATGGCATTGTGGCATTATCATAATTTGTATAAATTGAGATGGTTTATTATATATCATTACTAATTTAATGTTTTTTTTCTAGCTCTTCGAACCGTATTCATTAATTATTATTAACTTACGTACCTAACCTTTATGTTATGAGTAGTTATATAGTGTTATTGGCTGTTAGGCCTTTTATTGTATACGGACCTACCTTTGTTTATAACTGGTGAACAACTATAGCCCTTTTACATAAATTCATACATATAATCAAATCTTAGCTATTAACATTTACATAAACAATTATTCTTTTCATATCTAATGACAATTTTATCTTGATCTATGGATCACATATAAGAAAATTGAAATCTATTAACGCTAACTAGCTGCTTCCCACATCATTCTATAACAGTAATTGAATAATACCTCTTGTTTCATTACCTTTCATTAACTCAACAAGTAATTGGTATAACATAACATAAACTTTATCATAACATTCGTTGTCACAAAATAATATCATTTAATTCAAAATCCTTACTTGCTATTGCTATAAGGTAAATTATTGTTTCATTTTTGTTTACTTTCATGGTCATTTACTTTGACAATTTCTGTACTATTCTACTTCTTACACTTCTCATCAGTATCATATTGATTTACTTTTCACTGAACATAGATCATTAACTATTGTCTAATTTACAGGTTTGTTCATTCTCGTTATTTCTACCTTGCATCCTTATTTATCTTTATCTATAATCATAAATGTAATTATTAGACTTTTGTTTTATCATGGGGTTAGATATTGACTTGCTTATTATTTTGTTAATATAATATTTATGTAACATGGATGACAGCATTTCTGTTGCGTTACATATGCTCCCTCTCCTAAAAAAGTTTAGTTTACCTGAATGAAGTTTAGGTCAAATAAACTTGTCTTTTTCACATGCCTTTTCTTCATATCAATATTAATGGTTGACGATGGGATTCTCAATGTAACTTCATTAGACTAGTATTAATCATTCTTTATTTAATAACATTTCATTATTTCAATTAACATTCTTGATCATTTTTAATTTCTGTAAACAGTATTTGTTGATAGTTGGCTACAATATTCAATGATATTTTAGGTTCACATCTCTTCTACTTATAATTACTGTAATCACTGTATTTCTCAATTATTCTTCTGTCATCTAATTTCTTTCTGTTTTCTTCGTCCTACTCTTCTGGAAACTGAGGTCATTCTTGCAACTATTCTAATATTCCTTAAATATTTAATTTCCCTAACAATCCCTAATATGTGCGTTGGTACAGTTCAGAGAGGCACTGTTTGGCTTCATACTCTGCTGCCCACACTACACCTTAATATAGTACTGCTGGAATTCATCTACAGTCAGCTATAAAATATAATAATCTCCTAATAATCTCCTTAATTACTTAATAATAAATATTTGGGAAAAATTTTTTTTCTTTTGTTGCTTTTATATTTCTTTATTACTATCCTTCATATTTTGTGATTCCCTTTTAGTTTCCTTAAACATTCTTTGATGATAATTCTGACAGTTATCATTTGTAATTATTTTTGTTTTTTCTTTCTTGTTGTGATAATAACGCTAAGTATCTTCTTCATTTGTTTTTCTGATCTCAATATTTTCTAAATAGTTATTGTTTGATTATCATTATAATTGTGTTTCTGACTAGATACAGTCCTTAGCTCAACTATTATTTTTCTTATCGTATTTCATTATTTTGGCTGTTTATATTTCAATGAATTATGTTCATAAATATTCTCTTTTTTTTTTCTTTCGTTTTCTTTAATATTACATTGGTTACAATCAATCATTTACTGAAGTTGTTTCTTTCACTTGGCAATGCGGTATGTATTTTAGGTCATATGATTTTTCTTTTATTATTTTGTATAGGTAGATTTGATGTAAAAACTTTATCTTGGGGTTTCATTATTCATTATTCACCCTATTTCTTTGTAGACGTTTAGTAATAATTCTAGCTTTCTTCTGTAATCTTGGGGTTTGTTATTAACTCTTCTTAATACCTTCTTCATAACTATATTTTAATTCAGACTTACTTCATTTTGAATGACATTTTTTCTATTTATTTTATTGTTCAAAAAATTCTCTTTTATTTACAAGTGTTTTCTCTTCAAAATCGATAATAAGTTGTTCTTATTGTATTTTAGAATTTATTCATAATATTTCTTTATGGACTCCTGATTGTATGTTCCCTTAATCCTTTTCGTGATAGGGTTCATTATTTCATATGTATTGTTATTATTATTTTTTGTTATCACAAATGGCCCAGTATATAATAATAATTTTTTAGTTATTCCCTCTAGAGTGCTTGGTAGCTCCCTGTTTCTTATTAATATTTTCTCGCCCACTTGGTACTTAATTGTTTTTGGACTATTCTTTTCATATTTCCTATTCTTCATTTCCGCCTTTTCCATTACTCGGTTATAAAATTTAACGGTTTCAAACTGATATTCTGGGTTATTTGGAAAGTTTATAATATCCTGGATTTCTCTAGGTGGAAGCCTTTCAAACATAACAGTATAAGGGGTATTTTCAATGGACTGATGGTAAGATATATTTAAGAACTCTTCGGTCAGTGACAAGTATTCGTACCACCTTCTCTGTTGGTCATGACAGTAAGTTCGGAGTATTCTGCCAACTTCCCTCAATACACGTTCTGCCGGATTACTGCTGGGGTGGTATACTGAAGTCTTATATGTTCTAATGTTGTGTTTTAAAAGATTATTTCTCCATTTACAGCCCTTGAATTGCGTACCATGATCGGTGATAATAGATGACGGTTTACCAATCTCTGTTATGTAACGTACAATGACTATTTCCAGAATTTTCTTGGTCGTGGCTCTGCTAATAGCGTAGAGTTTAGTGTATTTGGAAAAGTGATCAAAAATAATAATTATGAATTTATATCTATGGTTTCCTCCACTGCGTGGGAATGGTCCACATATATCCAGAGATACTTTCTCCAGCTTATATTTGGATGTGATAGGGATCATGACTCCCTCCTTCTTCTCATTATTATGTTTAACCATCTGGCATATGTGACATGCTTGTATGGATTTTTGTACTTTTCTGGTTATATTTTTTATGTACACTTGTTCTTCCAGGGCTTTGACGATTTTCATGGCTCCCATGTGTCCATATCGTTCATGGTAATCCAATATCAATTTGTTTTCCACAGCGGTGGGAATTACTAGTTTCCAGTTTATTTGTTTAGGGGTGACCTTAATAAATAATCGATCATCATGTATACAGTAATATTTAGTAATAACTTCATCAGCATTTTGTACCTTCTGGCGTATGTTTATTAATTTGGGATCCGATTTTTGGTGTTGATCAAGTTCATTTGTAATAATTTCTAAATCCTTCCGACTCTTAATGACATGGTACACTTTTGCAATCTGTTCCTTTTCTCCTTCGAACGATTGGTCTTGTATGTTTATTCGGGACAAGATATCGGCTGCTATGTTCTTTCTTCCAGGTATATATTCCCAATCGATGCAATACTCTTGCAATGCAAGGACCCATCTAGTTAGCTGGCCATGACTAAGTTTACATCTTTTTAGAAATGAAATTGATTTATGGTCACTTCTTACGGTCACTGGGTATCCGAGTATGTAAGTTCTAAATTTATTGCATGCGTACACTACACTTAGCAGCTCCTTCTCGGTAACGTTATAATTGCGTTCGCAGTTGTTAAGCACTCTGCTGGCGAAGCTGATTACCATATGATGTCCTTCTTTATCTTCTTGATATAGGGTAGCTCCTAAGCTAACATTGCTCGCATCACAATTTAAATAAAAGCGTTTGTTAAAATCAGGGTGGTACAACATAACTGTTTCTAAAAATTTCTTCTTGATTAATTGCAGAATTTTATCTAGTTCTGGTCCCCATGCCCATTTGTCTTTGGATGATAATTGTTTCTGAAACTTGGCAGTTACTTCCGAATAGTTATCTTGGAATTTTCGGTAATAGTTACAAATTCCAAGAAAGGATTGTAGCCGTTTTCTATTTTTTGGAGTAGGGAACAGTTTAATTGCTTCTACTTTTTCTGTTGAAGGTGTGACACCCTCCTCAGACAAATTAAAACCTAAGAACTTTACTTGGTTGGCGATAAATTTAGATTTATTCAGCTTGAGTGTTATGTTGTTTTTGGATAATTTTCTCAGTACCTGTTCCACCCGCTCGCAATGTTCATCCCAATGTGAAGAAGTTATAAGTAGGTCATCTACATAGACCGTAGTGAACTGCAGTGTTTCTTGTCCCAATACTTGGTCCATACATTTTACAAATATTGCAACAGAATTAATTAGTCCGAAAGGTAGCCTTTTAAATTGATAGTTCCTTCCGTCAAAAAGGAACGCCATGTATTTTCTATCTGGATGTAGTTCGACCTGCCAGTAACCGCATACCGTATCCCAAGTACTGATGTATTTAATGCCGTGGAATTTCTTTAAAATTTCTTCTATTTCGCCTGGTGAAGTCCTATCATTGATGATCATTTTATTTATTTCCCTAGCGTCCAGGCAAATTCTCACCTTTCCGTTCTTTTTCGGAACTGCCACTATGGGACTGGTATATGGTGATTGACTATATTCTATTATGTCATCTTGAATCATACGATTACTCTCGTACCGGACTTCGTTTTTTATTGAATAAGCAATTGGGTAGGATTTTCTGCGAAAGTCCACTGGTTCTTTAAAATTTATCACACACTGATATCCTTTTACTTTACCTGGAGCATTGGAGAATACATGTTTGTATTTATTATATATTTGAATTAAATTTTCGGCCTGTACCTTACTTACTTGTCTACAAGTTTTTTCCCTTTGGAATTCTCGGACCTCTTCTAACTTACTCTGCCACAGTTCGGGATCATCGTCCTCATATTGAATGACTTCTGGTATTTTATTTTTCTTACAAAAGTAGCTTTTTATGGCTAGACATCTGGTGTTAACTGGAATGGTTCTATTAGCGTCAACTAATTCGGCTGTCCATAATCCTTCTTCGGATGTTAAAGATATTATACCTTTATGTAAGTCAATTACTGCGGAATGCTGGCGCAATACATCGCATCCAATCAATACATTGAACGGTAATCCCGTTGCGACCAATAATCCTATTGGTAGTGTCATATTATTATTGGTAAGATCGAGCGACACTTGTTTTTAACTGTTTTATTTTGTCACCCAGTGGCTCCGATAATTATCACATTATTGACAGGTAAGGTCGGTATGGGCAACTGGCCTTCTCGCTGTATTTTTTCAAGTTCAGTACTGTCTATCAACGATATGTTAGATCCAGTATCTATCATTATGGTAGATTGTACCCCATTTAATCTTGCTGTTACATATATGATTTCGTTATTACTATTACTGTTTACATGTTTCTTATCCTCTTCCAATAAATCTTCTCTGATATTCTTTAAATAGTGGTTATTAATTATAGTTATGGTATTATTATTCTTAATTTTGTTTACAAGTCGTTCCCCAAGATTACGGTTCAGTGAAGGGTATTCATTATTTTTCACTGCCTCTATCAGTTTAAATGAGGGCTTACCCCCTCTTCTCTATTTTCATTTGGATTATTATGTTGATTTAGTACAGTTTCGGTGCGATCCTCTGTATTAGGTTCCGCTATCCTATAATTTCTTTCAGGTGGATAGTTGTCTTCACGCCAGGACTGATCATAATGGTTGTCATATCGGTGACTCCTTGGGGTAATACCGTCGCTGATTACCTTGAGGCCTGGAGTAGATATAATTAACGTTATGCCTATAATTATTGAGTCGTCTGTCCCCATCTCCTCTATTATTGCGACTATCGCGGTAATTATTGCGACTATCGCGGTAATTATAAGTATTATTGCCACGATAATTATAGTTCCTGTAATTATTATTCGCGTGCTCATTTTGGGTCCTATTTGCAGTAACGTTCTGCGCAGGTCGGTTGTGATCATTATTATGAGAATTGGTTGGTGTCTCGTTATTATTATACTTCTGATATTTATAATTTAACATCCTGTTTCTTTGGTATTGGTTCTCGTGCTCATAATTCTCAAGGAATTTGGCCATGGCTGAGATCGTTTTGATTTGACTACACATACGTGCATTTTTTATCCCTTCCTCGTAATGGTAGGATAGTTGTATCACCAAACATTCTTCGGGAATTCTGGGCTCCAAGTTCCGTGCCATACATACTTTTCCTAGAAAGTATGAAGTAGGAGATTGGCCTATGTTTGTTTCGTATTGACCGTTACTCAAATTATTTCTAATCATGTTCTGGGTCGATTCAGACCAATATTTCTCTTTAAATTGTTTTTTGAACTCGGTCATGTCCAGTATATCCGGGCGCACCGCTGTCCACCAATTATCATAGGTATCTTTAAATGTCTCATCAATCATACTGCGTATAATACTCCAGCGATTTTTCTCTATTTCTTGCGATCATCTCTTCCAACCTCTTTAAAAATTCCATCGGATTACGCTTGTAATTACGAAAATTAATCGACTCACGGTTATCGTGGTTATTCGTATGACTATGTTGACATGTCCTATCCCGCCATGAATCTACTTCTTCTTGTAACTGTAGTTCGCGTCTACTAATTTCCTCTATTTTATTTTTACTGGTATTAATTTGACCTTCCATATTATTTAAATTGCCATATACTCTTTCGAGTCGTTCACCCATGTCTGTCTGTATTTGCGTAATCCCTTCTTTATTCTCTTCCCGTACCTGATGTACTTCGTTTTTAATTTGCTCATATTTTCCGACAGTTTCCTGTTGGATTTCTTCGACCATTATTTTACTCTCGATTTTTAGGTCATTAATTTTATTTTGTAGTTCTTCGCGAACCTGTACTACTGTTTCGTTAGTTTTTTCTAACTCTTCATTTGTTTTGGCTATTTCTAATTTTCTTTCCTCATTATTTTGGTCTACTTTTTGGTTAATTGTCACGTGGATATTTTCCATTTTTTCATTAATTTGCCTTAAATTTTCTTCATGTAAGATGTCTTCCTTCATTTGTTTTAAACCCTCATCATTCCTATCTAACCTTTCGTGAATTTGGTTTAATCTTTCGTTCATTTGTTTTGAGGTTTCTTTAATTTCCTCATGGGTTTTATCGTATTTTTCCTCCAGTCTCTTTGAGTTTTCCTCCTGTCTCTTCGAGTTTTCCTCCTGCTTCTTTGATTTTTCCAATAGTAGTTTAAACATTTCCTGTATACTCAAGTCTTCCTTTTGGTTAGGCTTATCTGGTTGGTCCCCTTGGGCAACTTCTTCCATTACTCCCTTTTCCTTGTCCGCAATTATTTCAGTTTCCGTTATATCGTCTGTCTGTTGTTCCATTTCACTATCTATTATTATTTCGATTTCCTGTTCTTGTTCACCTTCTTCCTTCTCCGTATCTTCTGCCCTCCTCTTTGATCTACCTCTGGTATCCATGTTTATTCTCCCACAGTTGCCTGCTCTGGTTAAGTAATATTAATATAGTTATAGTTACTTAACTTAAGCCCTACACTGGTTGAGCGCCAATTTGTAATGAGACGAGTACGAGCGTCTCGTTATTTTCACACAATGTAAACCTATTCATTGCTATCAACGGGTATGTTCCTCTGTCTTTACTCTCTTAGGTTGTTTTAATTTACTTCAATTATTTAAATATCTGAGATATTTGGAGTGGTGGGATATAGTGATTTAATTAACTAATATTAACTTATCTCTCTAAAAAATATCAGTGCTAGTGTACTTGAAACTTAAATAATTAATGTGTTATTCTGTAATTTCGTTCAACCCTATTATACCTTGAAGAGAATTATGTATAATTTTGTATTTTAACGCTCTCTCTTTGGTGTCGGAGAATTCCGCTATAAGCGCTGTAGTACCGGGTCAACGAAACTTAGAGGTTAATTCACTGTTTAGGTTAACCAATTATTCTATACTTAGTCAGTTACTTTTTTATTCCCAACTCATTAAATAATACTCCAAATGACAAGATTTTGCAACTATACAAAGGTTCTTTATTTGTTTACTTCTTCAACATTGAATGAGATATGTTCCAACTGGCATACACAAAGGCTATAGATTGCGTGAATCGATTATTGATCAGTCCGATACTTTATTTAGATTCGGTTATATAATGTGTTTTAGTTTGTAATTAACTTAATTCAGGGTGTGAAGGTTCTTGTAACTGTGGGGAAGATTAAAAATACATAGATAAGATTGCAAGATTTACAAATTTGAAGTGTTGTGTAGTTAACGTGATTTATATAATAATAATTTACCAGACTAGAACGAAGCGAATCGTGTGGGCTGTTGGTTGATAACTTCACTGTTCTGGATGACTATGTTGTACGGTTTTCTTTCTTCGGATGTTAATAAAATGGAATTCTTGTCCTGTTCACCTCGGAAATACAGCTCCCTAGGTTGATTTACTGCCAGACTGGTTCCTTCTGTAATTTCTGGATCCAAATACGTTCTTCTCTCGTCTGAAGTAATTGGTGATGTTCCGTGTATTTATAAGGTTATGAGTTCCAGTGTAGTGTATATTATTGGTTGTGATACAGTTAACTCTTTATATTGGGTTTAATATATTGTCAACTCCTTTCGGATATGGGACAATTCAAGTCCTTCCTTGTAGAACCCAGTTATTTATTTTTTATTGTGATATCATACTATAGCCTCGTTTGGTTAAACTGTACTGGCAAGAGTCAAGAATATTATCATTAAACTTTTGTGTTTTATAAGAGGATTAAATAATTTAGAATGTTCCGATTATCTTAGACGTTTCTTAGATTTTTTAATCTCATCACATTCAGATCATAAAAAGCAATAATTGAAAATCAACAACTTCTTCATTTCCTGTAGTCCATAGCAACCCATTATTTTTCTTCCTTCTCCATGTTTAGTATATAGTGTTTATTTCATATATTTTTTGTCTATTCCTTATTAATTTGCTATCATATCGGAATATAACTTTACCGATAGTTGGTTTATTATTTTCTACATATATTCTGCTGGTTTTTTGATATGAGCCTGTTTCTTTTATATTTATTACTTTTTTCGATATCAAACATTACCAATCGATATCATGGCATTGTGGCATTATCATAATTTGTATAAATTGAGATGGTTTATTATATATCATTACTAATTTAATGTTTTTTTTCTAGCTCTTCGAACCGTATTCATTAATTATTATTAACTTACGTACCTAACCTTTATGTTATGAGTAGTTATATAGTGTTATTGGCTGTTAGGCCTTTTATTGTATACGGACCTACCTTTGTTTATAACTGGTGAACAACTATAGCCCTTTTACATAAATTCATACATATAATCAAATCTTAGCTATTAACATTTACATAAACAATTATTCTTTTCATATCTAATGACAATTTTATCTTGATCTATGGATCACATATAAGAAAATTGAAATCTATTAACGCTAACTAGCTGCTTCCCACATCATTCTATAACAGTAATTGAATAATACCTCTTGTTTCATTACCTTTCATTAACTCAACAAGTAATTGGTATAACATAACATAAACTTTATCATAACATTCGTTGTCACAAAATAATATCATTTAATTCAAAATCCTTACTTGCTATTGCTATAAGGTAAATTATTGTTTCATTTTTGTTTACTTTCATGGTCATTTACTTTGACAATTTCTGTACTATTCTACTTCTTACACTTCTCATCAGTATCATATTGATTTACTTTTCACTGAACATAGATCATTAACTATTGTCTAATTTACAGGTTTGTTCATTCTCGTTATTTCTACCTTGCATCCTTATTTATCTTTATCTATAATCATAAATGTAATTATTAGACTTTTGTTTTATCATGGGGTTAGATATTGACTTGCTTATTATTTTGTTAATATAATATTTATGTAACATGGATGACAGCATTTCTGTTGCGTTACATATGCTCCCTCTCCTAAAAAAGTTTAGTTTACCTGAATGAAGTTTAGGTCAAATAAACTTGTCTTTTTCACATGCCTTTTCTTCATATCAATATTAATGGTTGACGATGGGATTCTCAATGTAACTTCATTAGACTAGTATTAATCATTCTTTATTTAATAACATTTCATTATTTCAATTAACATTCTTGATCATTTTTAATTTCTGTAAACAGTATTTGTTGATAGTTGGCTACAATATTCAATGATATTTTAGGTTCACATCTCTTCTACTTATAATTACTGTAATCACTGTATTTCTAAATTATTCTTCTGTCATCTAATTTCTTTCTGTTTTCTTCGTCCTACTCTTCTGGAAACTGAGGTCATTCTTGCAACTATTCTAATATTCCTTAAATATTTAATTTCCCTAACAATCCCTAATATGTGCGTTGGTACAGTTCAGAGAGGCACTGTTTGGCTTCATACTCTGCTGCCCACACTACACCTTAATATAGTACTGCTGGAATTCATCTACAGTCAGCTATAAAATATAATAATCTCCTAATAATCTCCTTAATTACTTAATAATAAATATTTGGGAACAATTTTTTTCTTTTGTTGCTTTTATATTTCTTTATTACTATCCTTCATATTTTGTGATTCCCTTTTAGTTTCCTTAAACATTCTTTGATGATAATTCTGACAGTTATCATTTGTAATTATTTTTGTTTTTTCTTTCTTGTTGTGATAATAACGCTAAGTATCTTCTTCATTTGTTTTTCTGATCTCAATATTTTCTAAATAGTTATTGTTTGATTATCATTATAATTGTGTTTCTGACTAGATACAGTCCTTAGCTCAACTATTATTTTTCTTATCGTATTTCATTATTTTGGCTGTTTATATTTCAATGAATTGTGTTCATAAATATTCTCTTTTTTTTTCTTTCGTTTTCTTTAATATTACATTGGTTACAATCAATCATTTACTGAAGTTGTTTCTTCCACTTGGCAATGCGGTATGTATTTTAGGTCATATGATTTTTCTTTTATTATTTTGTATAGGTAGATTTGATGTAAAAACTTTTATCTTGGGGTTTCATTATTCATTATTCACCCTATTTCTTTGTAGACGTTTAGTAATAATTCTAGCTTTCTTCTGTAATCTTGGGGTTTGTTATTAACTCTTCTTAATACCTTCTTCATAACTATATTTTAATTCAGACTTACTTCATTTTGAATGACATTTTTTCTATTTATTTTATTGTTCAAAAAATTCTCTTTTATTTACAAGTGTTTTCTCTTCAAAATCGATAATAAGTTGTTCTTATTGTATTTTAGAATTTATTCATAATATTTCTTTATGGACTCCTGATTGTATGTTCCCTTAATCCTTTTCGTGATAGGGTTCATTATTTCATATGTATTGTTATTATTATTTTTTTTTATCACAAATGGCCCAGTATATAATAATAATTTTTTAGTTATTCCCTCTAGAGTGCTTGGTAGCTCCCTGTTTCTTATTAATATTTTCTCGCCCACTTGGTACTTAATTGTTTTTGGACTATTCTTTTCATATTTCCTATTCTTCATTTCCGCCTTTTCCATTACTCGGTTATAAAATTTAACGGTTTCAAACTGATATTCTGGGTTATTTGGAAAGTTTATAATATCCTGGATTTCTCTAGGTGGAAGCCTTTCAAACATAACAGTATAAGGGGTATTTTCAATGGACTGATGGTAAGATATATTTAAGAACTCTTCGGTCAGTGACAAGTATTCGTACCACCTTCTCTGTTGGTCATGACAGTAAGTTCGGAGTATTCTGCCAACTTCCCTCAATACACGTTCTGCCGGATTACTGCTGGGGTGGTATACTGAAGTCTTATATGTTCTAATGTTGTGTTTTAAAAGATTATTTCTCCATTTACAGCCCTTGAATTGCGTACCATGATCGGTGATAATAGATGACGGTTTACCAATCTCTGTTATGTAACGTACAATGACTATTTCCAGAATTTTCTTGGTCGTGGCTCTGCTAATAGCGTAGAGTTTAGTGTATTTGGAAAAGTGATCAAAAATAATAATTATGAATTTATATCTATGGTTTCCTCCACTGCGTGGGAATGGTCCACATATATCCAGAGATACTTTCTCCAGCTTATATTTGGATGTGATAGGGATCATGACTCCCTCCTTCTTCTCATTATTATGTTTAACCATCTGGCATATGTGACATGCTTGTATGGATTTTTGTACTTTTCTGGTTATATTTCTTATGTACACTTGTTCTTCCAGGGCTTTGACGATTTTCATGGCTCCCATGTGTCCATATCGTTCATGGTAATCCAATATCAATTTGTTTTCCACAGCGGTGGGAATTACTAGTTTCCAGTTTATTTGTTTAGGGGTGACCTTAATAAATAATCGATCATCATGTATACAGTAATATTTAGTAATAACTTCATCAGCATTTTGTACCTTCTGGCGTATGTTTATTAATTTGGGATCCGATTTTTGGTGTTGATCAAGTTCATTTGTAATAATTTCTAAATCCTTCCGACTCTTAATGACATGGTACACTTTTGCAATCTGTTCCTTTTCTCCTTCGAACGATTGGTCTTGTATGTTTATTCGGGACAAGATATCGGCTGCTATGTTCTTTCTTCCAGGTATATATTCCCAATCGATGCAATACTCTTGCAATGCAAGGACCCATCTAGTTAGCTGGCCATGACTAAGTTTACATCTTTTTAGAAATGAAATTGATTTATGGTCACTTCTTACGGTCACTGGGTATCCGAGTATGTAAGTTCTAAATTTATTGCATGCGTACACTACACTTAGCAGCTCCTTCTCGGTAACGTTATAATTGCGTTCGCAGTTGTTAAGCACTCTGCTGGCGAAGCTGATTACCATATGATGTCCTTCTTTATCTTCTTGATATAGGGTAGTATCTCCTAAGCTAACATTACTCGCATCACAATTTAAATAAAAGCGTTTGTTAAAATCAGGGTGGTACAACATAACTGTTTCTAAAAATTTCTTCTTGATTAATTGCAGAATTTTATCTTGTTCTGGTCCCCATGCCCATTTGTCTTTGGATGATAATTGTTTCTGAAACTTGGCAGTTACTTCCGAATAGTTATCTTGGAATTTTCGGTAATAGTTACAAATTCCAAGAAAGGATTGTAGCTGTTTTCTATTTTTTGGAGTAGGGAACAGTTTAATTGCTTCTACTTTTTCTGTTGAAGGTGTGACACCCTCCTCAGACAAATTAAAACCTAAGAACTTTACTTGGTTGGCGATAAATTTAGATTTATTCAGCTTGAGTGTTATGTTGTTTTTGGATAATTTTCTCAGTACCTGTTCCACCCGCTCGCAATGTTCATCCCAATGTGAAGAAGTTATAAGTAGGTCATCTACATAGACCGTAGTGAACTGCAGTGTTTCTTGTCCCAATACTTGGTCCATACATTTTACAAATATGGCAACAGAATTAATTAGTCCGAAAGGTAGCCTTTTAAATTGATAGTTCCTTCCGTCAAAAAGGAACGCCATGTATTTTCTACTATCTGGATGTAGTTCGACCTGCCAGTAACCGCATACCGTATCCCAAGTACTGATGTATTTAATGCCGTGGAATTTCTTTAAAATTTCTTCTATTTCGCCTGGTGAAGTCCTATCATTGATGATCATTTTATTTATTTCCCTAGCGTCCAGGCAAATTCTCACCTTTCCGTTCTTTTTCGGAACTGCCACTATGGGACTGGTATATGGTGATTGACTATATTCTATTATGTCATCTTGAATCATACGATTACTCTCGTACCGGACTTAGTTTTTTATTGAATAAGCAATTGGGTAGGATTTTCTGCGAAAGTCCACTGGTTCTTTAAAATTTATCACACACTGATATCCTTTTACTTTACCTGGAGCATTGGAGAATACATGTTTGTATTTATTATATATTTGAATTAAATTTTCGGCCTGTACCTTACTTACTTGTCTACAAGTTTTTTCCCTTTGGAATTCTCGGACCTCTTCTAACTTACTCTGCCACAGTTCGGGATCATCGTCCTCATATTGAATGACTTCTGGTATTTTATTTTTCTTACAAAAGTAGCTTTTTATGGCTAGACATCTGGTGTTAACTGGAATGGTTCTATTAGCGTCAACTAATTCGGCTGTCCATAATCCTTCTTCGGATGTTAAAGATATTATACCTTTATGTAAGTCAATTACTGCGGAATGCTGGCGCAATACATCGCATCCAATCAATACATTGAACGGTAATCCCGTTGCGACCAATAATCCTATTGGTAGGGTCATATTATTATTGGTAAGATCGAGCGACACTTGTTTTTAACTGTTTTATTTTGTCACCCAGTGGCTCCGATAATTATCACATTATTGACAGGTAAGGTCGGTATGGGCAACTGGCCTTCTCGCTGTATTTTTTCAAGTTCAGTACTGTCTATCAACGATATGTTAGATCCAGTATCTATCATTATGGTAGACTGTACCCCATTTAATCTTGCTGTTACATATATGATTTCGTTATTACTATTACTGTTTACATGTTTCTTATCCTCTTCCAATAAATCTTCTCTGATATTCTTTAAATAGTGGTTATTAATTATAGTTATGGTATTATTATTCTTAATTTTGTTTACAAGTCGTTGTTCCCCAAGATTACGGTTCAGTGAAGGGTATTCATTATTTTTCACTGCCTCTATCAGTTTAAATGAGGGCTTACCCCCTCTTCTCTATTTTCATTTGGATTATTATGTTGATTTAGTACAGTTTCGGTGCGATCCTCTGTATTAGGTTCCGCTATCCTATAATTTCTTTCAGGTGGATAGTTGTCTTCACGCCAGGACTGATCATAATGGTTGTCATATCGGTGACTCCTTGGGGTAATACCGTCGCTGATTACCTTGAGGCCTGGAGTAGATATAATTAACGTTATGCCTATAATTATTGAGTCGTCTGTCCCCATCTCCTCTATTATTGCGACTATCGCGGTAATTATAAGTATTATTGCCACGATAATTATAGTTCCTGTAATTATTATTCGCGTGCTCATTTTGGGTCCTATTTGCAGTAACGTTCTGCGCAGGTCGGTTGTGATCATTATTATGAGAATTGGTTGGTGTCTCGTTATTATTATACTTCTGATATTTATAATTTAACATCCTGTTTCTTTGGTATTGGTTCTCGTGCTCATAATTCTCAAGGAATTTGGCCATGGCTGAGATCGTTTTGATTTGACTACACATACGTGCATTTTTTATCCCTTCCTCGTAATGGTAGGATAGTTGTATCACCAAACATTCTTCGGGAATTCTGGGCTCCAAGTTCCGTGCCATACATACTTTTCCTAGAAAGTATGAAGTAGGAGATTGGCCTATGTTTGTTTCGTATCGACCGTTACTCAAATTATTTCTAATCATGTTCTGGGTCGATTCAGACCAATATTTCTCTTTAAATTGTTTTTTGAACTCGGTCATGTCCAGTATATCCGGGCGCACCGCTGTCCACCAATTATCATAGGTATCTTTAAATGTCTCATCAATCATACTGCGTATAATACTCCAGCGATTTTTCTCTATTTCTTGCGATCATCTCTTCCAACCTCTTTAAAAATTCCATCGGATTACGCTTGTAATTACGAAAATTAATCGACTCACGGTTATCGTGGTTATTCGTATGACTATGTTGACATGTCCTATCCCGCCATGAATCTACTTCTTCTTGTAACTGTAGTTCGCGTCTACTAATTTCCTCTATTTTATTTTTACTGGTATTAATTTGACCTTCCATATTATTTAAATTGCCATATACTCTTTCGAGTCGTTCACCCATGTCTGTCTGTATTTGCGTAATCCCTTCTTTATTCTCTTCCCGTACCTGATGTACTTCGTTTTTAATTTGCTCATATTTTCCGACAGTTTCCTGTTGGATTTCTTCGACCATTATTTTACTCTCGATTTTTAGGTCATTAATTTTATTTTGTAGTTCTTCGCGAACCTGTACTACTGTTTCGTTAGTTTTTTCTAACTCTTCATTTGTTTTGGCTATTTCTAATTTTCTTTCCTCATTATTTTGGTCTACTTTTTGGTTAATTGTCACGTGGATATTTTCCATTTTTTCATTAATTTGCCTTAAATTTTCTTCATGTAAGATGTCTTCCTTCATTTGTTTTAAACCCTCATCATTCCTATCTAACCTTTCGTGAATTTGGTTTAATCTTTCGTTCATTTGTTTTGAGGTTTCTTTAATTTCCTCATGGGTTTTATCGTATTTTTCCTCCAGTCTCTTTGAGTTTTCCTCCTGTCTCTTCGAGTTTTCCTCCTGCTTCTTTGATTTTTCCAATAGTAGTTTAAACATTTCCTGTATACTCAAGTCTTCCTTTTGGTTAGGCTTATCTGGTTGGTCCCCTTGGGCAACTTCTTCCATTACTCCCTTTTCCTTGTCCGCAATTATTTCAGTTTCCGTTATATCGTCTGTCTGTTGTTCCATTTCACTATCTATTATTATTTCGATTTCCTGTTCTTGTTCACCTTCTTCCTTCTCCGTATCTTCTGCCCTCCTCTTTGATCTACCTCTGGTATCCATGTTTATTCTCCCACAGTTGCCTGCTCTGGTTAAGTAATATTAATATAGTTATAGTTACTTAACTTAAGCCCTACACTGGTTGAGCGCCAATTTGTAATGAGACGAGTACGAGCGTCTCGTTATTTTCACACAATGTAAACCTATTCATTGCTATCAACGGGTATGTTCCTCTGTCTTTACTCTCTTAGGTTGTTTTAATTTACTTCAATTATTTAAATATCTGAGATATTTGGAGTGGTGGGATATAGTGATTTAATTAACTAATATTAACTTATCTCTCTAAAAAATATCAGTGCTAGTGTACTTGAAACTTAAATAATTAATGTGTTATTCTGTAATTTCGTTCAACCCTATTATACCTTGAAGAGAATTATGTATAATTTTGTATTTTAACGCTCTCTCTTTGGTGTCGGAGAATTCCGCTATAAGCGCTGTAGTACCGGGTCAACGAAACTTAGAGGTTAATTCACTGTTTAGGTTAACCAATTATTCTATACTTAGTCAGTTACTTTTTTATTCCCAACTCATTAAATAATACTCCAAATGACAAGATTTTGCAACTATACAAAGGTTCTTTATTTGTTTACTTCTTCAACATTGAATGAGATATGTTCCAACTGGCATACACAAAGGCTATAGATTGCGTGAATCGATTATTGATCAGTCCGATACTTTATTTAGATTCGGTTATATAATGTGTTTTAGTTTGTAATTAACTTAATTCAGGGTGTGAAGGTTCTTGTAACTGTGGGGAAGATTAAAAATACATAGATAAGATTGCAAGATTTACAAATTTGAAGTGTTGTGTAGTTAACGTGATTTATATAATAATAATTTACCAGACTAGAACGAAGCGAATCGTGTGGGCTGTTGGTTGATAACTTCACTGTTCTGGATGACTATGTTGTACGGTTTTCTTTCTTCGGATGTTAATAAAATGGAATTCTTGTCCTGTTCACCTCGGAAATACAGCTCCCTAGGTTGATTTACTGCCAGACTGGTTCCTTCTGTAATTTCTGGATCCAAATACGTTCTTCTCTCGTCTGAAGTAATTGGTGATGTTCCGTGTATTTATAAGGTTATGAGTTCCAGTGTAGTGTATATTATTGGTTGTGATACAGTTAACTCTTTATATTGGGTTTAATATATTGTCAACTCCTTTCGGATATGGGACAATTCAAGTCCTTCCTTGTAGAACCCAGTTATTTATTTTTTATTGTGATATCATACTATAGCCTCGTTTGGTTAAACTGTACTGGCAAGAGTCAAGAATATTATCATTAAACTTTTGTGTTTTATAAGAGGATTAAATAATTTAGAATGTTCCGATTATCTTAGACGTTTCTTAGATTTTTTAATCTCATCACATTCAGATCATAAAAAGCAATAATTGAAAATCAACAACTTCTTCATTTCCTGTAGTCCATAGCAACCCATTATTTTTCTTCCTTCTCCATGTTTAGTATATAGTGTTTATTTCATATATTTTTTGTCTATTCCTTATTAATTTGCTATCATATCGGAATATAACTTTACCGATAGTTGGTTTATTATTTTCTACATATATTCTGCTGGTTTTTTGATATGAGCCTGTTTCTTTTATATTTATTACTTTTTTCGATATCAAACGTTACCAATCGATATCATGGCATTGTGGCATTATCATAATTTGTATAAATTGAGATGGTTTATTATATATCATTACTAATTTAATGTTTTTTTTCTAGCTCTTCGAACCGTATTCATTAATTATTATTAACTTACGTACCTAACCTTTATGTTATGAGTAGTTATATAGTGTTATTGGCTGTTAGGCCTTTTATTGTATACGGACCTACCTTTGTTTATAACTGGTGAACAACTATAGCCCTTTTACATAAATTCATACATATAATCAAATCTTAGCTATTAACATTTACATAAACAATTATTCTTTTCATATCTAATGACAATTTTATCTTGATCTATGGATCACATATAAGAAAATTGAAATCTATTAACGCTAACTAGCTGCTTCCCACATCATTCTATAACAGTAATTGAATAATACCTCTTGTTTCATTACCTTTCATTAACTCAACAAGTAATTGGTATAACATAACATAAACTTTATCATAACATTCGTTGTCACAAAATAATATCATTTAATTCAAAATCCTTACTTGCTATTGCTATAAGGTAAATTATTGTTTCATTTTTGTTTACTTTCATGGTCATTTACTTTGACAATTTCTGTACTATTCTACTTCTTACACTTCTCATCAGTATCATATTGATTTACTTTTCACTGAACATAGATCATTAACTATTGTCTAATTTACAGGTTTGTTCATTCTCGTTATTTCTACCTTGCATCCTTATTTATCTTTATCTATAATCATAAATGTAATTATTAGACTTTTGTTTTATCATGGGGTTAGATATTGACTTGCTTATTATTTTGTTAATATAATATTTATGTAACATGGATGACAGCATTTCTGTTGCGTTACATATGCTCCCTCTCCTAAAAAAGTTTAGTTTACCTGAATGAAGTTTAGGTCAAATAAACTTGTCTTTTTCACATGCCTTTTCTTCATATCAATATTAATGGTTGACGATGGGATTCTCAATGTAACTTCATTAGACTAGTATTAATCATTCTTTATTTAATAACATTTCATTATTTCAATTAACATTCTTGATCATTTTTAATTTCTGTAAACAGTATTTGTTGATAGTTGGCTACAATATTCAATGATATTTTAGGTTCACATCTCTTCTACTTATAATTACTGTAATCACTGTATTTCTAAATTATTCTTCTGTCATCTAATTTCTTTCTGTTTTCTTCGTCCTACTCTTCTGGAAACTGAGGTCATTCTTGCAACTATTCTAATATTCCTTAAATATTTAATTTCCCTAACAATCCCTAATATGTGCGTTGGTACAGTTCAGAGAGGCACTGTTTGGCTTCATACTCTGCTGCCCACACTACACCTTAATATAGTACTGCTGGAATTCATCTACAGTCAGCTATAAAATATAATAATCTCCTAATAATCTCCTTAATTACTTAATAATAAATATTTGGGAAAAATTTTTTTCTTTTGTTGCTTTTATATTTCTTTATTACTATCCTTCATATTTTGTGATTCCCTTTTAGTTTCCTTAAACATTCTTTGATGATAATTCTGACAGTTATCATTTGTAATTATTTTTGTTTTTTCTTTCTTGTTGTGATAATAACGCTAAGTATCTTCTTCATTTGTTTTTCTGATCTCAATATTTTCTAAATAGTTATTGTTTGATTATCATTATAATTGTGTTTCTGACTAGATACAGTCCTTAGCTCAACTATTATTTTTCTTATCGTATTTCATTATTTTGGCTGTTTATATTTCAATGAATTGTGTTCATAAATATTCTCTTTTTTTTTCTTTCGTTTTCTTTAATATTACATTGGTTACAATCAATCATTTACTGAAGTTGTTTCTTCCACTTGGCAATGCGGTATGTATTTTAGGTCATATGATTTTTCTTTTATTATTTTGTATAGGTAGATTTGATGTAAAAACTTTTATCTTGGGGTTTCATTATTCATTATTCACCCTATTTCTTTGTAGACGTTTAGTAATAATTCTAGCTTTCTTCTGTAATCTTGGGGTTTGTTATTAACTCTTCTTAATACCTTCTTCATAACTATATTTTAATTCAGACTTACTTCATTTTGAATGACATTTTTTCTATTTATTTTATTGTTCAAAAAATTCTCTTTTATTTACAAGTGTTTTCTCTTCAAAATCGATAATAAGTTGTTCTTATTGTATTTTAGAATTTATTCATAATATTTCTTTATGGACTCCTGATTGTATGTTCCCTTAATCCTTTTCGTGATAGGGTTCATTATTTCATATGTATTGTTATTATTATTTTTTTTTATCACAAATGGCCCAGTATATAATAATAATTTTTTAGTTATTCCCTCTAGAGTGCTTGGTAGCTCCCTGTTTCTTATTAATATTTTCTCGCCCACTTGGTACTTAATTGTTTTTGGACTATTCTTTTCATATTTCCTATTCTTCATTTCCGCCTTTTCCATTACTCGGTTATAAAATTTAACGGTTTCAAACTGATATTCTGGGTTATTTGGAAAGTTTATAATATCCTGGATTTCTCTAGGTGGAAGCCTTTCAAACATAACAGTATAAGGGGTATTTTCAATGGACTGATGGTAAGATATATTTAAGAACTCTTCGGTCAGTGACAAGTATTCGTACCACCTTCTCTGTTGGTCATGACAGTAAGTTCGGAGTATTCTGCCAACTTCCCTCAATACACGTTCTGCCGGATTACTGCTGGGGTGGTATACTGAAGTCTTATATGTTCTAATGTTGTGTTTTAAAAGATTATTTCTCCATTTACAGCCCTTGAATTGCGTACCATGATCGGTGATAATAGATGACGGTTTACCAATCTCTGTTATGTAACGTACAATGACTATTTCCAGAATTTTCTTGGTCGTGGCTCTGCTAATAGCGTAGAGTTTAGTGTATTTGGAAAAGTGATCAAAAATAATAATTATGAATTTATATCTATGGTTTCCTCCACTGCGTGGGAATGGTCCACATATATCCAGAGATACTTTCTCCAGCTTATATTTGGATGTGATAGGGATCATGACTCCCTCCTTCTTCTCATTATTATGTTTAACCATCTGGCATATGTGACATGCTTGTATGGATTTTTGTACTTTTCTGGTTATATTTCTTATGTACACTTGTTCTTCCAGGGCTTTGACGATTTTCATGGCTCCCATGTGTCCATATCGTTCATGGTAATCCAATATCAATTTGTTTTCCACAGCGGTGGGAATTACTAGTTTCCAGTTTATTTGTTTAGGGGTGACCTTAATAAATAATCGATCATCATGTATACAGTAATATTTAGTAATAACTTCATCAGCATTTTGTACCTTCTGGCGTATGTTTATTAATTTGGGATCCGATTTTTGGTGTTGATCAAGTTCATTTGTAATAATTTCTAAATCCTTCCGACTCTTAATGACATGGTACACTTTTGCAATCTGTTCCTTTTCTCCTTCGAACGATTGGTCTTGTATGTTTATTCGGGACAAGATATCGGCTGCTATGTTCTTTCTTCCAGGTATATATTCCCAATCGATGCAATACTCTTGCAATGCAAGGACCCATCTAGTTAGCTGGCCATGACTAAGTTTACATCTTTTTAGAAATGAAATTGATTTATGGTCACTTCTTACGGTCACTGGGTATCCGAGTATGTAAGTTCTAAATTTATTGCATGCGTACACTACACTTAGCAGCTCCTTCTCGGTAACGTTATAATTGCGTTCGCAGTTGTTAAGCACTCTGCTGGCGAAGCTGATTACCATATGATGTCCTTCTTTATCTTCTTGATATAGGGTAGTATCTCCTAAGCTAACATTACTCGCATCACAATTTAAATAAAAGCGTTTGTTAAAATCAGGGTGGTACAACATAACTGTTTCTAAAAATTTCTTCTTGATTAATTGCAGAATTTTATCTTGTTCTGGTCCCCATGCCCATTTGTCTTTGGATGATAATTGTTTCTGAAACTTGGCAGTTACTTCCGAATAGTTATCTTGGAATTTTCGGTAATAGTTACAAATTCCAAGAAAGGATTGTAGCTGTTTTCTATTTTTTGGAGTAGGGAACAGTTTAATTGCTTCTACTTTTTCTGTTGAAGGTGTGACACCCTCCTCAGACAAATTAAAACCTAAGAACTTTACTTGGTTGGCGATAAATTTAGATTTATTCAGCTTGAGTGTTATGTTGTTTTTGGATAATTTTCTCAGTACCTGTTCCACCCGCTCGCAATGTTCATCCCAATGTGAAGAAGTTATAAGTAGGTCATCTACATAGACCGTAGTGAACTGCAGTGTTTCTTGTCCCAATACTTGGTCCATACATTTTACAAATATGGCAACAGAATTAATTAGTCCGAAAGGTAGCCTTTTAAATTGATAGTTCCTTCCGTCAAAAAGGAACGCCATGTATTTTCTACTATCTGGATGTAGTTCGACCTGCCAGTAACCGCATACCGTATCCCAAGTACTGATGTATTTAATGCCGTGGAATTTCTTTAAAATTTCTTCTATTTCGCCTGGTGAAGTCCTATCATTGATGATCATTTTATTTATTTCCCTAGCGTCCAGGCAAATTCTCACCTTTCCGTTCTTTTTCGGAACTGCCACTATGGGACTGGTATATGGTGATTGACTATATTCTATTATGTCATCTTGAATCATACGATTACTCTCGTACCGGACTTAGTTTTTTATTGAATAAGCAATTGGGTAGGATTTTCTGCGAAAGTCCACTGGTTCTTTAAAATTTATCACACACTGATATCCTTTTACTTTACCTGGAGCATTGGAGAATACATGTTTGTATTTATTATATATTTGAATTAAATTTTCGGCCTGTACCTTACTTACTTGTCTACAAGTTTTTTCCCTTTGGAATTCTCGGACCTCTTCTAACTTACTCTGCCACAGTTCGGGATCATCGTCCTCATATTGAATGACTTCTGGTATTTTATTTTTCTTACAAAAGTAGCTTTTTATGGCTAGACATCTGGTGTTAACTGGAATGGTTCTATTAGCGTCAACTAATTCGGCTGTCCATAATCCTTCTTCGGATGTTAAAGATATTATACCTTTATGTAAGTCAATTACTGCGGAATGCTGGCGCAATACATCGCATCCAATCAATACATTGAACGGTAATCCCGTTGCGACCAATAATCCTATTGGTAGGGTCATATTATTATTGGTAAGATCGAGCGACACTTGTTTTTAACTGTTTTATTTTGTCACCCAGTGGCTCCGATAATTATCACATTATTGACAGGTAAGGTCGGTATGGGCAACTGGCCTTCTCGCTGTATTTTTTCAAGTTCAGTACTGTCTATCAACGATATGTTAGATCCAGTATCTATCATTATGGTAGACTGTACCCCATTTAATCTTGCTGTTACATATATGATTTCGTTATTACTATTACTGTTTACATGTTTCTTATCCTCTTCCAATAAATCTTCTCTGATATTCTTTAAATAGTGGTTATTAATTATAGTTATGGTATTATTATTCTTAATTTTGTTTACAAGTCGTTGTTCCCCAAGATTACGGTTCAGTGAAGGGTATTCATTATTTTTCACTGCCTCTATCAGTTTAAATGAGGGCTTACCCCCTCTTCTCTATTTTCATTTGGATTATTATGTTGATTTAGTACAGTTTCGGTGCGATCCTCTGTATTAGGTTCCGCTATCCTATAATTTCTTTCAGGTGGATAGTTGTCTTCACGCCAGGACTGATCATAATGGTTGTCATATCGGTGACTCCTTGGGGTAATACCGTCGCTGATTACCTTGAGGCCTGGAGTAGATATAATTAACGTTATGCCTATAATTATTGAGTCGTCTGTCCCCATCTCCTCTATTATTGCGACTATCGCGGTAATTATAAGTATTATTGCCACGATAATTATAGTTCCTGTAATTATTATTCGCGTGCTCATTTTGGGTCCTATTTGCAGTAACGTTCTGCGCAGGTCGGTTGTGATCATTATTATGAGAATTGGTTGGTGTCTCGTTATTATTATACTTCTGATATTTATAATTTAACATCCTGTTTCTTTGGTATTGGTTCTCGTGCTCATAATTCTCAAGGAATTTGGCCATGGCTGAGATCGTTTTGATTTGACTACACATACGTGCATTTTTTATCCCTTCCTCGTAATGGTAGGATAGTTGTATCACCAAACATTCTTCGGGAATTCTGGGCTCCAAGTTCCGTGCCATACATACGTTTCCTAGAAAGTATGAAGTAGGAGATTGGCCTATGTTTGTTTCGTATCGACCGTTACTCAAATTATTTCTAATCATGTTCTGGGTCGATTCAGACCAATATTTCTCTTTAAATTGTTTTTTGAACTCGGTCATGTCCAGTATATCCGGGCGCACCGCTGTCCACCAATTATCATAGGTATCTTTAAATGTCTCATCAATCATACTGCGTATAATACTCCAGCGATTTTTCTCTATTTCTTGCGATCATCTCTTCCAACCTCTTTAAAAATTCCATCGGATTACGCTTGTAATTACGAAAATTAATCGACTCACGGTTATCGTGGTTATTCGTATGACTATGTTGACATGTCCTATCCCGCCATGAATCTACTTCTTCTTGTAACTGTAGTTCGCGTCTACTAATTTCCTCTATTTTATTTTTACTGGTATTAATTTGACCTTCCATATTATTTAAATTGCCATATACTCTTTCGAGTCGTTCACCCATGTCTGTCTGTATTTGCGTAATCCCTTCTTTATTCTCTTCCCGTACCTGATGTACTTCGTTTTTAATTTGCTCATATTTTCCGACAGTTTCCTGTTGGATTTCTTCGACCATTATTTTACTCTCGATTTTTAGGTCATTAATTTTATTTTGTAGTTCTTCGCGAACCTGTACTACTGTTTCGTTAGTTTTTTCTAACTCTTCATTTGTTTTGGCTATTTCTAATTTTCTTTCCTCATTATTTTGGTCTACTTTTTGGTTAATTGTCACGTGGATATTTTCCATTTTTTCATTAATTTGCCTTAAATTTTCTTCATGTAAGATGTCTTCCTTCATTTGTTTTAAACCCTCATCATTCCTATCTAACCTTTCGTGAATTTGGTTTAATCTTTCGTTCATTTGTTTTGAGGTTTCTTTAATTTCCTCATGGGTTTTATCGTATTTTTCCTCCAGTCTCTTTGAGTTTTCCTCCTGTCTCTTCGAGTTTTCCTCCTGCTTCTTTGATTTTTCCAATAGTAGTTTAAACATTTCCTGTATACTCAAGTCTTCCTTTTGGTTAGGCTTATCTGGTTGGTCCCCTTGGGCAACTTCTTCCATTACTCCCTTTTCCTTGTCCGCAATTATTTCAGTTTCCGTTATATCGTCTGTCTGTTGTTCCATTTCACTATCTATTATTATTTCGATTTCCTGTTCTTGTTCACCTTCTTCCTTCTCCGTATCTTCTGCCCTCCTCTTTGATCTACCTCTGGTATCCATGTTTATTCTCCCACAGTTGCCTGCTCTGGTTAAGTAATATTAATATAGTTATAGTTACTTAACTTAAGCCCTACACTGGTTGAGCGCCAATTTGTAATGAGACGAGTACGAGCGTCTCGTTATTTTCACACAATGTAAACCTATTCATTGCTATCAACGGGTATGTTCCTCTGTCTTTACTCTCTTAGGTTGTTTTAATTTACTTCAATTATTTAAATATCTGAGATATTTGGAGTGGTGGGATATAGTGATTTAATTAACTAATATTAACTTATCTCTCTAAAAAATATCAGTGCTAGTGTACTTGAAACTTAAATAATTAATGTGTTATTCTGTAATTTCGTTCAACCCTATTATACCTTGAAGAGAATTATGTATAATTTTGTATTTTAACGCTCTCTCTTTGGTGTCGGAGAATTCCGCTATAAGCGCTGTAGTACCGGGTCAACGAAACTTAGAGGTTAATTCACTGTTTAGGTTAACCAATTATTCTATACTTAGTCAGTTACTTTTTTATTCCCAACTCATTAAATAATACTCCAAATGACAAGATTTTGCAACTATACAAAGGTTCTTTATTTGTTTACTTCTTCAACATTGAATGAGATATGTTCCAACTGGCATACACAAAGGCTATAGATTGCGTGAATCGATTATTGATCAGTCCGATACTTTATTTAGATTCGGTTATATAATGTGTTTTAGTTTGTAATTAACTTAATTCAGGGTGTGAAGGTTCTTGTAACTGTGGGGAAGATTAAAAATACATAGATAAGATTGCAAGATTTACAAATTTGAAGTGTTGTGTAGTTAACGTGATTTATATAATAATAATTTACCAGACTAGAACGAAGCGAATCGTGTGGGCTGTTGGTTGATAACTTCACTGTTCTGGATGACTATGTTGTACGGTTTTCTTTCTTCGGATGTTAATAAAATGGAATTCTTGTCCTGTTCACCTCGGAAATACAGCTCCCTAGGTTGATTTACTGCCAGACTGGTTCCTTCTGTAATTTCTGGATCCAAATACGTTCTTCTCTCGTCTGAAGTAATTGGTGATGTTCCGTGTATTTATAAGGTTATGAGTTCCAGTGTAGTGTATATTATTGGTTGTGATACAGTTAACTCTTTATATTGGGTTTAATATATTGTCAACTCCTTTCGGATATGGGACAATTCAAGTCCTTCCTTGTAGAACCCAGTTATTTATTTTTTATTGTGATATCATACTATAGCCTCGTTTGGTTAAACTGTACTGGCAAGAGTCAAGAATATTATCATTAAACTTTTGTGTTTTATAAGAGGATTAAATAATTTAGAATGTTCCGATTATCTTAGACGTTTCTTAGATTTTTTAATCTCATCACATTCAGATCATAAAAAGCAATAATTGAAAATCAACAACTTCTTCATTTCCTGTAGTCCATAGCAACCCATTATTTTTCTTCCTTCTCCATGTTTAGTATATAGTGTTTATTTCATATATTTTTTGTCTATTCCTTATTAATTTGCTATCATATCGGAATATAACTTTACCGATAGTTGGTTTATTATTTTCTACATATATTCTGCTGGTTTTTTGATATGAGCCTGTTTCTTTTATATTTATTACTTTTTTCGATATCAAACGTTACCAATCGATATCATGGCATTGTGGCATTATCATAATTTGTATAAATTGAGATGGTTTATTATATATCATTACTAATTTAATGTTTTTTTTCTAGCTCTTCGAACCGTATTCATTAATTATTATTAACTTACGTACCTAACCTTTATGTTATGAGTAGTTATATAGTGTTATTGGCTGTTAGGCCTTTTATTGTATACGGACCTACCTTTGTTTATAACTGGTGAACAACTATAGCCCTTTTACATAAATTCATACATATAATCAAATCTTAGCTATTAACATTTACATAAACAATTATTCTTTTCATATCTAATGACAATTTTATCTTGATCTATGGATCACATATAAGAAAATTGAAATCTATTAACGCTAACTAGCTGCTTCCCACATCATTCTATAACAGTAATTGAATAATACCTCTTGTTTCATTACCTTTCATTAACTCAACAAGTAATTGGTATAACATAACATAAACTTTATCATAACATTCGTTGTCACAAAATAATATCATTTAATTCAAAATCCTTACTTGCTATTGCTATAAGGTAAATTATTGTTTCATTTTTGTTTACTTTCATGGTCATTTACTTTGACAATTTCTGTACTATTCTACTTCTTACACTTCTCATCAGTATCATATTGATTTACTTTTCACTGAACATAGATCATTAACTATTGTCTAATTTACAGGTTTGTTCATTCTCGTTATTTCTACCTTGCATCCTTATTTATCTTTATCTATAATCATAAATGTAATTATTAGACTTTTGTTTTATCATGGGGTTAGATATTGACTTGCTTATTATTTTGTTAATATAATATTTATGTAACATGGATGACAGCATTTCTGTTGCGTTACATATGCTCCCTCTCCTAAAAAAGTTTAGTTTACCTGAATGAAGTTTAGGTCAAATAAACTTGTCTTTTTCACATGCCTTTTCTTCATATCAATATTAATGGTTGACGATGGGATTCTCAATGTAACTTCATTAGACTAGTATTAATCATTCTTTATTTAATAACATTTCATTATTTCAATTAACATTCTTGATCATTTTTAATTTCTGTAAACAGTATTTGTTGATAGTTGGCTACAATATTCAATGATATTTTAGGTTCACATCTCTTCTACTTATAATTACTGTAATCACTGTATTTCTAAATTATTCTTCTGTCATCTAATTTCTTTCTGTTTTCTTCGTCCTACTCTTCTGGAAACTGAGGTCATTCTTGCAACTATTCTAATATTCCTTAAATATTTAATTTCCCTAACAATCCCTAATATGTGCGTTGGTACAGTTCAGAGAGGCACTGTTTGGCTTCATACTCTGCTGCCCACACTACACCTTAATATAGTACTGCTGGAATTCATCTACAGTCAGCTATAAAATATAATAATCTCCTAATAATCTCCTTAATTACTTAATAATAAATATTTGGGAAAAATTTTTTTCTTTTGTTGCTTTTATATTTCTTTATTACTATCCTTCATATTTTGTGATTCCCTTTTAGTTTCCTTAAACATTCTTTGATGATAATTCTGACAGTTATCATTTGTAATTATTTTTGTTTTTTCTTTCTTGTTGTGATAATAACGCTAAGTATCTTCTTCATTTGTTTTTCTGATCTCAATATTTTCTAAATAGTTATTGTTTGATTATCATTATAATTGTGTTTCTGACTAGATACAGTCCTTAGCTCAACTATTATTTTTCTTATCGTATTTCATTATTTTGGGCTGTTTATATTTCAATGAATTGTGTTCATAAATATTCTCTTTTTTTTTTCTTTCGTTTTCTTTAATATTACATTGGTTACAATCAATCATTTACTGAAGTTGTTTCTTCCACTTGGCAATGCGGTATGTATTTTAGGTCATATGATTTTTCTTTTATTATTTTGTATAGGTAGATTTGATGTAAAAACTTTTATCTTGGGGTTTCATTATTCATTATTCACCCTATTTCTTTGTAGACGTTTAGTAATAATTCTAGCTTTCTTCTGTAATCTTGGGGGTTTGTTATTAACTCTTCTTAATACCTTCTTCATAACTATATTTTAATTCAGACTTACTTCATTTGAATGACATTTTTTCTATTTATTTTATTGTTCAAAAAATTCTCTTTTATTTACAAGTGTTTTCTCTTCAAAATCGATAATAAGTTGTTCTTATTGTATTTTAGAATTTATTCATAATATTTCTTTATGGACTCCTGATTGTATGTTCCCTTAATCCTTTTCGTGATAGGGTTCATTATTTCATATGTATTGTTATTATTATTTTTTTTTATCACAAATGGCCCAGTATATAATAATAATTTTTTAGTTATTCCCTCTAGAGTGCTTGGTAGCTCCCTGTTTCTTATTAATATTTTCTCGCCCACTTGGTACTTAATTGTTTTTGGACTATTCTTTTCATATTTCCTATTCTTCATTTCCGTTTTCCATTACTCGGTTATAAAATTTAACGGTTTCAAACTGATATTCTGGGTTATTTGGAAAGTTTATAATATCCTGGATTTCTCTAGGTGGAAGCCTTTCAAACATAACAGTATAAGGGGTATTTTCAATGGACTGATGGTAAGATATATTTAAGAACTCTTCGGTCAGTGACAAGTATTCGTACCACCTTCTCTGTTGGTCATGACAGTAAGTTCGGAGTATTCTGCCAACTTCCCTCAATACACGTTCTGCCGGATTACTGCTGGGGTGGTATACTGAAGTCTTATATGTTCTAATGTTGTGTTTTAAAAGATTATTTCTCCATTTACAGCCCTTGAATTGCGTACCATGATCGGTGATAATAGATGACGGTTTACCAATCTCTGTTATGTAACGTACAATGACTATTTCCAGAATTTTCTTGGTCGTGGCTCTGCTAATAGCGTAGAGTTTAGTGTATTTGGAAAAGTGATCAAAAATAATAATTATGAATTTATATCTATGGTTTCCTCCACTGCGTGGGAATGGTCCACATATATCCAGAGATACTTTCTCCAGCTTATATTTGGATGTGATAGGGATCATGACTCCCTCCTTCTTCTCATTATTATGTTTAACCATCTGGCATATGTGACATGCTTGTATGGATTTTTGTACTTTTCTGGTTATATTTCTTATGTACACTTGTTCTTCCAGGGCTTTGACGATTTTCATGGCTCCCATGTGTCCATATCGTTCATGGTAATCCAATATCAATTTGTTTTCCACAGCGGTGGGAATTACTAGTTTCCAGTTTATTTGTTTAGGGGTGACCTTAATAAATAATCGATCATCATGTATACAGTAATATTTAGTAATAACTTCATCAGCATTTTGTACCTTCTGGCGTATGTTTATTAATTTGGGATCCGATTTTTGGTGTTGATCAAGTTCATTTGTAATAATTTCTAAATCCTTCCGACTCTTAATGACATGGTACACTTTTGCAATCTGTTCCTTTTCTCCTTCGAACGATTGGTCTTGTATGTTTATTCGGGACAAGATATCGGCTGCTATGTTCTTTCTTCCAGGTATATATTCCCAATCGATGCAATACTCTTGCAATGCAAGGACCCATCTAGTTAGCTGGCCATGACTAAGTTTACATCTTTTTAGAAATGAAATTGATTTATGGTCACTTCTTACGGTCACTGGGTATCCGAGTATGTAAGTTCTAAATTTATTGCATGCGTACACTACACTTAGCAGCTCCTTCTCGGTAACGTTATAATTGCGTTCGCAGTTGTTAAGCACTCTGCTGGCGAAGCTGATTACCATATGATGTCCTTCTTTATCTTCTTGATATAGGGTAGTATCTCCTAAGCTAACATTACTCGCATCACAATTTAAATAAAAGCGTTTGTTAAAATCAGGGTGGTACAACATAACTGTTTCTAAAAATTTCTTCTTGATTAATTGCAGAATTTTATCTTGTTCTGGTCCCCATGCCCATTTGTCTTTGGATGATAATTGTTTCTGAAACTTGGCAGTTACTTCCGAATAGTTATCTTGGAATTTTCGGTAATAGTTACAAATTCCAAGAAAGGATTGTAGCTGTTTTCTATTTTTTGGAGTAGGGAACAGTTTAATTGCTTCTACTTTTTCTGTTGAAGGTGTGACACCCTCCTCAGACAAATTAAAACCTAAGAACTTTACTTGGTTGGCGATAAATTTAGATTTATTCAGCTTGAGTGTTATGTTGTTTTTGGATAATTTTCTCAGTACCTGTTCCACCCGCTCGCAATGTTCATCCCAATGTGAAGAAGTTATAAGTAGGTCATCTACATAGACCGTAGTGAACTGCAGTGTTTCTTGTCCCAATACTTGGTCCATACATTTTACAAATATGGCAACAGAATTAATTAGTCCGAAAGGTAGCCTTTTAAATTGATAGTTCCTTCCGTCAAAAAGGAACGCCATGTATTTTCTACTATCTGGATGTAGTTCGACCTGCCAGTAACCGCATACCGTATCCCAAGTACTGATGTATTTAATGCCGTGGAATTTCTTTAAAATTTCTTCTATTTCGCCTGGTGAAGTCCTATCATTGATGATCATTTTATTTATTTCCCTAGCGTCCAGGCAAATTCTCACCTTTCCGTTCTTTTTCGGAACTGCCACTATGGGACTGGTATATGGTGATTGACTATATTCTATTATGTCATCTTGAATCATACGATTACTCTCGTACCGGACTTAGTTTTTTATTGAATAAGCAATTGGGTAGGATTTTCTGCGAAAGTCCACTGGTTCTTTAAAATTTATCACACACTGATATCCTTTTACTTTACCTGGAGCATTGGAGAATACATGTTTGTATTTATTATATATTTGAATTAAATTTTCGGCCTGTACCTTACTTACTTGTCTACAAGTTTTTTCCCTTTGGAATTCTCGGACCTCTTCTAACTTACTCTGCCACAGTTCGGGATCATCGTCCTCATATTGAATGACTTCTGGTATTTTATTTTTCTTACAAAAGTAGCTTTTTATGGCTAGACATCTGGTGTTAACTGGAATGGTTCTATTAGCGTCAACTAATTCGGCTGTCCATAATCCTTCTTCGGATGTTAAAGATATTATACCTTTATGTAAGTCAATTACTGCGGAATGCTGGCGCAATACATCGCATCCAATCAATACATTGAACGGTAATCCCGTTGCGACCAATAATCCTATTGGTAGGGTCATATTATTATTGGTAAGATCGAGCGACACTTGTTTTTAACTGTTTTATTTTGTCACCCAGTGGCTCCGATAATTATCACATTATTGACAGGTAAGGTCGGTATGGGCAACTGGCCTTCTCGCTGTATTTTTTCAAGTTCAGTACTGTCTATCAACGATATGTTAGATCCAGTATCTATCATTATGGTAGACTGTACCCCATTTAATCTTGCTGTTACATATATGATTTCGTTATTACTATTACTGTTTACATGTTTCTTATCCTCTTCCAATAAATCTTCTCTGATATTCTTTAAATAGTGGTTATTAATTATAGTTATGGTATTATTATTCTTAATTTTGTTTACAAGTCGTTGTTCCCCAAGATTACGGTTCAGTGAAGGGTATTCATTATTTTTCACTGCCTCTATCAGTTTAAATGAGGGCTTACCCCCTCTTCTCTATTTTCATTTGGATTATTATGTTGATTTAGTACAGTTTCGGTGCGATCCTCTGTATTAGGTTCCGCTATCCTATAATTTCTTTCAGGTGGATAGTTGTCTTCACGCCAGGACTGATCATAATGGTTGTCATATCGGTGACTCCTTGGGGTAATACCGTCGCTGATTACCTTGAGGCCTGGAGTAGATATAATTAACGTTATGCCTATAATTATTGAGTCGTCTGTCCCCATCTCCTCTATTATTGCGACTATCGCGGTAATTATAAGTATTATTGCCACGATAATTATAGTTCCTGTAATTATTATTCGCGTGCTCATTTTGGGTCCTATTTGCAGTAACGTTCTGCGCAGGTCGGTTGTGATCATTATTATGAGAATTGGTTGGTGTCTCGTTATTATTATACTTCTGATATTTATAATTTAACATCCTGTTTCTTTGGTATTGGTTCTCGTGCTCATAATTCTCAAGGAATTTGGCCATGGCTGAGATCGTTTTGATTTGACTACACATACGTGCATTTTTTATCCCTTCCTCGTAATGGTAGGATAGTTGTATCACCAAACATTCTTCGGGAATTCTGGGCTCCAAGTTCCGTGCCATACATACGTTTCCTAGAAAGTATGAAGTAGGAGATTGGCCTATGTTTGTTTCGTATCGACCGTTACTCAAATTATTTCTAATCATGTTCTGGGTCGATTCAGACCAATATTTCTCTTTAAATTGTTTTTTGAACTCGGTCATGTCCAGTATATCCGGGCGCACCGCTGTCCACCAATTATCATAGGTATCTTTAAATGTCTCATCAATCATACTGCGTATAATACTCCAGCGATTTTTCTCTATTTCTTGCGATCATCTCTTCCAACCTCTTTAAAAATTCCATCGGATTACGCTTGTAATTACGAAAATTAATCGACTCACGGTTATCGTGGTTATTCGTATGACTATGTTGACATGTCCTATCCCGCCATGAATCTACTTCTTCTTGTAACTGTAGTTCGCGTCTACTAATTTCCTCTATTTTATTTTTACTGGTATTAATTTGACCTTCCATATTATTTAAATTGCCATATACTCTTTCGAGTCGTTCACCCATGTCTGTCTGTATTTGCGTAATCCCTTCTTTATTCTCTTCCCGTACCTGATGTACTTCGTTTTTAATTTGCTCATATTTTCCGACAGTTTCCTGTTGGATTTCTTCGACCATTATTTTACTCTCGATTTTTAGGTCATTAATTTTATTTTGTAGTTCTTCGCGAACCTGTACTACTGTTTCGTTAGTTTTTTCTAACTCTTCATTTGTTTTGGCTATTTCTAATTTTCTTTCCTCATTATTTTGGTCTACTTTTTGGTTAATTGTCACGTGGATATTTTCCATTTTTTCATTAATTTGCCTTAAATTTTCTTCATGTAAGATGTCTTCCTTCATTTGTTTTAAACCCTCATCATTCCTATCTAACCTTTCGTGAATTTGGTTTAATCTTTCGTTCATTTGTTTTGAGGTTTCTTTAATTTCCTCATGGGTTTTATCGTATTTTTCCTCCAGTCTCTTTGAGTTTTCCTCCTGTCTCTTCGAGTTTTCCTCCTGCTTCTTTGATTTTTCCAATAGTAGTTTAAACATTTCCTGTATACTCAAGTCTTCCTTTTGGTTAGGCTTATCTGGTTGGTCCCCTTGGGCAACTTCTTCCATTACTCCCTTTTCCTTGTCCGCAATTATTTCAGTTTCCGTTATATCGTCTGTCTGTTGTTCCATTTCACTATCTATTATTATTTCGATTTCCTGTTCTTGTTCACCTTCTTCCTTCTCCGTATCTTCTGCCCTCCTCTTTGATCTACCTCTGGTATCCATGTTTATTCTCCCACAGTTGCCTGCTCTGGTTAAGTAATATTAATATAGTTATAGTTACTTAACTTAAGCCCTACACTGGTTGAGCGCCAATTTGTAATGAGACGAGTACGAGCGTCTCGTTATTTTCACACAATGTAAACCTATTCATTGCTATCAACGGGTATGTTCCTCTGTCTTTACTCTCTTAGGTTGTTTTAATTTACTTCAATTATTTAAATATCTGAGATATTTGGAGTGGTGGGATATAGTGATTTAATTAACTAATATTAACTTATCTCTCTAAAAAATATCAGTGCTAGTGTACTTGAAACTTAAATAATTAATGTGTTATTCTGTAATTTCGTTCAACCCTATTATACCTTGAAGAGAATTATGTATAATTTTGTATTTTAACGCTCTCTCTTTGGTGTCGGAGAATTCCGCTATAAGCGCTGTAGTACCGGGTCAACGAAACTTAGAGGTTAATTCACTGTTTAGGTTAACCAATTATTCTATACTTAGTCAGTTACTTTTTTATTCCCAACTCATTAAATAATACTCCAAATGACAAGATTTTGCAACTATACAAAGGTTCTTTATTTGTTTACTTCTTCAACATTGAATGAGATATGTTCCAACTGGCATACACAAAGGCTATAGATTGCGTGAATCGATTATTGATCAGTCCGATACTTTATTTAGATTCGGTTATATAATGTGTTTTAGTTTGTAATTAACTTAATTCAGGGTGTGAAGGTTCTTGTAACTGTGGGGAAGATTAAAAATACATAGATAAGATTGCAAGATTTACAAATTTGAAGTGTTGTGTAGTTAACGTGATTTATATAATAATAATTTACCAGACTAGAACGAAGCGAATCGTGTGGGCTGTTGGTTGATAACTTCACTGTTCTGGATGACTATGTTGTACGGTTTTCTTTCTTCGGATGTTAATAAAATGGAATTCTTGTCCTGTTCACCTCGGAAATACAGCTCCCTAGGTTGATTTACTGCCAGACTGGTTCCTTCTGTAATTTCTGGATCCAAATACGTTCTTCTCTCGTCTGAAGTAATTGGTGATGTTCCGTGTATTTATAAGGTTATGAGTTCCAGTGTAGTGTATATTATTGGTTGTGATACAGTTAACTCTTTATATTGGGTTTAATATATTGTCAACTCCTTTCGGATATGGGACAATTCAAGTCCTTCCTTGTAGAACCCAGTTATTTATTTTTTATTGTGATATCATACTATAGCCTCGTTTGGTTAAACTGTACTGGCAAGAGTCAAGAATATTATCATTAAACTTTTGTGTTTTATAAGAGGATTAAATAATTTAGAATGTTCCGATTATCTTAGACGTTTCTTAGATTTTTTAATCTCATCACATTCAGATCATAAAAAGCAATAATTGAAAATCAACAACTTCTTCATTTCCTGTAGTCCATAGCAACCCATTATTTTTCTTCCTTCTCCATGTTTAGTATATAGTGTTTATTTCATATATTTTTTGTCTATTCCTTATTAATTTGCTATCATATCGGAATATAACTTTACCGATAGTTGGTTTATTATTTTCTACATATATTCTGCTGGTTTTTTGATATGAGCCTGTTTCTTTTATATTTATTACTTTTTTCGATATCAAACGTTACCAATCGATATCATGGCATTGTGGCATTATCATAATTTGTATAAATTGAGATGGTTTATTATATATCATTACTAATTTAATGTTTTTTTTCTAGCTCTTCGAACCGTATTCATTAATTATTATTAACTTACGTACCTAACCTTTATGTTATGAGTAGTTATATAGTGTTATTGGCTGTTAGGCCTTTTATTGTATACGGACCTACCTTTGTTTATAACTGGTGAACAACTATAGCCCTTTTACATAAATTCATACATATAATCAAATCTTAGCTATTAACATTTACATAAACAATTATTCTTTTCATATCTAATGACAATTTTATCTTGATCTATGGATCACATATAAGAAAATTGAAATCTATTAACGCTAACTAGCTGCTTCCCACATCATTCTATAACAGTAATTGAATAATACCTCTTGTTTCATTACCTTTCATTAACTCAACAAGTAATTGGTATAACATAACATAAACTTTATCATAACATTCGTTGTCACAAAATAATATCATTTAATTCAAAATCCTTACTTGCTATTGCTATAAGGTAAATTATTGTTTCATTTTTGTTTACTTTCATGGTCATTTACTTTGACAATTTCTGTACTATTCTACTTCTTACACTTCTCATCAGTATCATATTGATTTACTTTTCACTGAACATAGATCATTAACTATTGTCTAATTTACAGGTTTGTTCATTCTCGTTATTTCTACCTTGCATCCTTATTTATCTTTATCTATAATCATAAATGTAATTATTAGACTTTTGTTTTATCATGGGGTTAGATATTGACTTGCTTATTATTTTGTTAATATAATATTTATGTAACATGGATGACAGCATTTCTGTTGCGTTACATATGCTCCCTCTCCTAAAAAAGTTTAGTTTACCTGAATGAAGTTTAGGTCAAATAAACTTGTCTTTTTCACATGCCTTTTCTTCATATCAATATTAATGGTTGACGATGGGATTCTCAATGTAACTTCATTAGACTAGTATTAATCATTCTTTATTTAATAACATTTCATTATTTCAATTAACATTCTTGATCATTTTTAATTTCTGTAAACAGTATTTGTTGATAGTTGGCTACAATATTCAATGATATTTTAGGTTCACATCTCTTCTACTTATAATTACTGTAATCACTGTATTTCTAAATTATTCTTCTGTCATCTAATTTCTTTCTGTTTTCTTCGTCCTACTCTTCTGGAAACTGAGGTCATTCTTGCAACTATTCTAATATTCCTTAAATATTTAATTTCCCTAACAATCCCTAATATGTGCGTTGGTACAGTTCAGAGAGGCACTGTTTGGCTTCATACTCTGCTGCCCACACTACACCTTAATATAGTACTGCTGGAATTCATCTACAGTCAGCTATAAAATATAATAATCTCCTAATAATCTCCTTAATTACTTAATAATAAATATTTGGGAAAAATTTTTTTCTTTTGTTGCTTTTATATTTCTTTATTACTATCCTTCATATTTTGTGATTCCCTTTTAGTTTCCTTAAACATTCTTTGATGATAATTCTGACAGTTATCATTTGTAATTATTTTTGTTTTTTCTTTCTTGTTGTGATAATAACGCTAAGTATCTTCTTCATTTGTTTTTCTGATCTCAATATTTTCTAAATAGTTATTGTTTGATTATCATTATAATTGTGTTTCTGACTAGATACAGTCCTTAGCTCAACTATTATTTTTCTTATCGTATTTCATTATTTTGGCTGTTTATATTTCAATGAATTGTGTTCATAAATATTCTCTTTTTTTTTCTTTCGTTTTCTTTAATATTACATTGGTTACAATCAATCATTTACTGAAGTTGTTTCTTCCACTTGGCAATGCGGTATGTATTTTAGGTCATATGATTTTTCTTTTATTATTTTGTATAGGTAGATTTGATGTAAAAACTTTTATCTTGGGGTTTCATTATTCATTATTCACCCTATTTCTTTGTAGACGTTTAGTAATAATTCTAGCTTTCTTCTGTAATCTTGGGGTTTGTTATTAACTCTTCTTAATACCTTCTTCATAACTATATTTTAATTCAGACTTACTTCATTTTGAATGACATTTTTTCTATTTATTTTATTGTTCAAAAAATTCTCTTTTATTTACAAGTGTTTTCTCTTCAAAATCGATAATAAGTTGTTCTTATTGTATTTTAGAATTTATTCATAATATTTCTTTATGGACTCCTGATTGTATGTTCCCTTAATCCTTTTCGTGATAGGGTTCATTATTTCATATGTATTGTTATTATTATTTTTTTTTATCACAAATGGCCCAGTATATAATAATAATTTTTTAGTTATTCCCTCTAGAGTGCTTGGTAGCTCCCTGTTTCTTATTAATATTTTCTCGCCCACTTGGTACTTAATTGTTTTTGGACTATTCTTTTCATATTTCCTATTCTTCATTTCCGCCTTTTCCATTACTCGGTTATAAAATTTAACGGTTTCAAACTGATATTCTGGGTTATTTGGAAAGTTTATAATATCCTGGATTTCTCTAGGTGGAAGCCTTTCAAACATAACAGTATAAGGGGTATTTTCAATGGACTGATGGTAAGATATATTTAAGAACTCTTCGGTCAGTGACAAGTATTCGTACCACCTTCTCTGTTGGTCATGACAGTAAGTTCGGAGTATTCTGCCAACTTCCCTCAATACACGTTCTGCCGGATTACTGCTGGGGTGGTATACTGAAGTCTTATATGTTCTAATGTTGTGTTTTAAAAGATTATTTCTCCATTTACAGCCCTTGAATTGCGTACCATGATCGGTGATAATAGATGACGGTTTACCAATCTCTGTTATGTAACGTACAATGACTATTTCCAGAATTTTCTTGGTCGTGGCTCTGCTAATAGCGTAGAGTTTAGTGTATTTGGAAAAGTGATCAAAAATAATAATTATGAATTTATATCTATGGTTTCCTCCACTGCGTGGGAATGGTCCACATATATCCAGAGATACTTTCTCCAGCTTATATTTGGATGTGATAGGGATCATGACTCCCTCCTTCTTCTCATTATTATGTTTAACCATCTGGCATATGTGACATGCTTGTATGGATTTTTGTACTTTTCTGGTTATATTTCTTATGTACACTTGTTCTTCCAGGGCTTTGACGATTTTCATGGCTCCCATGTGTCCATATCGTTCATGGTAATCCAATATCAATTTGTTTTCCACAGCGGTGGGAATTACTAGTTTCCAGTTTATTTGTTTAGGGGTGACCTTAATAAATAATCGATCATCATGTATACAGTAATATTTAGTAATAACTTCATCAGCATTTTGTACCTTCTGGCGTATGTTTATTAATTTGGGATCCGATTTTTGGTGTTGATCAAGTTCATTTGTAATAATTTCTAAATCCTTCCGACTCTTAATGACATGGTACACTTTTGCAATCTGTTCCTTTTCTCCTTCGAACGATTGGTCTTGTATGTTTATTCGGGACAAGATATCGGCTGCTATGTTCTTTCTTCCAGGTATATATTCCCAATCGATGCAATACTCTTGCAATGCAAGGACCCATCTAGTTAGCTGGCCATGACTAAGTTTACATCTTTTTAGAAATGAAATTGATTTATGGTCACTTCTTACGGTCACTGGGTATCCGAGTATGTAAGTTCTAAATTTATTGCATGCGTACACTACACTTAGCAGCTCCTTCTCGGTAACGTTATAATTGCGTTCGCAGTTGTTAAGCACTCTGCTGGCGAAGCTGATTACCATATGATGTCCTTCTTTATCTTCTTGATATAGGGTAGTATCTCCTAAGCTAACATTACTCGCATCACAATTTAAATAAAAGCGTTTGTTAAAATCAGGGTGGTACAACATAACTGTTTCTAAAAATTTCTTCTTGATTAATTGCAGAATTTTATCTTGTTCTGGTCCCCATGCCCATTTGTCTTTGGATGATAATTGTTTCTGAAACTTGGCAGTTACTTCCGAATAGTTATCTTGGAATTTTCGGTAATAGTTACAAATTCCAAGAAAGGATTGTAGCTGTTTTCTATTTTTTGGAGTAGGGAACAGTTTAATTGCTTCTACTTTTTCTGTTGAAGGTGTGACACCCTCCTCAGACAAATTAAAACCTAAGAACTTTACTTGGTTGGCGATAAATTTAGATTTATTCAGCTTGAGTGTTATGTTGTTTTTGGATAATTTTCTCAGTACCTGTTCCACCCGCTCGCAATGTTCATCCCAATGTGAAGAAGTTATAAGTAGGTCATCTACATAGACCGTAGTGAACTGCAGTGTTTCTTGTCCCAATACTTGGTCCATACATTTTACAAATATGGCAACAGAATTAATTAGTCCGAAAGGTAGCCTTTTAAATTGATAGTTCCTTCCGTCAAAAAGGAACGCCATGTATTTTCTACTATCTGGATGTAGTTCGACCTGCCAGTAACCGCATACCGTATCCCAAGTACTGATGTATTTAATGCCGTGGAATTTCTTTAAAATTTCTTCTATTTCGCCTGGTGAAGTCCTATCATTGATGATCATTTTATTTATTTCCCTAGCGTCCAGGCAAATTCTCACCTTTCCGTTCTTTTTCGGAACTGCCACTATGGGACTGGTATATGGTGATTGACTATATTCTATTATGTCATCTTGAATCATACGATTACTCTCGTACCGGACTTAGTTTTTTATTGAATAAGCAATTGGGTAGGATTTTCTGCGAAAGTCCACTGGTTCTTTAAAATTTATCACACACTGATATCCTTTTACTTTACCTGGAGCATTGGAGAATACATGTTTGTATTTATTATATATTTGAATTAAATTTTCGGCCTGTACCTTACTTACTTGTCTACAAGTTTTTTCCCTTTGGAATTCTCGGACCTCTTCTAACTTACTCTGCCACAGTTCGGGATCATCGTCCTCATATTGAATGACTTCTGGTATTTTATTTTTCTTACAAAAGTAGCTTTTTATGGCTAGACATCTGGTGTTAACTGGAATGGTTCTATTAGCGTCAACTAATTCGGCTGTCCATAATCCTTCTTCGGATGTTAAAGATATTATACCTTTATGTAAGTCAATTACTGCGGAATGCTGGCGCAATACATCGCATCCAATCAATACATTGAACGGTAATCCCGTTGCGACCAATAATCCTATTGGTAGGGTCATATTATTATTGGTAAGATCGAGCGACACTTGTTTTTAACTGTTTTATTTTGTCACCCAGTGGCTCCGATAATTATCACATTATTGACAGGTAAGGTCGGTATGGGCAACTGGCCTTCTCGCTGTATTTTTTCAAGTTCAGTACTGTCTATCAACGATATGTTAGATCCAGTATCTATCATTATGGTAGACTGTACCCCATTTAATCTTGCTGTTACATATATGATTTCGTTATTACTATTACTGTTTACATGTTTCTTATCCTCTTCCAATAAATCTTCTCTGATATTCTTTAAATAGTGGTTATTAATTATAGTTATGGTATTATTATTCTTAATTTTGTTTACAAGTCGTTGTTCCCCAAGATTACGGTTCAGTGAAGGGTATTCATTATTTTTCACTGCCTCTATCAGTTTAAATGAGGGCTTACCCCCTCTTCTCTATTTTCATTTGGATTATTATGTTGATTTAGTACAGTTTCGGTGCGATCCTCTGTATTAGGTTCCGCTATCCTATAATTTCTTTCAGGTGGATAGTTGTCTTCACGCCAGGACTGATCATAATGGTTGTCATATCGGTGACTCCTTGGGGTAATACCGTCGCTGATTACCTTGAGGCCTGGAGTAGATATAATTAACGTTATGCCTATAATTATTGAGTCGTCTGTCCCCATCTCCTCTATTATTGCGACTATCGCGGTAATTATAAGTATTATTGCCACGATAATTATAGTTCCTGTAATTATTATTCGCGTGCTCATTTTGGGTCCTATTTGCAGTAACGTTCTGCGCAGGTCGGTTGTGATCATTATTATGAGAATTGGTTGGTGTCTCGTTATTATTATACTTCTGATATTTATAATTTAACATCCTGTTTCTTTGGTATTGGTTCTCGTGCTCATAATTCTCAAGGAATTTGGCCATGGCTGAGATCGTTTTGATTTGACTACACATACGTGCATTTTTTATCCCTTCCTCGTAATGGTAGGATAGTTGTATCACCAAACATTCTTCGGGAATTCTGGGCTCCAAGTTCCGTGCCATACATACGTTTCCTAGAAAGTATGAAGTAGGAGATTGGCCTATGTTTGTTTCGTATCGACCGTTACTCAAATTATTTCTAATCATGTTCTGGGTCGATTCAGACCAATATTTCTCTTTAAATTGTTTTTTGAACTCGGTCATGTCCAGTATATCCGGGCGCACCGCTGTCCACCAATTATCATAGGTATCTTTAAATGTCTCATCAATCATACTGCGTATAATACTCCAGCGATTTTTCTCTATTTCTTGCGATCATCTCTTCCAACCTCTTTAAAAATTCCATCGGATTACGCTTGTAATTACGAAAATTAATCGACTCACGGTTATCGTGGTTATTCGTATGACTATGTTGACATGTCCTATCCCGCCATGAATCTACTTCTTCTTGTAACTGTAGTTCGCGTCTACTAATTTCCTCTATTTTATTTTTACTGGTATTAATTTGACCTTCCATATTATTTAAATTGCCATATACTCTTTCGAGTCGTTCACCCATGTCTGTCTGTATTTGCGTAATCCCTTCTTTATTCTCTTCCCGTACCTGATGTACTTCGTTTTTAATTTGCTCATATTTTCCGACAGTTTCCTGTTGGATTTCTTCGACCATTATTTTATTCTCGATTTTTAGGTCATTAATTTTATTTTGTAGTTCTTCGCGAACCTGTACTACTGTTTCGTTAGTTTTTTCTAACTCTTCATTTGTTTTGGCTATTTCTAATTTTCTTTCCTCATTATTTTGGTCTACTTTTTGGTTAATTGTCACGTGGATATTTTCCATTTTTTCATTAATTTGCCTTAAATTTTCTTCATGTAAGATGTCTTCCTTCATTTGTTTTAAACCCTCATCATTCCTATCTAACCTTTCGTGAATTTGGTTTAATCTTTCGTTCATTTGTTTTGAGGTTTCTTTAATTTCCTCATGGGTTTTATCGTATTTTTCCTCCAGTCTCTTTGAGTTTTCCTCCTGTCTCTTCGAGTTTTCCTCCTGCTTCTTTGATTTTTCCAATAGTAGTTTAAACATTTCCTGTATACTCAAGTCTTCCTTTTGGTTAGGCTTATCTGGTTGGTCCCCTTGGGCATCTTCTTCCATTACTCCCTTTTCCTTGTCCGCAATTATTTCAGTTTCCGTTATATCGTCTGTCTGTTGTTCCATTTCACTATCTATTATTATTTCGATTTCCTGTTCTTGTTCACCTTCTTCCTTCTCCGTATCTTCTGCCCTCCTCTTTGATCTACCTCTGGTATCCATGTTTATTCTCCCACAGTTGCCTGCTCTGGTTAAGTAATATTAATATAGTTATAGTTACTTAACTTAAGCCCTACACTGGTTGAGCGCCAATTTGTAATGAGACGAGTACGAGCGTCTCGTTATTTTCACACAATGTAAACCTATTCATTGCTATCAACGGGTATGTTCCTCTGTCTTTACTCTCTTAGGTCGTTTTAATTTACTTCAATTATTTAAATATCTGAGATATTTGGAGTGGTGGGATATAGTGATTTAATTAACTAATATTAACTTATCTCTCTAAAAAATATCAGTGTTAGTGTACTTGAAACTTAAATAATTAATGTGTTATTCTGTAATTTCGTTCAACCCTATTATACCTTGAAGAGAATTATGTATAATTTTGTATTTTACCACTCTCTCTTTGGTGTCGGAGAATTCCGCTATAAGCGCTGTAGTACCGGGTCAACGAAACTTAGAGGTTAATTCACTGTTTAGGTTAACCAATTATTCTATACTTAGTCAGTTACTTTTTTATTCCCAACTCATTAAATAATACTCCAAATGACAAGATTTTGCAACTATACAAAGGTTCTTTATTTGTTTACTTCTTCAACATTGAATGAGATATGTTCCAACTGGCATACACAAAGGCTATAGATTGCGTGAATCGATTATTGATCAGTCCGATACTTTATTTAGATTCGGTTATATAATGTGTTTTAGTTTGTAATTAACTTAATTCAGGGTGTGAAGGTTCTTGTAACTGTGGGGAAGATTAAAAATACATAGATAAGATTGCAAGATTTACAAATTTGAAGTGTTGTGTAGTTAACGTGATTTATATAATAATAATTTACCAGACTAGAACGAAGCGAATCGTGTGGGCTGTTGGTTGATAACTTCACTGTTCTGGATGACTATGTTGTACGGTTTTCTTTCTTCGGATGTTAATAAAATGGAATTCTTGTCCTGTTCACCTCGGAAATACAGCTCCCTAGGTTGATTTACTGCCAGACTGGTTCCTTCTGTAATTTCTGGATCCAAATACGTTCTTCTCTCGTCTGAAGTAATTGGTGATGTTCCGTGTATTTATAAGGTTATGAGTTCCAGTGTAGTGTATATTATTGGTTGTGATACAGTTAACTCTTTATATTGGGTTTAATATATTGTCAACTCCTTTCGGATATGGGACAATTCAAGTCCTTCCTTGTAGAACCCAGTTATTTATTTTTTATTGTGATATCATACTATAGCCTCGTTTGGTTAAACTGTACTGGCAAGAGTCAAGAATATTATCATTAAATTTTTGTGTTTTATAAGAGGATTAAATAATTTAGAATGTTCCGATTATCTTAGACGTTTCTTAGATTTTTTAATCTCATCACATTCAGATCATAAAAAGCAATAATTGAAAATCAACAACTTCTTCATTTCCTGTAGTCCATAGCAACCCATTATTTTTCTTCCTTCTCCATGTTTAGTATATAGTGTTTATTTCATATATTTTTTGTCTATTCCTTATTAATTTGCTATCATATCGGAATATAACTTTACCGATAGTTGGTTTATTATTTTCTACATATATTCTGCTGGTTTTTTGATATGAGCCTGTTTCTTTTATATTTATTACTTTTTTCGATATCAAACGTTACCAATCGATATCATGGCATTGTGGCATTATCATAATTTGTATAAATTGAGATGGTTTATTATATATCATTACTAATTTAATGTTTTTTTCTAGCTCTTCGAACCGTATTCATTAATTATTATTAACTTACGTACCTAACCTTTATGTTATGAGTAGTTATATAGTGTTATTGGCTGTTAGGCCTTTTATTGTATACGGACCTACCTTTGTTTATAACTGGTGAACAACTATAGCCCTTTTACATAAATTCATACATATAATCAAATCTTAGCTATTAACATTTACATAAACAATTATTCTTTTCATATCTAATGACAATTTTATCTTGATCTATGGATCACATATAAGAAAATTGAAATCTATTAACGCTAACTAGCTGCTTCCCACATCATTCTATAACAGTAATTGAATAATACCTCTTGTTTCATTACCTTTCATTAACTCAACAAGTAATTGGTATAACATAACATAAACTTTATCATAACATTCGTTGTCACAAAATAATATCATTTAATTCAAAATCCTTACTTGCTATTGCTATAAGGTAAATTATTGTTTCATTTTTGTTTACTTTCATGGTCATTTATTTACTTTGACAATTTCTGTACTATTCTACTTCTTACACTTCTCATCAGTATCATATTGATTTACTTTTCACTGAACATAGATCATTAACTATTGTCTAATTTACAGGTTTGTTCATTCTCGTTATTTCTACCTTGCATCCTTATTTATCTTTATCTATAATCATAAATGTAATTATTAGACTTTTGTTTTATCATGGGGTTAGATATTGACTTGCTTATTATTTTGTTAATATAATATTTATGTAACATGGATGACAGCATTTCTGTTGCGTTACAATATTAATCACACAGACAATGGTTTAAAAGTGTGCATTCAGTTAAGCCCTAAAGGGAATTATAGTAATTAAAATATAATTGTTAATTAATAGTTTGTTTATATTTAAAGAAATTAATTAATATAAAACAAGTGTAAGCAGGATCGATTATGAGTCTTCCAATATAAAAATATAATCAGTGAACATAGGCCTAGATGATTATGTTCAGTAAAGAATAAATTATTCAAAAATATTTGTCAAATTACAAATAACTATAATATGTGATATTAAAATTGTTCATAGTTTTGCAGATAAAATAATATGTAAATTGTATTAAGTATTATGATGTAATAACTAAAAAGCAACTTGTATGTAGAAGGTAAAATAATGTATTATATAAAAATAATATCCTATGACAACTAAATCTCAATTTGAACAGATATGACCAGAGTATTTATGTGTATCCAGGAAACAAAAAGAGAAAAAGAATGTTGTTGATTATTATTAAAAAATAATAAGCCAAGAAGGAGAGTTGAGTGTAAATTGTGAAAACAAGCTAAATATTTATACAAGAAACATATGAATATTATTAAAAAATAATATAATAGAAGGTAAAAAAAACCTTATATCAAACTATAACAGAAATAAGATTCAAGTAATTAAAGAAACAGCTTAACAAACCAGCTTTTAAATCTTACTGATGACACAAACAGAAGAACAACTACACTTGGATTGAATTAATAACAAGACACCGGACTTCAATCACAATATTCCAACAGAAGGCTTCGGACCACGAAAGTGACAAGATAAACATTTATTGATAACCAAAAGAAGTGGATTCCTTCATTTGGACAACATAAACAAACTGATATTGGAAATTTTTCATCACTGAGACCAGGAGGCTGTGTGAAACCAAACTGAACATAAACATTGTGTAACGTATATATATTATTATAATTAATACTCAATTTATATTATTCATTATTATTATTGTTTGTAATGTAATGTACTTTCTATACTTGTTTTTCCTTTATAATTACTGAACCTTTATATCAGCCAAAAGAACCTAAAAATAATATAAACCAAGAGAAGAGAATCGACCCTGAGATTTATAAATTATATTAATAGTTACACCAAATAGACTATAGCAATTTTTTTGAATAAAATTACAATATTAGTATTACTATTACCAGATACTATTCCATGTGTTTTATTTATGTAGAAATACAATTAACAAGTGTTGTAAATTGACACATCCAAAGTGAGGCATAAAGAACCTGTAATTCCTGAAGGGTGATAGATTGGCGAACCCAGCAGTGGGGAATAATCCCATGTAGTTACAAATTGGCGCTCACAACAGTGGGGCTTTAGAAGATATTGATAAGGAACAAATACGTGTAGTTACAAATTGGCGTCCAACCGGTGAGGCTGTAATTAGGGAATTAATAGGCAAATAAATAATAAAATAATAACAAAATTCAGTTCCTAATTTTGGCTGGCGGCTGATATAGGTTCAATAAAACAACAGGAATGCATAAACGAGCAACATCAAAGAGGAGAGCAGCAGAAGCAGAAAAGGAGATTAGTATGGAAGACACGGAAGCAACACCGGTTGAGGAAGTGGAAGCAATAATAAGTGAGGCCCAAGGAGACAGACCAGAACCGAACAGAGTCACAGAGAGCGTTGACATGAAGAGCATTATGGAATACTTAAAACAGAGTCATGAAGATTCAAATAAGAAAATGGATGAGTTAAAACAGAGTCATGAAGATTCAAATAAGAAAATGGAGAAGTTGGAGGAAAACAGTAAGAAATGGAGGAGAAAATGGACGAGTTAAAAAATGACAATAAATCCACGAGGGAAGAGTTAAAGCAAATCAATACAAAGAATTTAAAACAAATCAATGAAAGGTTTGAAGAAAATTTTGAGAAACAAAAAGAAAATAATAGGCAAATGAATGAGAAAATAGATAGTATCAAAATGAGTTGGGGCAACAAATTAACGAAAAAATCGAAGACGTTGATAAGAATATAAGACGATTTATAGACGAACAAAACCAAGAACTGAGAGAAAATATTTATGGGAGGATGGAACAGCATAATGAGATAATTAACCAGCAGATGGATGGAAACACTGAAGAAAGGAGACAAGAGATAGCCAAAACAAATGAAAGAATAGAACAAATTAACGAAACCACTGAACAAAATAGAGTGAATTTATGTTCCAAGGTAGATCAGGTAAAAGAAGATAGTCGTGTTCAAATAGAGACAATACAAAGGGAACGAGTAAATTTGGAAAAGGTTCAGAAACAATGCGGAGAGAGATGTGACAACATGGACATTTCAATAAATAAGATTAATGACCAAGTCCGACAGAACCAAGAGGAAATAGAACTGATGCGAACTAGACCAACTAATATAAATAATACACATACAACTGAGAGTCGTGAAGGAATTAATTTAAGAATTATCGAAAAAACCCTATGGAATTCATAGCAAGAATAGATGAACATTTTAATAAATACCGTATAACAAGGTGGAACTCAAATAGAGAAATGTTGGACGAATGTTTCAGAGAAATGAATGATAATTGGTGGGTTGCAACAAGAAATGAAATTACCGACTATACACAATTTAAGAAATTATTTAAGGAAAAATATTGGTCAGAATCAACGCAACATATAATATGAGACAATATCACTCATGGGAGATATGACGTCTAACGTGGTACTTCACCGACTACATACTTCTTAGGAAAGGTGTGCTTAGCTAAACATTTGGAGCCTAAAATACCTGAGGAATGTCTGGTTACAAAAATGGCATCATGATGAGAGGATTTCGGGAGCCCGATTAGGCAATCAAATTAAAACTATACAGGCCATGGCCAGCTTACTACAGAATTACGAACATGAAAATTATTACCGGAAAAACAGGCAAAGAACCGATAGATACGAAGGAAGAAATAATAACCATGGAATGAGTAATTACCAGCATAATAACCACAGGAATAACTATAATTACAAAATGGTAATAATAATAGTAATAATAATTTAAATAGTATTAATAATAATAATAACTACAATAATAATCACCATCAAGTGAATCATAACCGAAATAGTATGTATCCAAATAATAGTAAAATAATAATAGGAATAATCAATATAATAATCATAACGGTAATCGCGTATACAAACCCCGAATCAACCATATGCAAGCAGAGGAACATGAGTCAAGAAGATACCAGCGTCGTAGAAATAATAGTTTTAGTAACAATGACTATCGTTGGGGCAATAACGAAGATGGTAACCATTATGAAAACCGATATAGGAGTCGAAGTCAAGGGGACAACCGCAGACCAGGGACATATGAACCATGGAATCATTCTCGCAACGAAGAACGAGGAACAAACCAAGAATTACAGTCAAATCTACCAGCATTCTCAAATAACGTTACGGACAACATTCCTTTAAACGACCGGAGGCAGTGATAAACCTTCGCGACCCCTCGCTGCTCCAATCAACTCGGTATAAACCACGACTGAACGTAGGGATGGACAAATCAAAATTCACAATTATATATAATTATTTAAAAAACATTCGAGAAGAATTGTTAGAGGAGACTGCTAATAACATTATCAGCCACAACCATGATATAATATATGTCAACGCTGAAGTGGAAGGAGTTCCAACCAAAATTATGATTGATACGGGCGCTAACGTGTCTCTAATTAACGATAATGAATTAGAAAACATACAGAGAAAATGTAAACGAATAATATCAACATTACCTGTCACTAACATAACCCTCATAGGTGCTACTGGAAGACAAAATAAGACCGTAAGAAAACAGGTGTCATTAGATGTAACAAGCAAGGGTGTAATAATTAATATGACATGTTTAGTAGCAACTGGTTTACTATTCCAGTTATTAATGGGATGTGACGTACTTAGAAAGTACTCAGCAATTATCGATCTGAGTAAGGAGAAAGTATCTTTATACGCAGCAGGTATGGTATGGATAGCCGAATTAACAGGTAGCGATAGTGAATATCCCAGCGGTATCCACCAACAACTGAGAAAATTAAATTATGTGAAAGATGATAAAATCAATAAGAAGGTGATTTATAGCATTTCCAATGATGACTTATGGATGAAAAAATTACAAGAGATAAGGGAGTTTCAGAGTGAAGAAACAAGTAATCATTTAACCAAGGATCAGGTAGAAACATTAATTAGAATATATGAGAAATACCGGCATGTGTTTTCGGAAGAACCGGGGAAGGTTAAAAATTATTAATGTGAAATTCAGTTCAAGGAACCGGTGGAATTCTGCAAGAAATCATACCCAATGCATATTCATTGAAAGAGTCGGTTAGAAATGAAATCAAAAGGATGATGGATAACGATATAATTGAACAAAGTCAGCCACCTTTTACAAGCCCAATAATAGCAATTACTAAAAAAAATGGACAAGTTAGACTGTGTTTGGACGCACGCGAAATTAATAAAACCATAATAAATGACCGGACATCACCCGATGAAATTGAAGAAATTTTAAAAAAATTCCATGGTACCAAGTTCATCAGTAGCTGGGACACTGTGAGTGGCTACTGGCAAGTGGAATTGCATCCGAAGAGTCGGCAATACATGGCTTTTATTTTTGAGGGCCGTAATTACCAATTTAAAAGGTTGCCGTTTGGACTGGTGAATTCGGTAGCAATCTTTGTCAAGTGTATGGACAGGATCCTTGGACAAGAATCGCTTCAGTACACCACTGTGTATGTTGATGATCTCCTTATTACGTCATCAAATTGGGAGGAACACTGTCAACGGGTGGAAAATGTGTTAAAAAAACTATCTAATAATAACATTACTTTGAAATTAGAAAAATCAAAATTAATTGCAAAGGAAGTACAATTCCTAGGATTTAACTTGAATAACAAAGGAATTTCACCATCGCAAGAAAAAGTCGAAGCCATTCAAAGGTTTCCGACGCCTAAAAACAAAAAACAATTACAGTTGTTTTTAGGACTCTGTAATTACTACAGAAAGTTTCAGAGCAATTACTCAGAACTGACAGCGAAATTCCAAGAACAGTTATCTTTAAGAATAAGTGGAAATGGGGTCCAGATCAAGACATTATTTATCAGTCAATAAAAGACAAATTTTTAGAAACTATAATATTACACCATCCAGATTTCAATCAACCGTTTTTCTTAAATTGTGACGCTAGTGACATCAGCCTCGGGACAGTATTATATCAAGACGATAAAGAGGGTAACCATTTGGTTATTAGCTTCGCCAGTAGGGTATTGAACCACTGTGAAAGAAAATATATTGTTACCGAGAAGGAACTGTTAGCCATAGTATTTGCATGTAACAAGTTCCGTACATATATTTAAGGGTATCCTGTAACCCTCAGAACGGATCATAAATCCATTTCATTTTTGAGAAATTGCAAGTTGAGTCATGGTAGACTTATAAGATGGGAAATCGCTTTGCAAGAGTATAATCTCAAATATGAATATATTCCAGGAAACAAAAACATAATAGCGGACGTGCTATCACGAATCAATTTAAATACCCAGACCTTTGAAGGAGACCACGAAAACATAATTAAGGTGTACAACATTATCAAGAGTAGGTCTTGTGATGGTACAATTCTGGTACAATACTAAATTTATAAAAACATGGTACAAAAGACCATAATTATTGTATTTATTTATTGTAACAATTATTTGGTAATAATTATTTAAATATTTCATAATCCCTGTAAAGTTTTGGTGAGTGGACTATATGATTATTTTATAAAACGCAGATGGGAATTGACAGGATTCCGACCGTTTTCATTGCAAAACGGCAAACACCGCAAAAAATCGTATGTCACGTATAGCGATAACGTGACGAGCCCTGATGACGTCAGTGGAAGGAATGCAATTTTCTGTAAACAACTCGAGGCTGTAAACAACGAACAAAAGCCTGGTGACGTAGTTTTTGCCCCACCTACGCAGTGTTAAACAAAGACTCTGTCATTTCCTTCTGGATTGTGAACGCAGCCAGCCGGCAAGAGTTTCACTAAGTGTGAATTTTAACTTTTACACCACCAAAAGTGGTTAACAACAAAAGTGTTTTAATAACAGTGACATCTTACCATTCGGTAAGGTGTAATCAGCTGATGTGACCGGTAGCATAATCAGCGAACTCGCGGTGTGCGATGTTCTACCGGAAAAACAATCGCAGCTAAGTATTAGCAGTCGGATATTTTGGTGAGATCGTTCCAATATTTTTCAATATATTATTCAAGTAAATCAACATCATAAAAAAAAAATGACAGATTCAAAATTTATTCAATAATGAGCTCATAAAATATAATTGTACCAGAGAATGAATGAGAGAGAGTGACCTAAATATTTTAAGTGCTGGGTTGTGCAGATATTGTTTAGTATATTATACTATATTTCATTATGTTTATTATATTTACAATGTTTATTTCTTATTAATGTTTACAAACTAAATGTGACTACGCCCCCAGGCATAGTAACATGCGTGTTTGGCACATAGTTCAGTAGAATCATTTTCATATGTAAGTAGAGTCTTTTTGATAATAAATGTCATTGGTAAAAAATACAAGTACGAGTGAGTTATTTCAGGTATATTTCGCAATTACTGGTTCGTTTAACACGAATTCTGAACCGCAAGGTAAGCCTAATATCATATGTTGGTAATTTCCATCATGGCGCCCGATAATTCTACAATGTTTATTAGTAAATTAGTTAATTTTGTGACACAAATTTAGTAGCTTCACATTTGGTCGCCTTGCGAACAGGGACTCTACATAAAACGTAATTTTATGTGGAGTAATACCTACCAGGAAAGCGAAATAATTACCTGAAGTAATTGTGAAAGTACGCAAACACGTGAGTAAAATAGGGTTATTGCGTTTACTTGTACTGTTGACAATGAGTGTGTTAGGTGTTTTGATTTTATGGGTGTAATTATAGAATAGTGGTTTTTTATAAAGGGTATATTATAAATATAATTTATTTAACATGGCTGAGGCAGAAGAAACGTTTGCGGAGAAATGGGAGAAATTCCGTGACAGTTTCGAGAGGTATTTCGAAGAAAGGACTGATGATGATCGGCGTGAATTTAATGAGAGGGTTAAACGAATTCCGGAATTATACAAATTGTTAAGAGAGAATAGTGGTGGCACTATTAGTGATGACACTAGTAAACGAAGTAACGAGGTAAGTGAGGTGAATACAAGTGAAAATCAGGAAGAGGTTAGTTTAAGTGCAAACAAGGTGCTAATCAATAAGGTGAGTAACAATGATAATTTGAATAATGAGTTTACAGGTACTAAGAATGATATGGTGTTAGAAAAAGATAATGAGAGTATTATGAGTGAAAATGAGGTGTTTGAGTGTATTGAGTCAGAGAGAGAGCTTGGAGAAAATACAGTTTCACAAGCGGTGCAGGGGTTAGAATTTTCTTTTGATGTTGTGTTGGGGGTGAAGTCAAGTCTTCACGTATTTTTAATAAGGACGAGAGTTCCTTAAATTTATATTTGGGAGACGAAAGGTCTACAAATAGAGTTCCTTGGTGTTTTTGTGTACCTCTTAAGTGGTACAGTAATTTTGAGTTAATGACCCCTGCATATTTGGAGAGAGAGAGAGAGAGAGAGAGTGTAACTTGGTGTTATGGTGAGAAATATATTAAGAGAGAAAGTGTAGAGAAGTATTGTGAGAGATATGGTGAGAGTAAGAGAGTAATAGAAATTTTTAAAGTAAATAGAAAGTACAGAGAATTAGTAGAAAGGTTAGGAATAGAGATGGTGGATGAAAATAATGAATACTTACCTTGTAGTAACAGTGAAACTGAAATAATAAGAGGTGATGATAATAATGGTATCAAGTACTTACCTGTGGTAGTAATGGATGTAGCAGGAGATAATTACGATAATAACAAGATTATAACATATGATCTTACTGATGTAGACAGAACCATACTCGATCGTGACTTGATATATGATATTGAAATTGTGAATGAATATGAAATGTTTGATAATTATTATGATTATAACGTTTCTAATAATAAAATTTATTCACTAAAAAATAAGATAAATAGACCTAAGATTAGGATGTTATTCAACGATGGAGGATAGATTGTTTTTATTGTGTCATGAACATTTAATATATGTGAAAAGTGGTTTTGAATTGGACTGCATATGGACTGGTTTTGATTAATGACAAAAATAATGAGTTTGGATTGTATATTTTTCATTGTTTTTTATGTGTTAATATCAGTGTATTTATGTATTCTGATGTTGTGTATTACAGGTAACTTTTATATATTTATGTACACCATGTATGTAACTGCAAGTTTAATTGTTTTAATAATTAATAACAATGAACATGTTTTGTTTAACTAATAGTGAAAATTTTAAACAATTGAATAGTAATTACTAAATTAAAATGGTACAAAAGAAAGTTGTACTAACTTTGTAACTGAAGTTGTAAATTATTAATTGTAATAGAAAGTTTCTAATGAAGTTAAATTATTATTTAATTTGTAATGAGGTAATTCCTAACGAATAATAATAAATGATTAAGTAAGAATATATATTTGAAAAGTGAGATGTACTGTTATGAGTAGGTGAGAGATAAATTTTATAATGCAATTGTCAATGATTACAGTAAGGTAGAATGTTGAAAAAGGGAATATAGCCTGGGTATAGATAAAAGCATGTGAATCATTTAATTGAAGTTAATGGGAGTTAGATAGTAAAGAATTTTAAAGAAAATAATACAAAGAGAGTATTAGATATTTAGGGACACAGTAGTTAGTGATTATTTGTAGAGGTGAGTAAAGTAAAGGTTAAACATATATTGTTGCTGATGATATTTTGTAGTGGGGGTGAGGTGATAAGGAGTAGCCAACGTATAGCGTTGTGGCAGGTAATAGCGTAGTTTTAGGGAGTGTTTGCCGAATTTTTTGGAAGGGCAAAATATTATGAATGTATATAGCCATGTAGGGAACATCCATCTCTGTACAAAGACGCGCGGTGCTATAGGATTTATCGTCGGAATGTAATTAGTGAAAGGTGTTTATAATTGAGATATTGGTGTCATGAAAGGTAAATTTGGTTGTCAGTTAGAAGAAGGTGAGTAAGATTATAATTAGGCAAAGCATAGTGAATATAGGAGTCACCCAGACTAAACAATGATGAGAATGTGAAAGGTTAGGTAGTTAGGTAGGTAGAAAATTCAGAGTAGAAAGGTAATAAGAAATGAATAATGAAATAATAATAATAATATAATATGAATATTAATAATAAATAATTGATGGCTAATTAATGAAAGATTAGAATTAATTAATTAATTACTTGAAATTGTAATTTTTCATAATTTAAATTGCACGTTTAAATAGATAGAATGTGTAAATTCTAATCAAGATTAAATGTGAATTGACTATTTTAATGTATTAATGTATCAATAGGTATTATTATGTATCATGTATTATGTTATGAAATTTTAACATGATGTATAGGAAATAGTGTGTGTGGAGGAGAAAAAGGGGTAAATATTGTTAACAGCGCCAATTATTAACTGTTAATAATAATAATAATAATAATAATAATAATAATAATAATATTAATTTTAATAAGGTTTTATTAATTATTTTTTCTATAACATGTTTTATTTATGTTGGAATATTTGGGAATTTGAGTAATATTGGGAGCTCTATATGGGGATTTCCATGTTTTATTTAAATATTTGTTTCTTTTATAATTACATTAATTATGAAACAGAAAGAGTTAATTATTATCGATGGGAATCGAAACAATTTTTACAATTCAGAGTAGTCCACGAAGAGAATGGCAATTCTATGTAATTCTTGTATTTTACATTTTTTGCATTTATATTTGTATTTCAAGCAAATCCAGTGCTTATTAACACAAACCAGCACATAGCTAAGGGGAACCAGATCAGTTAAGGATAGAGTAATATACCAAGCCACTATTTTGACGTTTTAATTTATTGTTTCAGTTTTTGGTGATGTTATGACGGCGGTCCTGAGCTGGCCAGAGCGTCAGAGCAGGAGCGTTACGCGCCTGATTGGCCTTATGGTGTTGGGATCTCGAAGGAGAAGTCCAGTAAGGTCATGCAGGTTCTGTCATCGTCATCAGACCACGGGTGAGTTATTGATTTTCTTTTTATAAATTGTAAGGGGGTTGTGGCGACATATCCTGGCTGATCCCTTTAGGAAGTACGAATGGGTCAATGAAAGTTTTTATGCTTCGGCACAAAATCTTTCATTGAGGGGGTTTTGTGATGGTACAATTCTGGTACAATACTAAATTTATAAAAACATGGTACAAAAGACCATAATTATTGTATTTATTTATTGTAACAATTATTTGGTAATAATTATTTAAATATTTCATAATCCCTGTAAAGTTTTGGTGAGTGGACTATATGATTATTTTATAAAACGCAGATGGGAATTCACAGGATTCCGACCGTTTTCATTGCAAAACGGCAAACACCGCAAAAATCGTGTCACATATAGCGATAACGTGACGAGCCCTGATGACGTCAGTGGAAGGAATGCAATTTTCTGTAAACAACTCGAGGCTGTAAACAACGAACAAAAGCCTGGTGACGTAATTTTTGCCCCACCTACGCAATGTTAAACAAAGACTCTGTGTCATTTCCTTCTGGATTGTGAACGCAGCCGGCCGGCAAGAGTTTCACTAAGTGTGAATTTTAACTTTTACACCACCAAAAGTGGTTAACAACAAAAGTGTTTTAATAACAGTGACACCTTACCATTCGGTAAGGTGTAATCAGCGAAGATGTGACCGGTAGCATAATCAGCGAACTCGCGGTGTGCGATGTTCTACCGGAAAAACAACCGCAGCTAAGTATTAGCTGTCGGATATTTTGGTGAGATCGTTCCAATATTTTTCAATATATTATTGAAGTAAATCAACATCATAAAAAAAAATGACCGATTCAAAATTTATTCAATAATGAGCTCATAAAATATAATTGTACCAGAGAATGAATGAGAGAGAGTGACCTAAATATTTTAAGTGCTGGGTTGTGCAGATATTGTTTAGTATATTATACTATATTTCATTATGTTTATTATATTTACAATGTTTATTTCTTATTAATGTTTACAAAATAATTGGGACTACGCCCCGAGGCATAGTAACGTGCGTGTTTGGCACATAGTTCAGTAGAATCATTTTCATATGTAAGTAGAGTCTTTTTGATAATAAATGTCATTGGTAAAAAATACAAGTACGAGTGAGTTATTTCAGGTATATTTTGCAATTACTGGTTCGTTTAACACGAATTCTGGACGGCAAGGTAAGCCTAATATCATATGTTGGTAATTTCCATCATGGCGCCCGATAATTCTACAATGTTTATTAGTAAATTAGTTAATTTTATGTGACACAAATTTAGTAGCTCCACAGTCTGATTTAGAAATGTTACTTCAAGATATCAGAATTCATCAACAATCAGATCCAAAATTAAGGCACATCAAGGAACGATTGGAGGAACCAAATGACAGCATAAATAAATTTTGTTGTATGTACGACGGAATATTGTTTATAAAAAATACTTTAAACCAAGATGATTGGAAGGTGATCATACCTAAACTTATCGAGAAAGAGTTAATTATGGATTATCACTTAAGATATGGCCATATGGGGGCAAGAAAAGTTGTCAAAACGTTAGAGGAGAACTGCTACATAAAGAATATTAACAGGAAGGTTATAAACTATATAAAGCCATGCCACATTTGCCAATTGGTAAAAGCAAACAATGAAAAAAAGGAAGGTACAATGATACCAATAATGTCAAAACAAAAATTAGAAAAGATATTTCTGGACATTTGTGGACTGTTCCCGCGTAGTGGAGGCAGATACCAATATAATTACATTATCATTATTATGGACCATTTCACCAAATTTATTAAACTATATCCGATTAACCGGGCAACCACTCAAGAAATCCTTGAAATATTGTCTACAAAATACATTCCAGAAGTAGGAGTACCCAATACTATTATTACAGATCATGGTACACAATTTCGTGGCAAAAGGTGGAAGAATACTTTATTAGAGCTAGGAATTAAGACATACAAAACTTCGGTATATCACCCAAGTAGCAACCCAGCCGAAAGGGTATTGAGAGAAGTTGGTAGGATACTAAGGACATATTGCCACGACCAACAACGAAAATGGCAAGAATACCTGTCTGCTACCGAAGAATTCATTAACCTAGCTTATCATCCATCCATCAACTGTACTCCATATACCGCTATGTATGAAAAAAGACCCCCCCCCCCCCCCGAGAAAACCAAGAATTAATCAATTTTCCTGAATCACAAAGATATGAATTTTCTATTAAATAAAGTTTTATAATAAAGTACTAGACAATCTTGAAAAACGTAAAAACCAGTATAAGAAAAATGAAGATAAGATAATACAATATGAAGTAGGGGATAAGGTAGTGCTAAGAAATAGAGAACTACCTAAAGCATTGGAGGGAATCACTAAGAAACTATTGTTATTGTACGTAGGACCATACATGGTAACCAAAAACAATCATAGTAATACATATGAACTTGCGGATCCTATTACGAAAAAAACTAAGGGTACTCATAACCAAGCATCACTTAAAAAATATTATGAAGAAAACATCAAAATTCTAAATTAAGTAAGATCAACTTACATGAATTATTTGAAATGACTATTATATAAAAAACGAATTTGATAACAAAAAATACCACCAAATTCTAAAAAATTAAGAACAATTTACAGCATACTCTAGGAAAAATATTATGAAGAATGAAACATAACATAAGAAATTATTTCTTCCATACCAAAGATCATGTTCAGAAATAATTACTTCTGAAGGAGGGCAATTATGTAACGACACCAAAATTCTAAAAGAAATAAGCGCATCTTATTAAATCAAGCATAAATATACATATAGTAATATAATAATAATAATAATGGGGTGCAATATTAATGACAATAGGCCTACGAGAAATTTAATAAACTAATTAGAAAATGAACTTGCTGAAGAAGAGTTGCAGTATAAAAACAGATCGAATAATAGAAGGATAATTAAAAATACTATATTACAAGAGGTATTGAATAACAAAGGTGAATGACATTAAGGCTAATAAATCATTGAACTCTGAAGTGAAGTTATATAAAAGAGAAAGAAATCTACTTAAGAAATATACCAACAGTAATATTGAATATAATAAATAAATGGAGTTATTGGAAGGCAATGTAGAATAAGAAAAAATATTCAGAAGATAAAAGATTCCAATGATGTGTATAATGATAAGATTTATAATTATTTTATTTATAGAGTGAGAAAGCTAAGGCGCCACTTTAGAATTATTTTATGGGCAACAGCCAAAGTGCACTGTACCAGGTATGTGAATGTTCGGATAAGCAATTGGACGTAAAAGGGCCACTCAACGCCGATATTCATTCATAATACCATATTAATATAGGGGGAATCATTTACCATTAGTATGGAATCAATGTGAATAAAAGAATGGAATATATAAATAAAATATACAATGAACTACGAGAAAACTCAAGAACTACAATTCGTTAAAACCACCAATACTAATAAATAAACTCCAGAGATGAAGAAGAAAATAATTACTATCGATAAGAAAGGTAGGTTTCAATTTGCCTATAATAATGAAGAATTTGTTTAATAAATGTCAATCTTATCACCAAGCAATATTAATACCATAATATCATACACTTCAACTGTTGAAGACATCAGCAAGCAATAACAACAAGTTATCTAAATAAATCGAAATCAAAATAATTTGAAGGAAGAAACAATAATAAATAAAAGTGTGAACCTATTTACAAACCAAAAGTCCTACAACTGACATTACTATGACAGGTTACTATACTATATAGACAGTACCTGTGACGATTTCATTAATAAAAATATGTTAATTAATTAAATTGTTAATGTATAAGCTGAGAAATTTTAAATTTTTAATAAAATCTCACATTTTAAACTAAATCTTATTGCTATCATTAAATAATAATAATATTTAATAAAAAGTCTAATAATAAAATAAAAGGGAATACAATTGTACAGAAAGGGTAAAGCTTGTTAATTAATCCTGCATATACAGGCACTGACCAGAATTAACTTGTTTTCTGACCCCTAAACAAACTAAATATTATTGTAAATTTGTTATTATTTAAATAATTAAATACGACCACTGTAATGTACTTTGATAACGTCTGTAACTAAGAATATCTCGATTTAATTATTTAATCAAACTTTAGTCCTTTAATTAAATTAGAAACATGGAACTACTTTTATGTTGACTAGTAATTGTCGCAAGATTACTACTCTCCCCCCCCTAACTATTTTTGCCCACTTGCAATGGAGCGCTCACGCCGTAAGCTGCGTACAGCGTTGTTTCGCGATGCGTGTATAATTATGTGAATGGTTGGTTCAATGAATATTTAAATAACTAAATTTGTGCGGCGATGACATCTCTCTCTCAATGAATAAATAACAAACTATGTAATTCATACATTACTACAAACATGAAGGTGATATTCAACTAATAAATAATCATGTGAAGTGTATTACTGTGAAACAAACTTACTTTTAAGACTTTAAAAGACAGACATTATATGTAACATGTAGTCTGTAATCTAATAACACTGGTTATAGCAAAAGAGTAAATGTTTAAACTAAAAGTATTCTTGTTTTGAAAGATTAATAAAGTCCATTCTTCAAATGGCTCAATTTTCAATATTGTATATGGCAAGGTGACCATTATTAACTTAATATATATTCAATCCCGGATCCGTGGAATAAATTAAATAGATGTACATCATATTTTGAGGGCCCTTATGAAAGAGTAATATATATAATTATACTGTAAACTATATATGTGGAGAACTTTAAATAGAGAACTTTATCTCATAATGTAATAAAGAGATGTCATCTGAGTACCGAGTAAACTGAGTGCATAAATCAACAGTCTCCCCTTCCCAATATCCTGATATAAGAATTGTTTTATTTGTTGTGATTAATTTTCAGCTCGTCACAACGAAAGGCAGCCTGTATAATTGGCATAACCAATTAACGCGGGTTCCCTACGTTATAACACAAGTTTAGATGTTATAAATTGCGCCACTTTGCTAATTAATTTGCTAATTTGCTTAAGAGAAAAGAAAGAAGTAATTGTGTCCCGATATCCCACACACACAAGCTGTTGATCTATTCACTCATGTATTTTAATATGTGTCCGAATTTTAAATAAAATAAAAATAATAATTGTTATTATAGTAAAATAGTATAGGTAACTTTATTTGTATAACATATTGTCCCATGTAAACAAAACCATGTAGGTGCTTGTCTAAAAGTTTCATTCATCAACGTGTCAATTTGACGACAAACTCGGACATGTAAATTTCCTGTTGCCGACTGTTTAAAACTGTCATAGTTGCTCTCCCTCAAGTTAAGTTAGACAATACGCCACCCTCTTTGTTTGGTCTATTGTTAATAGAAGCGTGTCTGTTCCTGTGTTTAGTAACCGAAGATTCCCCCTTTTGTCGTACGCATATTCGAGCCTGTGTGAAATTTCTCTCTCTCTCTCTCTCTCTCTCTCTCTCTCACAATGTAAAATGATAAAGGTTGTCATAACATTTTAAGTGTTTATTTAAAAAAAAAAAAAAAGTGTAAGAATACGATTGATTTATATTTTTATATTTTTTGTAAAAAAAAAAAAAAAAAAAAGGAAGCGTTGTATAGCATTTAATGCAAATAGTAGAATAATTAGTTATAGCCACTCACGTTACGAAAATGGCTGAATTTAATCCTGATCTATTATTAAAAGATGAGCTATGCTACGAAGCACTTTTACGAGGTCTAAAACACGTGAATGTAACCGTGTCGGAATTACGAAAATCATTACGCCAAACCGGATCAGATATACCCTCGCAGTTAGATAGATTGCGTGAACTCGATTATGACGGCGAACGAGAAACCTGTTATGCGAAATATAGGGAACTGATGGTATTATCTCAGAACCTTCAGGACAAAAAATCACCTACTGAAATTTTGCGCGTTACGCAACGTATAGAACATTTAACCCGCCGGTTGAATAATTTATTAAGCTGGCCCGACATCACCGTAATCCCCGCCGATGTGCAGAAATTTGCGGATGAGGCATTAAGCCAATTACCCATAATTATCAACGACTTACGACGAAAGTCTGACTCATCGAGAATGGAGGAAATTGAGCACTACTTACAAAAATTATATATTTCCCCAGTTCAATCCCCTACTTTAGAACACCCTCTCTCCACCTTGAACCACGAATCACCCACCGTATCGAAGATACAACAGACTCATGAACAAATACCTAGTAGAGAATTAAATACCCTAACTATGTCAGAACCCCCACCGCCTAATGTTCAGCATACTCGCACTAGTAAATATGCTATTACAAATCCTAATGCAACTACCAATCCTTCGAAAAGTATACCAAACGTATATTTTAATGTAGACCTCTACGGAAAGATTTCCCACCCAGTAGAGAAAATAATTAATGAAATTCCTTACACCGACGGCTTAAGTATCACGATTCTATTGACTTTTATCAGATACCTACTGCAAATAAAAGATCTACAACAATTGAGCGATTGGCAAATACTGCAGGTTATCCTACCCAAATGTAAACCACCTTTGCGAGATCGTGTGCTAGAATCATTAAACTCGACTCTTCCAGTAGAAGAACTTCATACTACTATAATCAAATATTTTATCCCCACGGGAATTTATGAGGAGATCAAAAGAAATACCGTACTTCGAGTACAAGGAGCCCATGAAAGACTGGCCCACTATATTGCAGACATCAGAGAATCTTCACGTCTACTGCAAGTCGACTGGACTGAAAAACAATTGGTCGATACTATCTTGGTAGGCTTGTCTCCTGAAGAACGCTCCCGTTTAGCACTAATAAGTAGACCCCTCACTTTTGCTGACCTTGAACAATGTAGTGTTCACTCGTCAAATGTGTGGTACGCAGATCAGCACAGACATGCACCGGTATCCACAACACCACATAGAAAGGAAACGCAAGCCCTAGTCTGTCTCAGATGCAAGAAGTCTACGAGAACGACGACCATTTCGGCGACCAACCTATGTTCATGGCCATGGTAAGTCCAAGGAGCCTCCACCTCGACACGAAACCAGTGAGACCCCGCGTAAAGAATATATATGCTATAACTGCGGAAAACCTGGACACCTCAGTAGAAACTGTAAACGGAAACAGTACAATCAGAAAACTCATTATCCAAAAAACATGTAAGGCAGGGAGATCCGAAACCCTGTGTTTTCCGCAGCATCGTGAAAGCAGGTAAACCCCTGAGAGACCACCAATTAAAACAAAATACTAATAAAAATAACAAAAGAAAATTAGACCCCTATGTTAGAAAATTTATCGATAAATGTAACTCTATTAGTAAATGTGATTTCAATAAGTGTGAATTACCGTATATACAAGTTGACCTTGGTGTTACATCCACCCTCGGATTAATTGATTCCGGATCAACGCGAAGTTTAATTAGTCAAGAGCTAGCCAATAAATTATTTAAACACAATTTAGTTAAATGCAGTCAATCAGTAAATATTAGATGCGCTACAGCTAATAAGCAAAACTTAATGATAAAACTTATCATCACGTTTAAAGTAAAAATTAAAAATCTAACGTGGTATTTTCCAATGTTGGTATGCGACGAATTAGGACCCGAGTTAATATTGGGAGCTGATTTTATCAGTAAAACAGGAATAATTCTAGACATTCACGATAAGATGTTTTACTTTGGATTCGATCGTTCACGGAAATATAACTTGCATGATAATGCAAATAACAGAGAAAGTACTAGCACCACTTCTACACATATAAAGCATCACGAATCTGAATTAGGTCATCTGGAAAGTAAAGATAGACGGAACATACAGACTTTAATAAAACAATTCTCCAACGTCCTCACCCCAAAGTTAGGACTGACGGACCTGATAGAGTACAAAATAAATTTGAGCGACAATAAAGTAATTCGTTTAGCCCCATACAAATTATCACCTCCAAAAATGGAAGTAATGAGGAACCAAATTAATAAGTTGTTAGAACAAGGAGTCATCGAACCCTCTACGTCATCTTATTCATCACCCGCGTTTTTAGTACCCAAAAGTAACGACAAACATAGATTAGTTGTGGACTACAGGCAACTAAATAAACAGATAGAATTTGAATCTATACCACTTCCCGACATCCACAGTGCTTTTCATTATTTTACGAAAGCAAAAATTTTTACCATTATGGATTTAAATCAGGCATTTCACCAGATACCCCTCTCACAAGAATCAAAACGTCTTACCGCATTTGCCGTCCCTTTCAACCTGTACCAATTTACGAGGGTACCCTTTGGTATATCCCAAGGTAGGTGTTTGAGTGTATTGAGTCAGAGAGAGAGCTTGGAGAAAATACAGTTTCACAAGGGGTGCAGGGGTTAGAATTTTCTTTTGATGTTGTGTTAGGGGGTGAAGTCAAGTCTTCACGTATTTTTAATAAGGACGAGAGTTCCTTAAATTTATATTTGGGAGACGAAAGGTCTACAAATAGAGTTCCTTGGTGTTTTTGTGTACCTCTTAAGTGGTACAGTAATTTTGAGTTAATGACCCCTGGATATTTGGAGAGAGAGAGAGAGAGAGAGTAACTTGGTGTTATGGTGAGAAATATATTAAGAGAGAAAGTGTAGAGAAGTATTGTGAGAGATATGGTGAGAGTAAGAGAGTAATAGAAATTTTTAAAGTAAATAGAAAGTACAGAGAATTAGTAGAAAGGTTAGGAATAGAGATGGTGGATGAAAATAATGAATACTTACCTTGTAGTAACAGTGAAACTGAAATAATAAGAGGTGATGATAATAATGGTATCAAGTACTTACCTGTGGTAGTAATGGATGTAGCAGGAGATAATTACGATAATAACAAGATTATAACATATGATCTTACTGATGTAGACAGAACCATACTCGATCGTGACTTGATATATGATATTGAAATTGTGAATGAATATGAAATGTTTGATAATTATTATGATTATAACGTTTCTAATAATAAAATTTATTCACTAAAAAATAAGATAAATAGACCTAAGATTAGGATGTTATTCAACGATGGAGGATAGATTGTTTTTATTGTGTCATGAACATTTAATATATGTGAAAAGTGGTTTTGAATTGGACTGCATATGGACTGATTTTGATTAATGACAAAATAATGAGTTTGGACTGTATATTTTTCATTGTTTTTTTATGTGTTAATATCAGTGTATTTATGTATTCTGATGTTGTGTATTACAGGTAACTTTTATATATTTATGTACACCATGTATGTAACTGCAAGTTTAATTGTTTTAATAATTAATAACAATGAACATGTTTTGTTTAACTAATAGTGAACATTTTAAACAATTGAATAGTAATTACTGAATTAAAATGGTACAAAAGAAAGTTGTACTAACTTTGTAACTGAAGTTGTAAATTATTAATTGTAATAGAAGAAAGTTTCTAATGTTAAATTATTATTTAATTTGTAATGAGGTAATTCCTAACGAATAATAATAAATGATTAAGTAAGAATATATATTTGAAAAGTGAGATGTACTGTTATGAGTAGGTGAGAGATAAATTTTATAATGCAATTGTCAATGATTACAGTAAGGTAGAATGTTGAAAAAGGGAATAGAGCCTGGGTATAGATAAAAGCATGTGAATTATTTAATTGAAGTTAATGGGAGTTAGATAGTAAAGAATTTTAAAGAAAATAATACAAAGAGAGTATTAGATATTTAGGGACACAGTAGTTAGTGATTATTTGTAGAGGTGAGTAAAGTAAAGGTTAAACATATATTGTTGCTGATGATATTTTGTAGTGGGGGTGAGGTGATAAGGAGTAGCCAACGTATAGCGTTGTGGCAGGTAATAGCGTAGTTTTAGGGAGTGTTTGCCGAATTTTTTGGAAGGGCAAAATATTATGAATGTATATAGCCATGTAGGGAACACCCATCTCTGTACAAAGACGCGCGGTGCTATAGGATTTATCGTCGGAATGTAATTAGTGAAAGGTGTTTATAATTGAGATATTGGTGTCATGAAAGGTAAATTTGGTTGTCAGTTAGAAGAAGGTGAGTAAGATTATAATTAGGCAAAGCATAGTGAATATAGGAGTCACCCAGACTAAACAATGATGAGAATGTGAAAGGTTAGGTAGTTAGGTAGGTAGAAAATTCAGAGTAGAAAGGTAATAAGAAATGAATAATGAAATAATAATAATAATAATATAATATGAATATTAATAATAAATAATTGATGGCTAATTAATGAAAGATTAGAATTAATTAATTAATTACTTGAAATTGTAATTTTTCATAATTTAAATTGCAAGTTTAAATAGATAGAATGTGTAAATTCTAATCAAGATTAAATGTGAATTGACTATTTTAATGTATTAATGTATCAATAGGTATTATTATGTATCATGTATTATGTTATGAAATTTTAACATGATGTATAGGAAATAGTGTGTGTGGAGGAGAAAAAGGGGTAAATATTGTTAACAGCGCCAATTATTAACTGTTAATAATAATAAAAATAATAATATTAATTTCAATAAGGTTTTATTAATTATTTTTTCTATAACATGTTTTATCCATGTTGGAATATTTGGGAGATTTGAGTAATATTGGGAGATCTATATGGGGATTTCCATGTTTTATTTAAATATTTGTTTCTTTTATAATTACATTAATTATGAAACAGAAAGAGTTAATTATTATCGATGGGAATCGAAACAATTTTTACAATTCAGAGTAGTCCACGAAGAGAATGGCAATTCTATGTAATTCTTGTATTTTACATTTTTTGTATTTATATTTGTATTTCAAGCAAACCCAGTGCTTATTAACACAAACCAGCACATAGCTAAGGGGAACCAGATCAGTTAAGGATAGAGTAATATACCAAGCCACTATTTTGACGTTTTAATTTATTGTTTCAGTGTTTGGTGATGTTATGACGGCGGTCCTGAGCTGGCCAGAGCGTCAGAGCAGGAGCGTTACGCGCCTGATTGGCCTTATGGTGTTGGGATCTCGAAGGAGAAGTCCAGTAAGGTCATGCAGGTTCTGTCATCGTCATCAGACCACGGGTGAGTTATTGATTTTCTTTTTATAAATTGTAAGGGGGTTGTGGCGACATATCCTGGCTGATCCCTTTAGGAAGTACGAATGGGTCAATGAAAGTTTTTATGCTTCGGCACAAAATCTTTCATTGAGGGGTTTTGTGATGGTACAATTCTGGTACAATACTAAATTTATAAAAACATGGTACAAAAGACCATAATTATTGTATTTATTTATTGTAACAATTATTTGGTAATAATTATTTAAATATTTCATAATCCCTGTAAAGTTTTGGTGAGTGGACTATATGATTATTTTATAAAACGCAGATGGGAATTCACAGGATTCCGACCGTTTTCATTGCAAAACGGCAAACACCGCAAAAATCGTATGTCACATATAGCGATAACGTGACGAGCCCTGATGACGTCAGTGGAAGGAATGCAATTTTCTGTAAACAACTCGAGGCTGTAAACAACGAACAAAAGCCTGGTGACGTAGTTTTTGCCCCACCTACGCAATGTTAAACAAAGACTGTGTCATTTCCTTCTGGATTGTGAACGCAGCCGGCCAGCAAGAGTTTCACTAAGTGTGAATTTTAACTTTTACACCACCAAAAGTGGTTAACAACAAAAGTGTTTTAATAACAGTGACACCTTACCATTCGGTAAGGTGTAATCAGCTAAGATGTGACCGGTAGCATAATCAGCGAACTCGCGGTGTGCGATGTTCTACCGGAAAAACAACCGCAGCTAAGTATTAGCTGTCGGATATTTTGGTGAGATCGTTCCAATATTTTTCAATATATTATTGAAGTAAATCAACATCATAAAAAAAAATGACCGATTCAAAATTTATTCAATAATGAGCTCATAAAATATAATTGTACCAGAGAATGAATGAGAGAGAGTGACCTAAATATTTTAAGTGCTGGGTTGTGCAGATATTGTTTAGTATATTATACTATATTTCATTATGTTTATTATATTTACAATGTTTATTTCTTATTAATGTTTACAAAATAAATGGGACTACACCCCGAGGCATAGTAACGTGCGTGTTTGGCACATAGTTCAGTAGAATCATTTTCATATGTAAGTAGAGTCTTTTTGATAATAAATGTCATTGGTAAAAAATACAAGTACGAGTGAGTTATTTCAGGTATATTTCGCAATTACTGGTTCGTTTAACACGATTTCTGGACCGCAAGGTAAGCCTAATATCATATGTTGGTAATTTCCATCATGGCGCCCGATAATTCTACGTTTATTAGTAAATTAGTTAATTTTATGTGACACAAATTTAGTAGCTTCACAGTCTGATTTAGAAATGTTACTTCAAGATATCAAAATTCATCAACAATCAGATCCAAAATTAAGGCACATCAAGGAACGATTGGAGGAACCAAATGACAGCGTAAATAAATTTTATTGTATGTACGACGGAATATTGTTTATAAAAAATACTTTAAACCAAGATGATTGGAAGGTGATCATACCTAAACCTATCGAGAAAGAGTTAATTATGGATTATCACTTAAGATATGGCCATATGGGGGCAAGAAAAGTTGTCAAAACGTTAGAGGGGAGCAGACGTCAAAACGTAAGCTGTTCCCGCGTAGTGGAGGCAGATACCAATATAATTACATTATCATTATTATGGACCATTTCACCAAATTTATTAAACTATATCCGATTAACCGGGCAACCACTCAAAAAATCCTTGAAATATTGTTTACAAAATACATTCCAGAAGTAGGAGTACCCAATACTATTATTACAGATCATGGTACACAATTTCGTGGCAAAAGGTGGAAGAATACTTTATTAGAGCTAGGAATTAAGACATACAAAACTTCGGTATATCACCCAAGTAGCAACCCAGCCGAAAGGGTATCGAGAGAAGTTGGTAGGATACTAAGGACATATTGCCACGACCAACAACGAAAATGGCAAGAATACCTGTCTGCTACCGAAGAATTCATTAACCTAGCTTATCATCCATCCATCAACTGTACTCCATATACCGCTATGTATGAAAAAAGACCCCCCCCCCTGAGAAATCCAAGAATTAATCAATTTTCCTGAATCACAAAGATATGAATTTTCTATAAAATAAAGTTTTATAATAAAGTACTAGACAATCTTGAAAAACGTAAAAACCAGTATAAGAAAAATGAAGATAAGATAATACAATATGAAGTAGGGGATAAGGTAGTGCTAAGAAATAGAGAACTACCTAAAGCATTGGAGGGAATCACTAAGAAACTATTGTTATTGTACGTAGGACCATACATGGTAACCAAAAACAATCATAATAATACATATGAACTAGCGGATCCTATTACGAAAAAAACTAAGGGTACTCATAACCAAGCATCACTTAAAAAATATTATGAAGAAACCATCAAAATTCTAAATTAAGTAAGATCAACTTACATGAATTATTTGAAATGACTATTATATATAACATCAAAATCCTAAATTAAGTAAGATCAACTTACATGAATTATTTGAAATAACTATTATATAAAAAACGAATTTAATAACAAAAAATACCACCAAATTCTGAAAAATTAAGAACAATTTACAGCATACTCTAGGAAAAATATTATGAAGAATGAAACATAACATAAGAAATTATTTCTTCCATACCAAAGATCATGTTCAGAAATAATTACTTCTGAAGGAGGGCAATTATGTAACGACACCAAAATTCTAAAAGAAATAAGCGCATCTTATTAAATCAAGCATAAATATACATATAGTAATATAATAATAATAATGGGGTGCAATATTAATGACAATAGGCCTACGAGAAATTTAATAAACTAATTAGAAAATGAACTTGCTGAAGAAGAGTTGCAGTATAAAAACAGATAGAATAATAGAAGGATAATTAAAAATACTATATTACAAGAGGTATTGAATAACAAAGGTGAATGACATTAAGGCTAATAAATCATTGAACTCTGAAGTGAAGTTATATAAAAGAGAAAGAAATCTACTTAAGAAATATACCAACAGTAATATTGAATATAATAAATAAATGGAGTTATTGGAAGGCAATGTAGAATAAGAAAATATTCAGAAGATAAAAGATTCCAATGATGTGTATAATGATAAGATTTATAATTATTTTATTTATAGAGTGAGAAAGCTAAGGCGCCACTTTAGAATTATTTTATGGGCAACAGCCAAAGTGCACTGTACCAGGTATGTGAATGTTCGGATGAGCAATTGGACGTAAAAGGGCCACTCAACGCCGATATTCATTCATAATACCATATTAATATAGGGGGAATCGTTTAACATTAGTATGGAATCAATGTGAATAAAAGAATGGAATATATAAATAAAATATACAATGAACTAAGAGAAAACTCAAGAACTACAATTCGTTAAAACCACCAATACTAATAAATAAACTCCAGAGATGAAGAAGAAAATAATTACTATCGATAAGGAAGGTAGGTTTCAATTTGCCTATAATAATGAAGAATTTGTTTAATAAATGTCAATCTTATCACCAAGCAATATTAATACCATAATATCATACACTTCAACTGTTGAAGACATCAGCAAGCAATAACAAGTTATCTAAATAAATCGAAATCAAAATAATTTGAAGGAAGAAACAATAATAAATAAAAGTGTGAACCTATTTACAAACCAAAAGTCCTACAACTGACATTACTATGACAGATTACTATACTATATAGACAGTACCTGTGACGATTTCATTAATAAAAATATGTTAATTAATTAAATTGTTAATGTATAAGCTGAGAAATTTTAAATTTTTAATAAAATCTCACATTTTAAACTAAATCTTATTGCTATCATTAAATAATAATAATATTTAATAAAAAGTCTAATAATAAAATAAAAGGGAATACAGTTGTACAGAAAGGGTAAAGCTTGTTAATTAATCCTGCATATACAGGCACTGACCAAAATTAACTTGTTTTCTGACCCCTAAACAAACTAAATATTACTGTAAATTTGTTATTATTTAAATAATTAAATAAGACCACTGTAATGTACTTTGATAACGTCTGTAACTAAGAATATCTCGATTTAATTATTTAATCAAACTTTAGTCCTTTAATTAAATTAGAAACATGGAACTACTTTTATGTTGACTAGTAATTGTCGCGAGATTACTACCCTCCCCCCCCTAACTATTTTTGCCCACTTGCAATGGAGCGCTCACGCCGTAAGCTGCGTACAGCGTTGTTTCGCGACGCGTGTATAATTATGTGAATGGTTGGTTCAATGAATATTTAAATAACTAAATTTGTGCGGCGATGACATCTCTCTCTCAATGAATAAATAACAAACTATGTAATTCATACATTACTACAAACATGAAGGTGATATTCAACTAATAAATAATCATGTGAAGTGTATTACTGTGAAACAAACTTTCTATTTATTTATTATAACTACAAGAATTACAACAGTCGTCTAAGATGAGAGTATCCTACAAGAATTACTACAGTCGCCTAAGATGAGAGTACTTCACCCCGAATGATATAACAGACTTCAGGAACTTCACCGTCACCGGATACTAAGGCAACGACAGACCTTCAGGAAACACACCCAGCACCAAAGAACCAATTCTGCAGCAAATACTGAAAACCAGGTGACATGGAGGCTTGTCTTCCATGGTTATGAGTTACTAAAATTATAACCCACAAAAGACTATTTAACTCACCACTTTTAAGACTTTAAAAGACAGACATTATATGTAACATGTAGTCTGTAATCTAATAACACTGGTTATAGCAAAAGAGTAAATGTTTAAACTAAAAGTATTCTTGTTTTGAAAGATTAATAAAGTCCATTCTTCAAATGGCTCAATTTTCAATATTGTATATGGCAAGGTGACCATTATTAACTTAATATATATTCAATCCCGGATCCGTGGAATAAATTAAATAGATGTACATCATACTTTGAGGGCCCTTATGAAAGAGTAATATATATAATTATACTGTAAACTATATATGTGGAGAACTTTAAATAGAGAACTTTATCTCATAATGTAATAAAGAGATGTCATCTGAGTACTGAGTAAACTGAGTGCATAAATCAACAGTCTCCCCTTCCCAATATCCTGATATAAGAATTGTTTTATTTGTTGTGATTAATTTTCAGCTCGTCACAACGAAAGGCAGCCTGTATAATTGGCATAACCAATTAACGCGGGTTCCCTACGTTATAACACAAGTTTAGATGTTATATACCCAGTTAGATTTGGAGTAGGCCATTGTAACGGTCCGAATTTATGGGGTATTTTAATTTAATTCATTTCAGGGATTTATGAATGTATTGTGAAAGTTTTATTTCTCATCGGTGACCAAACACATGGTGAATAGAACAGTTGTGTAACAAAGCAGCAACGCAATATTACGTCGCGAAATCAGTTGAGGTATGTAGCCACCTCAAATTTCCAAGAACTCTGTTTGAATGTGACAGCGCGATCACGCATGCGTCAAGTGTGTATACGCTCGGACTGACGCGATTGTGAACCACCAAAATGGTGAAAAGTACTTTTTCTGTTTCATCTACTTGACTGAAACGGCGGATATGAAAACCTAAGTTACCGCCTCCTTAGTGACATCAAACCGGAAGCGACTAAATATCGTCGGCGCATACTACAGAAAAGACCACTATATATCATGCACATGGTCGCTCAACTGCAACAACTCAACTATGAGCGACGACAAAATTCGTTGGCGGTGGACATCAGTTTCCTCCCGCTCGCAAGCGAAGCTTGCGGGAGTTCGTCTCTGATGGTGTCGGCCGACACAGAGCCAAGTGCGCTCTGCTAAGTTTTATCAGTTTTTTTTTTAATCTCAAAAGTGAACTAGCCGTTTTAAAACCAGTGGCAGTGATGCGAGACTAACAACAGAACACCAACACACCAGTTTTTTTTTTTTGTTTCGGGACGACTACAAACTTACAACGGGGCGGCCACGAGGTCAACGGATGAACGCGTTGCCGGCTGGGGTTTTATACAATGTACTAAATTAATAAATCAGGGTAACGGGGGTGTTTTTAAGAATGTGAGAGTGAATGAAAGGCAGGCTGGGCTACCTACAATAGACGTAAGTAATTTAATTTAAGTGTACCATGGTAAGAAGTCTGAAACAAAGTAACAAAATTTGGAAAACCATGTGAAAAAATTTATTGGAAAAAATGAACCTTTAACGTTGCAATATTTTGATAATTAAAAATCATAATTTCTCTTCATGAAATGTGTAGAGTAAGTCATTTCACTAACCTATGAAACACAGGTTTGCGTCTGATGTACGTGTGATCGGATTCCTGGACCCAGAAAGAACTTTGCAGGTAGGTGAAAATAATTTGAATTTTGTATTTTATATATTTAAACTGTAAGTAAACGTCACAATGGCGCCCGTGACAGGAACGAATTTAATAAACTAAATTCCGCACCTACGAAGAGACAAACGTGTGTTTTAGGGTTAGCATAACGAAATAAAAATGCGTCATTTACGCAAAGTTAATATGAGATAGAAAGTACATTACAAAAGTTAGATTAATTAAAATATTTTAAATATCAATTATCAAAAATGGCAGATAATAACGAGATTGTAGTTGAAATGAGCGAGTCGGCTGGTGTGGGGGAACCAGAGGTTCATTCAACCCCAGTAAATCGATCAAAAGAATTCAGCCTAACTGAATCAGCTATAGACGACTCGGACATGCTATCAACTCCAACCTCAAAGAAATGTAATAGCCAATTTGATAACGATATGATGAGTATTATACTGAACCAATTAGAAAAAATGAATAGTAAATTTGATAGTCGTTTTGACAGTAATGACAAAGTTAGATAGACAAAGTAGGGATTTAAATGAGAAATTAGATATACAGAATGACAAATTTGACAGACAAAATAGGGATTTTAATGAGAAATTCGAGGCTCAAAAGAATAGTTTTGATAAATTAAAGAATGAGATCCAAGAAATGCATAAATGTTTTGAAAATAATAATGAAACAATAAGAACTAGTTTGAGTAAATTAGAGCAGAGTAGTGAGCGAATGGGAGTAGTTGGAATGAATCCAAATAAGAATAATACGAATGAAAATTATAATGACAAAGAGTTAACAAATGATAATGATAATGTCAAAAATAATGAACGTAATATTGAGAATAGGGATATAATCGAAAATGTAGTATCTGAGAGTAATGATGAAGTTGTGGAATGTGATAATGAAATGTTAATGTATGCTTATGAGCTAGAGAGAGAGAGAGAAAAGATAGTATAGTGGTAGAATGGGGGCAGAGGGTAAATTTTCCCCTTATTATTTATGATGATGATTTAATGTGTTCACAAGTATTGTTTAAGAAGGGCAAGAGTCCCGTGTTGGTAGAAGATTTGAAGTGTTTATTTTTGTTGTATAATTTTGTACCCTCTGTCTGGAATAATTTTGAGAGTGTGATTTGGTATTATGATGAGAGAGATTTAAGTAGAGAATTGTATGTTAATAAAGAAACAGAATTGTATGAATTGAATAGAGTGTGATGAATGGAAAGTAAGGTTAGAAGGGTGTCTAAGTAATAATGAGTTAATTGATAATACAAAAGTAAATAACCCGATAATGAATACAATTACTGATGGAGACTTAACAGATGTACTTAATGTTGACTTGTTTTATGATTATTTTGGTAAAATGAATGAATTTGGTTTTTATGGTTACAACACACAAAACAGTAATTTGTGGGGTAATAAAATTGAACAGTGTTATATAAAACCAAGATTAATCTATGACGATGGAGGGTAGGACATAAAACAATAAAGGACAGTTATAAATATTTTGTTTTATGGTTTTTGACCTGGCAGATTTGGACAATGAAGTGTGAAAAAATGGAACAGTTAATGACAAAAGTTTGTAAATAAATGTAGTAAATTTATTTGTGTGCATTGTAGAATGTTAAGCTAACAAGTGTGTGTAGAGGGTTGTAATAATAATATTAATATTTTGGCAATTTAAATAAATAACCAGAATTAATTTTGATAACAGTAATTGGCTAATTGTAATTCTGTTGATAGCTATGTAATTTGTATTTTCAGTAATTAATTTAATTAAAACAATTTGATATGTTTTAAATATTTTGATTGATTATTTAAATGTTGTAGAATTAAATTTTTTAATGAATTCAAATTATTTTACGAGATAGGAGTTTGGTAATTAAATGATAAATTGTTTGATAAACTAACATTTGTGTTAAATGTTTCAGAGGTAACGTGAAAGTGTGGTGTATATATTTTGTGTGTCAATTTAAATGGACTGTGAGTATGGAAATTTTATGGTACGAGTCATGTATAATAAAAGATGTTTACAGGTGTAACTCAGATGGAAAAATTTTAATTCAATAATGAGATGATTTGAAATGTTTTATATAATTTGTGTATTTTGAAACCAAGTAGGTAACTAAACCGACTGGCAGGCGGTTAACATAAATTACCAGAATCAGAAAAAGGGGAAACAATGCTGATAGATGTAAGAATTGCTAAAAATATATATTTCATGTGATGTGTATAATTTTGGAGATGTGTTTCATTTTATTAGGAATATCAGCTGATCAGCAATAAAATGTCACTGTTATATTGGTTGTAAATGTTCCAGGTAATTAATGTTTAATGTAATGTTTCAATGTATTACAGATGCTATTTAAAGTAATGAGAAAAGTAATTTGATAAAGTGAGAAATAAAGTAATAATTTGTGAAAGCTGATAAAAGATAAGTTTTGGGTGATAAATATTTTGTGGGACATATAGATCAGTCCAAGTCCAAGTTGAAATTAAAGTTGAAATAGTAGAGATGAAAATAATGTAATGTTGTTGTAAGATAATGTAATAGAATTTGAGAAGTATTGATGGTGACACAGTAGTTGTGGAGAATATATGTAGAGCTTTGAGTGATATATTGATGTTTATAATTAATGATGTTATTTTGTTGTAGTTGAAGTGAGGTAATAAGAGTGAGATTTTGGGGATGGTAATTTTGTAATAGGGGGTAGTGTAATGTGGGAGTCCGCAACAAGAGTTGGGACGGGAAGGGACCGATTTAGTAGGAAGGGGTTGCCTTAGGTAGAATCCAGGAACCAACATAATGGGAAATGAGCTTTTGGGGGGGGGGGAACACGTATCCTAAGCACAAAGGGTTAGAGAGTATTTTTTATATATATTGAGAGAAGGTGGCGATTTGAGTTTAATGGTAAGTTGGGCTTAGAGAGTGTTTTGATAGATATTTTGATAGAGATGGGTGTCATGTTAGTTAAGGTTGGTGAGTATTAGAGTGAGGGGTAGAGATTATAAATGTAGGCCTACCAAACAGTAAATTAAATTGTTATAAGTATTTAAATCACCCAAAGTAATGTAGAATGAGGTGAACACAGAAAGAGATTTATAACAAGAATATAAGATTTTTTAATTAAAACCAGTGACAAATTTGGATAGAATTTGGAAATGTAAAGTTAGAAAGTGTGTATTTTGAATAATTTAAATGTCAATTTGATTATTATTTATAATAATATTTTGTTATCTTAAAAGTTTTATTTTATTATGTTTTGTGTTTTAAGCGAGAATTTTATGGATGGTAAGTGTATTTTCAGACATAATTGGTACATCATGTATGTAGGTCAAGGTTGTGGACTTGACCTAGTTTTGATCAGCTGATAGTGAGGTCATATAAATTAATAGTAAGGAAGTTAATTCAACTTTTGGTTTTGGATCAATTTAAACAAATTTTAAATAATCTCCGTATGAAAAGAAAATCTGTTAAGAAACTTAAATTTTCGAATTTTAAAATTTTAAAATAAAAACAAAGAAAATGATTTTGCGCCTGCCAGATAATGAATATTTTAAAACTTTGATTATTTGATTGTTTGTGTACTAACCATGTTTATTATTATTGATTTATTTTATTGAACTGTAGGGTTAGACTCTAGGTGTAATCACATGTTAGGTTAAGGATGTTCTTAATTGTAAGAAATGTTTAAATCGATTTATTTGAAATAACAGAAAAAACCAATGAAGAGAATAATTTAAAATATATACAAAATTTGTGATTTGATTCTAAATGGAAACAACCAGTGAGTCGTAATTTAAACAAATTTTAAAGAATTTTTCAATTTATAATATGTAATGTGAGTGTGTGTGAGCCCAGTATCTGCTAAAGGCAGCCCAGCTTGCATATAAGGGGAAACATATCGGTGGAGGATCTGGCATAATCTGAGCCAGGGATTGAAGATTTTTGGGGTCGCATGATAGAAGGCGAGGTGCGCTGTGGAGCGTGTCTGTTCGATTTTTCGGTGTTGGGATCTCGCACAGAGAAGTCCAGTGATCTCGTTCAGATGAGTCCATGGTCGCCGAGCCAAGGGGTCCTGTACCCATGAAGTGTAAGAACAGAAGGGGTTGTTGGCACCAGTTTCCTCACCGGTCCTCTTAGGGGTTTTATCAATGAGATTTCTTCTGTTTTGACAGAAGATTTCTCATTGAGGGGGTATTGTAACGGTCCGAATTTATGTGGTATTTTAATTTATTTCATTTCAGGGATTTATGAATGTATTGTGAAAGTTTTATTTCTTATCGGTGACCAAACACATGGTGAATAGAACAGTTGTGTAACAAAGCAGCAACGCAATATTACGTCGCGAAATCAGTTGAGGTATGTAGCCACCTCAAATTTCCAAGAACTCTTGTTTGAATGTGACAGCGCGCACGCACGCGTCAAGTGAGTATACGCTCGGACTGACGCAATTGTGAACCACCAAAATGGTGAAAAGTACTTTTTCTGTTTCATCTACTTGACTGAAACGGCGGATATGAAAACCTAAGTTACCGCCTCCTTAGTGACATCAAACCGGAAGCGACTAAATATCGTCGGCGCATACTACAGAAAAGACCACTATATATCATGCACATGGTCGCTCAACTGCAACAACTCAACTATGAGCGACGACAAAATTCGTTGGCGGTGGACATCAGTTTCCTCCCGCTCGCAAGCGAAGCTTGTGGGAGTTCGTCTCTGATGGTGTCGGCCGACACAGAGCCAAGTGCGCTCTGCTAAGTTTTATCAGTTTTTTTTTAATCTCAAAAGTGAACTAGCCATTTTAAAACCAGTGGCAGTGATGCGAGACTAACAACAGAACACCAACACACCAGTTTTTTTTTTGTTTCGGGACGACTACAAACTTACAACGGGGCGGCCACGAGGTCAACGGATGAACGCGTTTGCCGGCTGGGGTTTTATACAATGTACTAAATTAATAAATCAGGGTAACGGGGGTGTTTTTAAGAATGTGAGAGTGAATGAAAGGCAGGCTGGGCTACCTACAATAGACGTAAGTAATTTAATTTAAGTGTACCATGGTAAGAAGTCTGAAACAAAGTAACAAAATTTGGAAAACCATGTGAGAAAATTTATTGGAAAAAATGAACCTTTAACGTTGCAATATTTTGATAATTAAAAATCATAATTTCTCTTCATGAAATGTGAAGAGTAAGTCATTTCACTAACCTATGAAACACAGGTTTGCGTCTGATGTACGTGTGATCGGATTCCTGTACCCAGAAAGAACTTTGCAGGTAGGAGAAAATAATTTGAATTTTGTATTTTATATATTTAAACTGTAAGTAAACATCACAAATAAATGTCACAAACAAATAAATAATGATAACAAATTTAATGAATAATGAATGAATCAAATGGAAAGTCATATAAAGTACAATACAAATTTAGAAGTAAATGTAAAATGTAATTAAGATGTGCTACAAATGTAATATAAGACAAGTGTAATTAATTGGTAAGAGTATGTGAGATACAGTGGTAGTCAATTAAGAATAACTGTGACTGGATAGTAATTATAAACAATTATTTAATGAAATGAATTACTAATCCATAGTAGCAGAAGATACTGGCATTAACATTTAGTTTTTTTTTTTATTAGTGTTGAGTTATATAAGTTTAATAGATATTAATCACACAGACAATGGTTTAAAAGTGTGCATTCAGTTAAGCCCTAAAGGGAATTATAGTAATTAAAATATAATTGTTAATTAATAGTTTGTTTATATTTAAAGAAATTAATTAATATAAAACAAGTATAAGCAGGATCGATTATGAGTCTTCCACAATATAAAAATATAATCAGTCAACATAGGCCTAGATGATTATATTCAGTAAAGAATAAATTATTCAAAAATATTTGTCAAATTACAAATAACTATAATATGTGATATTAAAATTGTTCATAGTTTTGTCAGATAAAATAATATGTAAATTGTATTAAGTATTATGATGTAATAACTAAAAAGCAACTTGTATGTAGAAGGTAAAATAATGTATTATATAAAAATAATATCCTATGACAACTAAATCTCAATTTGAACAGTATGACCAGAGTATTTATGTGTATTGAGGAAACAAGAAGAGAGAAAAAGAATGTTGTTGATTATTATTAAAAAATAATAAGCCAAGAAGGAGAGTTGAGTGTAAATTGTGAAAACAAGCTAAATATTTATACAAGAAACATATGAATATTATTAAAAAATAATATAATAGAAGGTAAAAAAAACCTTATATCAAACTATAACAGAAATAAGATTCAAGTAATTAAAGAAACAGCTTAACAAACCAGCTTTTAAATCTTACTGATGACACAAACAGAAGAACAACTACAATTGGATTGAATTAATAACAAGACACCGGACTTCAATCACAATATTCCAACAGAAGGCTTCGGACCACGAAAGTGACAAGATAAACATTTATTGATAACCAAAAGAAGTGGATTCCTTCATTTGGACAACATAAACAAACTGATATTGGAAATTTTTCATCACTGAGACCAGGAGGCTGTGTGAATCCAAACTGAACATAAACATTGTGTAACGTATATATATTATTATAATTAATACTCAATTTATATTATTCATTATTATTATTGTTTGTAATGTAATGTACTTTCTATACTTGTTTTTCCTTTATAATTACTGAACCTTTATATCAGCCAAAAGAACCTAAAAATAATATAAACAAAAAGAATAGAATCGATCCTGAGATTTATAAATTATATTAATAGTTACACTAAATAGACTATAGCAATTTTTTTGAATAAAATTACAATATTAGTATTATTATTACCAGATACTATTCCATGTGTTTTATTTATGTAGAAATAGAATTAAAAAGCGTTGTAAATTGACACATCCAAAGTGAGGCATAAAGAACCTGTAATTCCTGAAGGGTGATAGATTGGCGAACACAGCAGTGGGGAATAATCCCATGTAGTTACAAATTGGCGCTCACAACAATGGGGCTTTAGAAGATATTGATAAGGAACAAATACGTGTAGTTACAATATCTATAGGGCTGTATACAGTGAAACCTCCATTTAACCCATCCACATAAATGCTATCCTGTATTTAACGCTCACTTTGTGAATGTCTGACAAAAACCCCACATGAACAATGTTACAAAGTCTCCAATACAACGTTCTACTGGAGCACAATTTTAGCACAACCCCCATTTAGCACTATTTTTGAGACTATGTGTTTCAAGGTTGAATACCAATGCATTGAAATTTGTCAGCATGCAAGTTCTATTTATTATTTATCTTTGCACCATTATGAGTGAACAGTACTCTAGTCGGATACTGTTAGTCAGGTAAAGAAAACTCAAACCTTGGCTAAAAATAAACTCAGAACTCGTTCTTATCGAATCTATGATAAAGTTCTAGGCACTTTCTATACCCCACCCATATTTGGTACCTCATTGAAACTGTTTCAAACAGTGGTTGTGGTAAAAGCAATATGATATATTTTGACTTGGCGGAACCAATCTTTAGTTGAAGTTCGTTGATTTACACAGGTCAGATTTCATAAATTAAGTTTAGAATATTATTTAATTATTTAGCAATGATAGTTATTGTTTGCAATGTACAATACTTTGGTGGATACTAGAAACTGCAAAGGTGTTATTTTACGTAGCTGACACTGGATAAATATTCCATTGCATAAATAATTCCATAAGCACTTATTACAAAAAAGCCTGTCACTCTTACAGGTTAACAATTACCTATTAAAATACCTCCAAATAATGTTAAATTGTGGCCTAAAAATGATTTTTACCTATATTTTACAAATTAAATGTTACATTGTCTAAGATTATGTATTTTATAATAAACATTTTATTACATAATTTTATATTGTTTCATTAGTGTATCAAATTCAGGCAGGTTATTTTAGCCCTGGTTCTGCCAAAAGAAAAAAAAAGATACTATATTTACGAGCCAGTAGACTTGTATTCCTAAATATAAATGCACACTTTACTAATGATTTCCTCTAAAAAAACATTAGTTGATTCAATGAAACCAGAAAACTGCCAAAGCTTGGAATTCTTTGCAATACAACCAATCAACATGAAACTTTTTGTATGTCCTGCTCAGCATGTGGCTGGCTCCACTCCCTGGGTTGCTATAGGTCACTGCCCAGCAGAAGTTCACTCAGTCTAATGCCAGTGGTGCCATTCGCAAAATTGCACAGCGTGAACAGGACTGTTAGCAAGCATTTGTCCTAGTCACTGTGGTCATCACAGTTGTGAAGCTGGATATGCGGGGCCTCCTTTATTTCGCTGTTGTGCTACTCACTCAGGTTTGTCCTGGGATGGTAGTTGGCTGTGCTATACAGTTGTATATACAGCTTATTGCACATCTGCTTCCATATGTGCGTGTGAGTGGCTTCCCATTGTGCGTTAGCAACGCCTCTGTATAGCCCCCGTGAGTAGCTACATCTTCCTACAGGTGGTGGATAACTGTGTTCAGTGACCACCTTCTGCACTGCCTTCGCTTCCATTCATCTCGATATCATGTCCATGACCACAATGATGTATCTGTCGAAAGCAACTGTGTTCCAACATCTGCTGGATCAATGAGGGTGCTATTGGTCCGGTTCAGGATTGCCCTTGTGGAGTGTGCATACTCGGCAGCCTTGGACGTCAATTGTTACACCAGTCCAAACAAAGTCCTTACCAATGGCCCGAAATGATTCTTCTGCTCCCACCTGACCGTCTTCAGGATCGTTGTGAAAGTGTCTGCTTATTTTCAACCAGACATTCAGTGGCACACATAATCCTGGTTTCTGGCAGTGTCTGTCTTTCCAGACCAGGGCTGTTTCTCCAAGCTCGGCACTCTTCGTTGTTTTCTTGCACCTCCTGCACTAGATTATGGATGCTGAAAGCCGTTATCTCTTGCAGTCTTGGGGTAGCTGTGAAGTGGTCTCTCTTCTGGCTGCACCCGAGGTTCTTCTTGCCACTAGTGGTGTCCTCAAGCCCTAGTTCCCTCGAGAGGAAGTCCGGTAGCTCGTTCTCCTTGCCTGGACAGTGTAGCACAGTGAACTTGAAACTGCATCAACAGAGCCCAGCGAGCAAACTTGGTCTCCTACTTCAACTAGGTAAACACTTTATTTTCTGTGCAGAGGGTGATGTGAAGGCTTTAACTTCTAAGGCTTCATGTGCTGACTCGTCCCACTGCCACTTTTTCATATACAGCAGGTCATGGATCATGATGAACCGGGGATTCTTTTAACATTTAATCTGACAGCCGACTTCAAAAATTATTATATTCTGTATTTATGGTTATATAAGGCAGGGGTAGATTTTGTAGCTAGTTAAAACATTTGCAGAGAATTATTCTTTTCTCGTTCAAGACGAGTCCCAGGGATTTTGACATATACCAAATGTCAAGCCACTGTACATTCATTTGTGGTTTATTTCAAAGAAAATGATATGGTAATATCAAAAAGCATCTGTATAATCAGCCTTGAACACAATACAGTTGCCGTCCATACATTTCAGAAACATTTAGTTCACCAGATTAACCATAAAAGTGACTTCAATGTACACGCAGAATGGATTTTTTTGCCACTGCATATGGAAAGAATGTTTGCAATGGGGTTGGCGGAACCACATAATAGGAGACAGCAAGGGGTAATTTATAAAGGCCATATAAAGATCAAATACTTACTCCTTAGCAGTTTTTCGAATTCTGTGACAAAAATCTTTTTGTTATTAAAATACATTTTTTTAAGGAGCTGAAGTAGAACAAAATCAAAGAGACTTGAAAAAAAGTTTTGATGAATGCTTGGCATCTCTGATAATAGAGAAAGACATTCCCTTGCACCCATTGACAGCACTACAATGAGACGCTACCAAACATCAGCCTTCAAAACCTACAAAGACATTGTTATCACAGACCATTCTGTACCATTTCTGAACTTATGATTTAATTATTTGCGTCTATAATAATGAACGGTACCCAGCTGAAATTCAAAACATAATACAGAACATAATGATGTTTATATATCACATTTTTTTACCGCCTGGACCTATAACATCTTTCAAAAAGTCTTCTGAGCAATGTTGGGTGCCCATTGACAATGTATTGCAAAAGATTATAATACTTCAGTTAAGCAAATCAAGTCCAAGGAATGCCTACCAATTTCATCCAAACTGTGTGATAAAACCTCAAAAGTTATTCAACAGATGATACAAGCAATGAAGACAACCTATGTAAGTAAAAATCAAATATTACTTTTTCTTCATGATTACTTTAGTGACTTATAGCTTTTAGAAAATTTGAGGCATTCACAAAAAGTTCCAAAACTTAGATTATTATGTAAATAAAATACAATCATAATTTCTTTCATGGTAAATTACCAAGTTACAGTGAAATTATTATTTCTTTCCTTTTAAATACAATTATTGATGCATTGTGCTAGCACATTTTTTAAGGATTTAAACAAATTTGTAGCACATACATATTAAACAAAGAGTACTTCAAATTAATACAGTTGTTAGCTCACCAAATGAACTTTGTTTCCTGAAATTTTCATATTTTTTTGGAGGTCCCCCACCCAAAATACAGGGCTTTGAACTTCGGTTACGGTATTTCACACATTTATTATATTCATGGTTAAGTAAGAATATTTGTTATTTGTTAAATATTTTTATCTATCTCATTTGCTTAAACTATTTGGTATTTAAACAAATATTTACTATATGTTAACACATCTGTTTAAGAATCTGTACAAATTCATTTCTGTGGTCGCTAATGACCGTTGCAGCGACCTTATAAATAAATAAAATTAAAAAAAAAAAGAAGAGAAGGGTAAATCTCTGGGGGATGATTTTTACTGTATAAACTCTCTTCAGGTAGGGTAACATATGGTTCAAAGTTGAGCTCTTAGAAATTTTTCCTTCATTGTTAAAAAATTGTAAAAATGGGGTTTTTGACAAATTTTTGTCTAAACTTTAAGATTTTTTGGCCTGTAGTACCCATAAAGTTAAAAAATGTTCATACCAAGTGATATATTGGATTTCGGTTAAAGGCCCATTAGTCTGACATGTAGCTGGATTTTACCAGTTTTTACTATTTTTTTTTTTAATTTATTTTTGGACCCTGGTCTCCTAAAATGTTGAAATTTCCAAAACTGAACACTATATTAAAATTGTAGTTATCATCCCCTTTAATCTGATACCCCACATTGTTTTTTCACAATTCTGAACCTTACATTTTTACCACGGTAAGTATAAAACACGGTAGGTGACAACGCTGTTACTCTCGGAAACAGTTTCGAAAAGTATTGTTATAAATTAAGTAGTTCTCCTGTGATTATTTTCGGAAGTGACCGGCAGAATGTCAGGAAGGCAGCAGAATTACTCTCAGAAAGTTTCGATTTTACATCATTTTCCTGCACAGTCTCATGTAGGAAAATTTGTGAAAACAATAAATGATGGTTTTGATGTACTAAATTCTAGATGCGGTGTGAATAAAAAAAAAAAACATGATAAAAAGTGGATATGGATCGATCTACAAGTACAAGACGAAGCTCTAGATAAATTACTGAATTTATGCTTACAGATGCGAGTTATGGGAAAAACTGCCGTACTTCCGTTTCAAAAAGGCTTTCACATTTCAATTGAAAGTTTAAAATTTATTTAACGACCTGAAAAAAGACAAGTATTTATTTTTAATGACGTCAAGGTTAAATCAAGACGTTCTTGAAAGTTATTTTTTGGAAATTTGGGGCTTAGGTTTGTTTTACGATCACCCAAATCCGGTAGCAGTTATTCAAAGAATTAAGTCTTCAGTACTGGGTAAAAACACCTCAGTAGTTTTAAACAACAGCAACATACAAACTGTAAATGACGACACAAGTGAGAACATACTGTTAACAGCACACATAATAAAGCTTTTCCTACAGCTTATGATGATAATTTGCTTCCGAATAACAGTGGCTTTCCTGAGATAGATGTGATGGACTTCTTGAGTTCATTAAATCAGTAAAATTTAGAAGGAGAAAAATCCGACTCTTCTAAAGAGGATCCGTTAACACCAAAACAGTCTACAATTACTTGTGGCAGAGCTGAATGAAAATTAGAAACTTCTAGAAATTCTTGCTGGATACGTACGTTACAGATTGTACAAAAAATTCCCAAAATATAAAGAACATATGCGTTACGGTAAATGTGCAGACGATATACAGAAATCGGACTGGTTATCGGTTCTTTCAAGAGGAAAACTTATGAGACCTAGTGAGGAATGGCGTGAACAAATTAGAAAATTGGAAACAGACTTTTAGTTGTTTTATAGGACAACATTAAATCGCTCTAAAAACGTTATAAAAAATGTTTGCGATCTCATAATCAACAAATATCCCCATTTTGAGGAATTTGCCTTGTGATGCTATGCAAGAACAAGATCGTTTATTAGAATGAAAGCGTTAAATAAGAAAGCCAAAAATAAAAAACGTAGTTATGAAACTTCATCAAGAAAACAAAACAAAAAAGTTTAAAAAAGTAGTTACATAAATACTGGGTCCGCCAGTGAAGCGGGAAAATTAAAAGTACCCAATTTTTTCATGAAACATTTATTATCAGAATTTTTTTTTACAGATTTGAGTTGAGTAAAGTATGCCATTATTTTACTTTTTTAAAAATAACGCCGCTCAAGTAAGAGCCATTTCTGTGTAAACATTCTTCTAATCTTGACCGAAAATTTTCGCAATTTCTTGTCTGATATTCGTTTTTAATTCCGGTATGGTGTGCGGCTGTCAATGTACACCTTGCTCTTCAGAAATCCCCAAAGAAAAAAGTCGCATGCGGACAAATCTGGGGATCTTGCAGGCCACGAGATGTCGCCATATCTGGATATGAGTCCGTCCGGGAAGAGTTCTCTTAAAGCAGCCATGGACACACGAGCAGTGTGACTTGTGGCCCCATCCTGCTGGAAAAAATTAATTTCCGGAAACCTAGGGAGCTGTTGCATCAAAAATGTTCTGACCATGTGTGTAGCGGTCTGCATTGACAGTTGTGGTGTTTCCTCTATCGTCTTGGAAAAAATATGGCCCAATAATGCCAGATGATGAAACTGCACACCACACCGTAACTTTCAGACTATGTAATGGCTTTTCATGCAACTCACCTGGGTTTTCATCATTCCAATATCGACTATTTTGTTTGTTTACATATCCATTCAAATGAGAATGTGCTTCATCTGACATAAACATGCGGTAATAAAGTTTTCATCATCATTTACACGTCGCAATATTTCTTCGCTGAAAATCCTGCGAGCCAGCATATCGCCATCTTTCAACTCCTGGATTACTTGAATTTTGTAAGGATGAAAAGATAAGTCTTTATGCAAAATTCGTCGTAATGATCTGTCACTAATGTTTAGTGCGGATGCATGTTTCATTGCAGAACGTTGTGGACTACGCGTCAATGCTACTCGAACTCTTTCAATGTTTTCCTCTGTTCTTACAGACCTTGTTGCTCCTCTATGCTTTAAGTTTAATGTGGAACCAGTTTCTTCAAACTTTTTCACCCATGACATAATTGCATGAGCGGACGGCACTTTTCCATGTCGTTGAATATTGAAATGATTATGAAACAATCGTTGTACCATTCTTATAAAACGATTTTACGCAGAAAGCATGCTGTGTACCGGACCACTGCTCCATGTTTGACAAATGGCATTAAATGTAAAACAACAATCGAAAACTTCCACGCCCTCTCGTGAGCAGAAAATTAACTATTGGACTTTCAAAATTTCCCGTTTCACTGGCGGACCCTGTACATGGGCATTCAGCAAACAGTGGGTGTAGTTCTGTTGTAAATAAAAAGTGTATATAAAAACTTGTGCAGTGATATTGTTTGAAGAAACAACATAGTGAGCTTGTAAGATAGAGACTTACATTAATTGAAATGGAAGAGTTACAAATGAGGACATGGAAGAAGGTAAGTTTATTTGTTGACACTAGGCCGATGTTTAAACTAGCATTGTATGCATTATAGGATGTTATGTTCATGTGTGTAATTATCTTTCTGGCAAGTAATTATAATATCAGTTTACTCTGTGCTTGAAGCAATCTTAGTTGAATTATATGTAACATGCAGTAAATTCTAAACGTACACTCGTACTATACACTGCTGTGGTGCGCTGACTGAGTGGGGCGTGTGACGTCATCAACTCTCAGCCACATGCGCGTGGTCATGTAACGGGGCGAAAAGGGGTATTATATTTTGTTGTAATTTTTATTCTATTTTATTAAATGTATATGTGCCCAACGCAGCAAGTCCCAGACCTAAAACGGTTTATTCAAACAAAGAGCAGTGGAGTGGCATAGCTGTGAGAGCGAGGTGTGACAATAGAACGCAATATTATTCCAAGAATTTCAATGTTGTGTTATGCACTCAAACGCGTGAACACCAGCATGTGCGCAGAAGGGATGCTAACAAGATGTCGAAGCTGTAGAAATTTCTATTGACACGTGTTCGGATGATGGTGGAAATACAGGTAAACTACACCCACCGGAGTCACGTGACTAGTGGCATTGGGATATCGTCACCCCCGAACACACATGGACAACACCGTACTTTGTGAAAATCGATGAACATTTTGTAGCATGGAGGCTGTGGGTGTTTCCGTTTTTGAGTAACCGTGGAGTGGGGCATTTGGTTAACGCTCTAGACAGTCGACGAAATACCTCTCCCCCGGCCGGGGTCAATACAAAAGTTCGCGAAGTAATTAAACTATTCTAATATATTCATGACGTGTTAAATTTTGAATTAACCAGTTGAATTCGACAGCGAAACAACATCTCAGATCGAAGTTAGTGTAGTGAAGCAAGAAAATTAAGAAATGTGATAAACGGACCAAACATTCGTACGTATACGCAATACGGCGCGTGACCATCAGAGACGCCAGGGGCTAAGTAGTCGACTGCCAATTATATTATATAAATAATTTCATTTTTTTTAGGGCCTAAAATAAATAAATAAGGGGGGTTTTGTATGAATGTTGTGTGTGAGCAAACTGGGTTGCTTTCATTTAAATAATGATTAGGATAAGTTCATCATGTTGAAATAATGTTTTTGTCTTTTACAAGAAAGGGTTAATATTTTTTGATAGTACATGCATAGAAGGAAGTGCGAAGATTAAATGTCATATTAATCGTAAATAAAATGTTAACTGCTATATGATACAATTTGTTAAACAAATCATTTCAAACACCTCATTTCATTTGCTGCACTGATCAGTTCGTCGTACGAGCGGGGTTAGTCCAACACTAGAGATCACATATAACGGCCAACACAAAAGAATTAAAGGTAGGTGGAAGTTTAAAAACTTTTTTATTATAGCAAATAGAAAGAGATAGTTACAATGACTCCGCGACCAAGAAAGTAGAGTTACAATGGTTCCGTGACAGTAGGATGTAAAATAAATAATGAGATATAGTTACAGTCGCCTACCGTATTCTATACTTACTGTGATTTTTACCTCCTGCCTTATTTTTGAGGGACCACTCTCAAAAATTTAAGAAATAAAGTTGTGTTAGTGGTTATAATCACAAACAGAATTAACAATGTTGCACGCCACTATAGAAAAATTATTCCAATTAGCGCTTTCAAGCTTCACAGCTCATCATCATATTGGAAATCATGAGCTGTGAATCAGGCATTTCTGATCTGATGACGAGCTGTGAAGCTTGAAAGCGCTAATTGGAATAATTTTTCTATAGTGGTGTCCAACAGTGTTAATTCTGTTTGTCATTCTCAAAACAATAGGGTTCTGCAGGATAAAAGTATGGACACACATCCCAAATATCGACACAATTTACAGAAATTAGCTAATGCGTTCAAAAGTTATCGTGAGACAAATGCCAAACAGATGGGCAGACAGGCAAATGCCAACTGGTCGAGATAAAACTTGATACTTGCTTCACTCGTTCAATGCGAACTCCACTAACATAATTTTTATAAAATCGTATAGAACACACACACAATGCAATGTCAAGAACGGACAAATATCAGTTATGTAGTTTTTATACAATTTTTCAGTTACTATTATTTAATAAACCAAAATGCACTCTACTGAAAGAAGACAGATAAACTGTATACTAACAATAACGTCTAAAAACCATTAATCCAATCACAATAATGTAGAACTATTCATGAATTGAGACGGGTCATAAAAACTGTACAGACTAATTGCAAATGTAGATTATGTACAAATTAATTACTTACCTGGAAGTACCGAAGTTCATACACGTCTTTGCCACTTGCTACAACTCTAAGCCAGTCTCTCAGATTATTTTTCTTAAGATATTTCTTGGTTAGGTATTTCAGATACCTGTGAAAAATCGACATATTTTCATATTAGCAAAATTCGCACCTTCTACAAAACTATTATTCAACACTTAAAAAAATGTTAGTTTCTATTCACTAGAGATTTTCCATCTTGATGTCACATTTTAGGTTTGAAATTATTGTTTAGGGTCCATGACTTGAACATTTTAAAGCAAAATACATGACTGAACATTTGTGGTGGTATAGCAATTAACATTATTTGATAAGTAATATAAACATCACAGTCCAGTACGTATGATAAATGTCATAGTACAAAAATTATTCTTACTGTTTAATATATAATGCACAATAATACAAGAAATGATTATCATTTAAATTAATTTTTTGTACAATTTTTCCTATTTGTTAAATACAGCATCACAAACTCTTGTTTATATGACTTGAATTTTATATTTATGTAAGAGAAATACTGTCAGCATACAAAAATCACATTCTAGATAAATGCAGATTTATAATTTAAGACTTAAAATATCCAAAAGAGTCATTTGTCAATTGTATGTGTTTAAAGATTGCATAAACAAAATTTATCTAACATAATGTTTAAAAGTTTGTAATGTGTTTTTCAGAATGATCTCATAGTTAGTAAAATGTACCAACTTAATATAAAATGTCTAATTTTAATACAGTGGCAGTTTAAGGAAAACCAGCTACAAGCTTTACAATCTGCTTCAATGACAGAGTTCTCAGAACAAAAGTAACTAATTCAAATAATAGTTGAACTAACAAAGTGTAGTTAAAATCTAGTGTATTTCTTCAAAAACATTCTTCAAGATTTCCTAGAAAACTGTTTTTATGTTTGATTATAGAATTATTTAACTGAACCCTTTCAGTGCCGCACACCAACCCCATCAGCCTCATGGTCTGTGTTAAAATTGACATGACCAATTCACTCAGCTGAAAAACCTATAAAAACCAACTTTATGACTAATATTTGAAATTATATAAATTTATTAAGAAGATAAGTATCGTAAGAAGTTATGATAACATTGAAGCCGGGCGTGAAAGCCTCAGACAGAATCATAAGAAGTGTTTAACGGTCCCATAATCAATGGTTTTGTACACATTGTTATGTGCAAGTGGATTTTGCGTCTTCTAAAGTTTATATTAAACAATTTTTTTATAAATTTACAAAATGTAGTCAGGGAATAACCTTGACACTGAAAGGATTAATCGTTAAAATATATAGTTCTGATTTACACATCAATAGCAGAAGAGTGTAATCAACATATTTACTTACTATAAAACAGGTTAATTACCTACCGTCACGCTTTTTGAAATCCGAAAACAGGATTACTCGAGTTTCGACACATTAAGTGTCATCTTCAGATCCTCGATGAATATAAGTTAAAAATACATTTGTTGATGTATGCACATCCCGTCAGATAATAAAAACAACACAAACATAACAACAAAAATACTTAAATAATTTAACACATATTAAAACCGAGACAAAACAGAACGAAGACACGATCCACGCGGCCGACGCGGACCTGCGCAGGAACACGTCGGCCGCGTGGATCGTGTCTTCGTTCTGTTTTGTCTCGGTTTTAATATGTGTTAAATTATTTAAGTATTTTTGTTGTTATGTTTGTGTTGTTTTTATTATCTGACGGGATGTGCATACATCAACAAATGTATTTTTAACTTATATTCATCGAGGATCTGAAGATGACACTTAATGTGTTGAAACTCGAGTAATCCTGTTTTCGGATTTCAAAAAGCGTGATGGTAGGTAATTAACCTGTTTTATAGTCTTAAAACGCTTTTGGAGGCAAATACAATGTTTATATTTACTTAGTAAAACATGGTTATGGACAGCGATAATCCTGTAAGTATACAATTCACTCAACAGGACACGATTTGTAAAAATTTAACAGAATTTCAATAAATGATTAATAAATGGTAAATCATATTTACACAAACACAACAGGAACAAACTAATGTGTAACACTGTATATGAAAGTTCACTGAAACATCATCACATTAATTCTTCCACACTGTTTAACACTGTGCACGCATTCACGAATACATATGCATTTATCATTAGGCTTACCTTTTTGAAAAAGGAATATCTGAATTTACAGCTAACTTCATTTTGTTTCTTTCCAAACTAACTGCATTTCCAAAATTGTTAGTTTTACCGTTAACTTTTATTCTCTCCTGTAAATATTTTTCCTGGAAGCAAAATACATAATACATTTGCTACATATTTTTTAATAGCAATATGGCAAACACAAGAAAACATATATTCATGTTCTCAAAAACTTACATGTTATTAGGTTACCACAGCCAATGAAACGTTTTTGTTTCCAGTTCATCATACCAATTCAAAACTATTAAACAAATAAAAATGTACTAACATTGCTTTAGAAAGTGACAAAAGTAAAAAATTTTGTTCTAAATAATTTTAATTACAACTGATTACCTTTCTACTAATCGTGTGAAACCCACTTACACGTTATACACGCCATACAACAATGAGATATACTTGTCCATAACAATCCTGATTTCCACAGGACAACAGTGTAATAGTAGTATAATAATTGTTGGGTTTAAACAAGTATCTAGATAGACTATGTGTTGAGGAAACCACAAAAATCAACTGAAGTAGTACTACTTAAAACAGGAAATCTGCAAGTCACAGAATGTAAATTTTTTATAAATCTCAAGTAATTAATATTAGTGACAAACAAAAAAAGCAGCGTTGAGAATAGAAATAACCCAATGAGGAGATGCAATTTTAAAAGTAACTGCACATACACGAAAAATGGAATTTGAGGAGACTGAAGAGTTTATATACCTAGAAACGAATGTCAATAGAAAGAAATTGGGGTAATTATGCTCGATCCGGGATTATGCTCAAATTGCGGTGAAATATTTCTTTTCCTATTCTTCTATACTATATAAGCACGAAAAAAATTATTTTAAACGGCGGTCGAACCTATTTAAGGAAAAAAAAAATTAAATAATTACTCACATAAGAACGCATGCAACGCTTGCTAAGAACGGTGAACGCCATTTTCAGACTGTGTAATGTGTACACCGGTACAGGACGGCGCGTGACGTCACCGCTTGTACATCAGCTGTCGCTGCAAATTGGCCTTTGGGATGTATATAATTCTTGCAAAAATGAAGGCGAACCATTTTCCAAACATTTACAAGCGAGTTGGATGAAAAGCGAGTTGAGCCGATGCCTGCTGGTTAGGTTCGGAGAGGCCGCGGGATATAGTTCATTGTTCCAGATAATTCTTGCAAAAATTAAGGCGAACCATTTTCCAAACATTTACAAGCGAGTTGGATGAAAAGCGAGTTGAGCCGATGCCTGCTGGTTAGGTTCGGAGAGGCCGCGGGATATAGTTCATTGTTCCAGATAATTCTTGCAAAAATTAAGGCGAACCGCAAAAATTGGACTGTATGAAAAGCGAGTTGAGTCAATTGCTGAAATCCGGACAAATTTTGCCAAACGCCAAAAATTACCAAACGCCGACGTAATGCTGACTTTTGATTGGCTGAGTTCAAAATTTTGTAATCTCTGATTTGTAATTGGTTAAGAGGAAAAGAGTGGTTTGGCCGTTTAGGTTTTAGAGAAAATGCTGCCATCAGGTCGTGTGTGTGGGAATGTATTTTGTGATTTTCAGTGCTTCAGTTTGTGTTTGTGTAATTGTGCGGTGTTATTAATTATGGTTTAATTATTTCTGTTGTTTAGGGTTATTTACTATTATTAACATTTGTAATATTGAGCCGATTACTTTATACATTTATGAAGTACAGCGCTGGGTACTCCGCGTAATGTGATTTTCAGTCCTTTAGTTTGTGTAATTGTGTAACATTTTAATACACAATGGCCTGCTACATTAAGGTAAGATTTTCATCTTTTCATAATTATATGCATGGATTCCATGTCACCGTGTGTGTGTGTGTCTATTCTTCTATACTATATAAACACGACAAAAATAATTTTTTCCATAATTTTAAATGGTGGTCGAACCTATTTACGAAGAAAAAAAAATTAAATAATTTCTCCCATAAGGCGCCAACGTTACGCGAAAACGCTACGTTATTTGCCGCGTAAACTTAGGAAGTACAGCGCTGAGTACTCTGCGCAATGACGTCATAACTCGTCATTCGCTGTGTAACTGTGCCGTTTCTTAGATAACATGGCGGTCATTCACTTTACATGCGCGCTTATGGGAGTAATTATTTAATTTTTTTTCTCCGTAAATAGGTTCGACCGCCATTTAAAATTATTTTTCTCGTGTTTATATAGGATAGAAGAATAGGAAAAGAAATATTTCACCGCAATTTGAGCATAATCCGGATCGAGCATAATTACCGAAATTGGTGCTAAATAGAGTACAACAAACAAACGAGATACAATGAGGGTAATGAATCAGCTACTATAGCTGTGGTCACATCAATGTGAATTGTGTCACACAATATGAGGACACTACTGTAACAACCACACAGACTTTACAAAATGGAAGTGTTTTAGGTATACGATATAAAAACGGTCCAATGAACATAGAGGGGTTACACACATGCTATATGCTACACTTATTTTTCAATGTATTACAAACAAGATTTTTTCTACAAATGTTTAACATTAATTTTAGTACAGGAAAATAACTAATTTCATCCATTTGTCAATATAACAACTGGTTGGTACGGGAGTTGTTTATAAACAATGATGTAATTGTATAAAACATTTTGAAAGTGAAACCTTAAGGAATTTCTCTAAGATTTTCTGACAAAATGAATGATTCTCAAAATTCTGCTGATCCCACAAAAATACAAAAAATTAAATGATAATTTATTGAACATTTTTGTATTTATACATGTGCACAAAAAATTTAATGTAGAAAATGTGGCTACTTTCATTTTTCAGTATCAAGTTTATGAACACTGCCATCACCTTCACAGTTGTTACCTAGCAGTTTCTACAATATTCCTGTCTATTAGTACGAGAACCATAGTTACATTCCCACTGATAAATCATGTACTTATTTGAAAAAATTAAAACAGTTAGGTAATATAATATAATACATTCCCTAAACATTTCAGAAAATGTAGTTTCAGTACTTTTTTCCAATTTGTGAATATATACATATAAAAAAAATTAAAACTTAAAAAAACCTCATGAAACAACACTGAATCATAAGCAATTTGAGATTTCTCACTGCTTGTAACAAGTTACAAGCGTCAAGAACATTTAATCCGCTTAATATAGGCCTACTACATCTGTTCTGTAACACCAATCTGTTTCTAGATTCATTACATGAAAACAAAAATTGTAGGCATGCTTGTATCAATTTATTTACTACATAATTATTAAAGCCAGCAAAAATGTTCGTATTAACATATTCTGACACAGCTTCTAACAACAAAAATTACAACTTTAAAAAACACCCAACAATTTGGACCTAAGCAATATTTCTGTTACTCAGTACTTTGCATGGACTGTTTTTATATAAAAAAATTTTAACTACTAAGCAGTTTACAGGACTAACTTTTTAAATACAAAGCATGATTAAACACACAGATAAAAAAATATAATAAACTTCCATTCAGAGTACCCTAGAACTGGAATATCAGTTATATTAATTCTCATAAAAACTACAACTTTTATACATTTTTATAGATACTTACAAAATTTGCCACATCCATTATGTTGTCTTCAAAGGGATGAGTACAGTCAATAATAAATTTTAGGGATACTTTCTTTTTCTTCTGACCTTTCCCACGGACATGCTGTTTTTTCATTCCCTGTGGTGGTTTCTTAACAGCATTGAGAGGTTTCTTTGCCGTAGTTGTTTTTTTTGCTGCTGCAGGGGCAGCTGATGGTACAGATTTCTTTGCAGGAGCTGCTGCTGCTGGAGGTGCAGCTGGCTTTTTGGCTGGTGCAGGTGGAGTAGCTGCAGCAGTTGGTGCAGGCGCTGCTTTTTTAGCTGGTTTTGGAGCCGGTGCTGTTGCAGATCTCTTGCCTGGTGCAGATGCTTGTGTTGGTGCTGTCGCTTTCTTGGCAGCCTGGGTAGCCGGTGCTGCAGATTTTGGGACTGCAGCTTTTGGTGCTGCTGTAGCTTTTGACGCTGTGGCTTTTGGTGCTGCTGCTGTAGCTTTTGGCTGTGCTGCAGAAGCTTTTGGTGCAGCTGCTGCAGCTTTAGGTTGTGCTGCGCCTGCTGCCTTTTTAGGTGCAGCTGCAGCAGGTGCTGCTTTCTTTGCAGCAGACGCACCAGCTGGAGCTGCTGCTGTTGCCTTTTTTGAGGCAGCTGCAGGTGCTGTAGATGATCCTTTCTTACCTGTAACCTGCAAAAAATGTATACTTTGCATCAGCCATATTAATAATAATTTATATGAATACTTTCTCAAGCTATCACAGGTCCACATTTTTACTAAAATTGGTTAGAAAATGAGGTACACCTATTCCTTATAATAAGATCAAGATTCTGACAAAAAATTCAACATGACTATACAGAAACCTTGATAATGGACATATATTTCACACATTACATTTAGTGCTTCCCATAGCATTCTCATTTTTAATTTCTTGCTGAATTAAAATTTCGTTTTTGAATGTACATGTTGTTTGGAAACTTCTTTTAATTATACTAATACAGTAGACTGTTGACTATCCGGCTCGCAACTATCTGGCCTATTTTTTAACCTACGTGCCGTGTGCAAAACACACGTTGCAACATGAAAAGCGCGGATTTCCCCCCCCCTGCTACCTGCTCTTTGTTTCGTCAGTTGTGTATCGGATGTCAACAAGTGCGGAATACGTTTGCCACTGTTCCTGGTTACGTTAGTAAGTTGTTTTTTGGTGTGCTTCGTTGTTTTTTTTATTGAAGATTATGAAATGGGTGATAAACAAAGAAAGGTTGTAGTGACAATGGAGGAGAAACTGCGCTATAAAACGACTGGACTCTGGGGTAACGGCAAAAAGTATTGCTTCGGAGTTAGGAGTTGGGATAAGTACAGTTGGTGACTGGAAGAAAAATCAGCAGAAATTGAAAAGTGGTGTGGTGCCCACGCTGGTGGAAGTGGAATGAAAGTAAGAAAAACCATGCTGAAAGGTAAGCATAAAGAAGTTGGGAAAGCTTTATTTTTGTGGCATGAACACTTAACAATGCCTGTTACTAGGCCGATATTGCAGGAAAAAGCATTGCAATTTAAGTGACAAATAGGAGGAGAAAATTCAGAATTTACTGCCAGTGATGGATGGTTAAATCAGCGGAAAAAACGATTCGGTATTTGCCAGATTACCATAAATGGGGAGGCTTTATCTGCTGATAAGGAGGCTGTACCTTTGTTTAAAGACTATCTTTTTAAGATTATTTAAGAGGAGGGAATTTCGAGGAGCAGTTGTACAACTGCGATGAGACCGGTTTAAATTATAAGATTCTCCTTAGAAAAACGCTTGCATCAAAAAAAGAAGTCGCTTGAACAGGATACAAGAAAAGCAAGGAACAAGTCGCCATCTTGGCTTGCAGTAATGCAACCGGCAATCACAAGCTTAGGTTGACTTTAATAGCAAAATCAATGAAACCTAGAGCTTTTAAAAAACTGGAAAATCAGGAATCACTACCCCTATATTACACACATCAAAAGAAAGCATGGATGAATTCAGAAATCTTTAAAACCTGGTTCCAAAATGAAATCGTACCGACTGTAGAAAAACATTTGAAAGACAAATAAGAATTTGCCATGAAAAACTGTGCTAATTCTTGACAACGCACATTCGCACCCGGCCACTGACGAACTCGCAGATGGAGACATCAAAGCTTTATTTTTACCAGGCAATGTGACGGCTGTTTGTCAGCCGATGGACCAGGGCGTCCTTGGAATGCTAAAGAAAAAGTATCGCCAGCGACTTCTTAGTTCGATGATATCAGCTATTGATAATAATGAAGACTACTTAACCATTCTGAAAAAGATTGACATGCTAGATGTCATAAGGTGGTTGGCCGAAGCATAGGAAGAGATTCCAAACAGATTCCTAATTTTTTTTTAAAGAATTACGGCAGCCTCTGAAGAAGCCTTTTAAAGGAGAAAACCGGTTTAGGCTTTAAGGTAAATCTTTATGATTTTACTTATAAGAAACTTAAGTGTTCCGAGTCGTTAATACACTAGTGATATTTACTATAAAAGGACACAATATTCTTCACAGGGGTTAAAACTTATGGGCAAACACACATGACACAGAACACTGGGATGGAATTAATTAAAAGTATTTTTAATTTGTAACCAAAATTTTAATTGTGCACTATTCGTACGTTAAGCACAACAGTAAACAACAGCACTTGGTATCCACTTTTATCATCGCAATCGCTTCAATAAACTGTCGTTTATTACATGATCTGAATGTATACGAATATGTCAACGAAAATTAACACAAAATACTTGCTCCAGCGTAGATGAAAAAAGAGGAAACCGAAATGAAAGTTTGCAAACGCACATGGTTTAATGGAAGTTAGTGATAAATGTCTCTTTCATAATTGACATATACAATTCACATTGCCTCGGAAAGATGAAACTGTTAAATTGCTAAAACTGAATGTCATGTTATGAAACTTACTAAACGTTAAAACTCTGGCACACATTATTTAATAACGTTCTTACATACCTTAGACATTTTACCCTAAAAGAGAATAATGCCACTTGTATTGCACCGATGTGGCGATAAATCCCAGTGTGTACACTGGAAACTAGATTTCGTTGAAATTGAATATAAATTTAGTAATCTTTCAAATTATTTTTTGTTAAATTGTAAATATTTTTTATATTATCTGGAAAATGTCATTACTAAAATAATGTATTAACTAAACTTATAGATTTGGCAATTTAACTTCTACCAGTACTTATTGAAACAACATATTAACACAATTTATCTCGATTCAAGTACCTCTGAAATAAAGTTCGTTCCTGACAGCAGTAGGTTTTATGTAAACCACATTTAATCTGGAGGTTTATTTTATAGTTATTAACGTTTTTTCATTTTTAAAATTGCACAATCAGATTTGTCCTTGAGTTTGTCTATTGTAGATTGAAAAATCACCCATTGACGTCTTAACAAAGCGGATGAATTTCAACGAGAACTCTGCCCTCTGTCATTACAAAATATAAACACAAATTATTAAAGAGATAAATATTAATTTCAGTGCTAAATGAGATAAATTAAATTAGTAAATATTATGTATAAGAAACATTGACCATTTCTATTTATTTGGTACACATTAAAATTTTATTGTACTAAGGAACTACTTTTTTGACTTTTCCCAACAGCTGATTGTCAACAGCATTAGTATAAGAAAGAAGTAGTCCTAGAACAACAATCAGAGATTTGAGTACTTTGCATTGTAGTTTTTTGCGTTGTGAGCATCTATTATTTTGTAAATTTTATTGTATGAAATAAAAATGAAGTTTCAATACAAGGAAGAGCATCCCTTTGAAAAGAGGAAAGCAGAAGGAGAAAAAATCAGGAGGAAATATCCTGATAGAGTTCCAGTAAGTATTGTGAAATTTATCAGTGAACAAAAGATTACTTACAGGTCTTTCAATTTTCGTTGTATTTCTTATATGTAGAAGTTGGAATATGTGAGTATCTTAAAAATTTTACCATATCTCGTAAAATTAAGCTTGTTTGAAACTTAGACTTCATGTTTCACTTCTGAAAATGTCAACCAATTTGATGTTTGACACGATTATTGCATTCCTTTTATTTATGTTGTTGTTCAAATAAATAGTGTTAACAGCAGTGAGAATTAGTAGTTTTACTTTACTGTAGTTTCTTAAAAATCATTAGTGTATTTTTTAAACTAAGCATCAAAGTCTATTTGTAGCTTTTCATGAAATAAATTTACTTTAAAAATTTAAGCTAATTTTTTTCTTAAGTAACTAAGTTGCCTGGTAGGGATAAAGACAGAAGAAAGTTACGTTTAATGGCTGACTTTGTTGTAAGTAAAAGGCAATTATTTTCGTAGACAGGGGTTCCCCATTAATTAAGAATTTAAATGTTTATTTTAAAAGACGGTAGGCTACCACTGAAGTAGAAAATTTATGTAAATATGTGACGGAAGATAAAGTAGTTGTATAAGGAAAAACTACAAAAAATTCGTAGAGAAAAAAAAGCAGAATAAATTGTTTATAATAGTTTATAAATGCGTTTTGGGGGGAACTGCTTTATTAAAGTAATTCAGTGTACTCTTTCACATTTTCGAAATGGTTAGAAGTAAATAAATAACACATTTTGTATTTGGTGATTCTGAAAGACTCTCTAATTTTAATTTTCAAATGTTAGCAGGTTTACTTATTAACCCTTTCAATGCCAGGCTAATTTTGGCATTTTGCAAGGGCTAAAATAAAGATAATTCTTAATTTTTAACTAATTTTCATTATTCTTTCTGCTAAATGTGTATTAACTTGTTCTAATTTTACTAGACATAAGGAACAGTATAAAAAAATAAAAAGGAATTGTACTTATCAACATTTTTTTAATGATCTAGTTTGACACAAAATAAGGTTCAGACAAAAAAATATTTAAAACTACAAAGAAGCACACATTACACAAACACCAATTTTCAAGTACTTCGAAAAGAAAATGGTAGAACATTTTCCATTTTTCCAAATTACTGTAGTTTGGACTGGATGCACATTTGATGTGTACGATCAAACAAACTGTACACACAAAACCTTGAATTATATTCAGAAAATATTTCAGTTAACAGTATAATTGTTTAATAGAAAATTATTAAAACTTGGGAAAAGAATTATAAACATTAGCCCTGTGTATATTTTCCATTTGTTTTTGCCATTTTGTAGATAAGTCTTCAATTATGGTAACTGTCATAAAAGAGTAACTCATCTGGACACTCTGACACAAAAAACGTGTCTAATAATATACATGTACCTTTCAATAGAATTTTCTGGGATAAAAAGTTAGTGCTGGAAAGTGAAAACCTTTGGAATCGTAAAGTCTTACAATATAATGCAGTTTCAGAAATTCATGAACTTCTCTTGAAAAGGGTGAATTTTCGAAAAAAAAGAAACTCATAATTCTCTGTAATGTGAATTAACAAAACTTGAATCTTTAGTTTCAGATTGAAATCTGTGGTGATTTTATATCGATAATTTTAATTGTACTGATACTCTTGTAGAAGAAATTGGATAGTTTTGACACCTGAACTCGTAATGCTCATTACAAAATTAATAATTTTATTATATTATTCTCAGCAAGTATGTGTGCGTGTAATTTAATTGTTAACGCTTTTAATTTTAATTGAATGAGCAGTTCTTTTAAACTGTACTGTATGGCTCTCTTTCTTAACTCTACTGTCTTGTGAGAGAGGAATTGAAGTTGTGTCTGTTCATTTAGAATGTTGTTTCCTTGTATATTTTCTGTTGTAAAGACAAAGGATCGAAAACTAGACACTTGAACAACTGGAATACACGCAACACACAAATCATTATCATACTAAATGGTAACGAAATTTCAGTGTAACAGAAAATACATTATCGGTGAATTTAACTAACACCATTCCTGTTAATCCTGTTACATACCATTTATATAAAAACATTTGGTAGCCATATTTATGTTTCAGAGTATATTATTTCTTTTACAGTGACCTGTTTAAAAAATACATCTGTTTTGGAAGCTTGACAGAAAATTTATAGTAACATAGACATTGTCAATTTATGTCGCAGTAGAAATTGTAGTGGACACAATGTTCACATTGTGGCTGCTTAAATAATTTGACATAATACCTATTGCAGTGTGGGATGTTAATTTGTTTTGAAAGGCGGGTGTTTTAATTTGATTAGGTTTCAAATGTATTAGGCTTCTATAAATATAATGGGTACTAATATTTTAGGTTTGTGTAATATTTATTTTACAAGTTTGGTTTGAAGGTATTTTGTATGTAGAAGGAATTCCTCTTGATGTGAATTTTGCAAAAAAGATTTGTGTACAGTTTCTAAATTAATACTTTTATGACACACACTCATTTCACAGCAAAATGTAACGTTAGAAAATTATTTATGATACATGAAGATAACCAAAAACAATAGTAGTAGCTTATGTGCATGAAGGCAAATGAGATAAAGAAGTGGGTTATTTAGTTTCAGACTTAATGGTGAATGTGTATGGTACAATTCACTTATCAAATTATTTACTAATTATCAGTTGGATTATGCCTGGGAATATTGCCAGTAATAGTAAATAGTACAGTCATACCCCACTTAACGCGAGTGATATGTTCCTCGGCGATTCACGTAAAATGAAAATCGCGCTAATCTGGGTTCGCTATTTTTTACCGACCAATACCTCGTTTTAGTTTTTATTGCTTTTATATGATTTTTCTTTGCAGACATGGTCTTTCAATTCGAAGAACTATTGTGGCTCAACATTTACCTCGAGAGTATAAAAATAAAATTATGTAGTAACATCGATTTATTGTACAAATGAGGCATACAACAATTTTGATTTGTCTCAAATTGGGGATGTAGACCTGTCCTGTCTCTTCAGGATATGCCAGTGGCCATCAGTACTGATGAAGAAGGTACAAAATTTGTGCCAGTCAGATCATCAGGACATACCAAACAACAGTGCACAGTTATGCTTTCAATTAAAGTCGACAGACTAACTCCTTGTGTGATTCTAAAGCAAAAAACTTTGTTTAAAGAAACATTTCCACGAGGTGTAATCATTCACATCCAGGAGAAACGGTAGATGGAAGTAAAGCATGTTTGGATTGTACTGTTACAATTTGGAACCAAAGGCCAGGTGTCTTAAAGAAAAAAAACTTGTAAGTTTGGGACAGCTTCAAAGCACATATGATAGACCAAGCAAGTCTTGAAGAAACAAAAGCAGTTTTGGCGGTGGTTCCTGGTGGATTAACATCCATAATCCAGCCTTTAGATGTGTATGTTAATAAACCTTTAAGGACAATTTTAGAAAACTGTATATATAGTGGATGTACGATGGTGATTGTAAATACACACCATCTAGAAAACTATAGAAACCTCCAGTTTCACTTGTATTAGAATTGGTTGTAAATGACTGAAAAGCAGTAAAATATAAAACAGTTATAAAAAAGCTTTTAAGAAATATAGTGTTTCTAACAAACTGAAATATAGTGTTTCTAACAAACTGGATGGTACTGAAGATTGTGCACTGTGGGATGACAGTACATCAGAATAGAAGAGTAATAGTTCTTAAGAAACAGATAGATGGAAGTGTATTAATAAACATTAATAAATGCACATCTTATGTGCTAGTGAAAAACTAAACAAAAACTATGACTTGTGTAAATTTTAAGTTCTTTATAATTTTGTGCGATTTCAGCAATTCTGTTTTGTGCCTAGAAATAAATTGGCATAATAAGTACAATTTTTCTATTATTTTGTTTAAAACACTTTTTGTGACTGTATATTCATAAAATACATATTTTTCTACACCATGATACATTTTTTCAAACATTTCTCATCACAAATATGGGTGCGTCTTATACACAAATTACATTTTTTCTGTAAAGTATTCCGATAAAATAGGAGTGCGCATTATACACGTGAAAAATGCGGTAATTAAATTTTGTAATTTTTATCAAAGACACTGGTACTGGTTTCAGAAAAAATAAAATTATTTTGTTTTATAAAATTTTGACAATTATCTGGATCAGTCAGATATCTTCAGAGTACTTAATCTTATATTAGAGCTTATGAGATTTTGTAGATATAATGTTATATGTCTATATCTGTATAATGTATAAGTATATAATCTTGTGAACTATTCAGGGGTTTTCCCCAAAGTAAAGGGGAATCTATGTGTGGGACTTCAGGTATACTGTCGGGCCAAATCAGTTGCCTCCGAGATGTAACAGTGTGTAGCTTATTAGCAAAGTGTAAAGCAGTGTGAATGATGATTAGGGAACAGATTTGTAGATGCTTAAACAAAAACTGAAAATATTTTGTATATGTGAAAAAACTAAAAAAAATATTTGTTATAAAGTTAAAAATATTTTCTTTCAGTTTAATATAATCAAACAGGTTGTAACAGGAAAAATGTTTATAAGTTCTCAACAAACTTTCTTGTTGACTCATCAGTTCCTTCTTAAAAATTGATTGGAGATGTAGTGCGCAATAAATGCCATCTCCAAATCGTCCATTAAATATCTGCTGATTATTCTGGAACGAAACCCAACATTTGGAAAACAATGGTTCTACATCATATGAAGTCACTCTATATGTAAAAAAAAAGGAACATCACTTAACACTTAATGTTTTCAACGTCTTCTTGCTGATCCTCCAGAATGTGGGCAACTTTACTTAGAATTTCAAATGCAGTATTCTTTTCAACACACAAATTTGAATTTATATTTAAGGTTTTCATAAACAGTTTCTGTTGATATATATATATATATATATATATATATATATATTGTAATATAGTCGTGTGTACGGCTACCGTTTTACTCTGCAAAATGTGAATAATGTACAATTTGTGTGTGATGGGTGTAACGTGTCTTCTCTATCCGTAGTTCAAATGCGTGCAACTTCCGCAGATTTCGTCCGTTGCGAACGTACGAATAACCAGGTCTTGATGTTCTTACCTGATGTTCACTAGGGGTATGAAAATCCCGGTGGCGCCAAATTGTTTTCTTAAAACAATTAAAATAAAGTTCAAAGGTGTATGACCAGCGCAGCTCAGGCGGTTTGAATAATTCAAATATTTCCGCCAGCTAGGCCCACTGGAGCGCACAGCAGTTCGATGCGTGGGCTGTGTAAATCGTTATTCGTCTGCTAAAACGTACATAAAATATTGTGCACCTCCTAATGAAATTATAACACCGTGGTTACACTCAATACTTACACATTTTTTATTAGTGATTGTTATTCATTTAATACAAATTATTCTAATACAAATGCTCCGGTTGTTTATATGAGACAATTACAGGGTTTGACAAATCGATATTTGAATTGATAACCAGACGTTTAATAATGACGTCTGTTGTAAATAGTATATCAGTTATTAATGTTTGTTTGTCACAGGTTCTTGAGGTTACGTTAAAAGGATTACAAATGTTTAAAACAATAAAAATACACACCCTTACATCAAGTAAACTTAACTAACATATTGTGTAGGTATAATTTGTTTAGCGCAGTGTAGTAAAAGTGTTTACAAGTTATGGATCATTAACAACAGTTTATATTGGTTAGTTTATAAATTGTCAGTGACTTAGTATTCTTTTTAATCTTTGAAAGTAATTAATTTCAGTTCAGTGAGATTTCGACCTTTAGTGAGAAATAATTAATGTGAGTTTATTTATATATTTTGGGTAATTTAATAGGTACTTATCACTTCCGTAGTTATGGCGAATTCATACGATCTGTTATTCATGGGTTATACTACAATCTTCTTTAATTTGCTTGGGTCAGGACATCAGTCATCTTTTCCAGTTTTTTTTCCAGTCATTCTTTTTTCGTTAATTGGGCCTCAACTTCAATAATATGGTTCCAGTCCTTGTCTTATGTCTTAGTATACACTTAGTAGTAACTTCTTCTGATATTTTCTATGTTTTAATTGACAATTTTGGTCACTCGAAAATTAGCGTCTATACCATTAAAGCGTCATGCATTCAGTAAAAAAATCTAACGGTATTTTTTCTTGTTACTCCACAGTTTCCATGGTAACGTAATTATTCTCCCTGGTCGATCTCAAAATAAACACATTGTTATCAAACTTTGAATTTTTTGTTTAATTTGAATAAATATTTTATAATGGCTATATTTACTTGGGGATAATTTCAATGGTTGTAATCTTTACATAGATGTTCCTATTTTCTTTCAAAGATTAGTTTGATATCTTACAAGATTGGTCTAAGCCATGTATTAATGTTTTGGTCCAAAATTGATAATACTATGTTAATACATAATTTACTTATTTCTAAGTTTTAATATAATTCTGCCATGTTCCCTTTCGTTACACATAATTATTATATTTTGCCTATTATTTCTTATAGAGGTATTGCTATTATTTTCTTTATAAATTTCTTACTTACTTAAAACATACTAACATATTACTGTAAAACTATTTCTTCTGGTATTTATTGCCTTAAACATTAAGCCAATAACTTCTTTCTTTAAATTAACAAATGAACAAATTTGGTGAGTGTTATACCTACACCATCTCTTTTATAACAGTAATCACCCAGTGATTTTTATACTGAGATAATATTTTTTCTGTTTTTTACATTCACAATTATTCTGTGTCTTTCAGTCTAATATACTTAACTTAATTGCTCATTTAATATGTGCTTATGTTTTGGGTTTGTCACACTTGTTTAACTCTTTTTTCTTAAGATTATATGCTGTTTATTTTATTACACTTATCACTTCACTGTTCATCTTTGTCACTCCCTACCTATCTCTAATTACCCTTATATTTCTCACGATCTCACTATTATTACAAAGTTTTTGTATCTAATGAGTTCATGTCTCTTTTGTTAACTTCAGACTGTCACATATCATTTTATAATATTCAAACAACATGGTATTGTAAATACATCTTTCAAATAAAACATAACTTTGTATACATTGTCATTAAAGTGATAAAAATTGGTCTGAAATGTCATAATTAGTAATAATAACAACAATTTAATAATGTTAAAATATATTGTGTTAATTGAAACATACTACATCTGTAGCAACAGCAATAATATTAGCGAATAAATAAACTCTCCAAAACCTTATACTTTCAAACACATAATGCTGAAATAACATACATACTGCTGAAATAATCCTAGTAAAAGTTCCAAAGTATATAGTAGGCTATACAATTTGTTCTCTGATTGAATCACGCACACATTTCTATTCCCTGTCTGTATGAGTGTAATTTTAAACATAACAGCTGACACATCACCTATAGATAAGGATATACATACAATCATATCTACACTTGGTTTTTTATGTATAACAATTGCTGAGATACTGTCATTTACAAGTTACCACTAATAAAAATTTAAACATAAATTGTTAATAATAATAAAAAATTATGTTCTTTTAAAACAATCTTATGAGTTAATTGTTATGGCTATGTAATTTTTTTTTCTTTTTTCTTCACTGTCTTCTTGTCTCGCTTTACTTTGGTTAATATCTGGCCAATCTCTGGGGTTGGGTCAATGTCAGTTGTCTGTCAGCCTAGTTCGTATTTTCTTGTTTTGTAACCACCTTTGGTTGTATTCTTCTTCCTTCACTATTGATTATATTTACTACTTTCATTCTCGTTACCATTTATCTATCAAAATATATTGTTTCTTGGCATTTTTTACATACTTATTTATATCAAATGTGATCAGGGTTTGGCAATGTTATAATATATATATATATATATATATATATATATATCTGTTGTTTTGCCTAGCTGTTTATCGAATCGCACAAGAAGCCCAAATTAGCAAAAATGTATGCCAATTCATTTCTTGCACTACTGTCTTTTAACAAATTTTGAGGGATCTCTATTGAAGGATCATATTTGTCCAGTTCATCAACGACTGATTTAACACTATCAAAATTATCTGCATGATATAACACTGCAAAAAGCCAAATCCCCTAGCATGTGACAATGGGTGCTGGTGGTAATGGAAGGTTAGGATTTTTGTTTTTGACAAAATATATTCTCGTAGGAGATTTAACAAACAAATTTTTCTGGTTTATACTGATCTATCCACATTAAGAAACAAGGATCGGATCACACAATCTGTGCAGAGTATGCACTACACAGGTAACATGCTTCAATTTTGGATAGGTGACAGAAAGGGCTTCTGCTGCTTTCTTCGTATTGTAATAACACGTTTATTAGAGTGAAAGGCCTCACGTTTGAGCGCCAATTTTGTAATAACACGAGATTTTTCGTTTGTTTATTATCCACACGTTTGTTGCATCAGTTCGTAAGATAAGATTTTTCTTCAAAATTATAAATCTGTTATATAATTCCAAATCGCAAATCGTTTCTTCTTTATTTTAACGATTTATTTTTTTATTTATCTTTTGTTTCCCGATTTAGGCGCCAAATTGTTTTGTGATTAAAACAATTAAAATTACTCACTTTTTGTTTTATTTATTCACCTTCTCTTTATTGGGTTTAGTTGACTTACCTTTTTAATAATTCAATTCGAATTCCGTTCCTAAAAATAATTGTTACCAACTTCTCTTTTTGATAAAAAAATTCACCTTTTGCTGTATGAAGAAATAAAATTTGTTAACATAGAAATAAATTAACCATACACTTAAAAATCTTCAATACTGGTTTTATTGGTTTTTGATTGTGTATTTCTTTCCTTTAAAACAATTAAATAATTTTATAATATATTTGCTCCAGCTATGATGTTTAAACGCTCAGCGGTTGGCAACAAAGCTCAGGTTTTCAGAGTTGATATTATACAATTTTTGTTTACTAAAATTAGTTTAGTTAGGTTCTTTGGATTACAGAAAGTTAACAAAAAACACCCTTTAGGAAGTACAAAGCTTCACATAAACAGCATTTAAATATTACCTAAGTTATGAAAAACTTAAATTTAAGGTTATAAATATTTGGTTTACAACAGGCAGTGTAATAGGTTAAGTGTGTTCTGAGGATTATTACACTTCCAATAAGTGTATCACCATGGATTAATAATTTAATAGTGATATAAATTAATTATTACAACTTCTTTATCAAGTGAATAGTGAAATATAGTTTATGCGTGATTGAAAATGTGTACAAGTGTATTATAGTTTATTATACTGATTAGTTTTTATAATCTGATATTATACTTATCATCTTCCTTCAATTATTAGGTTCAACACATAATTCACTGTTTTTTGAAATTATTCTTCTATTTTAATATGATTTTACTTTGAAATTCCTTCTTGTTATATTATTATTCTTCATAACATCATTTCATTTTCATTCAATATCATTTTTTATTTTATCTGTTTGTATGGAAGTTTTAATCCTTTCTTCTCTGAGTCTAATAATGAACTAACTATTTTTTCATATAATATTTTGGTTGTCAAGGCAAAAGGTATCTAATTCCTATTGGTTGTAAATTTTTTGCATTGTTAAACATACTACTGTTTTTTGATACAAATATAACAAATATCTTTAAATTAGTATAATCTTTTTACACTATTTTTAATCCTAAAGATAATAACATCATTGTCTTGCTTTCTTTACATAAATTAATTTGAAATCAAACATGAATGATTTCTGTCCAGTACTTACAAAGTTACAATTTCAACAATTTTGTTTTCTACCATTAATTAATTCAAAACTAATCCTTTTGTATACATTTTGTTTCTCTAAAACTATATAATCTAACCTAACATGATAATATACATGGTACCATTAATTTCTACTGCTTTAATATCTAATTTTCCAAAGTTCTTAATGTTACTATAGGCTTTTAAGGCCTAGTTTTCTGACTTTATACATTTCTTTTAATATATTCCTTTGTTTTTATTAACCTTACACACCTTACAATGCAAATACAACAAACTAAATCAACTAATACACAACATTTGATTAGTCAATCATTTTCAAACATAATATAACTCTTTTTAAACATTTTATACAAATACCATTTTTCAATACATAACATACACTTTATTTTACTAATAATCATTCATTAAGCATTTTTTTTTTTACTTTTATATTGTTTTCAGTATTGCACAGTATATCTTATCCCTTCTTTTATTAAGTATTAGTTACTCTTAAAATTATATTTTGTTTCTACTACTGACTTCCAGTTAGTATAACATTCATGGTTTCTATACACTCTTTATTTATAGCACGCACTGTTCATATTCCTTTTATTCCATTTAAACTAATCGCATATCTGAATTTACCATTAAACATTGTACATTTATAATAGTTTTATTCTTTTATTTTCTATTAGCATTACTATAATTATCATTAACTAGTTTACCTCTATATCCCTAGAGTTTTACATGAAAGGATTATTATTTTCTTTCTTGGATTTCGTTGTCCATGACGTGTCCGTTACTTAACTAAATACAACTATTATATTAACGACTCGGAACACAAAGTTTTTTATAAGTAAAAACAAAGTTTTACCTTACAACCTCAACCGGTTTTCACCTTTAAAAGGCCTCTTCAGAGGTTGCCGTTGGTTGTGCTGTCCGTCCTGTTGTTGTGGGCGACAGAATTGAATTTCAAAAGATCGATGTTGTGTGTGTGTGGGGTGAGATGTGTTCGAATAATGCGTGCGATTTGAATTGTGTCTGTTCGTTTAGGATGTCATTTTTATGTACTTATAACAATAAATATTACACACAGAATGATGGTCTACCCATGGGCTCCCCCATATCCATCATTCTAGCACAAGTCTTCCTCCAACACTTAGAAAAAACAAAAATACTCACAAACAATGACAGACACTCATATAAAATACTATAGTGGCACAGATACGTTGATGACATTCTAATACTATACAGGGGAAACAAAATACAATGTGAACAGAGAACAGTTACTAACGCACATAAACAAAATACAGTACATAAAAACATAACCTTTACTGCCGAATACGAACACAACAATACCATAAACTTCTTAGACCTCTCCGTCACAAAACTTGAACACATTCACAAATTCAGTATATACAGAAAACCAACTACAACTGACACACTAATACACAACTCCTCCAATCACCCAATACAACACAAACTAGCTGCCTTTAGAACGATGATACATAGACTTAACAACATCCCCTTAGATGAAAAAGACTACAAAGACGAACTAAACACGATAAAATATCTAGCAGAATCTAACGGATATGACAGAACAATAGTCAGTAAACTCCTACACAAAACAGACAAAGACAGAAAACAACAAATTCATAACACTAACATACATCAACAAACAAACTGAAAAAATAGCCCACAAATTCAAAAAAGCAGGATACAGAATCGCTTACAAAACTACTAACAAACCAGAACACACACACACACACACACAAAACAAATTCGATCTACCCGGTGTTTACAAACTAAATTGCTCAAATTGCAACAAATTCTATATAGGCCAGATAGGACGTAGCTTCAAACAGAGATACATTGAACACACAAAGGTACTCCACTCCACTACAGAATCCACCTTTGTAAACCACCTCATCGAAGCAAACCACACATACAAAAACATCGACAATAACATGAACATTCTACACGTACACACAAAAGGCCGAAAACTAGACACTCCAGAACAATTGGAAATATAGAAACACACGAAAACAAATAAAATATCGGTATGGAGAACCATACATGACTTCCATGTTCTAAGATTTATATTTAAAATCATATTTTAAATATGATTTTATTGAAATGAAATATTTCCATAGAAAACTACGTCTTTCTACTTATTGCTTCAGCATTAACCACAGTACTGTGGTCACTAACGTATACCACCTCACGTTTTCGCACTCGATTTTCACTGATGATGGCAGTCGATGGCACTGCCGAAAAGTGGTTTTATGGTTTTACAGAAAACATTGGACTACGGCTAAACAGCCCGGGAAGCAATTTTATCAAAAAACTACTTGTTTGTTGCTGATAACGTAGTACACGTATAAAAAATTCTCCCCTCCACCTCCAACTATAATTTTTAATAATAGAAAATTACCCCCACCCCGTTCACCTAACCTCTTCATTTATAGAGCTTTCATCTACGTTTCTACAGTGGATTATTATGAGCTTCTTATCAGGATACTTATGTATAAAAATTAAGTACTTTACTCTTGTTAAATCATAAAATGTTTCAGGTAAACTACCCCTTTCTCTTAACCGATCTTCTCCAAAATCAATAGACCTTCAGTCCTCTACAATTCAGGGATGCATGCAAAAAAATATTTGATTCTGTTTGAATGTGCGGCAGTTATCGTTCGTCATGGAAACATTTCTCTTGTTACAACTTAAAATTTTGCAGGTAAACTACCCCTTTCCCTTAACCGATCTTCACCATAATCAACAGCCTTGAGTTCTCTACAACTCAGGCAAGTGTGCAAAAAATTATTTGATTCTCTTTGAATTTTCGGCAGTTATCGTTCGTCATAAAAAATTACCCTTTTTAAAACATAAAACTTTGGTGATAAACTACCCCTTTCCCTTAACCGATCTTCAACAAAATCAACAGACCTTGAGTTCTTTTAGTTCAAAAAGGTATGCAAAAACGTAGTTGATTCTGTTTGAATTTACGGCAGTTATCGTTTGTCATATAAAAAATAACCCTTGTTAAAACATAAAATGTTGCAGGTAAACTACCCCTTTCCCTTAACCGATCTTCAACAAAATCAACAGACCTTGAGAACTCTACAGTTTAGCGCTGTATGCAAATAATCATTTGATTCTGTTTGAATTTGCGGCTGTTATCGTTTGCCATAGAAAATACCCTTGTTAGAACATAAAACGTTGCAGGTAAACTACCCCTTTCCCTTAACCGATCTTCAACAAAATCAACAGACCTGGAGTTCTATATAATTCAAAAAGGTATGCAGAAGAGTAGTTGATTCTGTTTTAATGTACGGCAGTTATCGTTTGTCATAAAAAAATTTACCCTTGTTAAAACATAAAATGTTGCAGGTAAACTACCCTATTCCCTTAACCGATCTTCACCAAAACCAACAGGTCTTGAGAACTCTACAATTCAGGGCTGTATGCAAAAGAGTAGTTGATTATGTTTGAGTTTGCGGCTGTTATCGTTTGCCATAAAAAATGCCCTTGTTTAAACAAAAAACGTGGCAGGTAAACTACCCCTTTCCCTTAACTGATCTTCACCAAAAACATTAGGTCTTGAGTACTCTAAAAATCAGGGCTGTATGCAAAAACTTATTTGATTCTGTTTGAATTTGCGGCTCTTATCGTTTGCCATAGAAAATACCCTTTTAAGCAATAAAACGTAGCCGGTAAACAACCCCTTTCCCTTAACCGATCTTCACCAAAATCAATAGGTCTTGAGAACTCCACAATTTAGGGCTGTATGGAAATAATAATTTGATTCTGTTTGAATTTGCGGCTGTTATCGTTTGTCATAGAAAATACCCTAGTTAAAACATAAAACGTTGCAGGTAAACTACCCCTTTCCCTTAACCGATCTTCACCAAAAACAATAGGTCTTGAGAACTCTACAATTCAGGGCTGTATGCAAAAGAGTAGTTGATTCTGTTTGAATTTGCGGCTCTTATCGTTTGCCATAGAAAATACCCTTTTAAAACATAAAACGTAGCAGGTAAACTACCCCTTTCCCTTAACCGATCTTCACCAAAATCAATAGGTCTTGAGAACTCTACACTTTAGGGCTGTATGCAAATAATCATTTGATTCTGTTTGAATTTGCGGCTGTTATCGTTTGCCATATAAAATACTCTTGTTAAAACATAAAACGTTGCAGGTAAACTACCCCTTTCCCTCAACCGATCTTTACCAAAAACAATAGGTCGTGAGTGCTCTACAAATCAGGGCTGTATGCAAAAAATGATTTGATTCAGTTTGAATTTGCGGCTGTTATCGTTTGCCATAGAAAAAAATCTACAGACACACTCAGACACACACACACAGACACTTTTCGAAAATATCGGTATGGAGAACCATACATGACTTCCATATTCTAAGATTTATTTTTAAAATCATTTTCGAAATGAAATATTACCATAGAAACTACTTCTTTCTACTTGCTGCTTCAGCCTTAACCACAGTACTGTGGTCACTAACATATACCACCTCACGTTATCGCACTCGATTTTCACTGATGATGGAAGTCAATGGCATTGCCGAAACGTCTGGTTTTGTAGAAAACATTGGACTACGGCCAAATATCCCGGGAACGAATTTTAACAAAAACTACTTCTTTGTTGCCGATAACGTTGTACACAAATATATAAAAAAAATGCATAAAATTAATGGCTTGTATAAGTTAATGATTGATCTCCATTAAGTAGTGCTCAAGTTTCCAAAGTTTTAATATTATGATGTCCGTAATTAAAACATCAGAGCAGGTTTAGTGTGAATGAGGGTACACTGTGGACAAAAATTTTCAACATTTCCTATTGAGCGTTGCTTAGAGTAAAGCTGTGAATCTACAGTGTGTTTCACCGAACAAACACGCGAAAAAGAAGGAGCGCTCCGAAGTCACTCATGGACCCTCAGCATCTTGCAGAGGGTTCATTCCCTAAAGACGAAAAGTCTGTCTATGAATCGTTCCTCTGTAAACACGTGCAGTTACATTGCCCAGCGATCCACAGGAAGCAAATTGATGTCCATTTTTTCGGCTTGCACGCGTTATGTTGGTGTGGGTTTCGGCACTTTCCATTTAAAAAGCGTGCAAATGTGAGAAAATAAACATGAGTGAGGCCAGAAATAACGTGAATTTTGTGTGTGTGTGTGTGTGTGTGTGTGTGTGTGTGTGTGTGTGTGTGTGTGTGTGTGTGTGTTACCTGCCTTTTTATTGCTGTAGGCATAATAATAAAATGGAAACGTAAACATTACATAACTGAGATATGCTTACCTGCCACGAACGATATATTATTTTATACATGGAGGAGTTCAGTGACATACACACGTACAGAAGTCATCTTCAAAAATACTAGAAGTCGTCAACGCTTTTATGTTGGCAGTGTAACTTACAGGAAGTTTTTTGATGTTTTTAAAACATCTAGGATGCAAACTTTTCCCGATAACTAAAAGTTTCCTTTTTTCGGTTCCCGTCATGTTCGCACAAACAAAAACTGTAACTCTTTGTTTAGAGAGCTTCCCACCAACGCACTTTTCATTTTTAAATTTGAAAGTCTTATCTGGAGTTAATTTATAAAAAATTCCAGCTTCATGTCCATTAAAGATGTCTTCATCTTTATATGATAGTCTAATTTCTGGCCAAGTGTTACGCACCCAATCGCCTGTAACGTTCAGATCTACGCATTTTGCCTCACCACAAATTTTTGCAAAGGAAATCTAGTGTCGGGCCTTAAATCGATCTAGCCATCCGTTGGAGCACGTAAAATGGCTGGCGCCGGCAGTCCTGTTACAGTGCTTATTGCTTGCATACAATGTATGTCTGTAGCCATGGGCTAGCGCGCGCGCGCACATATATACGTTTATATGAAATTTAGAGTAAAATATCTGAGAAATATTTTACGCTATAACAGAGTAGTACAATATTTAGTGACGTTAAAACCGGGAATTTTTATAATGTTAAAGATATCAGTTTGACCGGACTTATGACAAAATAACGCTACACCCGAGTTGACGTAACAGCCGAGGCCGTAATAACCAAGTTCCACTGTGTATATAAAGATATAACTCAAACATAATTTACATTAAAATGAAAAAATTATAATTTTATTGCCTGGCAACAAAATTATTTTATTTTTAACAATTACCATTGTTTCAAAAAGTTTAAATAAAATTTTCAAGTACTTTACTCTTGTTAACACGTAAAAGGTTGCAGGTAAACTACCCCTTCCCCTTAACCGATCTTCACCAAAATCGAAAGTCCTTGAGACCTCTACAATTCAGGGACGTATGCAAAAACTTATTTGATTCTGTTTGAATTTGCGACTGTTAACGTTTGCCATAGAAAATACGCTTGATAAAAAACGTTGCAGGTAAACTACCCCTTCCCCTCAACCGAACTTCACCAAAAACAATAGGTCTTGAGTACTCTACAAATCAGGGCTGTATGCAGAAAATTATTTGATTCTGTTTGAATTTGCGGCTGTTATCGTTTGCCATAGAAAATACCCTTGTTAAAAAAACGTTGTAGGTAAACTACCCCTTTCCCTTAACCGATCTTCACCAAAAACAATAGGTCTTGAGAACTCTACAATTTAGGGCTGTATGCAAATAATCTTTTGATTCTGTTTGAATTTGCGGCTGTTATCGTTTGCCATAGGAAATACCCTTGTTAAAACATAAAACTTTACAGGTAAACTACCCCTTTCCCTTAACCGATCTTCACCAAAAACAATAGGTCTTGAGAACTCTACAATTCAGGGCTGTATGCGAAACATTATTTGATTCTGTTTGAATTTGCAGCTGTTATCGTTTGCCAAAAAAAAAAATTTCCCTTGATAAAAAAAAACCGTTGCAGGTAAACTACCCCTTTCCCTCAACCGATCTTCACCAAAAACAATAGGTCGTGAGTACTCTACAAATCAGGGCTGTATGCAAAAAATTATTTGTTTCTGTTTGAATTTGCGGCAGTTATCGTTTGCCATAGAAAAAATCTACAGACAGACACACACACAGACACTTTTCGGAAAACGACTTTTTTCATGTTTTGAGTGTAGTAGAATCAGAATCTGCAATAATCTCGAACACGATTTTTTTTGCCATCACCATACTTCCATTCCTTAAGGAATATGGAAGTAAAATGACTTTTTTTCATGTTTTGAGTGTAGTACAATCAGAATCTGCAATAATCTCGAACACGATTTTTTTTGCCATCACCATACTTCCATGCTTCATGAACATGGAAGTAAAACGACATTCTAAACGAACAGACACAATTCAAATCGCATGCATTATTCGAACACATCTCACCCCACACACACAACATCGATCTTTTGAAATTTGATTCCATCACCCACAACAGGACACATACCAGCGCCAACCTCTGAAGAAGCCTTTTAAATGTGAAAACCGGTTCAGGTTGTAAGGTAAAACTTTGTTTTACTTCCATGTTCCTTAAGGAAATGGAAGTATGGTGATGGCAAAAAAAATCGTGTTCGAGATTATTGCAGATTCTGATTGCACTGCACTCAAAACATGAAAAAAAGTAATTTTTCGATGTGTGTGTGTGTGTGTGTGTGTGTGTGTGTGTGTGTGTGTGTGTGTGTGTGTGTGTGTGTGTGGATTTTTTTCTATGGCAAACGATAACAGCCGCAAATTCAAACAGAATCAACTACTCTTTTGCATACAGCACTGAATTATAGAGTTCTCAAGACCTATTGGTTTTGGTGAAGATCGGTTAAGGGAAAGGGGTAGTTTACCTGCAACATTTTATATTTTAACAAGGGTATTTTTTATGGCAAACAATAAAAGCCGCAAATGTAAACAGAATCAAATAATATTTACTTCCATGTTCCTTAAGGAAATGGAAGTATGGTGATGGCAAAAAAAATCGTGTTTGAGATTATTGCAGATTCTGATAGTACTACACTCAAAACATGAAAAAATATCGGTATGGAGAACCATACATGACTTCCATATTCTAAGATTTATATTTAAAATCATTTTCAGCCAAACAGCCAGGCTGTGCCTTACCTGCCTTTTTATTGCTGTATTAAATGAAAAATATTATATTACATTAAAATGAAAAAATTATAATTTTATTGCCTGGCAACAAAATTATTTTATTTTTAACAATTACCATTGTTTCAAAAAGTTTAAATAAATTTTCAAGTACTTTACTCTTGTTAAAACGTATAAGGTTGCAGGTAAACTACCCCTTCCCCTTAACCGATCTTCACCAAAATCGAAAGTCATTGAGACCTCTACAATTCAGGGACGTATGCAAAAAATTATTTGATTCTGTTTGAATTTGCGGCTGTTATCGTTTGCCATAGAAAATACGCTTGATAAAAAAACGTTGCAGGTAAACTACCTCTTCCCCTTAACCGATCTTCACCAAAAACAATAGGTCTTGAGTACTCTACAAATCAGGACTGTATGCAAAACATTATTTGATTCTGTTTGAATTTGCGGCTGTTATCGTTTGCCATAGAAAATACCCTTGTTAAAAAAACGTTGCAGGTAAACTACCCCTTTCCCTCAACCGATCTTCACCAAAAACAATAGGTCTTGAGAACTCTACAATTCAGGGCTGTATGCGAAACATTATTTGATTCTGTTTGAATTTGCGGCTGTTATCGTTTGCCAAAAAAAAAAAAATTTCCCTTGATAAAAAAAAGCGTTGCAGGTAAACTACCCCTTCCCCTCAACCGATCTTCACCAAAAACAATAGGTCGCGAGTACTCTACAAATCAGGGCTGTATGCAAAAAATTATTTGATTCTGTTTGAATTTGCGGCAGTTGTCGTTTGCCATAGAAAATACGCATGATAAAAAACGTTGCTGGTAAACTACCCCTTCCCCTCAACCGATCTTCACCAAAAACAATAGGTCTTGAGTACTCTACAAATCAGGGCTGTATGCAGAAAATTATTTGATTCTGTTTGAATTTGCGGCTGTTATCGTTTGCCATAGAAAATACCCTTGCTAAAAAAACGTTGTAGGTAAACTACCCCTTTCCCTTAACCGATCTTCACCAAAAACAAAAGGTATTGAGAACTCTACAATTTAGGGCTGTATGCAAATAATCTTTTCATTCTGTTTGAATTTGCGGCTGTTATCGTTTGCCATAGGAAATACCCTTGTTAAAACATAAAACGTTACAGGTAAACTACCCCTTTCCCTTAACCGATCTTCACCAAAAACAATAGGTCTTGAGAACTCTACAATTCAGGGCTGTATGCGAAACATTATTTGATTCTGTTTGAATTTGCGGCTGTTATCGTTTGCCAAACAAACAAAATTACCCTTGCTAAAAAAAAACCGTTGCAGGTAAACTACCCCTTTCCCTCAACCGATCTTCACCAAAAACAATAGGTCGCGAGAACTCTGCAAAACCGGGCTGTATGCAAAAAATTATTTGATTCTGTTTGAATTTGCGGCAGTTATCGTTTGCCATAGAAAAAAAATCTACAGACAGACACACAGACAGACAGACACACAGACAGACAGACAGACACACAGACACTTTTCGGAAAACGACTTTTTTTCATGTTTTGAGTGTAGTAGAATCAGAATCTGCAATAATCTCGAACACGATTTTTTTTGCCATCACCATACTTCCATTCCTTAAGGAATATGGAAGTAAAAGGCGTTTTTCCTAAAGTGTCTGTCTGTGTGTCTGTAGATTTTTTTTCTATGGCAAACGATAACAGCCGCAAATTCAAACAGAATCAAATAATTTTTTGCATACAGCCCTGATTTGTAGAATACTCACGACCTATTGTTTTTGGTGAAGATCGGTTGAGGGAAAGGGGTAGTTTACCTGCAACGGTTTTTTTTATCAAGGGTAATTTTGTTTGTTTCGCAAACAATAACAGCCGAAAATTCAAACGGAATCAAATAATGTTTCGCATACAGCCCTGAACTGTAGAGTTCTCAAGATCTGTTGATTTTGGTAAAGATCGGTCAAGGGAAAGGGGTAGTTTACCTGCAACATTTTATGTTTTAACAAGGGCATTTTCTATGGCAAACGATAACAGTTGCAAATTCAAACATAATCAAATAATGTTTTGCATACTGCCCTGAATTGTAGAGTTCTCAAGACCTTTGTTTTTGGTGAAGATTGGTTAAGGGAAAGGGGTAGTTTACCTACAACGGTTTTTTTTTATCAAGGGTAATTTTATAGTAGGAATAAATCTGTTTTTAGTACCAAGCCACGTTCTTGTCGTACCAAGTCTTGAAACATGTCGTAATAAGAAGGGACATCAAAAGAGAAGTCACAGACGGTTAGTATAATATATTTTTCATATATTTAAAGGGTAATTTTGTTTGTTTGGCAAACGATAACCTCCGCAAATTCAAACAATCAAATAATGTTTTGCATACTGCCCTGAATTGTAGAGTTCTCAAGAACGTTTCTTTTTGGTGAAGATCGGTTAAGGGAAAGGGGTAGTTTACCTGCAATGTTTTATGTTTTAAAAGGGTATTTTCTATGGCAAACGATAAGAGCCGCAAATTCAAACAGAATCAAATAAGTTTTTGCATACAGCCCTGATTTCCTGAGTACTAAAGACCTATTGTTTTTGGTGAAGATCGGTTAAGGGAAAGGGGTAGTTTACCTGCCACGTTTTTTGTTTTATCAAGGGTATTTTGTATGGCAAACGATAACAGCCGCAAATTCAAACAGAATCATGTAATATTTTGCATACAGCCCTAAATTGTAGTGTTCTCAAGACCTATCGTTTTTGGTGAAGATCGGTTAAGGGAAAGGGGTAGTTTACCTGCAACGGTTTTTTATCAAGGGTAATTATTTTCTATAGTAAACGATGACAGCCGCAAATTCTAACAGAATCAAATGATGTTTTGCATACAGCCCTGTATTGTAGAGTTCTCAATACCTATTGGTGTTGGTGAAGATCGGTTAAGGGAAAGGGGTAGTTTACCTGCCACGTTTTTTGTTTTATCAAGGGTATTTTATATGGCAAACGATAACTGCCGCAAATACAAACAGAATCATATAATATTTTGCATTCAGTCCTGAAATGTAGAGTTCTCAAGACCTGCTGGTTTTGGTGAAGATCGGTTAAGGGAATAGGGTAGTTTACCTGCAACATTTTATGTTTTATCAAGGGTAATTTTTTTTATGACGAGTGATAACTGCCGTACATTAAAACAGAATCAACTACTCTTCTGCATACCTTTTTGAATTATACAGAACTCAAGGTCTGTTGATTTTGTTGAAGATCGGTTAAGGGAAAGGGGTAGTTTACCTGCAACGTTTTATGTTATAACAAGGGTATTTTTTCTATGATGAACGATGACTGCTGAAAATTCAAAGAGAATCAAATAATTTTTTGTACCCTTTCCTGTGTTGCTGAGAGCTCAAGGTCCACTGATTTTGGTGAAGTCCGTTGAGGGAAAGGGGTAGTTTACCTGCAACATTTTATGTTGTAACAAGAGAAATGTTTCCATGACGAACGATAACTGCCGCACATTCAAACAGAATCATATATTCTTTTGCATGCATCCCTAAATTTTAGAGGACGGAAGGTCTATTGATTTTGGAGAAGATCGGTTAAGAGAAAGGGGTAGTTTACCTGAAACTTTTTATGATTTAACAAGAGTAAAGTACTTAATTTTTATAAATAAAGTATCCTGATAAGAAGCTCGTAGTAATCCACTGTAGAAATGTAGATGAAATATCTATAAATGAAGAGGTTAGGTGAACGGGGTGGGGGTAATTTTCTATTATTAAAAATTATAGTTGAAGGTGGAGGGGAGAATTTTTTATATGTGTACTATGTTATCGGCAACAAAGAAGTAGTTTTTTGTTAAAATTGCTTCCCGGGCTCTTTAGCCGTAGTCCAATGTTTTCTGCAAAACCAGACTTTTCGGCAGTGCCATCGACTGTCATCATTGGTGAAAATCAAGTGCGAAAACGTGAGGTGGTATACGTTAGTGACCACAGTACTGTGGTTAATGCTGAAGCAATAAGTAGAAAGACGTAATTTCTATAGAAAAATTTCATTTCGAATATGATTTTAAAGATAAATCTTAGAACATGGAAGTCATGTATGGTTCTCCATACCGATATTTTACTTCCATGTTCCTTAAGGAAGTGGAAGTATGGTGATGGCAAAAAAAATCGTGTTCGAGATTATTGCAGATTCTGATTGTACTACACTCAAAACATGAAAAAAAGTCGTTTTTCGAAAAGTGTCTTGTGTCTGTAGATTTTTTTTCTATGGCAAACGATAACAGCCGCAAATTCAAACAGAATCAAATAATTTTTTGCATACAGGCCTGATTTGTAGAGTACTCACGACCTATTGTTTTTGGTGAAGATCGGTTGAGGGAAAGGGGTAGTTTACCTGCAATGGTTTTTTTTATCAAGGGTAATTTTGTTTGTTTGGCAAACGATAACATCCGCAAATTCAAACATAATCAAATAATGTTTTGCATACTGCCCTGAATTGTAGAGTTCTCAAGAACTTTTCTTTTTGGTGAAGATCGGTTAAGGGAAAGGGGTAGTTTACCAGCAACATTTTATGTTTTAAAAGGGTATTTTGTATGGCGAACGATAAGAGCCACAAATTCAAACAGAATCAACTACGTTTTTGCATACAGCCCTGATTTCTTGAGTACTAAAGACCTATTGTTTTTGGTGAAGATCGTTTAAGGGAAATGGGTAGTTTACCTGCAGCGTTTTATGTTTTAACAAGGGTATTTTTTCTATGACGAACGATGACTGCTGAAAATTCAAAGAGAATCAAATAATTTTTTGCACCCTTTCCTGAGTTGCTGAGAGCTCAAGGTCCACTGATTTTGGTGAAGTCGTTTGAGGGAAAGGGGTAGTTTACCTGCAGCGTTTTATGTTTTAACAAGGGTATTTTTTCTATGACGAACGATGACTGCTGAAAATTCAAAGAGAATCAAATAATTTTTTGCACCCTTTCCTGAGTTGCCGAGAGCTCAAGGTCCACTGATTTTGGTGAAGTCGTTTGAGGGAAAGGGGTAGTTTACCTGCAACATTTTATGTTGTAACAAGAGAAATGTTTCCATGACGAACGATAACTGCCGCACATTCAAACAGAATCATATATTCTTTTGCATGCATCCCTAAATTTTAGAGGACGGAAGGTCTATTGATTTTGGAGAAGATCGGTTAAGAGAAAGGGGTAGTTTACCTGAAACTTTTTATGATTTAACAAGAGTAAAGTACTTAATTTTTATAAATAAAGTATCCTGATAAGAAGCTCGTAGTAATCCACTGTAGAAATGTAGATGAAATATCTATAAATGAAGAGGTTAGGTGAACGGGGTGGGGGTAATTTTCTATTATTAAAAATTATAGTTGAAGGTGGAGGGGAGAATTTTTTATATGTGTACTATGTTATCGGCAACAAAGAAGTAGTTTTTTGTTAAAATTGCTTCCCGGGCTCTTTAGCCGTAGTCCAATGTTTTCTGCAAAACCAGACTTTTCGGCAGTGCCATCGACTGTCATCATTGGTGAAAATCAAGTGCGAAAACGTGAGGTGGTATACGTTAGTGACCACAGTACTGTGGTTAATGCTGAAGCAATAAGTAGAAAGACGTAATTTCTATAGAAAAATTTCATTTCGAATATGATTTTAAAGATAAATCTTAGAACATGGAAGTCATGTATGGTTCTCCATACCGATATTTTACTTCCATGTTCCTTAAGGAAGTGGAAGTATGGTGATGGCAAAAAAAATCGTGTTCGAGATTATTGCAGATTCTGATTGTACTACACTCAAAACATGAAAAAAAGTCGTTTTTCGAAAAGTGTCTTGTGTCTGTAGATTTTTTTTCTATGGCAAACGATAACAGCCGCAAATTCAAACAGAATCAAATAATTTTTTGCATACAGGCCTGATTTGTAGAGTACTCACGACCTATTGTTTTTGGTGAAGATCGGTTGAGGGAAAGGGGTAGTTTACCTGCAATGGTTTTTTTTTATCAAGGGTAATTTTGTTTGTTTGGCAAACGATAACATCCGCAAATTCAAACATAATCAAATAATGTTTTGCATACTGCCCTGAATTGTAGAGTTCTCAAGAACTTTTCTTTTTGGTGAAGATCGGTTAAGGGAAAGGGGTAGTTTACCTGCAACATTTTATGTTTTAAAAGGGTATTTTGTATGGCAAACGATAAGAGCCACAAATTCAAACAGAATCAAATACGTTTTTGCATACAGCCCTGATTTCTTGAGTACTAAAGACCTATTGTTTTTGGTGAAGATCGTTTAAGGGAAAGGGGTAGTTTACCTGCCACGTTTTTTGTTTTGTGAAGGGTATTTTGTATGGCAAACGATAACAGCCGCAAAATTCAAACAGAATCATATAATATTTTGCATACAGCCCTGAAATGTAGAGTTCTCAAGACCTGTTGGTTTTGGTGAAGATCGGTTAAGGGAATAGCGTAGTTTACCTGCAACATTTTATGTTTTATCAAGGGTAATTTTTTTTTATGACAAACGATAACTGCCGTACATTAAAACAGAATGAACTACTCTTCTGCATACCTTTTTGAATTATACAGAACTCAAGGTCTGTTGATTTTGTTGAAGATCGGTTAAGGGAAAGGGGTAGTTTACCTGCAACGGTTTTTTATCAAGGGTAATTTTTTGTCTATGGTAAACGATAACAGCCGCAAATTCAAAGAGAATCTAATAATGTTTCGCATACAGCCCTGAATTGTTGAGTTCTCAAGATCTGTTGATTTCGGTAAAGATGGGTTAAGGGAAAGGGGTAGTTTACCTGCAACGTTTTATGTTTTAACAAGGGTATTTTCTATGGCAACGATAACTGCCGCAAATTCAAACATAATCAAATAATGTTTTGCATACAGCCCTGTATTGTAGAGTTCTCAGTACCTATTGGTGTTTGTGAAGATCGGTTAAGGGAAAGTGGTAGTTTACCTGCCACGTTTTTTGTTTTGTGAAGGGTATTTTGTATGGCAAACGATAACAGCCGCAAAATTCAAACAGAATCATATAATATTTTGCATACAGCCCTGAAATGTAGAGTTCTCAAGACCTGTTGGTTTTGGTGAAGATCGGTTAAGGGAATAGGGTAGTTTACCTGCAACATTTTATGTTTTATCAAGGGTAATTTTTTTTTATGACAAACGATAACTGCCGTACATTAAAACAGAATGAACTACTCTTCTGCATACCTTTTTGAATTATACAGAACTCAAGGTCTGTTGATTTTGTTGAAGATCGGTTAAGGGAAAGGGGTAGTTTACCTGCAACGGTTTTTTATCAAGGGTATTTTTTTTGTCTATGGTAAACGATAACAGCCGCAAATTCAAAGAGAATCTAATAATGTTTCGCATACAGCCCTGAATTGTTGAGTTCTCAAGATCTGTTGATTTCGGTAAAGATGGGTTAAGGGAAAGGGGTAGTTTACCTGCAACGTTTTATGTTTTAACAAGGGTATTTTCTATGGCAACGATAACTGCCGCAAATTCAAACATAATCAAATAATGTTTTGCATACAGCCCTGTATTGTAGAGTTCTCAGTACCTATTGGTGTTTGTGAAGATCGGTTAAGGGAAAGTGGTAGTTTACCTGCAACGTTTTATGTTTTAAAAGGGTATTTTCTATGGCAAACGATAAGAGCCGCAAATTCAAACAGAATCAAATAAGTTTTTGCATACAGCCCTGATTTTTTGAGTACTAAAGACCTATTGTTTTTGGTGAAGATCGGTTAAGGTAAAGGGGTAGTTTACCTGCGACATTTTTTGTTTTATCAAGGGTATTTTGTATAGCAAACGATAACAGCCGCAAATTCAAACAGAATCATGTAATATTTTGCATACAGCCCTAAATTGTAGTGTTCTCAAGACCTATCGTTTTTGGTGAAGATCGGTTAAGGGAAAGGGGTAGTTTACCTGCAACGGTTTTTTATCGAGGGTAATTTTTACTTCCATATTCCTTAAGGAATGGAAGTATGGTGATGGCAAAAAAAATCGTGTTCGAGATTATTGCAGATTCTGATTCTACTACACTCAAAACATGAAAAAAAAGTCGTTTTCCGAAAAGTGTCTGTGTGTGTGTCTGTCTGTCTGTCTGTCTGTCTGTGTGTCTGTAGATTTTTTTTCTATGGCAAACGATAACTGCCGCAAATTCAAACAGAATCAAATAATTTTTTGCATGCAGCCCTGATTTGCAGAGTACTCGCGACCTATTGTTTTTGGTGAAGATCGGTTGAGGGAAAGAGGTAGTTTACCTGCAACGGTTTTTTTTTAGCAAGGGTAATTTTGTTTGTTTGGCAAACGATAACAGCCGCAAATTCAAACAGAATCAAATAATGTTTCGCATACAGCCCTGAATTGTAGAGTTCTCACGATCTGTTGATTTTGGTGAAGATCGGTTAAGGGAAAGGGGTAGTTTACCTGTAACGTTTTATGTTTTAACAAGGGTATTTCCTATGGCAAACGATAACAGCCGCAAATTCAAACAGAATCAAAAGATTATTTGCATACAGCCCTAAATTGTAGAGTTCTCAAGACCTATTGTTTTTGGTGAAGATCGGTTGAGGGAAAGGGGTAGTTTACCAGCAACGTTTTTTTAACAAGGGTATTTTCTATGGCAAACGATAACAGCCACAAATTCAAACAGAATCAAATAATGTTTTGCATACAGCCCTGATTTGTAGAATACTCAAGACCTATTGTTTTTGGTGAAGATCGGTTAAGGGAAAGGGGTAGTTTACCTGTAACATTTTATGTTTTAACAAGGGTATTTCCTATGGCAAACGATAACAGCCGCAAATTCAAACAGAATCAAAAGATTATTTGCATACAGCCCTAAATTGTAGAGTTCTCAAGACCTCTTGTTTTTGGTGAAGATCGGTTGAGGGAAAGGGGTAGTTTACCTGCAACGTTTTTTTAACAAGGGTATTTTCTATGGCAAACGATAACAGCCGCAAATTCAAACAGAATCAAATAATGTTTTGCATACAGCCCTGATTTGTAGAGTACTCAAGACCTGTTGTTTTTGGTGAAGATCGGTTAAGGGGAAGGGGTAGTTTACCTGCGTTTTTTTATCAAGCGTATTTTCTATGGCAAACGATAACAGCCGCAAATTCAAACAGAATCAAATAATGTTTTGCATACGTCCCTGAATTGTAGAGGTCTCAATGACTTTCGATTTTGGTGAAGATCGGTTAAGGGGAAGGGGTAGTTTACCAGCAACCTTTTACGTTTTAACAAGAGTAAAGTACTTGAAAATTTATTTAAACTTTTTGAAACAATGGTAATTGTTAAAAATAAAATAATTTTGTTGCCAGGCAATAAAATTATAATTTTTTCATTTTAATGTAATATAATATTTTTCATTTATTTTACTTTTTACTTCCATATTCTTTAAGGAATGGAAGTATGGTGATGGCAAAAAAAATCATGTTCGAGATTATTGCAGATTCTGATTCTACTACACTCAAAACATGAAAAAAAGTCGTTTTCCGAAAAGTGTGTGTGTGTGTGTGTGTGTGTGTGTGTGTGTGTGTGTGTGTGTGTGTGTGTGTGTGTGTGTGTGTGTGTGTGTGTGTGTGTGTGTGTGTGTGTGTGTAGATTTTTTTTCTATGGCAAACGATAACTGCCGCAAATTCAAACAGAATCAAATAATTTTTTGCATACAGCCCTGATTTGTAGAGTACTCGTGACCTATTGTTTTTGGTGAAGATCGGTTCAGGGAAAGGGGTAGTTTACCTGCAACGTTTTTTTAACAAGGGTATTTTCTATGGCAAACGATAACAGCTGCAAATTCAAACAGAATCAAATAATGTTTTGCATACAGCCCTGATTTGTAGAGTACTCAAGACCTATTGTTTTTGGTGAAGATTGGTTAAGGGGAAGGGGTAGTTTACTAGCAACGTTTTTTTATCAAGCGTATTTTCTATGGCAAACGATAACTGCCGCAAATTCAAACAGAATCAAATAATTTTTTGCATACAGCCCTGATTTGTAGAGTACTCAAGACCTATTGTTTTTGGTGAAGATCGGTTAAGGGGAAGGGGTAGTTTACCTGCAACATTTTACGTTTTAACAAGAGTAAAGTACTTGAAAATTTATTTAAACTTTTTCAAACAATGGTAATTGTTAAAAATAAAATAATTTTGTTGCCAAGCAAAAAAATTAAAATTTTTTCATTTTAATGTACATCATGTATAAGAGAAAATATATCGCGCTTGGCAGGCGATATTAAGATTTAAATATAAATCTTAGAATATGGAAGTCATGTATGGTTCTCCATACCGATATTTTTCTATAGTAAACGATGACAGCCGCAAATTCTAACAGAATCAAATGATGTTTTGCGTACAGCCCTGTATTGTAGAGTTCTCAATACCTATTGGTGTTGGTGAAGATCGGTTAAGGGAAAGGGGTAGTTTACCTGCAACGTTTTATGTTTTAAAAGGGTATTGTCTATGGCAAACGATAAGAGCCGCAAATTCAAACAGAATCAAATACGTTTTTGCATACAGCCCTGATTTGTTGAGTACTAAAGACCTATTGTTTTTGGTGAAGATCGATTAAGGGAAAGGGGTAGTTTACCTGCCACGGTTTTTGTTTTATCAAGGGTATTTTATATGGCAAACGATAAGTGCCGCAAATACAAACAGAATCATATAATATTTTGCATACAGTCCTGAAATGTAGAGTTCTCAAGACCTGCTGGTTTTGGTGAAGATCGGTTAAGGGAATAGGGTAGTTTACCTGCAACATTTTATGTTTTATCAAGGGTAATTTTTTTTATGACGAGTGCTAACTGCCGTACATTAAAACAGAATCAACTACTCTTCTGCATACCTTTTTGAATTATACAGAACTCAAGGTCTGTTGATTTTGTTGAAGATCGGTTAAGGGAAAGGGGTAGTTTACCTGCAACGTTTTATGTTTTAACAAGGGTATTTTTTCTATGACGAACGATGACTGCCGAAAATTCAAAGAGAACCAAATAATGTTTTGCACCCTTTCCTGAGTTGCTGAGAGCTCAAGGTCTACTGATTTTGGTGAAGTCGGTTGAGGGAAAGGGGTAGTTTACCTGCAGCGTTTTATGTTTTAACAAGGGTATTTTTTCTATGACGAACGATGACTGCTGAAAATTCAAAGAGAATCAAATAATTTTTTGCACCCTTTCCTGAGTTGCCGAGAGCTCAAGGTCCACTGATTTTGGTGAAGTCGTTTGAGGGAAAGGGGTAGTTTACCTGCAACATTTTATGTTGTAACAAGAGAAATGTTTCCATGACGAACGATAACTGCCGCACATTCAAACAGAATCATATATTCTTTTGCATGCATCCCTAAATTTTAGAGGACGGAAGGTCTATTGATTTTGGAGAAGATCGGTTAAGAGAAAGGGGTAGTTTACCTGAAACTTTTTATGATTTAACAAGAGTAAAGTACTTAATTTTTATAAATAAAGTATCCTGATAAGAAGCTCGTAGTAATCCACTGTAGAAATGTAGATGAAATATCTATAAATGAAGAGGTTAGGTGAACGGGGTGGGGGTAATTTTCTATTATTAAAAATTATAGTTGAAGGTGGAGGGGAGAATTTTTTATATGTGTACTATGTTATCGGCAACAAAGAAGTAGTTTTTTGTTAAAATTGCTTCCCGGGCTCTTTAGCCGTAGTCCAATGTTTTCTGCAAAACCAGACTTTTCGGCAGTGCCATCGACTGTCATCATTGGTGAAAATCAAGTGCGAAAACGTGAGGTGGTATACGTTAGTGACCACAGTACTGTGGTTAATGCTGAAGCAATAAGTAGAAAGACGTAATTTCTATAGAAAAATTTCATTTCGAATATGATTTTAAAGATAAATCTTAGAACATGGAAGTCATGTATGGTTCTCCATACCGATATTTTACTTCCATGTTCCTTAAGGAAGTGGAAGTATGGTGATGGCAAAAAAAATCGTGTTCGAGATTATTGCAGATTCTGATTGTACTACACTCAAAACATGAAAAAAAGTCGTTTTTCGAAAAGTGTCTTGTGTCTGTAGATTTTTTTTCTATGGCAAACGATAACAGCCGCAAATTCAAACAGAATCAAATAATTTTTTGCATACAGGCCTGATTTGTAGAGTACTCACGACCTATTGTTTTTGGTGAAGATCGGTTGAGGGAAAGGGGTAGTTTACCTGCAATGGTTTTTTTTTATCAAGGGTAATTTTGTTTGTTTGGCAAACGATAACATCCGCAAATTCAAACATAATCAAATAATGTTTTGCATACTGCCCTGAATTGTAGAGTTCTCAAGAACTTTTCTTTTTGGTGAAGATCGGTTAAGGGAAAGGGGTAGTTTACCTGCAACATTTTATGTTTTAAAAGGGTATTTTGTATGGCAAACGATAAGAGCCACAAATTCAAACAGAATCAAATACGTTTTTGCATACAGCCCTGATTTCTTGAGTACTAAAGACCTATTGTTTTTGGTGAAGATCGTTTAAGGGAAAGGGGTAGTTTACCTGCCACGTTTTTTGTTTTGTGAAGGGTATTTTGTATGGCAAACGATAACAGCCGCAAAATTCAAACAGAATCATATAATATTTTGCATACAGCCCTGAAATGTAGAGTTCTCAAGACCTGTTGGTTTTGGTGAAGATCGGTTAAGGGAATAGGGTAGTTTACCTGCAACATTTTATGTTTTATCAAGGGTAATTTTTTTTTATGACAAACGATAACTGCCGTACATTAAAACAGAATGAACTACTCTTCTGCATACCTTTTTGAATTATACAGAACTCAAGGTCTGTTGATTTTGTTGAAGATCGGTTAAGGGAAAGGGGTAGTTTACCTGCAACGGTTTTTTATCAAGGGTAATTTTTTTGTCTATGGTAAACGATAACAGCCGCAAATTCAAAGAGAATCTAATAATGTTTCGCATACAGCCCTGAATTGTTGAGTTCTCAAGATCTGTTGATTTCGGTAAAGATGGGTTAAGGGAAAGGGGTAGTTTACCTGCAACGTTTTATGTTTTAACAAGGGTATTTTCTATGGCAACGATAACTGCCGCAAATTCAAACATAATCAAATAATGTTTTGCATACAGCCCTGTATTGTAGAGTTCTCAGTACCTATTGGTGTTTGTGAAGATCGGTTAAGGGAAAGTGGTAGTTTACCTGCAACGTTTTATGTTTTAAAAGGGTATTTTCTATGGCAAACGATAAAGAGCCGCAAATTCAAACAGAATCAAATAAGTTTTTGCATACAGCCCTGATTTTTTGAGTACTAAAGACCTATTGTTTTTGGTGAAGATCGGTTAAGGTAAAGGGGTAGTTTACCTGCGACATTTTTTGTTTTATCAAGGGTATTTTGTATAGCAAACGATAACAGCCGCAAATTCAAACAGAATCATGTAATATTTTGCATACAGCCCTAAATTGTAGTGTTCTCAAGACCTATCGTTTTTGGTGAAGATCGGTTAAGGGAAAGGGGTAGTTTACCTGCAACGGTTTTTTATCGAGGGTAATTTTTACTTCCATATTCCTTAAGGAATGGAAGTATGGTGATGGCAAAAAAAATCGTGTTCGAGATTATTGCAGATTCTGATTCTACTACACTCAAAACATGAAAAAAAAGTCGTTTTCCGAAAAGTGTCTGTGTGTGTGTCTGTCTGTCTGTCTGTCTGTGTGTCTGTAGATTTTTTTTCTATGGCAAACGATAACTGCCGCAAATTCAAACAGAATCAAATAATTTTTTGCATGCAGCCCTGATTTGCAGAGTACTCGCGACCTATTGTTTTTGGTGAAGATCGGTTGAGGGAAAGAGGTAGTTTACCTGCAACGGTTTTTTTTTAGCAAGGGTAATTTTGTTTGTTTGGCAAACGATAACAGCCGCAAATTCAAACAGAATCAAATAATGTTTCGCATACAGCCCTGAATTGTAGAGTTCTCACGATCTGTTGATTTTGGTGAAGATCGGTTAAGGGAAAGGGGTAGTTTACCTGTAACGTTTTATGTTTTAACAAGGGTATTTCCTATGGCAAACGATAACAGCCGCAAATTCAAACAGAATCAAAAGATTATTTGCATACAGCCCTAAATTGTAGAGTTCTCAAGACCTATTGTTTTTGGTGAAGATCGGTTGAGGGAAAGGGGTAGTTTACCAGCAACGTTTTTTTAACAAGGGTATTTTCTATGGCAAACGATAACAGCCACAAATTCAAACAGAATCAAATAATGTTTTGCATACAGCCCTGATTTGTAGAGTACTCAAGACCTATTGTTTTTGGTGAAGATCGGTTAAGGGAAAGGGGTAGTTTACCTGTAACATTTTATGTTTTAACAAGGGTATTTCCTATGGCAAACGATAACAGCCGCAAATTCAAACAGAATCAAAAGATTATTTGCATACAGCCCTAAATTGTAGAGTTCTCAAGACCTCTTGTTTTTGGTGAAGATCGGTTGAGGGAAAGGGGTAGTTTACCTGCAACGTTTTTTTAACAAGGGTATTTTCTATGGCAAACGATAACAGCCGCAAATTCAAACAGAATCAAATAATGTTTTGCATACAGCCCTGATTTGTAGAGTACTCAAGACCTGTTGTTTTTGGTGAAGATCGGTTAAGGGGAAGGGGTAGTTTACCTGCGTTTTTTTATCAAGCGTATTTTCTATGGCAAACGATAACAGCCGCAAATTCAAACAGAATCAAATAATGTTTTGCATACGTCCCTGAATTGTAGAGGTCTCAATGACTTTCGATTTTGGTGAAGATCGGTTAAGGGGAAGGGGTAGTTTACCAGCAACCTTTTACGTTTTAACAAGAGTAAAGTACTTGAAAATTTATTTAAACTTTTTGAAACAATGGTAATTGTTAAAAATAAAATAATTTTGTTGCCAGGCAATAAAATTATAATTTTTTCATTTTAATGTAATATAATATTTTTCATTTATTTTACTTTTTACTTCCATATTCTTTAAGGAATGGAAGTATGGTGATGGCAAAAAAAATCATGTTCGAGATTATTGCAGATTCTGATTCTACTACACTCAAAACATGAAAAAAAGTCGTTTTCCGAAAAGTGTGTGTGTGTGTGTGTGTGTGTGTGTGTGTGTGTGTGTGTGTGTGTGTGTGTGTGTGTGTGTGTGTGTGTGTGTGTGTGTGTGTGTGTGTGTGTGTGTGTGTGTGTGTAGATTTTTTTTCTATGGCAAACGATAACTGCCGCAAATTCAAACAGAATCAAATAATTTTTTGCATACAGCCCTGATTTGTAGAGTACTCGTGACCTATTGTTTTTGGTGAAGATCGGTTCAGGGAAAGGGGTAGTTTACCTGCAACGTTTTTTTAACAAGGGTATTTTCTATGGCAAACGATAACAGCTGCAAATTCAAACAGAATCAAATAATGTTTTGCATACAGCCCTGATTTGTAGAGTACTCAAGACCTATTGTTTTTGGTGAAGATTGGTTAAGGGGAAGGGGTAGTTTACTAGCAACGTTTTTTTATCAAGCGTATTTTCTATGGCAAACGATAACTGCCGCAAATTCAAACAGAATCAAATAATTTTTTGCATACGTCCCTGAATTGTAGAGGTCTCAAGGACTTTCGATTTTGGTGAAGATCGGTTAAGGGGAAGGGGTAGTTTACCTGCAACATTTTACGTTTTAACAAGAGTAAAGTACTTGAAAATTTATTTAAACTTTTTCAAACAATGGTAATTGTTAAAAATAAAATAATTTTGTTGCCAAGCAAAAAAATTAAAATTTTTTCATTTTAATGTACATCATGTATAAGAGAAAATATATCGCGCTTGGCAGGCGATATTAAGATTTAAATATAAATCTTAGAATATGGAAGTCATGTATGGTTCTCCATACCGATATTTTTCTATAGTAAACGATGACAGCCGCAAATTCTAACAGAATCAAATGATGTTTTGCATACAGCCCTGATTTGTAGAGTACTCGTGACCTATTGTTTTTGGTGAAGATCGGTTCAGGGAAAGGGGTAGTTTACCTGCAACGTTTTTTTAACAAGGGTATTTTCTATGGCAAACGATAACAGCTGCAAATTCAAACAGAATCAAATAATGTTTTGCATACAGCCCTGATTTGTAGAGTACTCAAGACCTATTGTTTTTGGTGAAGATTGGTTAAGGGGAAGGGGTAGTTTACTAGCAACGTTTTTTTATCAAGCGTATTTTCTATGGCAAACGATAACTGCCGCAAATTCAAACAGAATCAAATAATTTTTTGCATACGTCCCTGAATTGTAGAGGTCTCAAGGACTTTCGATTTTGGTGAAGATCGGTTAAGGGGAAGGGGTAGTTTACCTGCAACATTTTACGTTTTAACAAGAGTAAAGTACTTGAAAATTTATTTAAACTTTTTCAAACAATGGTAATTGTTAAAAATAAAATCATTTTGTTGCCAAGCAAAAAAATTAAAATTTTTTCATTTTAATGTACATCATGTATAAGAGAAAATATATCGCGCTTGGCAGGCGATATTAAGATTTAAATATAAATCTTAGAATATGGAAGTCATGTATGGTTCTCCATACCGATATTTTTCTATAGTAAACGATGACAGCCGCAAATTCTAACAGAATCAAATGATGTTTTGCGTACAGCCCTGTATTGTAGAGTTCTCAATACCTATTGGTGTTGGTGAAGATCGGTTAAGGGAAAGGGGTAGTTTACCTGCAACGTTTTATGTTTTAAAAGGGTATTGTCTATGGCAAACGATAAGAGCCGCAAATTCAAACAGAATCAAATACATTTTTGCATACAGCCCTGATTTGTTGAGTACTAAAGACCTATTGTTTTTGGTGAAGATCGATTAAGGGAAAGGGGTAGTTTACCTGCCACGGTTTTTGTTTTATCAAGGGTATTTTATATGGCAAACGATAAGTGCCGCAAATACAAACAGAATCATATAATATTTTGCATACAGTCCTGAAATGTAGAGTTCTCAAGACCTGCTGGTTTTGGTGAAGATCGGTTAAGGGAATAGGGTAGTTTACCTGCAACATTTTATGTTTTATCAAGGGTAATTTTTTTTATGACGAGTGCTAACTGCCGTACATTAAAACAGAATCAACTACTCTTCTGCATACCTTTTTGAATTATACAGAACTCAAGGTCTGTTGATTTTGTTGAAGATCGGTTAAGGGAAAGGGGTAGTTTACCTGCAACGTTTTATGTTTTAACAAGGGTATTTTTTCTATGACGAACGATGACTGCCGAAAATTCAAAGAGAACCAAATAATGTTTTGCACCCTTTCCTGAGTTGCTGAGAGCTCAAGGTCTACTGATTTTGGTGAAGATCGGTTGAGGGAAAGGGGTAGTTTACCTGCAACATTTTATGTTGTAACAAGAGAAATGTTTCCATGACGAACGATAACTGCCGCACATTCAAACAGAATCAAATATTCTTTTGCATGCATCCCTGAATTTTAGAGGACGGAAGGTCTATTGATTTTGGAGAAGATCGGTTAAGAGAAAGGGGTAGTTTACCTGAAACATTTTATGATTTAACAAGAGTAAAGTACTTAATTTTTATAAATAAAGTATCCTGATACGAAGCTCATAGTAATCCACTGTAGAAATGTAGATGAAATATCTATAAATGAAGAGGTTAGGTGAACGGGGTGGGGGTAATTTTCTATTATTAAAAATTATAGTTGAAGGTAGAGGGGAAAATTTTTTATATGTGTACTATGTTATCGGCAACAAAGAAGTAGTTTTTTGTTAAAATTGCTTCCCAGGCTCTTTAGCCGTAGTCCAATGTTTTCTGCAAAACCAGACTTTTCGGCAGTGCCATCGACTGTCATCATTGGTGAAAATCGAGTGCGAAAACGTGAGGTGGTATACGTTAGTGACCACAGTACTGTGGTTAATGCTGAAGCAATAAGTAGAAAGACGTAATTTCTATGGAAAAATTTCATTTCGAATATGATTTTAAATATAAATCTTAGAACATGGAAGTCATGTATGGTTCTCCATACCGATATTTTACTTCCATGTTCCTTAAGGAAGTGGAAGTATGGTGATGGCAAAAAAAATCGTGTTTGAGATTATTGCAGATTCTGATTGTACTACACTCAAAACATGAAAAAAGTCGTTTTTCGAAAAGTGTCTGTCAGTCTGTGTCTGTAGTTTTTTTTCTATGGCAAACGATAACAGCCGCAAATTCAAACAGAATCAAATAATTTTTTGCATACAGCCCTGATTTGTAGAGTACTCATGACCTATTGTTTTTGGTGAAGATCGGTTGAGGGAAAGGGGTAGTTTACCTGCAACGGTTTTTTTTTATCAAGGGTAATTTTGTTTGTTTGGCAAACGATAACATCCGCAAATTCAAACATAATCAAATAATGTTTTGCATACTGCCCTGAATTGTAGAGTTCTCAAGGACTTTTCTTTTTGGTGAAGATCGGTTAAGGGAAAGGGGTAGTTTACCTGCAACATTTTATGTTTTAAAAGGGTATTTTGTATGACAAACGATAAGAGCCACAAATTCAAACAGAATCAAATACGTTTTTGCATACAGCCCTGATTTCTTGAGTACTAAAGACCTATTGTTTTTGGTGAAGATCGTTTAAGGGAAAGGGGTAGTTTACCTGCCACGTTTTACTTCCATATTCCTTAAGGAATGGAAGTATGGTGATGGCAAAAAAAATCGTGTTCGAGATTATTGCAGATTCTGATTCTACTACACTCAAAACATGAAAAAAAGTCGTTTTCCGAAAAGTGTCTGTGTGTCTGTCTGTCTGTGTGTCTGTCTGTCTGTAGATTTTTTTCTATGGCAAACGATAACTGCCGCAAATTCAAACAGAATCAAATAATTTTTTGCATACAGCCCGGTTTTGCAGAGTTCTCGCGACCTATTGTTTTTGGTGAAGATCGGTTGAGGGAAAGGGGTAGTTTACCTGCAACGGTTTTTTTTTTAGCGAGGGAAATTTTGTTTGTTTGGCAAACGATAACAGCCGCAAATTCAAACAGAATCAAATAATGTTTCGCATACAGCCCTGAATTGTAGAGTTCTCAAGACCTATTGTTTTTGGTGAAGATCGGTTAAGGGAAAGGGGTAGTTTACCTGTAACGTTTTATGTTTTAACAAGGGTATTTCCTATGGCAAACGATAACAGCCGCAAATTCAAACAGAATGAAAAGATTATTTGCATACAGCCCTAAATTGTAGAGTTCTCAATACCTTTTGTTTTTGGTGAAGATCGGTTAAGGGAAAGGGGTAGTTTACCTACAACGTTTTTTTAACAAGGGTATTTTCTATGGCAAACGATAACAGCCGCAAATTCAAACAGAATCAAATAATTTTCTGCATACAGCCCTGATTTGTAGAGTACTCAAGACCTATTGTTTTTGGTGAAGATCGGTTGAGGGGAAGGGGTAGTTTACCAGCAACGTTTTTTATCATGCGTATTTTCTATGGCAAACGACAACTGCCGCAAATTCAAACAGAATCAAATAATTTTTTGCATACAGCCCTGATTTGTAGAGTACTCGCGACCTATTGTTTTTGGTGAAGATCGGTTGAGGGGAAGGGGTAGTTTACCTGCAACGGTTTTTTTTATCAAGGGAAATTTTTTTTTTTTTTGGCAAACGATAACAGCCGCAAATTCAAACAGAATCAAATAATGTTTCGCATACAGCCCTGAATTGTAGATTTCTCAAGACCTATTGTTTTTGGTGAAGATCGGTTGAGGGAAAGGGGTAGTTTACCTGCAACGTTTTTTTAACAAGGGTATTTTATATGGCAAACGATAACAGCCGCAAATTCAAACAGAATCAAATAATGTTTTGCATACAGTCCTGATTTGTAGAGTACTCAAGACCTATTGTTTTTGGTGAAGATCGGTTAAGGGGAAGGGGTAGTTTACCTGCAACCTTTTACGTTTTATTTTCTATGGCAAACGATAACAGCCGCAAATTCAAACAGAATCAAATAATGTTTTGCATACAGCCCTGATTTGTAGAGTACTCAAGACCTATTGTTTTTGGTGAAGATCGGTTAAGGGGAAGGGGTAGTTTACCTGCAACGTTTTTTTATCAAGCGTATTTTCTATGGCAAACGATAACAGCCGCAAATTCAAACAGAATCAAATAATTTTTTGCATACGTCCCTGAATTGTAGAGGTCTCAATGACTTTCGATTTTGGTGAAGATCGGTTAAGGGGAAGGGGTAGTTTACCTGCAACCTTTTACGTTTTAACAAGAGTAAAGTACTTGAAAATTTATTTAAACTTTTTGAAACAATGGTAATTGTTAAAAATAAAATAATTTTGTTGCCAGGCAATAAAATTATAATTTTTTCATTTTAATGTAATATAATATTTTTCATTTAATACAGCAATAAAAAGGCAGGTAAGACACAGCCTGGCTGTTTGGCTGAAAATGATTTTAAATATAAATCTTAGAATATGGAAGTCATGTATGGTTCTCCATACCGATATTTTTGTTTTGTGAAGGGTATTTTGTATGGCAAACGATAACAGCCGCAAATTCAAACAGAATCATATAATATTTTGCATACAGCCCTGAAATGTACAGTTCTCAAGACCTGTTGGTTTTGGTGAAGATCGGTTAAGGGAATAGGGTAGTTTACCTGCAACATTTTATGTTTTATCAAGGGTAATTTTTTTTTATGACAAACGATAACTGCCGTACATTAAAACAGAATCAACTACTCTTCTGCATACCTTTTTGAATTATACAGAACTCAAGGTCTGTTGATTTTGTTGAAGATCGGTTAAGGGAAAGGGGTAGTTTACCTGCAACGTTTTATGTTTTAACAAGGGTATTTTACTTCCATGTTCCTTAAGGAAATGGAAGTATGGTGATGGCAAAAAAAATTCGTTTCGAGATTATTGCAGATTCTGATTGTACTACACTCAAAAAAATGAAAAAAAGTCGTTTTTCGAAAAGTGTCTCAAAAAAATGAAAAAAAGTCGTTTTTCGAAAAGTGTCTGTGTGTGTGTGTCTGTAGATTTTTTTTCTACGGTAAACGATAACAGCCGCAAATTCAAACTGAATCAAATCATTTTTTCGCATACAGCTCTGATTTGTAGAGTACTCACGACCTATTGTTTTTGGTGAAGATCAGTTGAGGGAAAGGGGTAGTTTACCTGCAACGGTTTTTTTTTATCAAGGGTAATTTTGTTTGTTTGGCAAACGATAACAGCCGCAAATTCAAACAATCAAATAATGTTTCGCATACAGCCCTGAATTGTAGAGTACTCAAGATCTGTTGATTTTGGTAAAGATCTGTTAAGGGAAAGGGGTAGATTACCTGCAACGTTTTATGTTTTAAAAGGGTATTTTCTATAGCAAACGATAAGAGCCGCAAATTCAAACAGAATCAAATACGTTTTTGCATACAGCCCTGATTTCTTGAGTACTCACGACCTATTGTTTTTGGTGAAGATCGTTTAAGGGAAAGGGGTAGTTTACCTGCCACGTTTTTTGTTTTATCAAGGCTATTTTGTATGGCAAACGATAACAGCCGCAAATTCAAACATAATCATATAATAGTTTGCATACAGCCCTGAATTGTAGAGTTCTCAAGACCTATCGTTTTTGGTGAAGATCGGTTAAGGGAAAGGGGTAGTTTACCTGCAACGGTTTTTTATCAAGGGTAATTTTTGTCAATGGTAAACGATAACAGCCGCAAATTCAAACAGAATCAAATGATGTTTTGCATACAGCCCTGTATTGTAGAGTTCTCAATACCTATTAGTGTTTCTGAAGATCGGTTAAGGGAAAGGGGTTGTTTACCTGCAACATTTTATGTTTTAAAAGGGTATTTTCTATGGCAAACGATAAGAGCCGCAAATTCAAACAGAATCAAATAAGGTTTTGCATACAGCCCTGATTTGTAGAGTACTCACGACCTATTGTTTTTGGTGAAGATCGGTTGAGAGAAGGGGTAGTTTACCTGCAACGGTTTTTTTTTAATCAAGGGTAATTGTTTTCTATGGCAAACGATAATAGCTGCAAATTTAAACAGAATCATATAATATTTTGCATACAGCCCTGAAATGTAGAGTTCTCAAGACCTGCTGGTTTTGGTGAAGATCAGTTAAGGGAATAGGGTAGTTTACCAGCAACATTTTATGTTTTATCAAGGGTAATTTTTTATATGACGAACTATAACTGCCGTAAATTCAAACAGAATCAACTAGGTTTTTGCATACCTTTTTGAATTGAAGAGAACTCAAGGTCTGTTGATTTTGTTGAAGATGGGTTAAGCGAAGGGGTAGTTTATCAGCAAGGTTTTATGTGTTAAAAAGGGTAATTTTCTTATGACGAACGATAATTGCCGAAAATTCAAAGAGAATCAAATAATTTTTTGCACCCTTGCCTGAGTTGCAGAGAGCTCAAGGTCTGATTTGGTGAAGATCGGTTAAGGGAAAGGGGTAGTTTACCTGCAACATTTTATGTTGTAACAAGAGAAATGTTTCCATGACGAACGATAACTGCCGCACATTCAAACAGAATCAAATATTTTTTTGCATGCATCCCTGAATTGTAGAGGACGGAAGGTCTATTGATTTTGGAGAAGATCGGTTAAGAGAAAGGGGTAGTTTACCTGAAACATTTTATGATTTAACAAGAGTAAAGTACTTAATTTTTATAAATAAAGTATCCTATCCTGATAAGAAGCTCATAGTAATCCACTGTAGAAACATAGATGAAATATCTATAAATGAAGAGGTTAGGTGAACGGGGTGGGGGTAATTTTCTATTATTAAAAATTATAGTTGAAGGTGGAGGGGAGAATTTTTTATATGTGTACTACGTTATCGGCAAGAAAGAAGTAATTTTTTGTTAAAATTGCTTCCCGGGCTCTTTAGCCGTAGTCCAATGTTTTCTGCAAAACAAGACTTTTTGCAGTGCCATCGACTGCCATCATCGGTGAAAGTCGAGTGCGAATCCGTGAGGTGGTATACGTTAGTGACCACAGTACTGTGGTTAATGCTGAAGCAATAAGTAGAAAGACGTAGTTTCTATAGAAATATTTCATTTCGAATATGATTTTAAATATAAATCTTAGAACATGGAAGTCATGTATGGTTCTCCATACCGATATTTCATACAGCGCTGAATTGTAGAGTTCTCATGACCTTTTGTTTTTGGTGAAGATCGATTATAGGAAAGGGGTAGTTTTTACCTGCAACGTTTTATGTTTTAAAAGGGTACTCCTTATGGCAAACGATAAGAGTCGCAAATTAAAACAAAATCAAATAATTGTTTGCATACAGCCCTAATTTGTAGAGTACTCAAGACGTATTGATTTTGGCGAAGATCGGTTAAGGGAAAGGGGTAGTTTACCTGCAACAGTTTTTTTTAATCAAGGGTAATTTTTTCTATGGCAAACGATAACAGCCGTAAATTCAAACAGAATCAACTACTTTTTTCCATACCTTTTTGAATTATACAGAACGCAAGGTCTGTTGATTTTGTTGAAGATCGGTTAAGGGAAAGGGGTAGTTTACCTGCAACGTTTTATGTTTTAACAAGGGTAATTTTTTCTATGACGAACGATAACTGCCGTAAATTCAAAGAGAATCAAATAATGTTTTGCACACAGGCTGAATTGTAGAGTTCTCAAGACCTATTGTTTTAGGTGAAGATCGGTTAAGGGAAAGGGGTAGTTTACCAGCAACGTTTTATGTTTTAACAATGGTATTTTTTTTGGCTAACGATAACAGCCGCAAATTCAAACAGAATCAAACAATTTTTTGCATGCAGCCCTGAATTGTAGAGTTCTCAATACATATCGTTGTTGGTGAAGATCGGTTAAGGGAAAGGGGTATTTTACCTGCAACATTTTATGTTTTAAAACGGTATTTTCTATGGCAAACGATAATAGCCGGAAATTCAAACAGAATCAAATAATTATTTGCATACAGCCCTGATTTGTAGAGTTCTCCAGACTTATTGTTTTTGGTGAAGATCGGTTAAGGGAAAGGTTTAGTTTACCAGCCACCTTTAATGTTTTAATAAGAGTAATTGTTTCTATGACGAACGATAACTGCCGCACGTTCAAACAAAATCAAATAATGTTTTACATGCATTACATGTAGAGGACTCAAGACCTATTGATTTTGGTGAAGATCAGTTATGAGGAGGGGGTAGTTTACCTGCAACATTTTATGTGATAACAAGGTTAATTTTGTCTATGACGAATGATAACTGCCGTAAATTCAATCATAATCAAACAATGTTTTGCAAATGTCCCTATATTGTAGAGAACAAAAGGCCTGTTGATTTTGGTGAACATCTGTAACGGGGAAAGGGTAGTTTACCAGAAACATTTTTTGTTGTAACAAGAGTAAAGTACTTAATTTTGATAAATAAAGTATCCTGATAAGAAGATCTTAATAATCCACTGTAGAAACGTAGATGAAATATCTATAAATGAAGAGGCTAGTTGAACGGGGTGGGGGTAATTTTCTATAAATGAAATGTATAGTTAAAGGTGGAGGGGATAGTTTTTATATGTGTACTACGTTATCGGCAACAAAGTAGTAGTTTGTTGTTAAAATTCCTTCCCAGGCTGTTTGGCCATAGTCCAATGTCTTCTGCAAAACCAGACGTTTCAGCAGTGGCGTCGACTGCCATCATCAGTGAAAATCGAGTGCGATAACGTGTGGTGGTATACGTTAGTGACCACAATACTGTGGTTAAGACTGAAACAATAAGTGGAAAGTAGTAGTTTCTATGGAAATATTTCATTTCGTAAATGATTTTAAATATAAATCTTAGAACATGGAAGTCATGTATGGTTTTCCATACCGATATTTTACTTATAAAAAACTTTGTGTTCCGAGTCGTTAATATAATAGTTGTATTTATTATTTTCTAATTCAGATTTTTTTATCTACAGCTTTGTACTTCCACTTTTGTTTATCATATTCTTATTATGTGAAAAGAGGTTGGGGAATGATCATAATGTTAAATCTGTTTTTCACTCACACCACCAATCAATTGGGTATTGTCTTAGTCTGTCATTGTATAGTCCATATGTTGATGTTGATTCTATTTTCTAAATTCTGTCCAATTCTTTCGTTGTTTCTAATGGTAATTGTTTTATCGTTCCATTACCTTATGTCACGTTACAATATACAACACTGAATCCTTAATAAAAACAATACACTATCATAATTAATAATATATTGGTAATTAATAAAGTACCATTTGGCCACAACAAATGGATACTTTCAGTGTAGTGACTGTAATGTGACTCACTGCTGACATGTCTTCACGAGTCATCAAAAATGAAAGTTTGGAAAACTGTTTTGTCATTCTTAAATACACCAAGAGTTTCACCAATGCTTATGCATATTGTCTCTTTTTGACACACAGATCTGATATTTTTAATGTTTCTTCATAGCAGTTTGAAATATAGTGTTTTCTTAAAGTAGACTTATCCAGAGGATATAAATTTGTGTATTTCACAAGAAAATTTCTAAACACTGTATTGTTTACTTTGTGTAGAGCAGCCGTTCTCAACCTGGTGCTCGCGAGCACTGTAGTGCTCACGTAACTAAAAATGGTGCTCATCATGGATGTATAAAAAAGTGCTCGCGAGCAACAGTGACGCATAATTTTCAGTTATGAACTATATAGCACGGCTGTACAGCTGTTGTCCACCAACAACTGAGTATAGCAGGAATACTGTTTGGAAACCTTTGTTACTTCTAAGAGCACTACTTGCAATGGTTTCCGGAATTGTCCGTAGTTTACAAGCCGATGTAGTTGTCTCATCTTGTAAATGGGCTGTTAAACACGTACTAGTACCCTCAAAAGAAGCGGTTATACAAAATATTTTAATTTTATTGCCTCTGAAATCCCTAAACTTGGCAGCTTTAAGTACGTTCTCACAGAAATAGTCACATAGCATTTTACACTTAGCTCAACCAATCAATTTTCAGATTTTAAATAGAAATTTTGTAATTTGCCAATGAGACTAAGAGCAGCCACTACCATAGAGGTATATAGATAGAGGTGGTGAACTGGCTGAGAAACCGTCCAGCTGGAAAAGAGAGATGTAATCACGTAGGGGTCATTTCTGTCCTTGTCTGCCTCTAACGCTGAACTGACGCTGAATCAGCTGATCCGCGCGAGTTCCACTCTCGCGCATGCGTCAGTAGACAAGGATAGAAATGATGTTTCTGCGTGGACATTTTCACTTACACGAGTGACATTTGTGACTGGAGTGACATAGTGTAGTGGTGTACACCAGTTTTGTGACGTATTTTGGTTGTAGTATTGCTGTTCTGTTATTTGTGAAATACGCGTAATTATTGTCAGTTTGCAATTTTCCTTTCGCCTCGAAGTGTGTGTGAACGTTCTTAAAAAAGAGACATGGATAAATTTGTAATACGGAAACGTAGTGAAGAATCAATACCTGTTACCTTCTTCATCAACCCAAGATTCCAACAAAAGTAGCGAAGCAAAAAGAAAGAAACTATTCTTTTCAAGGTAACTGGGAGACAGATTTTTTGGTGGTCACTAATGACGAGAATACCGGAGTTATTTGCGTTTTGTGTCATGCACCTTTATCGGGTTTCAGAAAAGCAAATTGTCAAAGACATTATGAAACTCATCATAGTGCGTTTTCTGATCAATATCCCACGGGATCAGATGCAAGGATACATAAAATCAAAGAGTTAAAATCACAACTCCAACGTCAACAGAAGTCTTTTTCATTTAATGTTAATAGTTCTGTTAACAAACTTTCAACCGGAGTGGCTGTATCTGTGTCTCATAAACTTGTTCAGCATGGGATGCCATTTACAAGTGGAGAAATTGTGAAGGAGTGCATAGTTTCCGCAGTGACAACTCTCGCTGAAAGTATACCTGAGAAATACAGAAGTGTTTTGATTAATGCGGCAAAAAATGTGCCACTTAGTAATGACACTGTTGCCAGGCGCGTTGACCTCATCGTGGCTCAAATTAAACAAAAAGCACTCCAGAAACTTTCTGAATGTAGTTATTTTTGTCTTGCTGTTGACGAATCAACAGACATTGCTTCTGTAGCACAATTGGCATGCTTTGTACGTTGTATAGATAACGTGGGAATTGTAGAAGATTTCTTTTTAACAATTTTACCGCTCCCGGGTACAACTACGGGGCAAGACATTTACAACGCTGTCACGAATTTCCTGAAACCTAATGGCATTGAGTTATCAAAGCTCGTGTGTGTGGTTACTGATGGCGCACCTTCCATGGTAGGTAAAAATAAAGGATTTGTCACAGTGGCGAAGCTAGTAGTTAAAGAATGGGTAGGCAAAAATCTTACCTTAAATTTTTTTTAAGGAATCACTAAAAGGACGGTAGTTCAAATCGGACGCTGAGGTAGAGTTTGCTGTTAGCGAATGGTTCCGCAAACAGCCATAAGAATTATACTAGGAGGGAATCTACAGATTAGTGCAACAGTGGGACTCATGTCTTAATGTTAATGAAGACTTCTATTAAAATCGTTGAATAAAAAATGCTTTTACAGCCCTAAATGTGTTTTTATTGAACAATGCAACAATAATACAACTGATTCAACTTCAAATTTTTAAACTTGATTAGTTTCTATGTGTATATATATATATATATGTTTAATGTTACAAATAATTCAAATAACAATCTTGATCATCTGTTAGTTCAGCGGTATAACAGGAACACTTTTAATAACAGCATAAAATAAACACACTTATAAACAACACAGCGCGCATTAACTTAACTTTCTGCATCACAGAAGTGAGACATGCCTCAACGCTGTATGTGTACAGCGTGGGACAATCCCCATCCCCTGCACTTCCTTTACAGGCCAGCACATTGCTTACATACGACGGACAGAAAAACTGAGGCAAGTTCACATTCGCTTTAAATGAGCTATGCCGAATCTCACCTGTCACCATCTAGCGGTCACTCAGTAAAGCACCTTTCGGCTTAATAAATTCGACAGTCACAGTAACAATGTATAATCTTTACATTACGTAGCTCATACATATTTATAATTTCTATTCTACAGAATTTTTTAGGGTAGGCATTGCCTCAATTGCCTCCATGTAACTTCGCCACTGTTTGTCGCTCTTCTGAAAAATTATAAACATTTTCCTCCCTTTGTTCACTATCATTGTTTAATTCACGTTTAAAACTTAGCCAGTCATCTTATATCTGTTCCTGAAATTTCAGAACAGTTAAAACTGATAGTTAAGTTGATCAACTTTTTGGTTTCTAAACCCCTGAATAAACACTTACTAAAAGTCTTCTTGCATGATTTATCAGCGCCACATTCAGAACTAATCCTACATGCGGACGTTCGTTGGCTAAATCGCGGGGAAGCATTTACAAGGGTCTGGAAAGTTTTCGAAGAAATCAAAGCATTTATTTCTGCCAACGATTATGTCACTAAGTTTCCAGAAATATTCGGGGATGATTTAAAGATCAATCTTGCTTTCATGGTAGACCTATTTCAATATCTCACCGAGCTGAACAAACGTGTTCAGGGTCAGAAAAACACAATTTGTGAACTGAAAAGAAATTATATTTTCCTTTCAATCAAAGTTACAAAGATTCCTCGGAACGGCAAGTAATAATGACTTGGTTCATTTTCCTGAACTGGCACGTACACTCTCGAGTCTTGGTCGTCCCCACTCGGAGTGTCCTAAAATTGTTGTTCTGGCAATTCAATTTCTGTTGAAAGAGTTTGCTACACGTGTTCATGTACTCGAAGAAAGTGAGCCGTTGTTGGTGCTCAATCCATTTCAATTCAATGTGCACTCTCTCAGAAAAATTCAGATTATTCAACAGCACAATCTTGCTCGCGCGGAACTTGGAATTATTAGAGCTCCAGTCCTCTCAAGCCTTAAAATATCTTTTCGGAAAGGAAAGGATCACAGATTTCTGGGGTGTAAATGATACAATGAAATTTCCGACATTGCGAAATGCTTCTCTCAAATGCTTGGCGATGTTTGGGACAACCTACCTGTGTGAAAAATGTTTTTCATTAATGAAATACATCAAGAACAAAGCACGATAAAGATTAAATGACTCACATTTGGAGGACTGTTTACGTGTGGCTGCAAGCAACTTCTCCTTAGATATTAGTGAAATTCTGAGTAACATTCAGGGCCAAGGATCTCATTAGCCTGGTGAGTGTATTTATTATTATTATTATTAAATTTTCATGTGCTCTCCCACTTGCCTTGGATTATGAAAGGTGCTCTCAATCACAAAAAGGTTGAGAATTCCTGGTGTAGAGGAATATCTGCTGAAATGAAAGCTCTGTACAAACAGAATAAAATTCACGACACTTCATAGGTCCCGAATGTGAGGAGGTGGAGGCTAAAAGCACTCCTGTTTCATCTAAAAGCACTTGTTTCGAACGAGAACGTGAAGCCGCAGCAATATGTTGCCAGATAGATGCTGCTAACTTGCGATCATTGATTCACTCTTATGGATTTTTCATAATGCTGGCATTATATTATCTTTCCATCTAAGCTAAATATACATTTAAATCTTTTAATATACTGCTGTAACTGGGCATTTTCACTAAATTTTACTTTTGGCACTCCGACGACATTGTACACAACACAACAAGAACACTATCATGCAATTCAAGAACCGATGTACAAAGACAAGAAATTATGTAGTTAGCTTGTTTAGTGATTGTAAAATGAACAATCGTTTCTCACCCTACATTGTGACTACAGCATTGTTCACAAAAATTGCCAGGAGTGTTTTGAGTCAAGGTTATTCCTGAAAAAACTTTTCCCCTCTTCTTTCTTTGGCTTGCAGATGTGTATACAGAAATTAAACGTATGGTGGCATACAAAAATTAAATGTAAAATGGTGAAAAATCAACGCGTTGCTTTGAAATGTTAAATATATGATAACGTATTTATTTATTAACATAAATATGAACATTTTTAATTGCATATAAAAATATTTATTTATCTAAAAATCTGTTCCCTAGTCATGATGCGCCACAGAAGAATATGCAGCATAGTTCGGAGCAGTGGTATAAATTTTTGCATCAAACTCAGAAAAGTGGGTACCAAAATGCTTGAAATGTTATGGGAAGCCTATAACAATGAGGTTTTGTCATCATCGTAAGTGTTCAGGTGGCATAAGGCATTCAAGGAAGGAATGAAGGGAAGAGATGGAGGATGAACAGCACTCAGGACACCCAGTAGCTGATGGCAGTGAAGGCTGTTCTTGACAAGGACCGACGTTTTGATTGTGAGGTTGATCACAGAGGAGGTGGGGCTTCTGAAATAACATGTCGGTCAAATCATTACTAAGGATTTGAACAGAGTAAAATTTCTCGAGTCACAGAGCATTGGCAGTGAGGGAATTCATGGGCCCCCAAAAATACCACCACTTGCTTATCCTCTGTACAGCCCTGACAGTACTCCCCCGTACGACTTCTTTTTATTCTCAAGAATAAGGAAGGCCAGAAACGGCACAATCTGTGATGAGGTGTTTGAATATGATCTCAGGTCAAGACTTCGTCCACTATTATGAAGAGCAATGCCGGAATCGGTGTGTTGACTCACAGGAAGCCTAATTTGAAAAATATTGAATGTATTTTCAATAAAATGCTCTTTCAGAATCGTTCTCATTAACTTTCAGGACAAACCCTGTACAAGTTTTCTTTTTTTTTTAGTATATAAGGAAATAATTCTTAATGGAAGTAAAATTAAGTAGTATATATTGTTATACAATTATGTAATACTCTGGCTCACAGAGAGAAAGAGAGAGTTATACACAATGTACAAAAACTCACTTATTTATATAATTTAATTCACTTGTACTCACCGTTATTCCTAAGGGTCCCCCCAGAGTTCTATAAGCGAGATCAGAAACAGTGTGAGGTTACGAAATAATTATTCTGACACATTTTGACTGAAGAGAATTTACATTTTACTTTTATTTTTTAAATCATTTAAATTTCAACAAATTTTACATACCGTACTTCTGTATATAAAATAACTTTGTAATAATTTCTTCATCTTGTGATTCGTTACATTAGTGCCATTACTATTCTATCTTATTCTACTATCTTACCTTAATCTATTTCATTCAGACTGCCCAGCCTGCAATATTTCACCCATACAAACACACACAAAATTTATTTAACCCATTAACATTTAGAATAAAATTCCCAACCCTTAACTTGAACCCACGGCCACATGTTCGCGCGCGCACTCATCGTTTTTAGTAAATGTTTTACTTCTCAGTGTCCGAAAAATACTTTACTCGGTTCCACTTGATGGATGGACCGCGGTCCCATGAAATTTTACTGTTGATACACTTTTACTGAAAAGAATAAAAATAAAAAAAAAACTTTGTAGAGAGCTTATTCAGCTCCTGGCCGGCCGGCAATTATAGTGGAACTGGCCCATGTGCTTGGTTGAACTGGCGGAAGCGGCAACTCAATGCCACCAAGTTTTAGTCGTCGTATACTGTTGATTTGCTGAGGCATATTCAATTTATGCATGGATTATAGCTGGTATATGTGTGTGACCAGAGCTTAATATTGGACTTGGCTCTGATGATGTCACCAACAGTAGGCAGAGTTTAATGCGACTTCCGGGAGGTCTTAGAGAAGACGACGAATATTTTTACGCTCTGGCCATCTTGAGTTTTTAGTTAGAGCGTCCTTTGAGCGCGTGCAGGTGTAGTTGCGCTTGAGCGTTGACACACATTTACAGAGTTCTGCGAATTTTTAAGGTGGCAAATTCTTCACCGCCTTACTCAACAACAACCTGCGTCTTACAGCTTTATCTCGAACTGTTTCTCAACACTGGTCTGTTATACGGACAAATACGTTGCACAATAATAGTTATTTCGTAATATTTTACAAGGATCCCGACCGAAAATGAAATGAATAAAATATATATATGCCCCAAACGGTTAAAATAAAACACCCAAAAATTGACCCGCTACAATACCCCCTCGATGAGAATTCTGCTGTTCACGACAGAAGAAATCTCATCGATAAACCCCGAAGAGGACCGGTGAGGAACTGGTGCCAACAACCCCCTTGTTCTTAATCTCATGGGTACACGACCCCCCTGGCTCAGCGACCATGGACTCATCTGAACGAGATCACTGGACTTCTCCGTAAGAGATCCCAACACCGAGAAATCGAACAGATTCGTACCACAGCGCACCTCGCCTTTTAGCATGCTACCCCCAAAAATCCTCAATCCCTGGCTTAAATTATTCCAGCTCCTCCGCCGATATGTTTCCCCTTTTTGCAAGCTGGGCTGCCTTTAGCAGATACTGGGCTCACACACACTAACATTACATGTTACCATAACACATAAAAAATAAAACTTTCTTTTAAAATTTATCAAAAATTTAAAAAATCCGAAATTCAAAAAAAATAATATTTTATCAAAAAATTCTCTTCCCTGTTTTTCTAAATTTTTGTTTCAAATGAATTAACCTAGACATTTCTACTAATCTAAACACATCCTTACTCTAACATGAGAACCACTTATAGTCTACCAATACAATGCAATACAATAAAAGAAACATGGTTAATGCACACATAAAAAAATCATTATCTAAAATAGTCATTCGCTGGCAGGCGAAAAATCAAGTTTTTTTTTTTCTCAAAAAAAATTAAAATTTTCAAAAATTTTAAAATTCAAAAAAAAATTTAAATTTATTCATTAAAAATTTTTATTAAATTTATTTATTAAACAACATTTATTAAAATTATTCAAATATTGGTTTGAATTAATCAAACAAACAAATTAAAATTGGATTCCTACTATACAAGCTTAGTAGGTGTATGACCTCATCAGCTGATCGAAACTAGGTCAAGTCCAAAACCCTTGACCTACATATGTTACGTATACTCTCTGCACCTACATTAAACATCTGTAACCATCTAACTCAAAGCACAAAACATAATAAAATAAAATATTTAAAATGAACAAAATATTAATATAATAATCAAATTGACTTTTACATAATAATAAAATAAACAATTCTTAACTTTACATTATTTTCAAATTTTATCAAAATTCTGTCACTGGTTGAAAAAATGAACATTGTATCCTTATTATGAATCTCTCTTTCTATTCAACAAACTTACTTTAATCTACTGTGGGTGATTTGAACTATTTATTCTCATTGACTGTACTACTTGAGCTGAATACCTATATAATCTTTCTCCCTCTGACTCTACTATTAACTTTTACTACATGACACCCATCTCTATCAAAACACTCTAAATTCAATTTACCCCTGGCACCGCTCATCTTTGTACTAGGATGTGTGTTCCCTACCTGGCTATAACCATACGAGCCAATGCCCCTCCAAAATATCGGCAAACACTCACGCGAACTACTCTATTCTCGCCACAACGCCATACATTGCTCACACCTTACCACCTCACCCTTACTACAAAATATCATCAACAAATATGCTTAAATCTCATTCACATTACTCATCTCTACTAATTCAACTTTAACTTTGACAGATCTATATGTCACCTAAAATATTTATCACCCAAAAACTCTCTTTTATTTGCTTTCACCACTCGTTACTTCATTTCTCATTATCAAATTATTTTTTATCATTACATTAAAACGTCTGTAATACCTCAAACATTACATTGAGCATCAATTACTAAAAACATTTATAACTAATATACCGGTGACATGCTATTGCTGATCAGCTGCTATCCTAACATAATGAAAACACGTCTCAAATTTGAACAACTTATATGAAATATATATTTATTTATCAATACTCACTCCTATTATATTAATTGCCTGCCAGGCGTTTAATTATTGGCTTAATTTAAAGCATACACATATCATGAAAACACATATACTTCAACACCTATACCTAACATCCAACAATAAAATAATACATTTAAAATCATAGCATGTAATGAACACCTTATATTACATATCTGATCAGCTAGTTAATTGAACAGAGCATAAGCAGTTTTATTGAATCCAACATTGAATAAAAAAAAATGTTATGTTATTAAACTTTACATTCGTGACTCCTTTGCGTCACCTCCCAGCCACACACACTATTTCAGATTATGTTGGACTGTGGCGCCCATTCGCTTCCACAGAGACTGTATATTTTGGAGCAGGGTTTTACCTCTCCGTGTCTCTGCTTCCGCTATTAAGTTTTAAAGTAGGGAACATCATAATGTTCTTGTTCTATAATCATACACCCTTAAAACGGATCTGCCACCTGTCTATGCCACCCCCACGCGGGCAGAGTGGCAGCCGCTGTTCCATAGTTTCCGGAGATTTCCTCTAATTGTCCCCCCAATGAATTTCAAATATATACCAATTTCAAGTCAGCTATGGTCAAGGGACTTGGTATGACCATAGCTGGCCGCTAGCCAAAACCACGGTTAGTGCTGGTAAGACAGTAACCGCCCGAAAAGTCGGGGAAATTAAACTTTCATTTCACTGCCTGTTTCACATCAATATTATTATGTGCGACACGTTATTTAGTATTGTGTGTAAAAATTTTTTATTTACACGGATAAGGTGTGCCGCACATTTATCGCCAGTTTGGCCTCCGATGGAGGTAACACTCACTGCTACCCCCAACCCATTTCGCTATTTAAGAGAGCACAGGCCACCCCCTTAATAGCCACTTAATAACTAACTAAGTACTTCACAATTGAAAATTAAACTTTCTACAAATGCAGTCCAACACTCCATTGTTTCATCACTTCATTGCACCAATCAACCCCCTAAAATTACCCTTTAATCTTGTATAATAACAAGTTCTTTTATTTACTTTTTAAAAGTTTTCACATAGACACTTCTGCAAGTCCAGTCTTTCACTTTTCACTAACATTTTCTTTCTGACAAAATAATAAGTACCACAATGAATCATCTTATACAGTTACATCAAAATAAAATACATTTGTGTTGTTTTCTGAGGGAAAACAATTATTTGAAAATTTAAGTATTCAAATTTAAGTATTCCAAATTTTTGGTTGTTTCATTTTACAATTTCTAAAATAAAACTAAAATATTTCGTGAAAAGAGGAAAGAAAAAAAAAATATATATACTACCTTTCCACGAAACTATGGGTCCCCCTCCCCGTTCAAAGTGTTGTGAGTTTTCTAATTTTAACCAATTTTGGTGGAGCCGGACCATCGTTGCGTTCACCGCCCGAAGGAAGATCCTCCAACCATGGCCCGCCTCCAAGTTCCGAATACCACGGCCAGGACTGGTAAGATCGTGACCGCCCGAAAATGGGGGAGACTCCCTTCTGTAAACATATAAAATCAGATTAAATTTCATTCATACAATAATAATTAACAACAATCCTGGTAAAATTCCTATGCTGACCAATACAATTTCAAATTTGTAGCATTGTGTGTCCCTACTAGCTCCCTTGTCTCTCTGTTCTGTAATACATACGAATTCTTCATCTTAACTTCTATTACCTCATACGGTCCTTCGTAGAGTAAGAAAAATTTCTTAATCTCCTTGTCCTGAGCGCTCGACAAATCATGTCTCCTTACCAATACCAATTGTCCTACTTCATACTTCATCCACTTACCTTTTGCGTCGTGCCTACGTTTTCTCTGTTCTCCTTTACTTAATAAACTCTCATTTGCCAACCTGATTTTTATACTCACATCCGCTTTCTCACTCTCAGGTGGGTAATCAAACAACTGTTCCAAAATTCTCGGGGGGCGTGTTCCTTTGATCAACTCGTGAGGTGTATAGCCGGTGGACTCGTGGGTGGTACTGTTCAGCCAAGTCTCTACTCTTCGGACGTATAACGGCCACTCGCTGTGTTTAGCGTGACGATAGGCTCTAAAGATCCTGCCTATCTCTCTCATTACACGCTCAGCCTGGTTGGACTGGGGATGGTACACAGCCGTATGTTTCGTGATGATTCCTTCCCATCCTAGAGTCTGACGCCATTTCCCACTGATGAACTGCGGACCATGGTCTGATAGAATCACTTTCGGCTTACCCACGTGAATCATGTAGTCCTTTGTCACCTTCTCACTCAATACCTGACTGGTAGCTCTTTTAACGCTATACAATCTCACATATTTAGAAAAAGTATCAAGCATCACAAAAATATACATCACTCCGCCTCTACCCTTTGGCAATGGCCCAAACAAATCTACCGCAACTAAATCAAAAGGTCTATTCACTTTTATAAAATTCATCTCCCCTTCTACCCTATAATTTACTACCTTTGACTTCTGACATAAATCACAACCCCTTAACAATTTTCTAACCCTTCTTTCCATATTTTTAAAAACACATGACTCTTTCAAAACATTAACACACTTCTTCGCCCCGAAATGACCATATCTTAAATGACAATCCCAAATAATCTTATCAACTAACCCCTCTGGCATAACTAGTTTCCAATCACGCTCACCCCCTACTACTTTCTTAAATAATAACCCCTGATAAATCTGAAAATGCTGATTATATTCTGACTCTGTTAATTCGGTTTCTAAACTATCCATAATCTTACCTGACTTACCATCTGCTCTTTGCATGGTTCTGATGTCCTTCAACTCTTCACCAAAAATTCTGTCTTCCCTACTCATCTGAAAAATTTCAATTTCCTTTAAATCCCTACCTGTCTTATTGTCTAACATGTCTACCCGTGAAAGAGTGTCAGGTATCTTGTTGTCTGTTCCCTTGATGTACTCCCATTCAAAATTATATTCCTGTAAAACAAGTACCCACCTGGTTAAACGGCTGTGAGCAAGTTTACATGTATTTAAGAAGGATAGTGCCTTGTGATCGGTGCGGATCACCGTCCTATTTCCCAAGATGTACGTGCGAAATTTGCTGACGGCAAACACAATACTCAATAGTTCCTTTTCGGTAGTGGTATAGTTCTTCTCAGCCATCAACAAGGATCTGCTCGCAAATGCGATGGTTAGGTGTTCCCTCTCTTCGTCTTCTTGGTAGATTTCCGCACCTACGGCCACGTTACTAGCATCTGTCTGTAAGAAAAATATTTTATTAAAATCAGGGTGGTTCATCATTATCATTTTGCTAAATTTCTGTTTAATTTCGTTGAACGCTTCTTGTTCCACTAATCCCCATCTCCATTGTTTATTTTTTTGTAGTACCGCACTCAATCTCGCTGTCACATGGGCGTAGTTCTTCTGAAATTTTCGATAAAAATTACACAATCCCAGAAAACTCTGTAGCTGCTTGATGTTCTTTGGCTCAGGGAAGCGCATGATGGAGTCCACTTTATCCGGATTTGCGGAGATTCCTTCTGGTGTGATTATAAATCCTAAAAAATTTATTTGTGTTTGTAGAAATTTTGATTTGTCCCAATTTACAGTAAGTCCTCCTTCCTTTAGTTTGGCTAGCACATATCCTAAATGATCTAAATGGTCCTCAAAAGTTCTTGACCCAATTAAAATATCATCTACATATACCGTTAAAAAATCTAAATCTTTAGGTTTTAAAATTTGGTCTAAGCACTTTATGAAACTGGCTACACTGGTATTTAATCCAAATGGCAATCTTTGAAATTGATAGTTCTTACCGTTAAATAGGAAAGCTGTATATTTCCTACTCACCTCCGCCAATGGTACCTGCCAATAACCTGCGGTTAGGTCCAGTGACGTCATATATCTCACCCCGCTGAATTTCTGAAATATTTCATTGATTGACTGGTGATTCACGGTCTGGTATTATTATCTGGTTGATCCTCCTGGCATCTAAACATAACCTAACTCTGCCATCTTTTTTAATTACTACAACTAATGGGTTCGAATAGTGTGATACTGACCTTTCTATTATCCCTCCTTCCAGCATCCTGTCCAGCTCCTCTTGCACCGCTCGTCTCTTGGAATAAGGCACGGGATAACTTCGCTGCATGAAAGGTGTGTGTTCCCGTATCTGCAATGTACATACATAATCCTTTGCCCTTCCTGGAATATCGGCAAACACTCCCTTAAACTCCTCGATCACTTGCCACAGCGCTGCACGCTGATCACTCCTTACCACCTCACCTCCACTACAAAATTCATCCGCCCTTATCTCCCATACTGCATTATTAATGTTACTCGTTTCATTCTCACAATCATCAATATATTCACTCTCTCTACATAAATTTACTCTAGTATCTGCACCACTTTCACCTACTCTCTTTTGTAATATTTTTACCCCCGTTGTTCTAACTTTATCTATTATTTGTTCAAAATTAACCTTTACCGACCGATCACCCCCGTCTAATTCTACTATTTTCTCCTTAAAGTTTACAATAGCTTTATTTCTTTGCAGGAAATCATTACCCAATATAATGTCTAAACTTAACCCTTTAACTACCAAAAATGTGTTCTCAAATTCTATGTCATTTATCAAAAAACTTAAGTGTATCTGTTTTGTTATTCTCTTACTGCGTACGCCTGTAACTCCTACTACTGTAACCCCAGCTACTGGTAAAATTGGAATATTCTTTATACTTTCTTTTAATTCTCCTAAAATGTTTTCAGCAATAACAGAAATCTCACTACCTGTATCTACAAGTGTTCTATAATATTTATTAGCTACATTTACCTGTATTTCTGTTAGTCCCGCTCTCACCTCGATTGTCTTGTTTTCTTCTTCCAGCAGATCTGCAACTATGTCTGTTCTAATTACATTACTCGTGACATCTTCTAACAGTTGGACCTCACTTGCTTCCCCGTACAGTGGTCTGGTCCGTGCTCTACCACTGTATGCTCTAGTTTTCCGGTTGTTGTCTATGGTTGCTTGTTGTGGGTATCTGGTGATCCCGCGGCGGTCCCTGGTGATAGTTATTTGTTCCTCGGTACGGCCTGTTTTCGTTTCTCCTCCTCTGCTCTTCTCTTGGTAAATTACATTTATAACACTGTTGTCTGCTGGCGAAATTCCCCCATTTGCACCTGGAACAACTCCACTCACCTGGTTTGTTTACATTATCTCTATGCACATTATTATGATACCCACGATAATTATTATTCTTATTTTGATTATGTTCAACATGATGATGGTTATTATTCTGTTGTGTTCGCCTACCCCCTTCTCGATCTCTAATACTCTGTAGTATATCTAGTATTCTCTCCAACTCGTTCATATCGTCAATTTCTTTTGTCATCAAAGTGGTTTGTACATCTTTCGGTAAGTGTTTACTTACATGTCTAACAAAAGATTTAAATGGTATCTGCGGCTCTAAATATTTCGCTTCGTTATATAACTTGGTCACGTATATTGTTAAATTATTATTATTAGGGTGTCCTAAAAAATCGCCCGTTCCCATTATACGGCTTCTTAGTATTTCTTGTTCATCTTCGGTCCAATATTTCCCTTTAAATGCTCTTTCGAATGTCTCATAACAATCCCATTCTGACCGATGTGCTTCCGCCCACACTACTGAACTACCCCTAAAACATTTAATTATTTTGATTAATTGTACCTCCCAATTACTGTTATTGAAACGGTTGTATTCCCGGGTTTGGTTTATAAATCTCATTGGATGTATTGTCCGGTTTTCATAGCTAAATGTTTCTAACTCAATTTCATTGTGTAAATCTCTCGTTATGATAACCCTTTCCGTAACCCCGGTAAATTTCTTGTTAATTTCCCCCCGTAATTCATTTTTTACACTCATTAAATTGTTCTCAATTACAGTACATTTGTCATAAATATTATTACTAGTTTGTAAACTGAACTCATCTATTTCTCTAAGCTTACTTTGTATTGTACTTATTTTACAGTTGGTATTATCTGCATGCTCTGAAATAGCTTTACTTACTGTTTCTATATTCTCTGCTATACTTATTACATTTGACTCAAAATTTTCTAACTGATCTTGTAAAACAGTTGTTTTAATGTCTATTTGTTTATTTATTTCAAATTTAGTTTTCATCTCTATCTGCTTATCTACTGTAGCTAAACATTTATTTTCTATCTCTTTACTTTGTGTCTCAATTTGGTTTTGAACTGTGCTAATTACTGTTTCATTAATTGTATTGATTTTGTCATCTAAATCATTTATTTTAGCATCGAATTTCTCATTAACTATTTCTACTACTTGTTCTTGCATATTTGTACAACGTACGTCTATTTCATTGATTCGTCTATCAAAAATAATATTCTGTTTTCTGATTTCATTTTTTACTTCATTAAACTCATTTTTCTGTTCGCTAAATTTCTCATCGAACTTATTATTTTGTATATTAAAAAGCGTCTGCATCATTTTTACTATTTGATTTTCGTCAGCCCTGTTAATCGGGACTGGCGTCGAGTGAATAATTTCTCCACTCATAATTTGTGATTCAGTTGCGCTTGTCTGGCTTTCATTGGTATTGTCAGCTAGACTGACGTTCTCGTTATTTGCCATTTTAAAATTTTGTTTAAATATTTCTTTCAAAAAAATTTATTTCGTGTACTAAATATTACACCCTCATATTATACATAAAATTATTGTACTATTTTTTACCATGTGTAGTTACAACATAACCTTATTTTACGTATTTTGTATTCTTTCGCTACCCACTCTGTTTCTGAGTTCTGGCTTATTTATATAATTATTTTATATAATGTCATTGTTCGGGCCGCCATTTGTACAAAAACTCACTTATTTATATAATTTAATTCACTTGTACTCACCGTTATTCCTAAGGGTCCCCCCAGAGTTCTATAAGCGAGATCAGAAACAGTGTGAGGTTACGAAATAATTATTCTGACACATTTTGACTGAAGAGAATTTACATTTTACTTTTATTTTTTAAATCATTTAAATTTCAACAAATTTTACATACCGTACTTCTGTATATAAAATAACTTTGTAATAATTTCTTCATCTTGTGATTCGTTACATTAGTGCCATTACTATTCTATCTTATTCTACTATCTTACCTTAATCTATTTCATTCAGACTGCCCAGCCTGCAATATTTCACCCATACAAACACACACAAAATTTATTTAACCCATTAACATTTAGAATAAAATTCCCAACCCTTAACTTGAACCCACGGCCACATGTTCGCGCGCGCACTCATCGTTTTTAGTAAATGTTTTACTTCTCAGTGTCCGAAAAATACTTTACTCGGTTCCACTTGATGGATGGACCGCGGTCCCATGAAATTTTACTGTTGATACACTTTTACTGAAAAGAATAAAAATAAAAAAAATAAAAACTTTGTAGAGAGCTTATTCAGCTCCTGGCCGGCCGGCAATTATAGTGGAACTGGCCCATGTGCTTGGTTGAACTGGCGGAAGCGGCAACTCAATGCCACCAAGTTTTAGTCGTCGTATACTGTTGATTTGCTGAGGCATATTCAATTTATGCATGGATTATAGCTGGTATATGTGTGTGACCAGAGCTTAATATTGGACTTGGCTCTGATGATGTCACCAACAGTAGGCGGAGTTTAATGCGACTTCCGGGAGGTCTTAGAGAAGACGACGAATATTTTTACGCTCTGGCCATCTTGAGTTTTTAGTTAGAGCGTCCTTTGAGCGCGTGCAGGTGTAGTTGCGCTTGAGCGTTGACACACATTTACAGAGTTCTGCGAATTTTTAAGGTGGCAAATTCTTCACCGCCTTACTCAACAACAACCTGCGTCTTACAGCTTTATCTCGAACTGTTTCTCAACACTGGTCTGTTATACGGACAAATACGTTGCACAATAATAGTTATTTCGTAATATTTTACAAGGATCCCGACCGAAAATGAAATGAATAAAATATATATATGCCCCAAACGGTTAAAATAAAACACCCAAAAATTGACCCGCTACAACAAAGTTTCTACATTCTTTTATTGTGCTCATAAAATAATTTCCTGAAACATAATGTGCACATGCCTGTTTGCATTATATAAATAAATATGTGTATATATATATTTTTATTGTTACACTACGGGACTCTCCTGTATCAATCTTAAGCCTCACTGTTGGGATCACCAATTTGTAACGCTACGGGACTTCTCCCGTATCAGTCTTAAGCCTCACTGTTGGGATCGCCAATTCTGTAACGTGTAATATTTTTGTCCCGTTAATTTTAACAACTCAAATTATAAATTATAATATACGGGTTATTGTTTGTTATTTTAAGGATGAGTACGTTGTCAAGGTAATGTTAGTTGAGTGCCAATTTGCAATCAAATGTTGCAAATAAAATTTATTGGTAAATTGGTAAGTAATATTGCATATAGCATAAGGGTTTCTTTTTCTTCTATATTTCTATCTTTTTTAATCTTTTATTTAAAATAATATTTATATATTTTTCCTATTTCCTTTGTTTTCTTAATCTTCTTAATTATTCGATTCTTCTTTACTCCTCTACGGTTGATTTCTATGTGCTTGATTTTCTTTTTGTTTTTGTTATCTTTATTCCCAGGTAACAATACACTTGATTCTTCTGCATTCTTTATTTCTTCATTGATACCGTCAGAAGTGTTGTCTAGTGTTCATTCAATTGTGTGAAACCACTATCTACTGTTTCATTAAGTTGATCTGCTGGATAATTTGTTTCTTCCCATTTCTTATTCATCCCCGTTTTTGTCTGCTTGACTTCTTTACGATACCCTATTAGTATGTATCTTAATTCTTCTCTGTTCTTCTCACTGTCTTCATTTGTCCCTTCAATTCTTCCTGCAGTTCTTCATTTCTTTTTTGGATGTCCTCCGTCAATCGTTGTTGTAGGGATTCTTGGTTCTTCCTTAAGGTATTACTGTGTTCCTCCATTTTCTCGTTTATCTGCTGCTTCAATGTTTCATTATTTCCTTCAATTTTGTTGTTCAATGTCTCTATATCTTCCCTTAATTGTTTCTTTAAGTGTTCACTTAAAATCTCATTTTGTCTCCGTGAATTTTCATTAATTTTTTCCTCCATTTTCTTCAATTCTTCACTGTTTTGGTCTATTTTTTCATTTGTTTCTTCCTTATTTCTGTCCAATTTTTTCCCCGTTTCTTAAAATTTTCATCAGTCCTCTCCTGGTTTTTGTTTAATTGTTCCATCATCATGTTCTCCATCCTCGCCCCTTCGGTTGGTTGGTCGCCGACTATTACTTCTACTTCCGGTGTTGGTTGGGTTGGGTTTTCTGGTTGGTCCCCTTGGGCATCCTCTTCGATCATTTCCTCGATCATTTCTTCAATCCTTTCCGTTTGTTCTTCGTCGGTACCCTCAGTTCCCTTCTTAAATTTTCCCCTTGTAATCATGGAGTGTTTCATATTTTTCGTAATCGCCGCTAGTCTTCAATTCTAGCCTCACTAGTTGGTCGCCAATCCGTAACGACGGGATGACGTCCGCCTTCTTTAAGCCCCGCGATGGAAGCCAATCTGTAACGACTCTTTTCGTACGTGCTCTATAAAAATGTAGGTATCGTGTGTTCGCCTCACACTGGTGTCGTTACTTTATGTTGTGCTGACGATGTCCATAGCGATCCTTCAAATTACCAGTACACTAATGTGGGAACCTTACTTGTTCTTAGTAGGTGTGCATAAATCCCGGGTGGCGCCAAATTGGTTATGCTGAAAACAAAATACAAAATAGGTCGATTGAATGTTCGTGGCTATGACGGTCTGGTGAATTCGATTATTCCCGCCTGTACGGGTTTATAAATCTAGCTGATAGTTCGCCGAGTTTCCGACGTGAGCGCTTACCTTCCTCTTTGCTAAATAATACACAATTTATATAATGCACTTCCCTATGAAATAAAAACAGTGGTTACAACTCTGTACTAGTTTATTTTATGGCAATTTGTATTTATTCAGTGATATATAAAATTATATTTTTGTTATTAAACAAATTTGCACCGGCAATTATTATAAGACAAAAATCTCAAGGTTCGGCGAAGCGATCTGAACGAATAATTCAGTCAAACATGGCGACTGAAATCGTTTGTTTACAATTAATTTCGTTCAGATTCTGAATTCTTGTGATTACAAAAAAGATATTAATAATGATTACAATAAAGTACACTACCTTACATTAGTTGTACTTAGATAATATACTGTATAATTATAATTTGTTCCTGAAGTGTGGTAAAGTGTGTTTCAAAAGTTCGTAATTTTCATACAGGTTATTTTTCTAGTTAACATAATTTTAGTGCTTTAATTTTTATTAATCTTTGAAAGAAATAATATTCAGTTTATAATGAGAGTTCAGATTATTGTGAGTAAAGTTTAAAGAGAATTTAATTCAGAAATTTGGGTATTTTAGCAATACTTATCAAATCAGTCGACTTGAGGTGTACTGTCATTCAGTTGTAATGGGATGGGGTCTTCAGTCGTCATCAATTTTCAATATTCTTGGGGCTTAAGTACGTCTAGCATCTTTGTCATATTAGTTGTTGAAATTTATTAATTTAGAATTCGTTAAATTGGTCCTTGGCGTCAGTTAAATGTTCTCGTCCTTCATCAGCTTCTTACGTCATCATCTTTGCAAATTTGGATCACTCTTTAAACGTTTTATATTCAAATGTTGGTCATTCCCGGCTTGGCATCTATCCCTGATGAGCGTCACTTATGGAATAACAGGTTTTAACGAAAAATTCGTAACCAACGTTCCGTTGTCATGGTTACTGATTGTTCTTGATTGGCTGATCATGACTTAAGACCATTGTTATCGTATTTGAATTTTTATTAAAAATTACTGTATATCTTCTGATTGCTATTATTCTTCCGTCTTCCTTTCTATGTATTAATATTATCACTACTGTTCGTATTTTCTTTCAAAGATCATTTTGATATCCCATAAGGTTGGGTTTTCTTATGTATTATTGTTTGGACAATTATGTTGATATTTGTTAATTACATTTCTTTCTTATTTTAAGTTCTTAATCTAACATTTATCTTTTAATATGATTCACAAATTATCCTTGACTAGTTATTTGCCTTGGATTTGCTAATATTCTTGTTAATTTTTGACAATTTGTAGTTATTGGTTTTTTACAGTTAGGCATTTCATAGGCCTAAGTAGTAATTGGCTATTTTAACTTATTTTATACTAATTACCTTTTAATTTACCCTCATACATGTTTTGTTTGGATATTATAAATGATTTGTTTATTTGTTGATTTGTTTTGGATCTGTTTTTATAATAACTGTATGTTCCCATTAGTTTCTACATTATGGTTTGTTAATTATTTCCTAACTGCCCTTCCAGTGTTATTAGATTTGTATTAATTTATCCTTTTATTTATTTATTTTGCCAGTGTTTATAATTTGGCTATTACTTATTATTCTCTATTACCTAAAACATAACATTTAGGCTTATGGTCGGTATAATTCCTTCAGCCATATTCCTATCCATAGATTTAATCAAACAATTCTTTAACAGCTATTATGCAACGTTTGTTTACAATTCGTTTCATTCTTAATTATTTTTTGGGTGATAAACATCATCATACCATTTAAATTTACTTAATTGACTATCCCTTAGAACATGGGGTGTTGACTGATTTTGCTCTTATTTTCTTTACTATATTTTTTCTTATACTAACTTTACTCGCTAGCCATGGTAACACTAACTTTTGACCTTCCATGGGATTCCTCCCCTGAATACTATTGTATCCTTCATTTACAATTAATCTTAATACTATCAATATATAATAATATTGTTCACAATTAATCATTTAGTGTTCATCACAGATTATTAACTGTTTATACCTATCAATAGGGTTCTAATTATTTTGGGGTTTTACACTTTCACTTTTCACTTCTTATCTGTTATTTAAGCGTTATTAGTGGGTAATCCCTAACATTACATTCTCTTTGTCACTTATTTATGTTTACTATCTCACTTTCTCACTATCTCTCTCTTTACAAAGGTTATTTATACTATGAATAAGCTCATGTCATTATAGAGTTCTTTATTACATTTAAACTCAATTTCTTTGGTTAGTGTACTTTTAGTTTTTTTCATTACTTTATCGGGTTTTATCAATTATCATTTACATTGATCATTTAGTCGATTCTAATACTTATCTTTTACATTTGTCATTTATTCGTTTCTTTTTCGCTATTATATTTGAGTGTAACATTTCTCCTTTTTCTATTCTGTCTTATTTGTTTGTGTCTTTTCATTTCTTCTCATTTTATTTCATTTATACTTGGTTTGTTTCATTTTCATTTTCCTTCTTCTTCGCTTTCATTTTATTTTGGTTTTCCCCTTCTCCTTTGGTTTTATTTTATTTGGTCAATCACTTAATTCAATCACTTGGGTTGGGTCATGTAGTCGTTTGTCGCGTCATCGTCATTTTATTTTCTTTATTTTAAACATTTTATATAGATTCATCGTTTTTCCCCTGGTATTGGGGTGGCTTGTTTGTGTTGTAACTATATATATTGTAACGATAAAAATATTCATATATGATTGAATCTTATTGAAACGTGATGTAGCCTCACTTCAGGTTCATCAGCTTGTGACGACAAGAATATTTCGTTACGTATAATGTTATTATGAATAGGTTACTTGTATATATGTCGTGTGCACTTGGATTACACCACCCGTAGGAAGTGTGAACTTGTAATATATATATATAAATAATGTAGCAACAAACTCGCACTGGAGTCGTCGATGTGTAATTATAAATGTGTTATGTTGAACGGCTAATGGTTTTGTAAATTGCCGCTTACTCCCACTATGCTCCACGTTTCCGTGACGTCACTCAACGATGCCAACTGTCGGGTTCGCTGCAATCGGTGAATTCTATTTACTAAATGTAACAGCAATAATAACGACACACAATTACCATCAAACATATATCCTTGTGGAATCCTTTATTCGGAAAAAACACTGGTTAACTGTTTTAATAAATTTTAAACAGGATAATCACAATTGTATCGTAAGCTATAAGTCTTCTTTTACCAGTTGGCAGCAGTAGCCAAACGTTTAGTATTTCTTCGAGACCAAAACAATGCTTTTGTTAACGTTTTTAAATAAAATATTAATTATCTCAGGGCGTATATGGTTCGGGGATTATGAATTAAACAAAATATTACACTATTAATCAAAATACAAGTTTACAATTGCAGGATATTACAACGTTAGAGTGTTACGTGCACACAGAAATTGTATAGTGGTTACCAGTTTTAAAAAGGTTATGTCCAGTTCAGGCTTTGATAGTTATTATGTAAATTAAAAGTTCTTGTTGTGTTTAAAAAGGTGTTAGTCTTATATGGTGTTATTAGTGATTGTTTTTAGTGTTTGTGTTATATGGTGTCTGTAGTTTAGTTGGTTATTACTTAAAATTCGTGTATACAAATGTGTGTGTTAAAGTACGATATAATGAGATGTCAGAATCACCAAATCCTCTTCTTGTACTCTTCTTGGTTGAAGATAGGGCCCACGTACACGTCAGATCTTCTTTCTCGTCCCTCGTCCACTTCAAATCTTCTTCCTGGTTATTATGTCCTTTAATCCATGTAATGGGTGTTCTTCTGTTATTGCAAAAAGTTCGTGTAGTGTACCTCTAACTGTATTTATCTGGTTGTATAGTTTTTTCACACTTTATAACACATAATGTAAGACGATTTAAAAACGCGTCTATCTGCTAAGATCGTTGTCAAAGAAGTCTCTTTTTATTTATCCGAAATTTCTGGTTGCTAAGGGTAAACTTGGAATCTGGTTGGCCAGTTCGGATATACATTGTCATATACTTTCATTATTTCGAAGTCTAAAATTTGTTCAAAATCTTTAAATTAACATAACTTTTCTATACTGAATGGGAATTTAAAACCATTATCAGCATTATTTTGATCTTCACATTTGTTATATTTAGACACCAAACGTGCCTATTTTTGCTTAAGAACTATGGATGTTACAATTTTGTTATTTGGAATTTTCTTAAATAACTTGATATGTGTTATTTTGTTTCTATATTCCTTGTATACATTATTACCTATAAATACATCTACCCTTTCACATTTGCTTTACAAAATTTCTAATATAATTGTTCAAAATTTACTAAAGTTGGTTTCACCTGGCCTATGTAATAGTATTACTTTCATCACCATGTTTTAACATCTTTAACAATTAAATTAACTTCTAACACTCATCAAAATGGTTTAACATATAACGTTATTTTAACAACACAAAAGATATATTATTCTAATAGTTAAATTCATGCCCACATGGCTATGATTATACCAAATCCTTGCACAAATAACTGTTTTCTACTCAAACTGTATAGGTGTTTGACACTTATCAAAACATCCTTGTATAGTCCATTCTGCTTGGTCAATTAATTTACCATGGTTTAACATCAGCTCTATTGTTATATTTGTTAACACAACATAAAAAATATGGAATTAATATCATTAAATTGACATTCCTTTAAACTAACTGTATCACCTGTTACATACAAAAAACACAACACAAATACTATGATATAACACTGTGCTATAACATAAAACATGCACATTTTACAAAACAAATTCTATACTAATTAGTTAGTCCTTTGTCAGCTAATTTACTCATTATTCTGACACTGTCTATGTCATATTTACTATTTATATGGGTTTCAACATCCGTATACTTACTGATGTTTGACTTACAAAAATTACAATAAAGTGAACACTGTTGCTCTACCTCACCACACAGTTCTAATAATCTTGTTACATTTACTGTTTATCTGGGTTTTACTCTTGTTATAAATGTTATTGTGACCATGTTATAATTTGTTGTTTACTGGACAACCCTATGAACTCTATATGTGACAACTATTTGTATGGTTCATGTATCTATAATCAGATGTATTTATATTTTCATTACATCAATTAACTTAATTATTTACTAGTATTTCTCTTACATAATATTACATGTTTGGGCCTATTATCCCTCACTTTGTATTTTGATTATCTGGATATAATGATACATTAACTGAAACCATTTGTTTCTTTATAGTCCTGGTTCATAAAGCGTTTGTCTTTATAATTCTTTGTTTGGTCATTACTGAAAGTTCATTGTCATAGTTGGGGTTAAAGGTGTTTTTCATCACTTAGCCTAAATCATTAATTTGGGTACGGTCAGTTGTCTTACTAGTCAGTCTAAAATTGTTAGTCGTTCCTCTCCACTATCATCTTGGAAGATATTGTTCTCCTTGTCAGCTTCTTAACCAAAGTCTTCATTAAATCAGGTACGATATTATGTTGTTCCAAATGTAATGTTACATATTACCCTGCCACCAAATTTGATCATTTTAATAAAATATTGTTTTTTGTTGAAATTATCAATTATCTTAACTTTCACATTGTCATTTGTTATTCTTATTATTGTCTGGTATACTTGTCTTTAATTATAAGTGTTCTATCCCTGGAACATGTTACTTCCCTAACAAATTAATCACCATATATTCTGGAATCAGTCGGGGGGCTCTCTTGACCTAATACCCCGCTGTCTTACAATACATAATACATAAATAATATCGATTGCTGGAGCTATCTCGTCAGTCAATCACATTTAATAATCACTAGTCTATTCACGACTAAAATAAATAAAATAATATAATATATTCTTGGGATTGTTCACTCAGTCTAACTTCTCAGATCTAAATATTTCTTTCCATTGATTCTTTCAGATGTTCATTTTCTTGTGGCGATATTAATAACATTTTTTATTTTCAATTGGTACTATCTTCCTTCCTTCTTTATCAGTACTGCTTAATCTTCATTTTTCATTCACTATCTTCATTTAAATTAAAACATAACAAGTATTTGCATCTTCAGTTGTTGTTGATCCTCTCACAATCATGATAGGTTATTTGCAATAAATTCGTTTCTAGTCTTGTCTCATTTTCATCGTCGACTGTCTACATTTGTCCTTTTTTATTCATTTTATATCACTATAGTTTCTTCTAATTTATGGATGTTGCATCTTTCTTTTATATTCCAATAATAAGTTCATAACTGTGTTTAATAAGAGGTGCTTATTTTGTTTAGAATTTGGAAATTTATTCCCAGTTGTTTATCTGCTTGATTCATAATTACATTATCAAACTGTACTGTAATTGGTCCTTACTATTTATCTGAATCCTGAGATATTCAACCTTGTTTATTGGGCTTCATTTAAAATTATATTCTGAATTATCAAAGTTGGTAAGATGAGCTTACTATATTTTTTCAATTTCGTGGTATTGTAATAATAATTCTTCAGTTCCATATTAATTCTCATAAATAATTAGTTGTAAGTTGTTCTTACTCTTTGTTTGGAATTTTGTTGGTTTTATAATAATAAATTCTTCAATTCCATGTTAATTCTCATTAATAATTAGTTGTAAGTTGATCTTACTATTTTTTTTTTAGAATTTTGTGGTATATTCAACTTTGTTTATTAGGTTCATAATACATTTTTAAGGAAACTTGGTTGTATACATTCCATGACTCATCTTGATTATTATTGAATTTTCTTATACTATTGCATGAAGGTACATTTTTGTTTTCTACCAATTTTGCTGTCCATTCTATATTATCCACTTTTAATGACACTATGGCTTGTCTCATGTCAATTATTGCTGAGTATTTTCTCAAAATATCACAGCCTATTAGTAGATTAAATGGTAGATTACTAGCTATTAGAAAAATCATAGGTATAGCTACATTTCTGCTGGTCACTGTTAATGATACCTGTTTTCTTATTGACTTGTTTTGCCTTCCAGTGGCTCCGATTAAAATTATATTTTGAATTGGTAAAGTTGGTAAGATGGCCTTACTATATTTTTGAATTTTGATGTATTCATTGTTGTCGATTAACGACACGTTTGCGCCCGTATCTATCATACATCTTGTCTCTAGTCCATTCACTTGGGCGATGATATAAACAATCTCATTATTTGAATTATTTTGCGTTATCGTGTCTTCGTTCAGTAGTTCTTCTCTAACATTCTTTAAGAAATGATTGTGCACTATTGTCAACGTATCGTCAGTCGTTTTGTCTCGTCCTAGTAAGTACCCAAATTGCCGGTTCAGTGATGGGACCTGATGGATTTTCACTGCCGCAGTTCGTTTAAATCAGGGCTGGTCTCCTCAGTCCTGTTGTCTGATTGATTGGGTCTGTCTCTGTTCTGTGACTCTGGTACCTCAATGGCGTTATTATTGAACGTCACTGAGTTTCGGTTATTTCTGTTGTCGTCGCAGCTTCTACTTCGCCGATGTTCATCGCGGTAGTGCTGGTTACTCTCCTCCTGAAAACTCCTTCCACGGTTTCCATTATAGTTTGCTCGTCCCTGGTACCAACGTCTTCCCACATCCCTATCGTCAATGCTTACATAATTCACTTGTCTTCTATATGTTTGATTTCGACTGTTATTATTGCCGTTATTATTATGCCTGTATCGGTTATCATAGTTGTTGTTATAACCCCGGTTGTTTTGGTACTGGTGGTCTCGTTCATTGGCACGCTGGTATCCATTATTGTTATTATTTGTAGGAGGGCTACGGTAATAGTGGTTGTTGTTATTATTTGCGTTATTTCGTGGATAGTTATTGGTGTTATTCTGGTTTTGGTAACCGCGCTGATAGTGGTTACCGTTGTTGTTACAACTATTGTTTGGTCGTTGCCCATTGTTTTCATATGGGGCGTCGCGGCGACCATTATTTCTATTTATCTCATCGTTCCTTCGTCTATACTGGAGGAAGTTCTTCTCTTGTTCCATCTCCGCCAATAATGTTGACATCTCCTCGATGGTTTGTATGCGTCCATTTATTCGGCCTCTTGTAATTTCGCCACCATAGTGGTATGCTAATAGCCGCACTAAACATTCCGTAGGAATTGCAGGCTCTAAATGTCTGGCTATATTTATTTTGCCAAGAAAATATGCGGTTGGAGTTTGCTTGCCGTGCAGGTCATATCTGCCCAATCCTATGTCACTTCTTATCATGTGTTGTGTGGCATCGGACCAATATTTAGATTTGAACTGTTTTTTAAATTCCTGGAAGTTCTGTATACTCGTCCGCATCGCCGTCCACCAATTGTCATATACCTTTCGGAACATCTCGTCCAACATGCTCCTTATCACAAACCACCTGTCTTCTCCGGTTTTGGCTATCTTCTCTTCGACTCGTTCTAAGAATAGCATGGGGTTTCTTCTATAGTTTTGAAAATCGATCACCTCTCGATTTTCCTCGCATGTTGTATGGGCACCGGTACACTGTCTGTTCTTTAAGGAATTGATTTCATCTCTATGAGCAGTTGTTTGGTCTTGTACTCGATTGAGACTATTACTCATACCTTCCAACCTCTCTCCCATCACTGCTTGGTTGGTTCTGATATTTTCAACTCGTCCATTCGTTTCTTCCCGGACGCTCAGTATCTCTTGATTCATCCGCTCACACTTTTCCTTGGTCTCGGATTCTACCCTTTTAATTTCAGTCACCGGTTCTTCCAGCTTCTTGTCCCATTCTTCCTGCAATTGCCGGTTATTAATTTCCATCTTGTTACTCCAATCTTCCTTTAATGACTCTTTGTGTTCATCCAATTTTTTCATGGTTTCCTGGTAATTTCCCTTCAATTCTTCCCTCAATGCTCTATTATTTTCGTCTATTTTCTCCTCCATTTTCTTGCTATTCTCTTTCAATTCTCCCATTTTCTCTTCAATTTTCTTATTAGTCTCCCCCAATTTTCGGCTCAACTCCTCCGTAGATTGTTTATTGTCCTGTTTTAATTCCTCCTTCAATTTTTCTAAGTTCTTATTGCTGTTCTCTATGGACTGTTTATTGTCCTGTTTTAATTCCTCCTTCAATTTTTCTAAGTTCTTATTATTCTGTTTTAAATATTCCATAATGCTCTTCAGGTCAACGCTCTCTGTGACTTTGTCCGGTTCTTGTTTATCTCCTTGGTCCTCTCTTATTATTACTTCTACTTCTTCTACCGGTGTTGCTTCTTTGTCTTCCATATCTAACTCGTCTACCTTCTCAGTTTTGGCCGCTCGTTTTCGCGATGTCTCTCGCTTCCTCATCTTGTTTATTCTGGTTTATTTGTCTATTAATAATAATTTAATTTATATTAAATTACACGCCCCACGTTGGGCGCCAATTTGTAACGATAAAAATATTCATATATGATTGAATCTTATTGAAACGTGATGTAGCCTCACTTCAGGTTCGTCAGCTTGTGACGACAAGAATATTTCGTTACGTATAATGTTATTATGAATAGGTTACTTGTATATATGTCGTGTGCACTTGGATTACACCACCCGTAGGAAGTGTGAACTTGTAATATATATATTGCAACGAATCACAGGATCATGATAGGCGGGGCAAGTCATATATTACACAGACAATGGACACTCGTATTATATTGGTAGATGGTTAAGTTTGGTTGTTATCAATTGTATTTAGTAAGGTTAAGGGTTTAGTTTAAAAAAACTGTGCATTATTATTTATGGTTATTCATGTACTGTGTTTGTGGAAATGTGCGCGAGTGGGAAACGTTTCCCGTGCGGTGCGTGAAGTATTATCGTTGTTTTGACATTAGCTGAACTGAGACATGTGTATCGCTACAATCCCTATACCTGTCGGACTATTGTTTACGTTCATGTATATTATTAATATGTAGGCAGCATGCATGAGATACGTGTAGTCTGATTACCGCTATGCATGCTGTTACAAGGTAAATGCACTCTAATGCATGAAAAGTGCATGGTCACCTTTACTAACCATGTGACTTCCATCCACCAATAGAATGCTGACTGGTGGTTGGAAATTTTCTTATGCCTGTCGTTACACAGGCAGTTCTTCTACGCCATCTACCGCGAACGGGTCGTGCACTCCTTGTACAAGAATTCTACCGCTTGCAAGGTGTTGTAAAGACTATTCGTCGTTAGTGAAACGGGAAGGCTCAGAACTGTGTATGTAGTACATCTGCACACAGGAGTGTTTAAACGCATTACGCGTATAATTACGACAGTTCTTCTACGCCATCTACCGCGAACGGGTCGTGCACTCCTTGTACAAGAATTCTACCGCTTGCAAGGTGTTGTAAAGACTATTCGTCGTTAGTGAAACGGGAAGGCTCAGAACTGTGTGTAGTACATTTGCACACATCAGTGTTTTAACGCATTGTGCGTAAAATTACAAGCAGTTCTTCACTGCTGCTACCGCGAACGGTACATACAATCCTTGTACAAGACTCTACCGCTTGCAAGGATTTGTTAAGACTTTTCGGGGATAGTAATGCGTGTGACGCATAACAATTGATTTTATATCTTTACGCACGATATTAATATTGTAGTATTACGTGTGTAAGAAGTGAGTGTAACTGTATCACTGTGTGAGATTTCCGCAGTGACAGTATCATTAATTGTTACGCAATAGTTCCATCAAGACGTTTCCGTGCTAGTGCAAGATTTCCTCATAGGGGGTCTGCTGATCGCGGTAGACCTTGGTATTCGCGAGAACACTTGAAGAAGCCGGAGAGGTATAAGCTCAATATACCGTTATTGATTAAACTCACTGTCACCTGAGATATTACTTGGTCTTAAACTCTATATAAGTTTTGCGAGTAATAAAATCCGTAGTACCGTTGTGTGTGCGAAGTGTCGGATTCATCGTGGGAATTTCAGGTCATCAACCCAGCTGTTGCAGGACATCAGCCCAGCTGTTACAGGACATCAGCCCAGCTGTTATAGGACATCAGCCCAGCTGTTATAGGACATCAGCCCAGCTGTTATAGGACACCAGCCCAGCTGTTATAGGACCAGCCCAGCTGTTACAGGACGCCAGCCCAGCTGTTACAGGACGCCAGCCCAGCTGTAATCGTTTCTGGTGAAACGTCTGTCATTTGTAAGCCACACCTGACGAACCAACTATACCGCAAAGACCGGCCTTTCTCTTCAACAACATCATCGTGGGAGTCTTCTTATGTAACGTATCACGTCTTGCGTATGAACATTATTTAACATTTTAAAAGAAAGACTCTATATCAAACATTACATTCTGTACATTTCAAATATACCATATAAACTATAACTTGTGTTTGTACAATAAATAATCTTAAACCCTCCAATATAGACTTGTAATTTGAAATACACATACTATCATATCCTATGCGCCAATAGTTTAGTAATTTGTGTTGTCGCATAGTGATATTTTGTATGTGTATTTCAAATTACAAGTCTATATTGGAGGGTTTAAGATTATTTATTGTACAAACACAAGTTATAGTTTATATGGTATATTTGAAATGTACAGAATGTAATGTTTGATATAGAGTCTTTCTTTTAAAATGTTAAATAATGTTCATACGCAAGACGTGATACGTTACATAAGAAGACTCCCACGATGATGTTGTTGAAGAGAAAGGCCGGTCTTTGCGGTATAGTTGGTTCGTCAGGTGTGGCTTACAAATGACAGACGTTTCACCAGAAACGATTACAGCTGGGCTGGCGTCCTGTAACAGCTGGGCTGGTCCTATAACAGCTGGGCTGGTGTCCTATAACAGCTGGGCTGATGTCCTATAACAGCTGGGCTGATGTCCTATAACAGCTGGGCTGATGTCCTGTAACAGCTGGGCTGATGTCCTGCAACAGCTGGGTTGATGACCTGAAATTCCCACGATGAATCCGACACTTCGCACACACAACGGTACTACGGATTTTATTACTCGCAAAACTTATATAGAGTTTAAGACCAAGTAATATCTCAGGTGACAGTGAGTTTAATCAATAACGGTATATTGAGCTTATACCTCTCCGGCTTCTTCAAGTGTTCTCGCGAATACCAAGGTCTACCGCGATCAGCAGACCCCCTATGAGGAAATCTTGCACTAGCACGGAAACGTCTTGATGGAACTATTGCGTAACAATTAATGATACTGTCACTGCGGAAATCTCACACAGTGATACAGTTACACTCACTTCTTACACACGTAATACTACAATATTAATATCGTGCGTAAAGATATAAAATCAATTGTTATGCGTCACACGCATTACTATCCCCGAAAAGTCTTAACAAATCCTTGCAAGCGGTAGAGTCTTGTACAAGGATTGTATGTACCGTTCGCGGTAGCAGCAGTGAAGAACTGCTTGTAATTTTACGCACAATGTGTTAAAACACTGATGTGTGCAAATGTACTACACACAGTTCTGAGCCTTCCCGTTTCACTAACGACGAATAGTCTTTACAACACCTTGCAAGCGGTAGAATTCTTGTACAAGGAGTGCACGACCCGTTCGCGGTAGATGGCGTAGAAGAACTGTCGTAATTATACGCGTAATGCGTTTAAACACTCCTGTGTGCAGATGTACTACATACACAGTTCTGAGCCTTCCCGTTTCACTAACGACGAATAGTCTTTACAACACCTTGCAAGCGGTAGAATTCTTGTACAAGGAGTGCACGACCCGTTCGCGGTAGATGGCGTAGAAGAACTGCCTGTGTAACGACAGGCATAAGAAAATTTCCAACCACCAGTCAGCATTCTATTGGTGGATGGAAGTCACATGGTTAGTAAAGGTGACCATGCACTTTTCATGCATTAGAGTGCATTTACCTTGTAACAGCATGCATAGCGGTAATCAGACTACACGTATCTCATGCATGCTGCCTACATATTAATAATATACATGAACGTAAACAATAGTCCGACAGGTATAGGGATTGTAGCGATACACATGTCTCAGTTCAGCTAATGTCAAAACAACGATAATACTTCACGCACCGCACGGGAAACGTTTCCCACTCGCGCACGCGCGCACATTTCCACAAACACAGTACATGAATAACCATAAATAATAATGCACAGTTTTTTAAAACTAAACCCTTAACCTTACTAAATACAATTGATAACAACCAAACTTAACCATCTACCAATATAATACGAGTGTCCATTGTCTGTGTAATATATGACTTGCCCCGCCTATCATGATCCTGTGATTCGTTGCAGGATTCTGCAAAATATCACTATGCGACAACACAAATTACTAAACTATTGGCGCATAGGATATGATAGTATGTGTATTTCAAATTACAAGTCTATATTGGAGGGTTTAAGATTATTTATTGTACAAACACAAGTTATAGTTTATATGGTATATTTGAAATGTACAGAATGTAATGTTTGATATAGAGTCTTTCTTTTAAAATGTTAAATAATGTTCATACGCAAGACGTGATACGTTACATAAGAAGACTCCCACGATGATGTTGTTGAAGAGAAAGGCCGGTCTTTGCGGTATAGTTGGTTCGTCAGGTGTGGCTTACAAATGACAGACGTTTCACCAGAAACGATTACAGCTGGGCTGGCGTCCTGTAACAGCTGGGCTGGTCCTATAACAGCTGGGCTGTTGTCCTATAACAGCTGGGCTGGTGTCCTATAACAGCTGGGCTGATGTCCTATAACAGCTAGGCTGATGTCCTGCAACAGCTGGGTTGATGACCTGAAATTCCCACGATGAATCCGACACTTCGCACACACAACGGTACTACGGATTTTATTACTCGCAAAACTTATATAGAGTTTAAGACCAAGTAATATCTCAGGTGACAGTGAGTTTAATCAATAACGGTATATTGAGCTTATACCTTTCCGGCTTCTTCAAGTGTTCTCGCGAATACCAAGGTCTACCGCGATCAGCAGACCCCCTATGAGGAAATCTTGCACTAGCACGGAAACGTCTTGATGGAACTATTGCGTAACAATTAATGATACTGTCACTGCGGAAATCTCACACAGTGATACAGTTACACTCACTTCTTACACACGTAATACTACAATATTAATATCGTGCGTAAAGATATAAAATCAATTGTTATGCGTCACACGCATTACTATCCCCGAAAAGTCTTAACAAATCCTTGCAAGCGGTAGAGTCTTGTACAAGGATTGTATGTACCGTTCGCGGTAGCAGCAGTGAAGAACTGCTTGTAATTTTACGCACAATGCGTTAAAACACTGATGTGTGCAAATGTACTACACACAGTTCTGAGCCTTCCCGTTTCACTAACGACGAATAGTCTTTACAACACCTTGCAAGCGGTAGAATTCTTGTACAAGGAGTGCACGACCCGTTCGCGGTAGATGGCGTAGAAGAACTGTCGTAATTATACGCGTAATGCGTTTAAACACTCCTGTGTGCAGATGTACTACATACACAGTTCTGAGCCTTCCTGTTTCACTAACGACGAATAGTCTTTACAACACCTTGCAAGCGGTAGAATTCTTGTACAAGGAGTGCACGACCCGTTCGCGGTAGATGGCGTAGAAGAACTGCCTGTGTAACGACAGGCATAAGAAATTTTCCAACCACCAGTCAGCATTCTATTGGTGGATGGAAGTCACATGGTTAGTAAAGGTGACCATGCACTTTTCATGCATTAGAGTGCATTTACCTTGTAACAGCATGCATAGCGGTAATCAGACTACACGTATCTCATGCATGCTGCCTACATATTAATAATATACATGAACGTAAACAATAGTCCGACAGGTATAGGGATTGTAGCGATACACATGTCTCAGTTCAGCTAATGTCAAAACAACGATAATACTTCACGCACCGCACGGGAAACGTTTCCCACTCGCGCACGCGCGCACATTTCCACAAACACAGTACATGAATAACCATAAATAATAATGCACAGTTTTTTTAAACTAAACCCTTAACCTTACTAAATACAATTGATAACAACCAAACTTAACCATCTACCAATATAATACGAGTGTCCATTGTCTGTGTAATATATGACTTCCCCCGCCTATCATGATCCTGTGATTCGTTGCAATATATATAAATAATGTAGTGACAAACTCACACTGGAGTCGTCGATGTGTAATTATAAATGTGTTGTGTTGAACGGCTAATGGTTTTGTAAATTGCCGCTTACTCCCACTATGCTCCACGTTTCCGTGACGTCACTCAACGATGCCAACTTTCGGGTTCGCTGCAATCTGTGAATTCTATTTACTAAATGTAACAGCAGTAATAACAACACACAATTACCATCAAACATATATCCTTGTGGAATCCTTTATTCGGAAAAAACACTGGTTAACTGTTTTAATAAATTTTAAACAGGATAATCACAATTGTATCGTAAGCTATAAGTCTTCTTTTACCAGTTGGCAGCAGTAGCCAAACGTTTAGTATTTCTTCGAGACCAAAACAATGCTTTTGTTAACGTTTTTAAATAAAATATTAATTATCTCAGGGCGTATATGGTTCGGGGATTATGAATTAAACAAAATATTACACTATTAATCAAAATACAAGTTTACAATTGCAGGATATTACAACGTTAGAGTGTTACGTGCACACAGAAATTGTATAGTGGTTACCAGTTTTAAAAAGGTTATGTCCAGTTCAGGCTTTGATAGTTATTATGTAAATTAAAAGTTCTTGTTGTGTTTAAAAAGGTGTTAGTCTTATATGGTGTTATTAGTGATTGTTTTTAGTGTTTGTGTTATATGGTGTCTGTAGTTTAGTTGGTTATTACTTAAAATTCGTGTATACAAATGTGTGTGTTAAAGTACGATATAATGAGATGTCACAATCACCAAATCCTCTTCTTGTACTCTTCTTGGTTGAAGATAGGGCCCACGTACACGTCAGATCTTCTTTCTCGTCCCTCGTCCACTTCAAATCTTCTTCCTGGTTATTATGTCCTTTAATCCATGTAATGGGTGTTCTTCTGTTATTGCAAAAAGTTCGTGTAGTGTACCTCTAACTGTATTTATCTGGTTGTATAGTTTTTTCACACTTTATAACACATAATGTAAGACGATTTAAAAACGCGTCTATCTGCTAAGATCGTTGTCAAAGAAGTCTCTTTTTATTTATCCGAAATTTCTGGTTGCTAAGGGTGAACTTGGAATCTGGTTGGCCAATTCGGATATACATTGTCATATACTTTCATTATTTCGAAGTCTAAAATTTGTTCAAAATCTTTAAATTAACATAACTTTTCTATACTGAATGGGAATTTAAAACCATTATCAGCATTATTTTGATCTTCACATTTGTTATATTTAGACACCAAACGTGCCTATTTTTGCTTAAGAACTATGGATGTTACAATTTTGTTATTTGGAATTTTCTTAAATAACTTGATATGTGTTATTTTGTTTCTATATTCCGTGTATACATTATTACCTATAAATACATCTACCCTTTCACATTTGCTTTACAAAATTTCTAATATAATTGTTCAAAATTTACTAAAGTTGGTTTCACCTGGCCTATGTAATAGTATTACTTTCATCACCATGTTTTAACATCTTTAACAATTAAATTAACTTCTAACACTCATCAAAATGGTTTAACATATAACGTTATTTTAACAACACAAAAGATATATTATTCTAATAGTTAAATTCATGCCCACATGGCTATGATTATACCAAATCCTTGCACAAATAACTGTTTTCTACTCAAACTGTATAGGTGTTTGACACTTAACAAAACATCCTTGTATAGTCCATTCTGCTTGGTCAATTAATTTACCATGGTTTAACATCAGCTCTATTGTTATATTTGTTAACACAACATAAAAAATATGGAATTAATATCATTAAATTGACATTCCTTTAAACTAACTGTATCACCTGTTACATACAAAAAACACAACACAAATACTATGATATAACACTGTGCTATAACATAAAACATGCACATTTTACAAAACAAATTCTATACTAATTAGTTAGTCCTTTGTCAGCTAATTTACTCATTATTCTGACACTGTCTATGTCATATTTACTATTTATATGGGTTTCAACATCCGTATACTTACTGATGTTTGACTTACAAAAATTACAATAAAGTGAACACTGTTGCTCTACCTCACCACACAGTTCTAATAATCTTGTTACATTTACTGTTTATCTGGGTTTTACTCTTGTTATAAATGTTATTGTGACCATGTTATAATTTGTTGTTTACTGGACAACCCTATGAACTCTATATGTGACAACTATTTGTATGGTTCATGTATCTATAATCAGGTGTATTTATATTTTCATTACATCAATTAACTTAATTATTTACTAGTATTTCTCTTACATAATATTACATGTTTGGGCCTATTATCCCTCACTTTGTATTTTGATTATCTGGATATAATGATACATTAACTGAAACCATTTGTTTCTTTATAGTCCTGGTTCATAAAGCGTTTGTCTTTATAATTCTTTGTTTGGTCATTACTGAAAGTTCATTGTCATAGTTGGGGTTAAAGGTGTTTTGCATCACTTAGCCTAAATCATTAATTTGGGTACGGTCAGTTGTCTTACTAGTCAGTCTAAAATTGTTAGTCGTTCCTCTCCACTATCATCTTGGAAGATATTGTTCTCCTTGTCAGCTTCTTAACCAAAGTCTTCATTAAATCAGGTACGATATTATGTTGTTCCAAATGTAATGTTACAAAATATATATATATATTTATTTATTCAATCGCTTTCTGCTACCGTCCGTTTCTTGATGTATAGTGAATAGTGAAGTGAACATCAATATTAAGTGAAATCAACAACCAAATAACGGAAAATAAATATATAACAAATTATCTTTCACATAAATATACATTAACATGTACACAAACAACATAACCACAACTCCATATAACCACATTACCAATTATTAAATAAATTTCAAACACGAAAAAAACAACTAATGAACACAAACATGAATATATACTTCAATAGACAATGCCAAAAACATAAATTAACACCTAAATACATTAACATAAACACAAACAACAAAAATATGATTGCACAAAAAACAATAATACAAGCACAAAGATTATGGATACAAAACGAAATTAATCAATTATACAGTAAGAAAAATAGCATAACACTAGACATATACAAACTACACTTAGAGCTAACAAGTTTATTACATCCAATCACTTGGAATAATAAATACAATAACATAGAAAATAAAATAAGATTTGAAAAAAGCAAAAAGACTATTACAATCAACAAAAAACTCAACACATTAAAACAACAAAACAAAAATCAAGAACAAAAAAACAAAAATAAACACATTTTACCCTCGAACCATTAACCTTAGCAATACAGAATTAAACAAAAAAGAAACAGAATATTTAAACAATATGTCAAAAACTAACATAGCTCAAAATGCAAACAAAAATCTAGAAATTTTAATAGTAGAAACAGAGTTTGCCATTAACCTAATAAAAGACAATATACAAGAAGAAAAAATAACAGAATCAACACATGTAATTAAAAAAATAATCACTAGTGAAATGAAAAACAAATATAAACAAAAGAAAGACAATAAAACAATAAAAGAAATTAAAAATAAAATAAAGAACAATAATTTAACATTAACTAAAGCAGACAAAAGTCAAGCAACAGTAATCATTGATAAAGCAGACTACATAAAAAACCGAAGACTTCATCAACAATAATAAATGCCTACAACTAAATAAAAACCCAACAGAAAACTATCTTTAACAAACAATAAAACTTATTAAAAAAAACTAAAAACATTTTCAACAATAAAAACACAGACATATATATAAATAATAATCCAGAACCACCTAAAATGAATAGCCTAATAAAAATATACAAATTAAACAACCCAATACGTCCATTAAGCAACTTCAAAAAAGCTCCTACATACAAAATAGCAAAAATAATAGCACAAATTCTAAAAACTAACCATCTAACAAATAACCATCATAACATAAAAAATACATACGAATTAATAGACAAACTAAAAATAATAAATATAAATGAAAATACATTTTTCACATCATATGACATCACAAACATGTACACCAACATCCCAGTAGAAGAAACAATAGACATAATAATAAACAAACTTAAAGAACAAAATGAAAACAAACAATATATAACCGAAATAAAAAATAGCCTCCAACTAATACTAAAACAAAATTACTTTGAATTTAATAGCAAAATTTATCAACAGCAAGAAGGTTTAGCAATGGGATCACCATTATCAAGCATAATAGCAGAAATATTCCTACAACACATAGACACCAAAATACAAAATATTATAAAATCATATGATCCAAATGGCATATGGATAAGATATGTAGATGATGGGCTATATGTATCAAATAACAAAAACACAAATGCAGAGAACATACTGAAACAAATCAATAACATACATCCTAAAATACAATTCACAGAAGAAAAAGAAAAACAACAAAATCAACTATTTAGACATAACCATCACAAGATACAACAACCACATACAATATGCAATATATAGAAAACCAACTTCTACTAACATCATTATACCTAACCATTCTGACCACCCACCACAACATAAAATGGCAGCACTCTATTCGCTATTTAACAGAATGTACAAAATTCCCCTAAACAAACAAGAAACTGACAAAGAAAGAAATATAATATACCAAATTGGTTATGAAAATGGATACAATAAAAATACTGTAAACAAAATAGAAAATAAAATCAAATGTAAAATAAAAACTGAACAATTAAGAACTAATCAAAATGAACAACATATAAATAATAACAACAACAAAAAATGGGCCACATTCACATACATAATAATAAAATGACAAAACTAACAAAACTATTTAAAAACACAGATATAAAAATAGCATACAAAACTAATAAAAATAATTTACAAAAACTAAATAGCTCACACAACAAAGATAATACAACAACTAACGGTATATACAAAATTGAATGCCAAGATTGCAATAAATGTTACATAGAACAAACAAACAAAAACAGCTGAAAAAACGTTATTTTGAACATCTAAACGCATACAAAAAACAAGAAATATATAAATCCAATTTAGCCACACATGCAATAAACACAGGACATGAATTCCCAGACATAACCAATGTGACACTAATAAAATATATACCACACAAAGGCACCATAATGAACATTTGGGAAAATTTACAAACATAAAACACAAAACAAACTAATACCTGAACAAATACAAATCAATACAAAACATGACACAATATTCAAAGCACTCACATCAAAAATACACAAAATACAAAGACATATACCACAATCACACACAATAGTACAACTTTAAAATACCAGAGACCAACAAACAACCTTAATAGCATCCAGCCAATACACAAATACTTCACCAGACGCAAGATCGTGAAGGCTGAAGATGAGAGCACGGGAGCTCTCGAAACATGTTCCTAATAAGGAAAAAAAGTATATCTTGAGGTAAATTTATTTATAAATATTAAATGTAATATATATTTATATATTGTGCTGTAATTATCTGTCTGTTTGGTAATTTCCCCCCCCCATTTTTACGCATTGTCTAATTATTTTAGTATGTGTATAATGTTTAATGTGTTGTTTGTATTAAATATGTGATCATGAAGACTATCTCAGGGTAGACAACTAATATTTCTATTTAGGTTATTTAATGTTGTAAGTAATTAATTATTTTCTTTAGTCAGTGCCAAATAACTATAGTTAACAAAATTTTAATAAATAATATTGAGATAATATACCGTATGAATGCTAATCGTTTTGACTCCCTGCTCTTCCAAACTGCACCGGCTTCAATTCTCGTACTGCTGTAGTTCACTTTCAATGTGTCAACAGCATAGAGGTCGCTCCAAACAGTATTAACCTTGTTCATACAATGCGTTCCACTGTTTGCTAGTAAAATATATTATTTTATCCTCTTCTTTGTGTATTTAAGTGTTAATTAATTCTTGGTATTATTATTCGTGTTTTAGTAGAAGTTCGTGTGTTACGTATCTTAATTATTTCACTTCGTGTGTGTAAATTGGACGACTAGGCTTCATGCAAGTTTGTTTTTATTCCAATTTGGGATTACAACACCGATCAGTAGTAGATTACCTTTTGATGGTGGTACTGTGAATAATTTACATTAAACCTTTAATAGCATTCCTTATTAAACTTATTTTAATTATAATATTTTGCAAACTCCGTTACAAATTCAGAATAGGTTATATTTCTTTGGCCTATTGTACCAAGATTCTTTACAAGATTAATTCCTTTCCTTTTAAATTACTTTTACAGTTCTCAATTCTTCTTATTAATTTATAATTGGGACATAGCTCTCTCTATCTGATATGTGTGTAGTATAACACTTATTTCCAGACTTATTTTAAATATTACAGGATCTCTCTCTCTCTGTCTCCCTGATGTGTATAAGATTAAATATGAAATTAGACTTTCTTCTTTTATTATTTATACAAATTTAATTCTTCTTAATAAAGTTTCAATATTGTAATGTTACATAACCCCTGCCCAAATATGATAACATAATCACCAGAGTTAAAACCAGTAATCACCCATTTTAAAAGTCAGAAATGGGGATTAGGTACCAAGCTATGAGAACCTTTGTACTCTAAAAACACTGTAAACAATAATAATAAAAGTGCAGTGTACAAAGTGGAACATAGTGTACTCGGTGAAAGTGTAAACCTTTAAAAAGAGCATCTCACAGATTTGTGCTGGAGATGAAAAACAATCAATATTGTAGCAGTGGACTATATTGCTGTTGACAAGCTTTGTATTTTTTGTAATTTTATATTGTGTAGGCCACAAAGGTCTTGTACCTAGGAATAATATTTGTGTTTAATATAATGATTTTGTTTAAATATAAGATAACCCAGGGTTATATATAAAATGATAATAATATATCAAATAATACTATGTTAGCAAGATGGCATGTAAAAAATAGTTTAGAGTAAGGATACATTGTTATATTATTTTTATTACTGCTAATAAAATATAACTTTACAGTTAGCCAATAATTGTATTTAATTTCAAATGTCAGGCGCCATCTTGTGATATATTAAAACGTGAAATTTTACTTACCTTTAAGGGCAGAAATTCGGTTAAGCGAACTAGAGTAGCGGAAAGTGTTATTTGAAATAATGGACACTTTGTTAAATTGTTTACCATATGACATTACCCTTTTTATTTATATAATATGGAATTTACTTACATAAGACATTATTACGTGAAACAAACGAGCTATTATCCGCCAGGTGGCGACATTCAATTTAAATTAAATTTCCCCTTAACAAGCCCTCCAAAATACATAGTTATTACCTTATTGAAATATTAAACATATTAAATATGTGTATAGATATATAGGCATTTATTTTGCACAACCCAGCACTTTTTAATAATCTTTTATTATTCTCTCTCTCTCTCTCTCTCTCTCTCTCTCTCTCTCTCTCTCTCTCTCTCTCTCTCTCTCTCTCTCTCTCTCTCACTCACTCACTCACTCACTCACTCACTCACTCACTCACTCACTCTCTGGTACAATTATTATTATTATGAGCTCATGTCAATTTACGGTATACCGATTTTGTTAATGAATTTACTGAATTTTGGTCATTTTAACATTTTTGAAATATAAAATGATTGTAGCTGATACTTAGCTGCAAATTTGGGTTGACGACATCGGACACCTCAAATCCTGCGATTGCACGTGCAATAATCTGACCTGTCACATCGTCTTAGGGCACACACTCTCGATGTAGCATCCCCCCTCGGATCACACTTTTGCCAGAATTTTGGCTGCACGTAAGAAAGTCTGGACCGTCACATCGTCTTAGGGCACACACTCTTGATGTAGCATCCCCCCTCGGATCACACTTCTGCCAGATTCTTTATCGTGATTTCACTCTGTCGATGACATCAACTCAAAATTTGTTACAGTACCACAGTTATTATGTTATTAACAGTTATTAACCCACTTTTGGTGGTGTAAAATTTAAGTAAATACACTTAGTGAATACGCGGGCCGTGAACCGCCGGCTGGCACACTTCACAGTCCGGACGAAAATGACAATGTTTCACCGCTGCGTATTGCAGAGGTGGGGCAAAACTACGTCACTGGCTCTTTGTTCAATCGGCCCAGCCCAGTGGAATACAATGCGCACTGCATTCTTTGCTTCTGACGTAAACATGGGTTGGTCGTGTTTACTGCTTATTTGTGACAAACAGTTTTTTGCGGCTTTTGTAATTTTCTAACGAATTTGACAGAAATCCTGTGAACTCAAATGTGCGTTGTTTAAAATATTCACCAAAACTTTATAGGGATTATGAAATAAAATTATTATTATTAAAAATAAATGGTTACAGAATAAAAATAATATAATTATGGTTTTTTGGGACCATAGGTTTACAAAATTATTATGGTACCTGAATTGTACCATCACAAAACCCCCTCAATGAAAGATTTTATGCCGAAGCATAAAATCTTTCATTGACACATTCGTACTTCCTAAAGGGATCAGCCAGGATATGTTGCCACAACCCCCTTACAATTAATTGATGACTCGTTGGGCACTTGGTGAAACATATTAATACAAAGGTTTTGTAAAATATATAAAAACACTTGGTAAGTTTCTGAACATAAGAAGGCGATTTTAACTAATACATCTAATACAGGTTTTGCAGATCAGTGCTTACAACACAATCACTTCATAGACACAAAAAACATAACATCACTCCACAACATACAAAAAGGTAAAAAAAAAAATGGATTTGTTAGAAATTTTAGAAATTAAAAAAGCAATAAAAAATAACAAAAATTTAACCAATGAACAGACCGAATTTTATGTATCCCCTTTATTAAAATCTGTTTAGTTTAGTTTATTTTATATTATTTTTAATGTTCATCATTATTTTAAATTTTGCATTCAGTTTATATTTAGTTCAGTTAATTTTATATTTTGCATTCATGATTGTACTGTATTTAGTTTTTGAAGACACCTGACCTTCCCTTGTCTCATGCACACACTCTCCCCCGCCCCTCGCCATCACAACACAGATGTTCCAGATACGCCCTAAACACCCCACCAACACACCACCACACCCCACTAACATCCTGTGTTCAGTAATTTCATTCACTCGCTCTTTGACAATGGCTTAAGTTAGTCGAAACAGCTGTCAGAGTTAATTAAAAAATTTGTGAAACTTACCCCTTACAATTTATATGAAAAGAAATACAATAACTCACCCGTGGTCCGATGATGATGACAGTACCTGCATGACCTTACTGGACTTCTCCTTCGAGATCCCAACACCATAAGGCCAATCAGGCGCGTAACGCTGGCCAGCTCAGGACCGCCGTCACAACATCACCAAACACTGAAACAATAAATCAAAAATATAAAATAGTGGCTTGGTATAATACTATATCCCTAACTGATCTGTTTCCCCTTAGCTATGTGCTGGTTTGCGTTAAGAAGCACTGGGTTTGCTTCAACTCAACATGAATTATATAGAAGTGCCATTCTCTTCATCGACTACCCTTAACATTATAAAATCTTTTCGATTCCCATCGATAATAATTAACTCTTCTGTTTTCATAATTAATATAATTATAGAATAAACACAAATCTTTATATAAATGAAATATATGGATATAATAAATATATATAAATCCCAAATTTATGGATATAATTACCAAAATTTCCCTGTTTGAGTAAGAGGGAGAAAAACATTTTATAAAGAAAAATTTTACTATTATTATTATTAATATTACTATTATTACAGTTAATAATCTGGCGCTGTTAATAATATTTACCCCTCTTTCTCCTCCACACACACTATTTCTTATACATCATGTTCAAATTCCTATGCTAATACATAATACATATTACATAGTACATGATAATACACTCATCATTATATTAATACAGTAATTCGGTTAATACATTAAAATAACCAATTCACATTTTAACTTGATTAAAATTCTTTAAATTTGCGTATCAAATTATAAACATTACTTTTTAATTAATTAATTAATTAATTAATTCTTTTAATTATTTGGCTTTTATTAATTAACCATCAATTATTGATCCTGTACTACCATTTAATTCTTCACAAAAAAAAATCCAAATTTATTATTAATATTCATATTACATTATTTTTATTTCCTATTACCTCTCTACTCTGAATTTTCTACCTACCTCACTACCTAACCTTTCACATTCTTATCATTGTTTAGTCTGGGTGGCTCCTGTATTCACTATGCTTTGACTTATTTTTATACTCTTACTCACCTTTCTTCTAATTAACAACCAAATTTACCTATCATGACACCAATCTCTCAATTATAAACACCTCACTAATTCCATTTTAAATCCTATGGCACCGCTCGTCTTTGTACTAAGATGGGTGTTCCCTACCTGGCCATATACATTCATAATTTTTTGCCCTTCCAAAATATCGGCAAACACTCCCTTAAACTACGCTATTACCTGCCACAACGCTACACGTTGGTCACCCCTTATCACCTCACCCCCACTACAAAATATCATCAGCAACAATATATGTTTAACCTTTACTTTACTCACCTCTACAAATAATCACTAACTACTGTGTCCCTAAATGTCTAATACTCTCTTTGTATTATTTTCTTTAAAATTCTTATCTATCTTAACTCTCATTAACTTTAATTAACTAACTCACATGCCTTTATTTACACCCAGTCTCTATCCCTTTTTTAAACATTCTACATTTCTGTGATCAATACCATTGCATTATAAAATTTATCTCTCACCTACTCATAACAGTACATCTCAGTCTTCAAATATCTATATATACTTAATCATTTATTATTCATTAGAAACTTTTTTCATTACAAATTAATAATTTAACTTCATATTACTCTGCAATTATAAATTTAGTACAACTTTCTTTTGTACCACATTAATTCAGTAATCACTCTTTAATTATTATTCAATTATTTAAAATTTTCACTATTACTTTCACTTGTTTAGTAAAATAAAAACATGTTAATTGTTAATTATTAAAACAATACATAATACATGGTGTACATAAAATTTACCTATAATACACAACATCAAAATACATAATTACGTTGACATAAATACAATTAAAAATATACAATCCAAACTCATTATTTTATCATTGATCAAAATCAGTCCATAAGCAGTCCATTTCAAAATCACTTTTCACATATATTAAATGTTCATTACACAATAAAACAATCTATCCTCCATCATTGAATAATATTCTAATCTTAGGTCGATACAATATATTTTTTATCATATAAATGATATTATTATTTATATAATATTTGTTTAAACTTTTATACTCTCCCACAATCTCATTTCCAGAATTAATATGTTTATTCTGTAACTTTTTATCATATACCATGTCACGATCGGGTATGGTTCTGTCTACCTCAGTATTATATGTTATAATCATGTTAGTCATATTGTCATCATAATTATCTACTGCTACACCCGTTACTTCCCAAGGTAAGTGATTGTTATCATTACTCTCATCATCTATTATTATTGTTATCTCAATTTTACTACAAGGTAAGTATTTACTATAATCATCCACCATCTCTATTCCTAACCTTTCTACAAATTCTTTATACTTTCTATTTACTTTAAAAATCTCTTACTTTCTTTCTCTCTCTCTCTCTCTCTCAATATATTTCTTACCATAACACCAAGCTACACGCTCTCTTTCCAAATATGCAGGGGTCACTAACTCATAATTACTGCACCACCTATGAGGTACACAAAAACACCAAGGAACTCTATTTGTAGACCTATCGTCTCCCAAATATAAATCTAAGGAACTCTCGTCCTTATTAAAAATACGTGAAGACTTGACTTCACCCCCTACCACAACAGCAAAGGAAAATTCTACCCCTTGCATCCCTTTCACAAATGTACTTTCTCTACACTTTCTCTCTGACTCCATACACACAAACATCTCATTATCACTCATAATACTCTCATCATCTTTTTCTAACACCATATTCTTAATTATACCATTGTTACTACCTGTAAACTCCTTATTCAAATTATCATTGTTACTCACCTTGTTAGCACTTAAACTAACACTATTTTCTGTAAATGTATTATCATTACTACCCCTACTATTAGTCTTGTAATTCTCGTTACTCTTTGATATATCAAATATCTCATCTACTAACGTTACTGTTTGTTTCTGTATATTATCGAAATGAGCATGCATTTCGTCTATTCTTTTATCAAAGTGACAATTTCGTCTTTTAATTTCGTTTATTTCATCAAACTTTACACTCTGTTCCTCAAATTTGTCATTCAAGTTAGTAAACTTTTCATCAAATTTATTTAATAGTAACTGCATCATTGCAGCTGTATTATTATTCATTTTGCTTATTTATAATACACATATAGGTCTATGACCTTATAACATAACATCGTAGAAGATAGGTTATGTTTACGTATTTAAAATTATGTCTATTATTACAGATAACTTCCCTGCTCTCTCCAGTAGACTTACTCCACATAAAATTTTTATGTAGAGTCCCTGGTCGGAAAGCGCCAATGTTATATTATTTTTATTACTGCTAATAAAATATAACTTTACACTTAGCCAATAATTGTATTTAATTTCAAATGTCGGGCGCCATCTTGTGATATATTAAAACGTGAAATTTTACTTACCTTTAAGGGCAGAAATTTGGTTAAGCGAACTAGAGTAGCGGAAAGTGTTATTTGAAATAATGACACTTTGTTAAATTGTTTACCATATGACATTACCCTTTTTATTTATATAATATGGAATTTACTTACATAAGACATTACTACATAAACAAACAAGCTATTATCCGCCAGGTGGCGACATTCAATTTAAATTAAATTTCCCCTTAACAAGCCCTCCAAAATACATAGTTATTACCTTATTGAAATATTAAACATATTAAATATGTGTATAGATATATAGGCATTTATTTTGCACAACCCAGCACTTTTTAATAATCTTTTATTCTCTCTCTCTCTCTCTCTCTCTCTCTCTCTCTCTCTCTCTCTCTCTCTCTCTCTCTCTCTCTCTCTCTCTCTCTCTCTCTCTCTCTCTCTCGTACAATTATTATTATTATGAGCTCATGTCAATTTACGGTATACCGAATTTGTTAATGAATTTACTGAATTTTGGTCATTATAACATTTTTTTGAAATATAAAATGGTTGTAGCGGATACTTAGCTGCAAATTTGGGTTGACGACATCGAACACCTCGAATCCTGCGATTGCACGTGCAATAATCTGACCTGTCACATCGTCTTAGGGCACACTCTCAATGTAGCATCCCCCCTCGGATCACACTTTTGCCAGATTTTTGGCTGCACGTAAGAAAGTTTGGACCGTCACATCGTCTTAGGGCACACACTCTCGATGTAGCATCCCCCCTCGGATCACACTTCTGCCAGATTCTTTATCGTGATTTCTCTCTGTCGATGACATCAACTCAAAATTTGTTACGGTACCACAGTTATGTTATTAACAGTTATTAACCCACTTTTGGTGGTGTAAAATTTAAGTAAATATACTTAGTGAATACGCCGGCCGTGAATCGCCAGCTGGCACACTTCACGGTCCGGACGAAAATGACAATGTTTCACCGCTGCGTATTGCAGAGGTGGGGCAAAACTACGTCACTGGCTCTTTGTTCAATCGGCCCAGCCCAGTGGAATACAATGCGCACTGCATTCTTTGCTTCTGACGTAAACATGGGTTGGTCGTGTTTACTGAAACAGTTTTTTGCGGCTTTTGTAATTTTCCAACGAATTTGACAGAAATCCTGTTAACTCAAATGTGCGTTGTTTAAAATATTCACCAAAACTTATAGGGATTATGAAATAAAATTATTATTATTAAAAATAAATGGTTAGAGAATAAAAATACAATAATTATGGTTTTTTGGGACCGTAGGTTTACAATATTATTATGGTACCAGAATTGTACCGTCACAAGATTAAGTGAATTATAAATCATAAATAAATCAAAATAAAAGGAATTAAAATATAAAATACCAGTGTACAAATTTAAGGAAAAATATAAAGAAAAACCTTAAATAAATTAAATTTGATTATAAATAAAATCTATAAAGGATTATTTTTCTAAAAAGAAGAAATGAAATTATAATAATTATTAATAGCCTATATACTAAAAGGTATGGTATATATATTAACCAATGAAAAACCATAAAAATTCTTGGTTACTAAGAGTAACTAACTAACAACAATTAATTTTAATTGTTCAAAGATATTGGAAGTGAGCAGTTTAAAAAAAGTGTAATGTCTAGAAAAATTTAAGAAATTTATAAATACCATTCGGAAATAATCGGTGACAAATTAATAAAATTAATGAGTGATATCCACTACATCTTAGACATCTTTTGAACAGAATAATTCACGCCTGCAAATTGATGAGTACTTGAAAAAATCAGCCTTCTATTTCCAAGCCTAGCCTACCGAAATTCGACATTGTTGGCAAGATCGTTACCTATTAAAATATAACTAAATTACACCTCAACTATAAACTTATAACACTAGAAACAGCACAATCCCTTTAAATACCCCTGGAAAGGAGGTGAATATAAACTTTATTTTTTATTAACCAAAAAGCAGCAAAACGTTGTTTGGTTAGTAACTTTACTGAAGCCATTAAATAGTGTTTATTTTTTGTCAGTGAAGGAAAGCGACCTGCGCTTTAGCGGTCAACAAATCAACTGCATAATATAGATTATACTACATTTAAAAATAATTCATGTAAAGCTTTGTACTGGCCTGTATACATTTCTGACTTTCTCAAAGTACAAAGAACTCTAAAATAACCCTGGGAAATTAATTAATTATTTCTTTCTTGTTATTAAGACGGAAAAAATAAAAAATATTTGTTATATGATATATGTTTGTGAAAGCAAGATCAAACTAACTCTGTGTTTTATGTAAGAATCGATTATCCATTTTACTTCCATATTCCTTAAGGAATGGAAGTATGGTGATGGCAAAAAAAATCGTGTTCGAGATTATTGCAGATTCTGATTCTACTACACTCAAAACATGAAAAAAAGTCGTTTTCCGAAAAGTGTCTGTGTGTGTGTGTCTGTCTGTCTGTCTGTCTGTCTGTCTGTCTGTCTGTCTGTCTGTCTGTCTGTCTGTAGATTTTTTTTCTATGGCAAACGATAACTGCCGCAAATTCAAACAGAATCAAATAATTTTTTGCATAAAGCCCTGATTTGCAGAGTACTCGCGACCTATTGTTTTTGGTGAAGATCGGTTGAGGGAAAGGGGTAGTTTACCTGCAACGGTTTTTTTTAGCAAGGGTAATTTTGTTTGTTTGGCAAACGATAACAGCCGCAAATTCAAACAGAATCAAATAATGTTTTGCATACAGCCCTGAATTGCAGAGTTCTCAAGATCTGCTGATTTTGGTGAAGATCGGTTAAGGGAAAGGGGTAGTTTACCAGTAACGTTTTATGTTTTAACAAGGGTATTTCCTATGGCAAACGATAACAGCCGCAAATTCAAACAGAATCAAAAGATTATTTGCATACAGCCCTAAATTGTAGAGTTCTCAAGACCTGTTGTTTTTGGTGAAGATCGGTTGAGGGAAAGGGGTAGTTTACCTGCAACGTTTTTTTAACAAGGGTATTTTCTATGGCAAACGATAACAGCCGCAAATTCAAACAGAAACAAATAATTTTTTGCATACGTCCCTGAATTGTAGAGGTCTCAATGACTTTCGATTTTGCTGAAGATCGGTTAAGGGGAAGGGGTAGTTTACCAGCAACCTTTTACGTTTTAACAAGAGTAAAGTACTTGAAAATTTATTTAAACTTTTTGAAACAATGGTAATTGTTAAAAATAAAATAATTTTGTTGCCAGGCAATAAAATTATAATTTTTTCATTTTAATGTAATATAATATTTTTCATTTAATACAGCAATAAAAAGGCAGGTAAGACACAGCCTGGCTGTTTGGCTGAAAATGATTTTAAATATAAATCTTAGAATATGGAAGTCATGTATGGTTCTCCATACCGATATTACTTCCATATTCCTTAAGGAATGGAAGTATGGTGATGGCAAAAAAAATCGTGTTCGAGATTATTGCAGATTCTGATTCTACTACACTCAAAACATGAAAAAAAGTCGTTTTCCGAAAAGTGTCTGTGTGTGTGTCTGTCTGTGTGTCTGTCTGTCTGTCTGTCTGTCTGTAGATTTTTTTTCTATGGCAAACGATAACTGCCGCAAATTCAAACAGAATTAAATAATTTTTTACATGCAGCCCTGATTTGCAGAGTACTCGCGACCTATTGTTTTTGGTGAAGATCGGTTGAGGGAAAGGGGTAGTTTACCTGCAACGGTTTTTTTTTAGCAAGGGTAATTTTGTTTGTTTGGCAAACGATAACAGCCGCAAATTCAAACAGAATCAAATAATGTTTCGCATACAGCCCTGAATTGTAGAGTTCTCAAGATCTGTTGATTTTGGTGAAGATCGGTTAAGGGAAAGGGGTAGTTTACCTGTAACGATTTATGTTTTAACAAGGGTATTTCCTATGGCAAACGATAACAGCCGCAAATTCAAACAGAATCAAAAGATTATTTGCATACAGCCCTAAATTGTAGAGTTCTCAAGACCTATTGTTTTTGGTGAAGTTCGGTTGAGGGAAAGGGGTAGTTTACCTGCAACGTTTTTTTAACAAGGGTATTTTCTATGGCAAACGATAACAGCCGCAAATTCAAACAGAATCAAATAATGTTTTGCATACAGCCCTGATTTGTAGAGTACTCAAGACCTATTGTTTTTGGTGAAGATCGGTTACGGGAAAGGGGTAGTTTACCTGTAACGTTTTATGTTTTAACAAGGGTATTTCCTATGGCAAACGATAACAGCCGTAAATTCAAACAGAATCAAAAGATTATTTGCATACAGCCCTAAATTGTAGAGTTCTCAAGACCTATTGTTTTTGGTGAAGATCGGTTGAGGGAAAGGGGTAGTTTACCTGCAACGTGTTTTTAACAAGGGTATTTTCTATGGCAAACGATAACAGCCGCAAATTCAAACAGAATCAACTAATGTTTTGCATACTGCCCTGATTTGTAGAGTACTCAAGACCTATTGTTTTTGGTGAAGATCGGTTAAGGCAAAGGGGTAGTTTACCTGCAACGTTTTTTTATCAAGCGTATTTTCTATGGCAAATGATAACAGCCGCAAATTCAAACAGAATCAAATAATTTTTTGCATACATCCCTGAATTGTAGAGGTCTCAATGACTTTCGATTTTGGTGAAGATCGGTTAAGGGGAAGGGGTAGTTTACCTGCAACCTTTTACGTTTTGACAAGAGTAAAGTACTTGAAAATTTATTTAAACTTTTTGAAACAATGGTAATTGTTAAAAATAAAATAATTTTGTTGCCAGGCAATAAAATTATAATTTTTTCATTTTAATGTAATATAATATTTTTCATTTAATACAGCAATAAAAAGGCAGGTAAGACACAGCCTGGCTGTTTGGCTGAAAATGATTTTAAATATAAATCTTAGAATATGGAAGTCATGTATGGTTCTCCATACCGATATTTTGTTTTGGGACACCGTAAAAAACGTTAAATAAATTCAAGGAATGCCTTGTGGTTTAAATAATAAAATGTGTATTATTTCCAGTAGATGGTAGTTAGTTACAGATTGTAAGAAGATCGAGAGGAGAACGGACATCCAGACTTTAATACGTACCATTTAGAGTCACTTTAACCTCAAATGTGTTCGGAAAAGTAGCAGTCAGCTGTACCACGAGCGGACAAATTTGAAATACTCAATTCTATATTAAGAGAGTAATTCTCTTTGCACTCTCTCTCCTAACTACTGTCAAACAACGGTATTGATTTAACATAAATACAATTTAAGAAAATCTTTCTGAAATCCTTGCATAATCACACACCTTCGATTTTGAAAGCATATAGCATAAAAATAACATTCTGTGGCTCTTAATTAAGCGAGCGTTCTGAAAAATAACAAATAGACGTAAATTACTCGAGACTCAAGCTCAGCGAGAGACGTTACAAGATGACATACAAACGTTGGGCTTAACTATTAGAGAGTTTATTTATTATTTGGGTGAGCTCGGCGAGGGACGTTACAAGATGACGCTAAAAACGTGGGGCAAATAAAACATAGATTTCATTAAGTAATTATAGTGACGATCGCAAGAGTGACGATAAGATCAAACGATACTCAGAAGCTCAGCGAGAGACGTTACAAGATGGCGCTCAACTTATAAGGGCTTTAATTAGGAAAGAAATTTTGGGATATACGCAAGGTAATATAACGAAAAAACTAATTTTTGTCGGCAACTATGAGAAGACAAGAAATGCATAATACCAGAGGCAGATCGAAGAAGAGGGCAGAAGACAAGGAGAAGGAAGAAGGTGGACAGGAACAAGAAATAGAAGTAGTCACGAACAGTGAAATGGAACAACAGACAGGCGATAAAGAAGAAACTGAAGCGATTCGGGACACGGAAAAGGAAATAGTTGAAGAGGATGCCCAAGGGGACCAACCAGATAAAGCGGTAGCCAGAGAAGAACCAAATTGGCAGGAAAGAATGAAATTTATGGCAGAACAAAGTAGACAAACTAACGAAAATTTGAATAAAATAAACGAGAAATTTGACAGGATAGATGAAAATTTTAAGGAAAACTCAAGGAAACAAAATGAAACCTTGAGCGAAAAATTTGACAAAATAGATGAAAATTTTAGGAAACAAAATGAAACCTTGAGCAAGAAATTTGACAAAATGGATGAAAGTTTCAGAAAGTTCGAGGAAACATGGACAGTGGTTTCAAGAAAATGAATGAAAGTTTTAGGAAACAGGAGGAAAACTCAAAGAGACACCATGAAACATTTATGAAGAAAATGGACAGTGGTTTCAAGAAGTTGGATGAAACACTAGACAGCACTTCCGAAGATATTAAAGTAAGTCCGGAAACAGAAGAGAGCAGGAAGGAAATAGAAATTAGGGAAGACCAAAATGCATTGCTATCGGAAAATAAAAATAACAGGGACAAAGAAAAGATGATGCACATAAAAGTTAACATTAAGGGAGTAAAGAAACAAATAATTAAGAAAACGAAAGAAAGAGGAATAATACGTCCTAACAAACGGAAAAATACACGGGAAGAAGTCGATATGATTAAGAGTGGGCTGGTTAATGTTCTTAATCTCCCAATCGTTAATTACAGAGAATTGACTGTTTTGAAAAGTTATAGAAAAAACTTAACTAAATCTATATTTAAATTAAATATACCAGTAAATAAAAGATCAGTGACATCACCAGTAAATGATGTATCATCAACATATTTGTGTAATAGACTACATATAAATATGATAGAAAAAAGTGTATTAGAAAAATTACAAGACATGGTAGTAGAAGAATATGTTACAAAGAAAGAAAGAGTTCGGAAAACAATGGTAACCATTGAATTTAATGAAAATTCAATATCAGCAGAGTTACAATACCAGATGATAGAGAGTTATTTAACAAGGACAAAAATCATTATGGACACTGCAGTAATCCGAACGACAAGTCCAGATTAATGGACCATGGTTAAACTAAATAATAACCAACCAGAAAAAGGGGACTGATTTTCTGATACTGACCAAGCAACCCATTGGAAAGAAGAACCCCAAAATTCAAAAACTACGTAAGTACAACTTACTTAAGATAGTTCGCAACAATTTGATTCAATAAACAGCAAAAAACCAAGAGTATGTAAGAACAGATTATTAAATAATATTTATAAATAACAGATTTAAAATGAAATAATAGAAAAATAATATTTTGATGGGAACAAAAAGAAGAATAAATAAATAAATAAAAACAATTAATGGTAATTTGTTTAGATAAGAAGGTAAAATAAGAAGAATAACGAATAATTTAATGATTACAATAAAGCTAAAAATGATAATAATTAATACAACTACGATTTAGAATTTCTTGGAGTTGAAAATGATATAGGAAGAAATGATACAAAGAACATCGGTCACAAGAAGGAAAGTCAAAAGGATTTTAAAATAATGCCTATCAATAATGTTATCTGCAATTAGTTACTGGAAAATAAGAAGGAATCAAGAAGAAAAAGAAATATATAATTAAATGCAAACAGCAACAGCGTGAAGAATCCTAAAAGTGTTTAGTATTAGTCGCCAGTCGACTACTTGTAAGTTTTTTTAATATAATGAATTGACCGTAGAAATGTTCCGGCAATCATTTTCCTGAGCAGACGGTACGACCCTCTGGTCTCAGAAGGTGTAAGGATGGACAGCGGAGTAATGGACCCAAAAGTGGCCACCCGAACTGAACCACCGCACAGGATAGGGACATTGAATATTTAAGGGATAATAAAATAGCTGAAAAGATTGATTGATGACTCGTTGGGCACTTGGTGAAACATATTAATACAAAGGTTTTGTAAAATATATAAAAACACTTGGTAAGTTTCACAAATTTTTTAATTAACTCTGACAGCTGTTTTGACTAACTTAAGCCATTGTCAAAGAGCGAGTGAATGAAATTACTGAACACAGGATGTTAGTGGAGTGTAGGTGGCGAACATCTGTTTAGGGCGTATCTGGAACATCTGTGTTGTGATGGCGGGGGGGGGGAGTGTGTGCATGAGACAATAGTTTTTAAAGACACCTGACCTTCCCTTGCCTCATGCACACACTCCCCCCCTCGCCATCACAACACAGATGTTCCAGATACGCCCTAAACAGATGTTCACCACCTACACTCCACTAACATCCTGTGTTCAGTAATTTCATTCACTCGCTCTTTGACAATGGCTTAAGTTAGTCGAAAGAGCTGTCAGAGTTAATTAAAAAATTTGTGAAACTTACCAAGTGTTTTTATATATTTTACAAAACCTTTGAAAAGATTGACATCAGATTCCAGAAGTGTGAAGGAAGAAAACAGAAAGAAGATAGCAGACAGAAGCTCAATTGAGAAAGCAAATTTATAAAAGTAAATAGAAATATGAGTGTTAAAATAAGTTTTTATTGATTAGTGTGACCAGTCCTTATCAAGGGATGTTTGAAAGACCAACACCATGAGAAATTAAATCATTAATGAATGTGCCTCAGGAGAGAGAGAGTTGAGTATGAAATCAAGCCTATTACCAATCAGAAATAAATAAGCCTATTATAACCAATCAGAAATAAAGAGATATTATGAAGAATGATGAAAGAATCCGAAGATTGAAGAGTTCAACGATTATTTTTAAAACAAGTAAATAAAAATAAATCTGTTCTAGTGGGGGAGCTTTATGTAATGTTACATAACCCCTGCCCAAATATGTTAACATAATCACCAGAGTTAAAACCAGTAATCACCCATTTTAAAAGTCAGAAATGGGGATTAGGTACCGAGCTATGAGAACCTTTGTACTCTAAAAACACTGTAAACAATAATAATAAAAGTGCAGTGTACAAAGTGGAACATAGTGTACTCGGTGAAAGTGTAAACCTTTAAAAAGAGCATCTCACAGATTTGTGCTGGAGATGAAAAACAATCAATATTGTAGCAATGGACTATATTGCTGTTGACAAGCTTTGTAATTTTATATTGTGTAGGCCACAAAGGTCTTGTACCTAGGAATAATATTTGTGTTTAATATAATGATTTTGTTTAAATATAAGATAACCCAGGGTTATATATAAAATGATGATAATATATCAAATAATACTATGTTAGCAAGATGGCATGTAAAAAATAGTTTACAGTAAGGATACATTAAGTGAATTATAAATCATAAATAAATCAAAATAAAAGGAATTAAAATATAAAATACCAGTGTACAAATTTAAGGAAAAATATAAAGAAAAACCTTAAATAAATTAAATTTGATTATAAATAAAATCTATAAAGGATTATTTTTCTAAAAAGAAAAAATGAAATTATAATAATTATTAATAGCCTATATACTAAAAGGTACGGTATATAGATTAACCAATGAAAAACCATAAAAATTCTTGGTTACTAAGAGTAACTAACTAACAACAATTAATTTTAATTGTTCAAAGATATTGGAAGTGAGCAGTTTAAAAAAAGTGTAATGTCTAGAAAAATTTAAGAAATTTATAAATACCATTCGGAAATAATCAGTGACAAATTAATAAAATTAATGAGTGATATCCACTACATCTTAGACATCTTTTGAACAGAATAATTCACGCCCGCAAATTGATGAGTACTTGAAAAAATCAGCCTTCTATTTCCAAGCCTAGCCTACTGAAATTCGACATTGTTGGCGAGATCGTTACCTGTTAAAATTTAACTAAATTACACCTGAACTATAAACTTATAACACTAGAAACAGTACAATCCCTTTAAATACTCCTGGAAAGGAGGTGAATATAAACTTTATTTTTTATTAACCAAAAAGCAGCAAAACGTTGTTTGGTTAGTAACTTTACTGAAGCCATTAAATAGTGTTTATTTTTCGTCAGTGAAGGAAAGCGACCTGCACTCTAGCGGTCAACAAATCAACTGCATAATATAGATTATACTACATTTAAAAATAATTCATGAAAAGCTTGGTACCGACCTGTATACATTTATGACTTTCTCAAAGTACAAAGAACTCTAAAATAACCCTGGGAAATTAATTATTTCTTTCTTGTTATTAAGACTGAAAAAATAAAAAATATTTGTTATATGATATATGTTTGTGAAAGCAAGATCAAACTAACTCTGTGTTTTATGTAAGAATCGATTATCCATTTTTGTTTTGGGACACTGTAAAAAACGTTAAATAAATTCAAGGAATGCCTTGTGGTTTAAATAATAAAATGTGTATTATTTCCAGTAGATGGTAGTTAGTTACAGATTGTAAGAAGATCGAGAGGAGAACGGACATCCAGAATTTAATACGTACCATTTGGAATCACTATAACCTCAAATGTGTTCGGAAAAGTAGCAGTCAGCTGGTACCACGAGCGGACAAATTTGAAATACTCAATTGTATAATAAGAGAGTAATTCTCTTTGCACTCTCTCTCCTAACTACTGTCAAACAACGGTATTGATTTAACATAAATACAATTTAAGAAAATCTTTCTGAAATCCTTGCATAATCACACACCTTCGATTTTGAAAGCATATAGCATAAAAATAACAAATTCTGTGACTCATAATTAAGTGAGCGTTCTGAAAAATAATAAATAGACGTAAATTACTCGAGACTTAAGCTCAGCGAGAGACGTTACAAGATGACATACAAACGTTGGGCTTAACTATTAAGAGAGTTTATTTATTATTTGGGTGAGCTCGGCGAGAGACGTTACAAGATGACGCTAATAACGTGGGGCAAATAATACAGTGACGATCGCAAGAGTGACGATAAGATCAAACGATACTCAGAAGCTCAGCGAGAGACGTTACAATATGTTACATAAACTCTCACTGAGATGTGTATTCTATTAATACTAAAATTAGACTAAATCAAATTACGAGTCTCACTGCAGTATATTGGCTTAGCCACTTCCACAAATTTGGCACAAACGATAAGTGTCTGTTCACAAGGGTGATGTCTGCTTGTTTACTGCCAGTCGTTTCTCTATTATTACATGGTATACCCAATACTACACAAGCATTTTTCAAAAGCTGAGCAAATCTTTTACTTAGAATTAAGCAAAAAAAGTTGATTTTAAGATGAAGTTTTTGGATGGGTTTCCATAGGAATTTCAAAGGACCATGGTAAAAGTTCAATTTATCCAGAAATTTAAATTATGCATGTTCGAATTAGCCAAGTTCAACTGCAATTTAAAACTGATAGGCCTACCTATTTTTATTTTAAGAAAAACAAATCTTTGTAAGTTTCATATTTTTTTTTGCAAATTCCTAGTATGCGTTAGAACCATTTTTCTGTTAGATGGTCTCTAATGAACTGCCTTATCGCTACTCAATGCTGCATGGAATACACCAAGTTACTGCAGCTGACTTATGACTTACACTACTGGACTTTCCATCTTCATCCCAAAACAATCTATTATTTGGTTTATTAACAAAATAAAGGATTTAACAAGTCCACCAAAATCCTCAAAACGTTTTGTACTCATCATGTTTTCATTGTTTAATAATGGCATACTTAATACTATTCTACCACAGCCATCATGTTCAGATAGCATGGTCAGCGCATGCTTTCTCAAGTCTGCTGACTAAATATAAAACAGAATTTGACCTTAGTTAAAAATATCTTATTATTCCTGCTACTAACAAAATCTCGTATGTACTTTGTTAAGGTTCATCCTAAAATTTAATAGGTGCTTGTAGTATTATGATTTGTACAACTGCTGAAAGGACAATATTTGAGCAAGACCGCAGAAAGGATGTTGTATGAAGTGATATCCTGTCCTCAAAATTCTTTTATGACTTAATATTTATAATGTTTCCTTCAAAACAATAATGGTTACATCCTACACACTTGGAATTAGATGCTAATTCAATGTCATAGCTTTCACCTTGAATATTGTAACGTAACAGAGTTGAGGTTCCCGACGTTACTGTAAACATGACTTAAAACAACGCCCAAAGTATGTTATAATTAAATACCAGAGGGCCAATCTCACCTAAAAAATGCATTGAAGGTACCTAGTACATCGAAGGTGTACCTAAATCTAAAATATGTAATGAGTAGTATGAGATGTAAAATATAAACACTGTGTCTAGTGGGATGAGTTTAATGTGTAGGAGTTAAGTATAATATACTGTTCAATTAATATTTAATGTGTTATAAAATGTACTTGGTGTTGTACTGTATCATGATATAGTGTTTACAGGATATTTATTTTATGTTTTGTGTGTAGTAAGTGTAGAGCCGTTGCTTTAAGGAAGTACTAAGTCATGGGTACTCATTTTATTCATGTTAAAATTGTATTTAAATAATTAAATACAAGTACATTTATTAGGTATGGTATTATGTTAAATGTATTTACTTTAATTAATTAATGAAGATGTTTAAAATAATATTTGTAAGCTTGGCCAGGAAGACAATAAGTATTAATAAGTTGGCAAGTAGTTATTATAGTTATGTTAAAAACCAATGAAGGGTTCAATGATGAACTAAATAATAATAATGAATTGAAACCAGGAAATTAAAATTGATATAAGTGGCCATAAGCCAGTGACTCTTTGTACAGTAGGTCAGGTAAAGAAAAATTAAATTAAAAACAAAACAAAATTATAACATGTGTAATAAAACCAATAGGCCTAAATTTAGTATTTGTAAAAGGAAATTAATACCTTTTTAATAAGTCCATTCAGATGAAAATGTAGTAAAATGTATACAGTTTAATAAGGCAGATTAAGTGAAAGTTTTATGTGATTTAGTGTAATTCCAAGCATGGAGTATTTTATTAAATAAGAGTAGTAATATTTCCTAATTCTGGCTGTAGGATATCAAATATTATCCAGTGACAGAAAGTAATGGTTGTTGGGGTAACAGAAATGCAAGAAATTTTGTTGATTTCAACATTCAATTGTTACATGTGAATGGGTTAAGTTAAATTAATACGAATCCAGAAAAGAATTAAAAAAAAACCTTTCAATTCGATTGTTATATGCTATTGGGAACAGTTCAGCAGACAAATTTAAAAATAAAATAAAATAAAATGAATGAAATTTAATAAATCAGATGTCTTAAAGCCAATCCATTAAAACAGAACTGAGTAATAATTACTGAACTAGATTTCAGGAAATATAATTCTACACATCCTCAAAGTTTACGGAATTAATAAATCCTTCTTCAAACTAATTCCAGTAAAGGAATGATGATGAACCCGATTTACAATTAAACCAAGATTCTTCTTGAATGGACAAGAAGTCAAAATTAATGCAAATATAAACCAAACATACACAAAGAACTTTTGGTATTGAAGTACTAAACCTCACTTTCAAGAGACTGACGAAATTGTAATACTACACCAATTCCACTGGGACCAGCAACTACTAGGATCGCGAAGAAGAACGAAGAACAGAACTGAACTCCTGTTACACTCCTGGACATTACCTTTCAACCTTTATTGATAATCTGGACGCATTTTTTGGTCAAGAGTAACCTCACCATTACATTTCCACTCAGTTATAAACAGGCATGGCCACCTTGAATATCGTATTGTACGGTAACAAACCTGCTTATATTTAATTTTATATATTAAGAATTAATAACAATTGTAATACTTGGTAACCTTAATTTTGCATTACCTGGCCTTACTAATCGTTAAAAGAATCACATGTACCCTGGGATAAGAGATAAACCGAAAATTATATTTAAATTGTATTATACATCACTAGTCCACTAACAAATCGATTCAGCACTGTACGATCGATATTACGATCCGATAACCTATGAAGACGACTGTTGAAATTTAAAAAATAATATAAATAAAGAATCCTTCTTGTATGATGATGTTCTGTGTTATTACAGAATAGTTATTGTATTTTGATTGGGGAGTAATTTACAGATACAGAAGGTGATAAAACCGTCAAGTGAAACGAACTAACCTATAAGAACGAGTCAATTAATAATAACAGCACTCGTTGCAGACAGCTGGTGAATACGGGAGAGTGCCGAGCTAACGTATTCTCTTCGCCACACTTGGGTCAATTTAAATAATTCAGACCGAATAGGGTTGGAGAGAATTACCGAATTATTAACTATAATACCCGTAATATAGCGTTATTCTCTGGTAAAACACTTGGTAATTAATTAACACAGGGTTATGTTCAACATACGAGTCGCAGCAACTATATAATAAATAATTTTTTTTTTTATATATAAATTAATATTGATTTGCAGGAGGTCTCATCTACAACAACATAATAAATATTTTCCTTATAAACAGATTGAATTTGTTAATTTAAATTTTTTAAATTAACTATAACCCGTAACAGTAATTAAATAAGAAATACAACCAATATAATATATTGATAACAAATTGACGCATCCAAGGTGGGACTTAACGTTAATACACGGGAGTCACATGTATAAGTAACTACACAAATAGTAATCATTCATAATAGATTACAAATTGGCGCCCAACGTGGGGCTTTAGTTAAGTAAAAAATCGACTTAATTATTACTTAACTTGAGCAGGCAACTATTAGAGGCACAGGAATGCATATGAGAGGTGTTTCTAAAAGGAGGGCGAAAGACCAAGAAACAGAAGAAGATAGACGGGAAGAAGAAGCAGAGGTAGTTACAGACACCGAAATGGAACAACAGGCGAGCGATAAAGAGGATGCCCAAGGGGACCAACCAGATAAAGCGGTAGCCAGAGAAGAACCAAATTGGCAAGACATGATGAAGTTCATGGCCGAACAATTTAGGAAACAGGAGGAAAACTCAAAGCAAACTACAGAAAAGCTAGAAAATAAAATAGACAGTATCAAAGAAGATAATAGACAAACTAATGAGAAAATAGACAGTATTAACGAAAACTCAAAGAAACAAAACGAAATTTTGAGTGAGAATTTAATCAAACTAATGAATGAGAAGTTTGACAAAAATAAAGAGGAAACTGATGAGAATAACCGGCTGATAAATGAAAGATTAAACCAATTTAATGAAAGGCTTGACAAGAACGACGAGAGCTTAAAGCAGATTCAGGAAAATTACAAACAAATAGACGAAAGAATTGAAAACAATAATAAGGAGTTGCGGCAAATCATCAATGAACAAAACCAAGCGTTGAGGGAAGTCATCAATGAAAGTATTGCAATTGTCGATGAAACACTTAGTAAAAGAGTGGATAATTACGAAAAGGAAGTAAGACAGCAAATAACTGAAACTAAGGTGGGTCTAGAAAAGACAGATGGAACCATCATACAACTCAGAGTGGAAGTAGAGGCCAAAATAATCCAAATAGGAAACCATAACGATACTAGAGTAACGGAGATACAAGCGAAGACCCAAGAAAACTTTTACGAAGTACCAATCAACATAGCCGGAAGAATAGAACGGGTTAACAATGAAAATAAGGCAAAAACGTCGAAGGAAATTAATGAATACATGGGAAGGATTGGAGATGATTAAAGGGGGATTAGTTAAGCTACATAATATACCCATTATGGAACCCAGAGAAGTAAGGCAATTAAGAAACTCTAAACGAACCACAATTGAATTCCTAGATAGATTAGAAGGACCGAAAAAGCCAAAACTAACCGAGGAGCATGGAGAACTTCTGGAGATTATGTATGAACCATTTGAACGATTAAGTAACAATACAGAAGAATCAGCTCGAAAAACGATGGTAAGCTTTAGCATAAATGAAAATTGTATAGCGACAAGATGATAGTGAGACACGTCACAAGGACGGAAATAATTCTATACGCTAGAGAAATCCGAACAATCAGTGCAGAGGAAATAATGGACCACGGTTAACCAGATTTTAAACCAACCATTGGAGAAAAGGGACGGATTTTATGGATACCGAATCAAGCAAATCCAAGGAAAATAATGAGAAACTAATTAAAATATATTAAACCAACTATTAAATGAAATAAACTAATTACACGATACTTCAGAGAAATTATGTGGAATCAATTCTAAAAAACCAAAAAATTCAAAAATAAGTAAGAACACCTTACTGTATAATTCAGAAGAAATTATTTTAAACTAATAAACATGAAAGACGAGAAAGAAGGGTTGGAAATGAGTTAAATGAAGGAAGAATATGCCATACAATTTATGATAAGGAGGAGATTCAGTGTTTAATTGCAGAAGTAAATGGGAGTGAATTAAAAATAGTAAAATAAGTATGCTGAAGAATAATTAATTGACAGCACGGAACTAAGAAGAATTTAAAATGAATTGAACAGCTTTAACTAATATACTGGTGAATAATATGATAAATGGAACTACAGAACAACGAGATAAATAATTTAAGAAAAGTATTAGGATACCTCAGAAATAATAGTAATCATCCCTTGAATATAAGTTTGTAGCGAAGGAGCTACCTTATAGATAATAATTATGTGTATTGTGTTGTGATCGTGCAACGTTTATTTTTTTTTCTGGACAGAGATGAAGTTCCTCTGATCTCAGAAGATATAGTTAGGGAAACGGCACAGTAATGGAAGCCAATAGTGCCCCTCTGATTCCGTACCAGCTATGATATTAGGGAAATATAGTATTTTAGTGATTATACACCAAGAGAGGTAATTAAATATAATAAGAAATGATGGCGTAATAAGCTAGAAGAAGTTATGAGTTCCAGAGAAAGGACAGGTCTACAACTGAGGGAGGTACCAGTAGAGAATTAATGACCAGATACACAAGGAGTGTCAACACAATTTTCCGGTGCAATTAAAAGTTTGAAGAATAGAAAGAGAAGATAACCTTATCATAGATGAACTATAAGTTTATTTTAACTAAACTTTATTCAGCCAAAATAAACTTCTTTCGAAGGGGGAGTATTATGTAACGTAACAGAGTTGAGGTTCCCGACGTTACATAAAAAACTTTGTAAACATGACTTAAAACAATGCCCAAAGTATGTTATAATTAAATACCAGAGGGCCAATCTCACCTAAAAAATGCATTGAAGGTACCTAGTAAGGTTACTAAGTAATAAAACATCGAAGGTGTACCTAAATCTAAAATATGTAATGAGTAGTATGAGATGTAAAATATAAACACTGTGTCTAGTGGGATGAGTTTAATGTGTAGGAGTTAAGTATAATATACTGTTCAATTAATATTTAATGTGTTATAAAATGTACTTGGTGTTGTACTGTATCATGATATAGTGTTTACGGGATATTTATTTTATGTTTTGTGTGTAGTAAGTGTAGAGCCGTTGCTTTAAGGAAGTACTAAGTCATGGGTACTCATTTTATTCATGTTAAAATTGTATTTAAATAATTAAATACAAGTACATTTATTAGGTATGATATTATGTTAAATGTATTTACTTTAATTAATTAATGAAGATGTTTAAAATAATATTTGTAAGCTTGGCCAGGAAGACAATAAGTATTAATAAGTTGGCAAGTAGTTATTATAGTTATGTTAAAAACCAATGAAGGGTTCAATGATGAACTAAATAATAATAATGAATTGAAACCAGGAAATTAAAATTGATATAAGTGGCCATAAGCCAGTGACTCTTTGTACAGTAGGTCAGGTAAAGAAAAATTAAATTAAAAACAAAACAAAATTATAACATGTGTAATAAAACCAATAGGCCTAAATTTAGTATTTGTAAAAGGAAATTAATACCTTTTTAATAAGTCCATTCAGATGAAAATGTAGTAAAATGTATACGGTTTAATAAGGCAGATTAAGTGAAAGTTTTATGTGATTTAGTGTAATTCCAAGCATGGAGTATTTTATTAAATAAGAGTAGTAATATTTCCTAATTCTGGCTGTAGGATATCAAATATTATCCAATGACAGAAAGTAATGGTTGTTAGGGTAACAGAAATGCAAGAAATTTTGTTGATTTCAACATTCAATTGTTACATGTGAATGGGTTAAGTTAAATTAATACGAATCCAGAAAAGAATTTAAAAAAAACCTTTCAATTCGATTGTTATATGCTATTACAGAACTGAGTAATAATTACTGAACTAGATTTCAGGAAATATAATTCTACACATCCTCAAAGTTTACGGAATTAATAAATCCTTCTTCAAACTAATTCCAGTAAAGGAATGATGATGAACCCGATTTACAATTAAACCAAGATTCTTCTTGAATGGACAAGAAGTCAAAATTAATGCAAATATAAACCAAACATACACAAAGAACTTTTGGTATTGAAGTACTAAACCTCACTTTCAAGAGACTGACGAAATTGTAATACTACACCAATTCCACTGGGACCAGCAACTACTAGGATCGCGAAGAAGAACGAAGAACAGAACTGAACTCCTGTTACACTCCTGGACATTACCTTTCAACCTTTATTGATAATCTGAACGCATTTTTTGGTCAAGAGTAACCTCACCATTACATTTCCACTCAGTTATAAACAGACATGGCCACCTTGAATATCGTATTGTACGGTAACAAACCTGCTTATATTTAATTTTATATATTAAGAATTAATAACAATTGTAATACTTAGTAACCTTAATTTTGCATTACCTGGCCTTACTAATCGTTAAAAGAATCACATGTACCCTGGGATAAGAGATAAACCGAAAATTATATTTAAATTGTATTATACATCACTAGTCCACTAACAAATCGATTCAGCATTGTACGATCGATATTACGATCCGATAACCTATGAAGACGACTGTTGAAATTTAAAAAATAATATAAATAAAGAATCCTTCTTGTATGTGATGATGTTCTGTGTTATTGTAGAATAGTTATTGTATTTTGATTTGGGAGCAATTTACAGATAAAGAAGGTGATAAAACCGTCAAGTGAAACGAACTAACCTATAAGAACGAGTCAATTAATAATAACAGCACTCATTGCAGACAGCTGGTGAATACGGGAGAGTGCCGAACTAACGTATTCTCTTCGCCACACTTGGGTCAATTTAAATAATACAGACCGAATAGGGTTGGAGAGAATTACCGAATTATTAACTATAATACCCGTAATATAGCGTTATTTTCTGGTAAAACACTTGGTAATTAATTAACACAGGGTTATGTTCAACATACGAGTCGCAGCAACTATATAATAAATAATTGTTTTTTTTTTATATAAATTAATATTGATTTGCAGGAGGTCTCATCTACAACAACATAATAAATATTTTCCTTATAAACAGATTGAATTTGTTAATTTAAATTTTTTAAATTAACTATAACCCGTAACAGTAATTAAATAAGAAATACAACCAATATAATATATTGATAACAAATTGACGCATCCAAGGTGGGACTTAACGTTAATACACGAGAGTCACACATATAAGTAACTACACAAATAGTAATCATTCATAATAGATTACAAATTGGCGCATACCAACGTGGAGCTTAATTCAACCCTGAAACAACAACATTTATAATAGATTACAATATATATTTTATCGTATCATAGTGTAAAGGTTTATCAGCCACATGAAGGCTTTCAGTTAAATACAACTATTTCACCAACGACTCGGAACACAAAGTTTTTTATGAGTAAAAACAAAGTTTTACCTTGCAACCTGAACCGGTTTTCACTTTTAAAAAGCTTCTTCAGAGGTTCAGAAGAAGCTTTTTAAAAGTGAAAACCAGTTCAGGTTGTAAGGTAAAACTTTGTTTTTACTCATAAAAAACTTTCTGTTCCGAGTCGTTAGTGAAATAGTTGTATTTAGTTAAATAACGGACACATCATGGACAACAAAATCCAAGGCTTTCAATTAACGTGCAACAAAACTTGGTATACATTTCTTAGCCCTATGTTTCTTTCTAGGAAATTATGTATACGAGGGGGGACCCAAAAGTAACGAGAATTTTTCTCTGGCAGTTGGTAGAACGCTAGTTCCAACTTCTCCCGCTAGGTGCCTTCACTAGACACCATTTTGTATCAGTTGCCCTAGCGGCATTGTTGCGGAAACATTAGCGCGGTCAGTGTGACTATTTTTTGTAAGTGCTGTTTCACGTTTTTGGCTAACTTTCGATGGCAGACATTAAATACCAATGTGCTAACATCAGGTTCTGTTTCCTGTTAGGGAAATCAGCAGCAGAAACTGTCGCAATGCTTTGGATGGCTTATGGGGAGGAAGCTTTGAGCCAGGCAAGGATTTTGAGCTGACAAGAAAGCAAACGCGGAACGAATTTTGCTGCAACACATTTCATCTTGAGATCTTCAGTCAAAATTCGTTGGCATAAACTCCAGGATATTCCAGTCATTTCCTCCAATTCATCGATTGTTCTACGACGATCAAACATGATCGCAACACGGATTTTTTCAATGTTTTCGTCCGTTTTGGAAGTCGAGGGACGTCCCGGTCGTGGTTCGTCTTCAATTGACCACTTTTAAAACGAGAAACCACTCGTAAATCCTTGCCTGGCTCAAAGCTTCCTCCCCATAAGCCGTCCGAAGCATTGCGACAGTTTCTGCTGCTGATTTCCTTAGGTTTCCCTAACAGGAAACAGAACCTGACGTTAGCACGTTGGTATTTAATGTCTGCCATTGAAAAATCGCCGAAAACGTGAAACAGCGCTTACAAAAAATAGTCACACTGACCACGCTAATGTTTCCACAACAATGCCGCTAGGGCAACCTGATACAAAATGGTGTCTAGTGAAGGCACCTAGCAGGAGAAGTCGGAACTAGCGTTCTACCAACTGCCAGAGAAAAATTCTCGTTACTTTTGGGTCCCCCTACATATCTACGTATATAAAAAAAAGTAATATGAGGTACAAGTCACTACCAAAAATGACACAATTTTTATAACATATTTCAAACAACTGCAAAACAAAATTATTCAACAACTATCACAATGCACCCCCCCCCCCATCAATATCAACCTACAACAATCATAATGGCTGATGATAAGCACAAAATAACTTGATACAATATTAAATATTTAGTTCATCAATACAAGGAAGTGTAAAAAGTTTATATACACCACAATCACTCACAATAATACTAATTTAAAGTACCAGAGACCAACAGGAAACCACAACAACCAACCAACACACAAGTACTTAACGATTTGTTAAAAAACGGTTTCTAATAGAGACGCTAAAGACACTTTTAACATTGATGAGATGGGTATTATTCTTCAAATGCACACAAGACAAAACACTTGCGCTTAAAGGAGAAAATTGTAGTAGTGATAAACACAGCAAGGAGCGCATAGCACTATTGGTTGGAGCAACAGATGATTCAGAAAACTGCCTTTGCTAATGATAGAGAAATCAGCCAACCTATGTTGTTTTAGAAATATAAAAACAAAACCAGTTGAGTATGAACAGTGAAGCTTGAATGACAACTGAAATTCTCCAAAGATGGCTTTTGAAAATTGGAAGGAAATTTTGGAAGCAAAACAGAACAATAGTTTTCTATTAACAAAACACACAACACTGTACCTGTGATGGAAAATGTAAAGGTTGTGTTTTCCCCCCAAACACGACTTCAGTGGTTCAACCTATGAACTTTCAGATCGCTTGTGGTCGAAAACGTTCTCCCTGGTGTTTACTTAGATGAACACAAAAATATCAAGATTAACATTCTTCAAGCTGCCTTCATGTGCAACAGTTCTTGGGATCAAGTTACATAAATAGCAATTGCTAATTTCTTTCATAAAAGGGGTTTCGGCACACTTAAGGTAAAGTTGAGCAAGAAACTGATACCGGAATCGTACCCACAATGGATAAATAAGAAGGTATTCAGCATGATGTAGGCATTTGTTATAATAATATTTTGTGAGCGTGGATAAAGATTTTGCAGTGTGTTGCGAACTGACAGATGTGGAGATGGTGGTTGATGTTATGAACAAATGAAATGATGGTGCATCATCAAATGAAGATTGGGACCAGCCAAAACTTACAGAAGTACACATTCTAATGGCTTCAGAGGCATGAAATTATGTTCAAAACTTGAGACGGTTTGTTGAAGGGCAGCAGAACATAAGTGATGCTATTTTCCAAGCACTTGATAAACTTCAAGATTTTACTACAAGTCAGTATATAAAGTCCAAATTTCTAGATTTTTTAAAAAACTAAATATTGTGTAATGAACATTACATGTATCACATATTGACTTACAGAACTTCGATTTTTCATCTCATTTTTCTACTATTGTTAGAACTTTCCTAATTGGAATTTTTGGACAATTCGAATTTTTTATTGGTCCCTTTAACTTCAAATTAAACAAGTTCTATAGCAATTATTGTTCTTTATTACAGTATACCTTTTTGTATATACCTTTGTTCTTTTATAACCAAGGAATGAATGTTTATATGCAAGTACTATGTATGAAGTAATTACAGTAGTAAAGGTTTATTAATGTTGTGTAAACAATTAAACTTTAACAGCACCAAATACAGCAGCACTTTATATTTGTATTGTGTTGTGTATCTGTATTTACAATCTGTTTACATTGTTTACACTTCTAATTGCTAATTGCTGAATTTGTTCACTGTTAAATGATAAATGCTAAAACAACTTGCACAGACCGAACTTGTTGATTGGTTACTTTGGTAACAATGTAGTATTGTTTTGTAACTTCAATGATAATGTATTCCATCACTTTATTTAAATGAGTATAGCAGTATACAGCAGTGAATAGTGCTTGCAGGATTTGTGTTTTTTTATAAATATAATTATTTATATTTTATGTCTATAATTACACACACACAGACTATATATATTGTTACGACAGTCTACTTGATCGTCGTAGGTACAGTGGAAAACAAAATACAAGACATCAATTAAGTCACTAATCACCAGCTTTAATTTTCACAGTTAAACAGTTCATAATTAAAAACAGTCTCTTACAACAAATCAAATAAAAATTGTTCACACACAATAAAATGTCAACTAATATAAAACACAATTGTATTGTAATTGTACTGCCTGATTATAAAACACAACACTTCACTAATAACCACTTGAACGCACACAGTATCGCCCGACAAATAACTGAACTGAGCGTCCCTGTATTTATACCCCACTGAGGTTCCAGAATATTCGCTAATATGTGTCTAGTAGAAAACACTAGAACGTAATTCATTGCGGGCTTGACACAGTGCGTGCGGCCACGCGAATTCTGGCACAGTCTAGCCAAGACAATTATTCTTGATTTTTGTTTGTTCTCATATGAAAGTATAGTTGTTAACTAAGTAAGTCATTGTTACAATTTTTGAGATTGAAATATTTAATAAATCCTATCATTTAACAAAATAACATTCATTATTCACTAATAGTGAATTTAAAAACAATTGTAACTAAAAATTTGAGAATAAACTTTTATAATATTGACAATTTAACATGCGTTTTTATTACTACAGGTAATTGTTGAAAAAGCACCAAAAGCTCGTATTGGAGATCTCGATAAGAAAAAATACTTGGTGCCATCAGATCTGACAGTTGGCCAGTTTTATTTTCTAATCCGGAAACGAGTTCATTTACGTCCAGAAGATGCTTTGTTCTTCTTTGTGAACAATGTCATTCCCCCAACAAGTGCTACAATGGGATCTTTGTACCAGGTTTGTATCTGTTGATTATATGTGTTTGTCTTTGCACAAGATTTTCTCTCTTGTGTGTGTGTGCGCGTGCGCGCGCGCACGTGTGTTTACAGGTAGATTGTATACACGAGGGCAAATCGAAAAGTAAGTTACACCCCCATCTATAAAAAAAAATACATACATTAAAAGAAAATTTTTTTATTGAACAAATAAGTAGGAACATTTATCTATTTTTCGACATAGCCGCCAAGTTTTTCCAAACACTTTTCATATCGTGTGACCAGTTTCTCGATTCCACGTTCGTAAAAATTTTGTCCAATTTGTTTTAACCACTTTGAGACTGCTTCTTGCACTTCATCGTCTGTAGCTAAACGCTGCCCCCCCCCCAGGTCTTGTTTAAGAGGACCAAAAAGGTGATAGTCGCAGGGTGCCAGGTCGGGGCTGTAAGGGGGATGGGGCCACACTTCCCACTTGAATTTTTGCAGCAACTCTTGCATCACACCAGCTGTATGGGGGGTAGCGTTGTCTTGAAGAAAAACAACTCCATCACTCAATCTTCCAGGCCTTCGATCCTTAATCGCTTTTCGTAACTTTTTTAACGTATCACAGTACGATGCGGCATTGATTGTTGTTCCTCGGGGCGTAAACTCACTGTACATAACGCCATCGGAATCGAAAAAGACGGTTAGCATAACCTTTCGAACCGCTGGAATAGTTTTGGCTTTTTTTGGCTGTGGCGAATTCTTGTGTCTCCATTCGTTTGATGTCCGTTTTGTCTCGGGAGTGTAATGGTGCACCCAGCTCTCATCTCCTGTGATGATTCTGCTCAAAAACTGTGGACCATCCGTCGAATGGTGCGTGGGCACCCAGCGCGCGCACACCTTACGATAACCCAGCTGATCGTGAATAAGCACAGATGGACTACCGTAGGCGATGTTCAGTTCACTTGCAATCTCTTTAATTTTAACACGGCGGTTGGCAAGAATGATTTCATTCCCGTGCCCCACGTTGTCGCTAGTGCTCACAGTTAAAGCCCGCCCGACGCGCGGACCCGTCGGTCACATTCGTTCTTCCATCTTCGAACATCTGGCACCATTTCACGATCATGGGCCGAGACATCGCATTCTCACCATAAACCTTGACAATTTGCCGATGAATTTCACTCCGATTATAATGTTTTGTCCACAAAAATCGGACGACGGAGCGCACTTCAACGTTGGACGACACCTCTATACGACGCGCCATACTCACACGCTGACTACTCGCATACTAAACCAGTTACAGCGCTGCCTCTTGGGGAGTGGGGAGACAACAAATGGACAGTGTTACCACCAAGGGAAATTTTTTTATCTTTTAGTACAGGAATAGGGTGTAACTTACTTTTCGATTTACCCTCGTATATAGTGATTTTCAAACATTTAAAGTCATTTTTTGCATTGTAGCTTCCAAACTAAACTATTTTTCCAACCATCATTCTTTAGATTTTTCCATATCGTTGCATTCCCTATCGAAGTTTTTCGTGGCCTTCGTCTTTTTCTTCTTTCAGAAGGTCCATTTTAGTAATTTCTTTGTCCGTCTGTCATTGCCAGCACACATGCTCATATCATTTTAATCTTTTTGCATTAATTGTGTCATGTGTACATATATTCAGTCCTTCTCTTATTTCTCCATTTGGAACCCTATCCTAAAATGTAAGCGTACAGTAGATTCTCCAGTATTCATTTCCATGGCTTATAATCTTTTCATGCAGTTTCCCATACTTCAGCACGATATGTTACAATGCTTTATACTATTGTCTTGTACATTTTAAATTTTGTTTTGAGCCTTGCTTGATTCATTTTGTAAAGTGGAATATATCTGCCTCCACACTTGTTCTCTTTCTCCTATAAGATTTTTTATTTCTGCTACACTTGTGCCATCTTTATAACCGTGACACCAAAGGATTAGTACAAATCAACTCCCCATTCCAACAATATAACTCTGCTTGTATTTCTGACAACAATATATTCAGTTATATTTGTGTATATATTGTTTGTGATGTACTAATTGATCACATTTATTATTATTACAACCAAATTTCAAATTAACTCTTACTTACCGGTACGATAGCTCTTACAGGGTCACAAGGTTCGATCACATGTACCTGGATACAAACATGGTCTAAGAGGTTACGCAAACACTGACACAACTCATTTTGAAGAGAATTTATAATTTTAATGTTCCATTATTGAGATTGCATAGAATTACATTTAGTCAAAGATGATGCAACTCGTGCATGTTGTTATTAACAGAACTTACAGACTATAACTTACCTTATCATTTCTAACAAACACAATTATAATTCAGACAAAATAAGCAGCCCAGCTTTGCACACGCTCTACATTCACACTGAAAATTCTAAACCCCTTATCATTTTTTATTTAAATTACAAATTCCCGACCCCACACGCTTGCTACGCGGTCACCGCACACACGCATCTCCTCTCGAGAATGGTTGGTTCTATATTATTTAAAATGCCATTATTGATAATGTTTCTTCTAAAACCGACCGCGGTCACATGAATTTATACTGTAGTATACTGTTACATTAGTTAAAAAATTTTGTTTCTGAGCCCGGGTTCTCGGCGGCCTGCACAGGCGAGAGTCGACACAAGACTGCCAGCGTCTCTCTGTTCCCCACTCCTGGAGCATTTTAGTTGAGACGACGGACATCAATGCCTTACAGTTAGTCGTCACAGTTTCGACTCATGCTAGTCATGTAGTTGTTGGAGTGACGATAGCAGACGATTTCAACTAGGCACTGGCTGGCGTCATGGTAGGAACCGGACGTAAACAGCACTTCCTACCGCTCAAAAGCGCATTGCTGAATTTTACTCGTAACAGGACATCCTGTTTTGTGGCTGGATGCGTCACTCGAGCTGTGGTGGTACAGTTGCGTCTGTGTGCCGCTACATAAGTACAGATTTCTGAGAAGTTTGAAGGGGGTAAATGCTTCGCTCGCCGACTTACACAATGGAAATGGCGTAACGCCTTACTGCTTGGTTTCACTGTTTCTTAACATCGTTCTGTTACACTGGGAATAATGTTGCCATGCGTTCTGTTATAATCGGATTAGCATTTGCACAATAATTTTCATAACTTCTTTTTTACAAGCCCGCACCAAAATGAAAGAAATAAAAATGTACATGCCCCATACGGTAAAAATAAAAACACCCAAAAATTGACCCGCTACAATACCCCCTCGATGAGAATTCTGCTGTTCCCAACAGAAGAAATCTCATCGATAAACCCCGAAGAGGACCGGAGAGGATCTGGTGCCAACAACCCCCTTGTTCTTAATCTGCATGGGTACACGACCCCCCCTTGGCTCAGCGGCTATGGACTCATCTGACCGAGATCACTGGACTTCTCCGTAAGAGATCCCAACACCGAGAAATCGAACAGTCTCGCACCACAGCCCACCTCGCCTTTTCACATGCTACCCCCAAAAATCCTCAATCCCTGGCTCAGATTATCCCAGATCCTCCACCGATATGTTTCCCCTTGTATGAAAGCTGGGCTGCCTTTAGCAAATACTGGGCTCACACATACTCACATTACATGATACATTGTAAAATTGAAAAATTACAAAAATTCTTTAAAATTGACAAGTTTTTTTTTTTTTTTTTTTAATTCAACGTTCAAAAAAATAATATGCTCCAACAAAATTCTCTTCATTATTTTTTTTTTTGTTTCCTTTAAAATGACTTGAATTAAGAGTTTTCTCTACTTGAACAAATCCTTAACCTAACATGTCTTAGTCTAACAATACAGTTCAATACAAGAAATCAGTAAACTAAACAATTAACAAAACAACAAAATGTGGTAAATACACACCTAATAAAACAATCCCTACCTAAAATATGCATTCGCTGGCAGGCGAGAAATCAAAAAAATTTTTTTTTTTTTTTTCAAAGAATTAAAATTTCCAAAAAATTTTAAATTCAACAAAATTTAAATTTATTTAAATGTTTTCTTGATATGCAAAATTATTTAAATATTGGTTCGAATTAATTAAACAAACAAATTAAAATTGACTTCCTACTATACAGGCTTAGTAGGTGTATGACCTCATCAGCTGACCGAAACTAGGTCAAGTTCCAGAACCCTTGACCTACATATGTTATGCACAATTTCTATCTAAAACACATTTGACATCTGTAATATCCCATCTTGAAATACAAAACATAGTAACATAAAATATTTGAAATTACAAAATATTAATATAAATGATCATCAGCTTGATATTTAAATTATTTAAAACGAACAATTCTTAATTTTACATTATTTTCAAATTTTATCAAAATTCTGTCACTGGTTTAAAATAAAAGCTTTTATATCTTTTATCATAAATTTCTCTCTTTATGCTTAACAATCTTACTTTTCATTTAACAATCTCTCTATACTTTACTGTGGGTGATGTAAATGATTTATTCTCATTTACTGTATTAGATCTGTATGCATACATAAACTTTACTCTCTGACTCTAATATTAATCGACTTCAAGTAACATGACACCCATCTCTACCAAAACATCTATCCCAATACTCTCTAAACCCCAACTTATCATGTAACTCAAATCGCCACCTTCTCTCTTTATATAAAAAAAAAATACTCTCTAACCCTTTGTACTTAGGATACGTGTTTCCCCTACCCAAAACTCAATTCCCTTATTTGGCCCCTGGATTCTACCTAAGGCGGCCCCTTCCCCACTAAAATCTATCCCTATCCCGTCCCAACCCTTGTTGCGGACTCCTACATGACACTATCCCCTCCTACAAAATTGCCAACCCCAAAAAATCTCAATCTCATTACCTCACTACAAATACAACAAAATAACCTCATTAATTATAAACAACAATATATCACTCAAAATCTACATAAAGTCTCCATTACAACTGTGTCAACATCAATATCTCACAAAATTCTATAATATACATTACTCCAAACAACATTACATCATATTCATCTCTACTATTTCAAATTCAACTTTGATTTCAACTTGGACAGATATATGTGTCCCATAAAATTATGCATCACCCAAAAACTATCTTTTGTTAACTTGCATAAATTATTACTTTATTTCTCATATTCTTTTTATCATTACTTTAAAATATCTGTAATACATCAAACATTGCATTGAACATCAATTGCTTAAAACATTTATAACTAATATACCAGTGACGTGTTATTGCTGATCAGCTGATCCTCCTAACACAATGAATACCTTTCAAAATTGAACAATTACATGGAATACATTATCAATACTTACTTCTATTATGTTGATTGCCTGCCAGGCGATTTAATTATTGGCTTAGGAAAAAAATATACACACATAATGAAAATACATATTCTTATCAACGCCTATATCTAACATACAACTATAAAATAATACATTTAAAATTATAGCATGTAATGAACACCTCATATTGAGTGTCTGAGCAACTAGTTATTTAACAGAGCACAAGCGGTTTTATTTGATCAAACTTTGAATGGAAAAATGTTATGTTATAAAATTTACATTCGTGACTCCTTTGCGTCACCTCCCAGCCACACACACTATTTCAAATTATGGAGGACTGTCTCGCCCTTGCGCTTCGACAGAGACGGTATATTTTGGAGCAGGGTTTTACCTCTCCGTGTCTCTGCTTCCGCTATTAAGTTTTAAACGTGGCGAACATCATCATGTTCTTGTTATATAATGATACACCCTTAAGACGGATCTACCACCTGTCTTGCTACCCCAAAGTGGGCAGAGTGGCAGCCGCTGTTCCATAGTACCGGAGATTTCCCCTAGTTGTCTCCCCCCATTAAATTTCTAATCTGTACCAATTTCAAGTCAGCTATGGTCAAGGGACTTGATATGACCATAGCTGGCCGCTAGCCAAAACCACGGTTAGTGCTGGTAAGGCAGTAACCGCCCGAAAAGTCGGGGAAATCTAACTTTAATTTAATTGCCTGTTTCATCAATCTAGTTATGTGCGACACGGTCGTTTGGCAGTGTGTACACTTTAATTTATATGGATAAGGTGTGCCGCACATTTATCGCCCTTTTGGCCTCCGATGGAGGTAACACTCACTGTTACCCCCAACCCATTTCGCTATTTGCGAGAGCACAGGCTGCCCCCACAATAGCCACTTAAGAGCTAATTAACTAATTAACAATTGAAACTAAACTTGCTACATACGCAGTTCCACACTCCATTGTTATTATCACTTCATTGAGCACCAATCTACCCCCCAAAATCACCCCCACTTCTTGTATTGATATCAAGTTTATATTTTGTTACTCATCGTTTCAAAACGTTCCCATGCTCACTGATACTAACTCCTGACAATTGTTTTTGGTCACTTATTCTAAGATTTATTGAAATTTGAAATTATATACATCCCTTTTTTTTTTTTTTTTTCTTTTCCCCCCAAAAAAACTTTTAAACTTCAAAAAAAATTTAAGTTCATTGTTAAAATCATTGTTTCTATTAATTTGATTAATTTAATGGTTTTTTAATGTCTCAACCTCTAAGTTACAATAATTACCTCATTATTATTTGGTCTGCAAAAAATTTAATTTCAATTCTTTTCTGTCACAATAAGGTTTTACTCAAGATACTGATTCAGCAGACTACAACATTTCTTGTTATGGTCACCGAGTATGTCGGTAGGCGTTAGTCACAACATCCTATACCTGTTTACTGTTTACATGAACACAGTTGTGTGCCAGACTTGTTTTCATAAACAACAGTTATAAACATTCTCAGTTTCAGCATTCATAGTCTAAACACTCTAGTTACATCATATATTGCCATATCTGCTTACTACACTTTTCAAGTTTTATAAATCTTTTATACAACATATTTGTCTCTTACATTTTTTATTCCAATTTGGATCATATATATTTTTGATTCATTAACAAAATTGGCCCTTTTAAATTATTTGTTTAAATTGAAAATTCTTTAACAATCTCCATCCAAAACAGTTTGATTTTAATTACAGCTGTATGAAGTTACTGTATAAAATATGTAAAATTACAATTTCAATTTGAATCAAAATGAATTTACACACACCACTAACATTGACAATATTAAGTTACTCCAGGGGCGGTTACAATTCTATTTCATCTCTTAGTAAATTCAAAACAATTTCCAGAATGATTTTACGTGATTAATAAATTTTACAAACATTACATCATTGGTTCTGATCTCTCTTCAAATTCCTCCACAATCACATTCTTAATACCATAATCCCCTACTCATAACCTAACATAGCAGGTACCACACAAAATAATAATTAAACCTTTTGGTTACATAAGTTTACTTTAAAATATTTTCCAAAATTATTTTTTTTTCTTAATTACCTGTAAATAGGTATATGTTACATGTACAGAATTATTGTATACAGAGATGCGATGGAAGACGAACAGAACCTCTACATCAGTGAATGTAAACAAAACCTGTTGGCAGCCCTGAGTTCCTTACCTGCCTCCTTTCCCATAAAAACAAACCATAACCACTAATCTACAACCCCATCTCAATCCACAATAATCCTATTAGCCTGTACAGAAATTTATTATCTAGTTTGTCTACTCAGCCACAAAACTTCTCCACTACCTACCTAATTAAGGGATGAGTTTACAATTCATAAATAACACCAGTTTATTTAATTTTGAGGATTACCCTAATGTAGTATTTAGAATTAAGGCAATCAAATGGTTCCAAAAAGTGTGCCAATTTGTGTAACTATTGTTTATGTGTTTAATCTAAGGGGAGGGTTAGGGAAATCGGGAAGATAAAAGGGATAAGGATTATTACAGGGTCAAGAACTAGGACTAAAGGTAGGGACAAAGCTTCCTCCGAAAATAAGGGTAAATGGAGAAAACCAAGGCTCGCGTGGGCAGGGGCGCGTCCCTGAAATAGACGAACCCCACTGGGACAAGTGGGGAACATCTATCCGCATACCACTTACTGTTTTATATTATTCATAGTTATTTATAATTATTTAACTAGGTTTATTATAGTGGTTTAGTTATATTTAATTACAGGATTCAATGTATTATTTTGTTTATTATTATTTCATTTTGACCAATACCTTCTTAAGTTGGTGGCGTTATGGGTACCCACTATTTCCCCCGTTGTTTGGTTTCGTAAAACATAAGCATTATCCATTTTAATCTCAACAACCTCATACGGTCCTTCATACAACAAAAAGAATTTTTTGATCTCTTTATCTTGTGCACTAGATAAATCATGTCGTCTCACTAATACTAGCTGCCCTATCTCATATTTGACCCACTTACCTTGGCCATCATGCTTTTGTTTTCTCTTCTCTCCCTTGGTGAGCAGGCTCTCGTTGGCAAGTCGTATTTTTACATCTTTGTCCACAACTCTTTCTTCCGGTGGATATTCAAAAAGTTGTTCCAATATTCTGGGTGGACGGCTTCCCTTGATTAGTTCGTACGGTGTAAATCCTGTAGAATCATGGGTTGTGCTGTTTAACCATTCCTCCACCTTCTTCACATACAACGGCCACTCTGTATGTTTGGAGTGACAATACGCCCTGAATATTCTGCCGATTTCTCGCATCACCCGCTCTGCCTGGTTCGACTGTGGATGGTAAACTGCCGTGTGTTTGGGTATGATGCCTTCCCAGCCAAGAGTCTGTCTCCACTTGCCGCTGATGAACTGCGGTCCGTGATCAGATAAAATTACCTTCGGCTTCCCTACGTTGATCATGTAGTCCTTTGTGATCTTCTCGCTGAGTACTTTGCTAGTAGCTCTCTTTACACTATATAACCTAACAAACTTAGTAAAAGTATCCAAAACAACAAAAATATATATCACTCCTCCTCTACCTTTAGGCAATGGCCCATACAAATCTACCGCAACTAAATCGAAAGGTCTTTCTACTTTAATATACTTCATTTCACCTTCAACCCTGTAATTTACTGCTTTAGACTTTTGACACAGATCGCAAACTCTTAATACTCTTCTAACTCTCTTCTCCATATTTTTAAAGACACAAGATTCTTTTAATATATTTGCACATTTTTTCGCCCCAAAATGACCATATCTTGTGTGACAATCCCAGATAATTCTATCTACTAATTCATCGGGTATCATTAACCTCTAATCCCGTTCACCCCCTTCTACTTTCTTAAACAAGATTCCCTTATGTATCTGGAAATGTGTATTATACTCTGAACCATTAATGTCTGCTTCTAAACTAGTTATTATCTTACCCAATTTATTTTCTGATCTTTGTCTGTCTTTAATTTCCCTTAAGTCCTCCCCAAAAATTCTATCTTCCCTAGTTAATCGAAAAATTTCTATTTCTTTAAGATCTCTACCTGTCTTATTATCTATAGTGTCTACCCTGGACAAAGTGTCCGGTACTTTATTATCTGACCCCTTAATATACTCCCAAGAAAAGTTGTACTCTTGTAAAGCTAGTACCCACCTGGTTAATCTGCTATGCGTCAGCTTACATGTATTTAGGAATGATAAGGCCTTATGGTCGGTCCTGATGACGGTTTCGTTTCCTAGCAGGTAAGTGCGGAATTTCTTCACAGCAAAGACGATGCTCAGCAATTCCTTTTCGGTAGTAGTGTAATTTTTCTCTGCTGCCAATAAGGTTCTGCTGGCGAAAGCGATGGTCCTGTGCTCCTGATCCTCCCCCTCCTGGTAAAGCTCTGCGCCGAGGGCTATGTTGCTGGCATCTGTCTGTAAATAAAACTTTCTCTGAAAATCGGGGCGATTCATCATTATTGTGTCTATAAATTTCTCTTTAATTTCATTGAAAATAGTTCTCTCCTCCTCTCCCCATTTCCATTGTTTATTCTTTTGTAAAACAGCACTTAACTTAGAGGTAATATGTGCATAATTTCTCTGGAATTTTCTATAAAAATTGCATAATCCTAGAAAACTCTGCAACTGTTTAATATTTTTCGGTTCTGGAAAACGTATGATAGCTTCTACTTTGTCTGGGTTTGCTAAAATTCCTTCAGGAGTTATAATGAAGCCCAAAAAATGTATTTTGGTTTGTAAAAATTTCGACTTATCCCAATTAACAGTTAATCCACCCTGTCGTAATTTATTTAAAACATACTCTATGTGTTCTACGTGTTCAGGGAATGTTCTTGATGCTATTAGTATGTCGTCAACATATACAGTCAAAAAATCTAAATCTTTCGGTTGTAATATCATGTCTAGACACTTAATAAAGCTTGCTACACTAGTGTTAAGCCCAAATGGCAGGCGTTTAAATTGATAATTTTTTCCATTGAACAGGAATGCAGTAAACTTACGGCTTTCTGGTGCTAATGGGACTTGCCAGTAGCCCGCCGTTAAATCTAAGGACGTCATATATCTGACCCCACTAAACTTTTGGAAAATTTCGTTCATGGCTTCCGGTGATTCCCGGTCAGGTATTATAATCTGATTAATTTTTCTAGCGTCTAAACACAATCTTACCTTTCCATCCTTTTTGATGACCACTACCAATGGATTCGAGTAAGGCGATATAGATCTTTCGATGATGTCCCCTTCCATCATGCGGTCCAGCTCTTCTTGAACGGCTCTCCTCTTTGAAAATGGCACTGGGTAACTTCTCTGCATGTAGGGTGAGTGCTCTCGTATCTTCAACTCACATACATAGTCCCTGGCTTTTCCAGGCAACTCAGCAAATACATCTCTGAAATGTTCAATAACCGCCCACAACTCCTGTCGTTGGGGACCCCCTACAACTCCACCCTCATTAAAAAATTTCTCTGCCCTATTTTCCCATACTCTATCATCATTCTCCCTACTCTCTCTCTCTTGACACACATTCACTCTTGTTTCTATCATTCCCTCGCCTACTCGGTTTTGTATCATCTTTACACCCGCAACTCTAGCCTTATCTAACACCCTCTTAAAATCTACCCTGATTGGTTCATGCCCCTTATTAAATTCCACTATTCTCTGGTTAAAATCAATTACTGCTTTATTTCTCTCCAAAAAATCATTTCCCAGAATTATATCTAAATTCAAACCCTTAACTACTAGAAAAGTATTTTCAAATTCTATTCCATTAATATATACATTTAATTGAACTTGTTTAGTGACTCGTTTACTTCGTACTCCCGTCACCCCCACTACTGTTACTCCCGCTACTGGTAATAATGGAATATTCTTATTTACCCTTTGTAATTCACCCAGTACATTCTCTGAAACTACTGATATCTCGCTACCCATATCAATCAATGTTTTGTAATCCTTACCTTCTACGGTTATGGATACCTCTGTCAGTCCGGTTTTGGTTTCTGTCATTTGTGCAGCGTCCTCCTCCAGTAACTCCTCCGCCATGTCTCTGATAATTATGTTGCTGCGGTAGTTATGCTCCTCTTGGACCCCCAGGTTCTCCTCCGACAATGGGTGGGCCCGGTTCTCCATTGTCTCCTCTAGTTTCCCGTGGATGGACCCGCTACTGCCTGGTTGTATCCACCTCTGCCTCTGTTTCCGCTTCCGTTTCCCCTCGGTACTCCTCTAGTGTTCTCGGCTCCTCTCTGCGGTTGACTCTGTTGCTGGTACGTTCTCTCACTGCGTTGACATTCTCTCGGTTTGTGACATCTAAAACAAGTTGTTCTTATAGCATAGTTTTCAACATTACAATCGGCACATCGCCAACCCTCACCTCGATTATCATTATTTCCCCCTCTCGCCCCTCGGTGAAAATTTGGTATTCCCCTGGATTGATTATGATTACCATTCATGTGTGTTATTGGTGCGTTTATTCGCCTACTCATATCACATTCCCGTATATTCTGAAAAATGTCCAATATTTTTTCTAGTTCCGCGATCTCTAGAATTTCACGCGTCAGCGTAATCTGTATTTCTCTGGGCAAATGCTTGCTTATATGACGGACGGACGATCGAAACGGTAACGGTGGCTCTAAATATTTGGCCTCATTGTATAATCGCATTACATACATAGTTACGTTGCTCCCTTGGGTTCCAAAATTACCTGGTCCCATAATTTTACTTCGCAATATTTCTTGTTCCTCCTCCAACCAATATTTTTCTCTAAATGCCGTCTCAAAACACTGATAGTTTACCCAGTCTACTTTATGTACCTCCGCCCATACCGCGGAATTCCCTCTAAAACACTTCATTATTTTTAACAGTTGTACTTGCCAGCTACTTCTACAAAACTGATTGAATTCTTTGACTCTATTTAAAAACTGCATAGGGTGTACCCCCCTGTTTTCACAATTAAACAACTCTAAATCAATATCGCTATTCACATCTTTAGTAATGACTATTTGTTCAGTGACGCTATTAAGTTTTTCGTTTATAGCTAAATTCAATTCGTCTTTAACATTAACTATACTCTGTTCAATTGATGCAAATATATTGTTATTTAAACTCTCAATTTGTACATGACGCTTATCTATAGTATTCACTGTATTTTGTATAGCTTGTATCTCTGTTTTACAATTACCTTCTATTTCATAGATTTTATAGTCTATTTTATTGTGGTGTTCATCAATAGTTTGACTAATTTTTTCAACTGTCATTACTACGCTACTCAACTTGCATTCAGTTTCAATATTACATTTATTAATTTTGGATTCTATATCATTGTTATACTCATTCATTGAATTTATTAATATTTCATTATTTTCATTGATTTGCTTCTCAACTCTATCTATCTGGCTATCTATTTCATTAAATTTGACATCTGTCTGTTGTATTGAATTATCTAACTTAGTTTCTACTTGGCTAACTCTATTGGTAAATTCTACTTTGTTACTCTCACAATGTCTATTAATTTCTTGAATCTCATGTTTCAACTCATTATTCTGATTTTTTAACTCCTCAAAACTATTCTTTTGTTCATCGAATTTACTGTTCATTTTCTCGAACTGCTTTAATATAACACTCATCATATCATTTTCTACTTGTTTACATTTTGTTGAGATTGGAGTCGATATATTACTCGAGTCGTCTATTGCTGATTCAGTTAGGCTGAATTCTTTTACTCGATCTACTGGGGTTGAATGAACCCCTGGTTCTTCCACACTAGCCGACTCGTTCATTTCAACTGCAACCTCGTTATTATCTTCCATTTTTTTATAATTGGTTAAATTAAATTAAATAGATTGATTAAATAGATTAATTACGTAAATAATGTAATTAATTAAATTTTATAATGTAGCGTCATGCTATGCTAACCTAAAACATGTTTGTATCTTTGTAGATGTGGAATTTTAATTAAATATAATTATAATTCGTGCCTGTTTCGTGGCGCCATTTGTGATGTACTAATTGATCACATTTATTATTATTACAACCAAATTTCAAATTAACTCTTACTTACCGGTACGATAGCTCTTACAGGGTCACAAGGTTCGATCACATGTACCTGGATACAAACATGGTCTAAGAGGTTACGCAAACACTGACACAACTCATTTTGAAGAGAATTGATAATTTTAATGTTCCATTATTGAGATTGCATAGAATTACATTTAGTCAAAGATGATGCAACTCGTGCATGTTGTTATTAACAGAACTTACAGACTATAACTTACCTTATCATTTCTAACAAACACAATTATAATTCAGACAAAATAAGCAGCCCAGCTTTGCACACGCTCTACATTCACACTGAAAATTCTAAACCCCTTATCATTTTTTATTTAAATTACAAATTCCCGACCCCACACGCTTGCTACGCGGTCACCGCACACACGCATCTCCTCTCGAGAATGGTTGGTTCTATATTATTTAAAATGCCATTATTGATAATGTTTCTTCTAAAACCGACCGCGGTCACATGAATTTATACTGTAGTATACTGTTACATTAGTTAAAAAATTTTGTTTCTGAGCCCGGGTTCTCGGCGGCCTGCACAGGCGAGAGTCGACACAAGACTGCCAGCGTCTCTCTGTTCCCCACTCCTGGAGCATTTTAGTTGAGACGACGGACATCAATGCCTTACAGTTAGTCGTCACAGTTTCGACTCATGCTAGTCATGTAGTTGTTGGAGTGACGATAGCAGACGATTTCAACTAGGCACTGGCTGGCGTCATGGTAGGAACCGGACGTAAACAGCACTTCCTACCGCTCAAAAGCGCATTGCTGAATTTTACTCGTACCAGGACATCCTGTTTTGTGGCTGGATGCGTCACTCGAGCTGTGGTGGTACAGTTGCATCTGTGTGCCGCTACATAAGTACAGATTTCTGAGAAGTTTGAAGGGGGTAAATGCTTCGCTCGCCGACTTACACAATGGAAATGGCGTAACGCCTTACTGCTTGGTTTCACTGTTTCTTAACATCGTTCTGTTACACTGGGAATAACGTTGCCATGCGTTCTGTTATAATCGGATTAGCATTTGCACAATAATTTTCATAACTTCTTTTTACAAGCCCGCACCAAAATGAAAGAAATAAAAATGTACATGCCCCATACGGTAAAAATAAAAACACCCAAAAATTGACCCGCTACATGTTAAGTCCTATTTCTGGCATTCTTTGTCTAATTTCCTAAGCATATAATAGATCCTCATCTTCAGCTGTAATTACTTAATCGTCCACAAAATGCAAAGCGAGGAGCTTTTTGTAATTGATAGATATTATGGAATATTGTCCGATTATAGTACCAAGCCACGTATTTGATAATCAAATTAGTAATGTATATCTTACCGTCTGTGACTTGCAGCAAAATGTATTTGGATGTTAAAATTTACATGTTTCGGGACCTTGTCCCATCATCAGAATTTAAAATCTTCTTATCCCATCGTGCAATGGCATAGTTGTCAAATGTTTCCAAAAATATTAATCACCATTATAAGTAACACAAAATAACAAGAATACACATACAAATAGCGCGCACAATGATTTCAGGTGTACAGCGTATGGCGACAGACCGCACACTGGTTCATATTAGGGATGAGCATCGCCAGAAAACCATCGATGTTAACATCGTGAAGAGTACATCGAGGTTAAAAAACATCGGTATGAAAACATCGATGTTTTAAGACTGAAAACATCGATGTTTTGATGCCAATGTTGCAATTCAAATAAAAATCTATGCTTTTTACATGTTTGTAGTAGTACAAATAATTGGGGGTGAGTAATAAATAAAAATAAATACAACTATTACATTAACGACTCGGAACACACAAAGTTTTTTATGAATAAAAACAAAGTTTTACCTTACAACCTGAACCGGTTTTCACTTTTAAAAAGCTTCTTCAGAGTAGAAGTTATTTACTCATAAAAAACTTTGTGTTCCGAGTCGTTAATGTAATAGTTGTATTTAGTTAAGTGACGGACACGTCATGGACAACGAAATCCAAGAAATAAAAATAATTAAGCAGAATGATCACTATTGAACACCACTATATAAAAAACTACCCCGATTAGCGCTTTCAAGCTTCACAGCTCATCGTCAGATCGGAATTGACGATCGGAATCGATCGTCAGAATTCCGATCTGACGATGAGCTGTGAAGCTTGAAAGCGCTTATCGGGATAATTTTTTATATAGTGGTGTGCAACAGTGATCATTCTGCTTGTGATTTCAACCACTAACACAAATTTCTTCATTAAAAATAATTAAAGAGAAGAATAATATACCCGATACTTTTACTCACTTACCTTATCAGAAGATTCTGAAAAACCAAAAGCCCTTGGGTCACCACCACATTTTGACAGGCGGAATGTGGAAACCTCAACACTGTACCCGAGAAAACAATTTAAATACATCTAACTTCCCCGTATCAGAATTTCCAGGGACGTTGACGAACTTGTTGAGAACAGGTTAGGTAAAGGCGAGGTGACGTTAAAATAATTTAACTCACATTCATAATTAACTAAATCTGGTCATATTATTCATTATTATAATGATTATAAAGTGTTTTGAACAAACAAACATAAAACCAGCTTTTTCAACAAAAATAGAAACCTCTTTAAATCAACTTTAACGTTTGCTTACTCCTAGTGAAAGTTTAAATTAGTATTCCCAAAGAGAGATAGGTCTATAAATTCTCTTGTTTTCTTTTAAACAGTAAAAGCTTAATAAAATCACAGTGTAAAGTAACACTGTTAATACTTTTAGTTTCAATTTATTTATTATAACAAATTATACAGGTATATGTATAATAAGTATATAATAACAGGTATTCGTAGTTCATACCTGTTATTTTTTTGGAACGGTTACGTTGGTACCTGTAACTTTCAAATACTAGTTTAGCCCACCTCTATAAAGAACAGAATATGAGATAAAAAATATACAAATAAGGTACATGGAAAGAAGCGTAATTCATTTTAAAAATACCTGTAACGTTGCAATATATCTTTTGGGTGCCATAATTAACGGGTAGAGAATTATGAACGATGCCGATGATATTAAAGATTCAAATGTAAACTATTTAAATTATATTCTAACACTATCACAAATAAAAGAGAAAAACGCTACACCCAGTATGAAAAATAACTAAAAAATCTAAAACTAAATCTGAAGAAACCAACTACGACTAACGTAAAGGGTAAACCGTTATTTCGTACGTATGTCATGTATGTAAGCTAAAGTTAACTTTGAAACTGTTGAACAGTCTATGTAACAGTCTCCTATAAAATGGTTTAGTTTAGTTTTATCATATTATTACATCACTACGCTACTACGTAGCTCATATACATGGTACTTATCGTTTACCTAGTTTAGGGAGCAAACTACGTAGCCATTAATATCAAATAAAATTTTTTGATTTAAAATAAACTAAATTTAACTATCAACTTAAAAAAAGTCTTCATTACAAATTAAAAAAAAATTGTTCAAAGGAAAACATCGAAACGAAACCATCAATGTTTTTGGAACATCGGCCATCGATGCTCATCCCTAGTTCATATCAAACTCATATCATAGCAAATACCGCAAAGCAGTATTATACAGGATGTTTGATTTAAAATGCAGCTGATCATTCAAAACATGTGGCTTGGTATCGGCATTATTGTATGCTTTATATATTTCGAATTCTTCGAGGGCGTTCACATAACGCCCTTTATTGCAAATGTGAAGGGGTTTTAGGTTAGTATTAAAGTCAGTATAGTTGTGATTCTCCGCGATAAGATGCTTAGCAAATTTAGATCTGATGTTTTCTAAGTTGTGAATGTATGTAGGTGGCTTATGTTCAGCAAATCTTTTTAGAAAATTTCGGTTATGCAATTATTTGAACAGTATCAATAGTAATATACAGTTTACGCTAGAGAACGAGGACAATGGGAAATTAAATTTTCTGGATTTGACTGTCACTAGGAACAATAATAAATTGCAGTTTAATATTTACAGGAAACCTACAGCAACTGATACCGTTATACATGCCACATCTTATCATCCACTGTCCCAAAAAATGGCCGCTTTCCACAGCATGATTAACCGCCTTCTGTCATTGCCCCTCAGTAATGAGGACTACTATGATGAACTGAATACCATTAAACACATTGCAATCACAAATGGTTACAAAGAAACAATAATAAATAGTATCCTCAAAAGACATAAGAAACGAAAAAACACGGACATACGTAGGGCACCTTTGGACAATACATATAAATACATCTCAACACCATACACGGCCTTTATGCCTAGTATTCTAACTTCAATTTTAAATAAGACTAATAATATTACTTTCACTTATAAAACTACAAACAACATTTTAAATAATCTTCGTGTTCGTGAACCAACAGCCCTTGAAACTAAAACAGGGATTTATAAATTGGTATGTGATGATTGTGATGCCTTCTATGTGGGCCAAACGGGCCGAAATTTTCTAAAAAGATTCGCTGAACATAAGCCACCTACATACTTTCACAACTTAGAAAACATCAGATCTAAATTTGCTAAGCATCTTATCGCAGAGAATCACAACTATACTGACTTTAATACTAACCTAAAACCCCTTCACATTTGCAATAAAGGGCATTATATGAACGCCCTCGAAGAATTCGAAATATATAAAGCATACAATAATGCCGATACCAAGCCACATGTTTTGAATGATCAGCTGCATTTTAAATCAAACATCCTGTACAATACTGCTTTGCGGTATCTGCTATGAACCAGTGCGTGGTCTGTCACCATACGGTGTACACCTGAAACCGTTGTGCGCGCTATTTGTATGTGTATTCTTGTTATTTTGTTTTATTTATAATGGTGATTAATATTTTTGGAAATATTTGACAACTATGCCATCGCACGATGGGATAAGAAGAAGATTTTAAATTCTGATGATGGGACAAGGTCCCGAAACATGTAAATTTTAACATCAAAATACATTTTGCTGTAAGTCACAGACGGTAAGATATACATTACTAATTTGATGATAGATATTCCCATTTGTGACAGGTGCGTCTCCAACATTCTAAAGCTGAATTCAGGCATACTTATTCAATAAAGTGGGTACTGTAACACAACCTTGTCGCAATCCTTTCGCGTCTGGAAATTTATCAGCTAGTCATGAGCCTATCTTTATACTGGTATACACAGCTATAACATATACAGCATTGACACCATTGTTTAATAACACTGGCCACACCTTATTCACTGGAAAAGGGTCATATGCCTCCTTTCAGGTATATAAATATTAAATAGGTTTCTACATTTCTTTCTATAGAGTTGTTTTTTTGACAAAATATCTATACAAGATCAGCCTGCAAAAAAAACATTGTGTTCCTCAATATCCTCAAATTGTCGTTCAGTTCTTGCTTGGTTTTTACCCATATAACTTTGAGATGGAGTTGTTTACACTTAGTCCTCTGAAATTCGATAATACTTTTCTGGTGCCTTTGTATGAAGTTTGGAAGTATATGCAGTCTTCCATTCAAAAGGGAGCTCATTAGATTTTAAAAAGCAATTGAAGACCTGTCAAGAGGTCCAAAAGTAGATGTGTTCCATTTTTAAAGTGCTGTGTAAGGAGTCCTTTGGGACCTGGTGCCCTCCCATTTTTCGTGGCTTTCAGAGGATTCTTAAATTCAGTGACAGTAATTTTGTCTTTCTGAGACAAAAATTCTTTAGAGAGATCAATCTCATCATTTTTTTGAAAGTAATTCTGAACAATTTTTTTCACTATCTGTACTTTATATATTCTTTACACTAACTAAAGGATATTAGATTAATGGGAACTGTTTCTTTGCTGTCCAGACTTAATGATTTTAATGGTTGTCATATTTCTGTGCCCCTACTGCCTCAACATACCAATCGACTGATCTACATTTATTATCCCATTCTCCATTTTTTCTTATGGCGTTTTCTACATCCCTGTTGTAGCACATACAGGATTTTCAATTGGCATCATCATTAGTTGATACCCATTTCTCAAGGGCTCTCTTTTTTGTATTATGATGCTTGTTTTTTTCATTCCACCGCTGATTTCTATGTTTGTTGTTACTTTCTGGCAGTTCCTTGACTGCTTCTTCTGTGGCTTCTTGTACACAGTTGAGTATGGTGTAATACATGTTTAATACACTTGAATATGTTACGTTACTTATTACTAATTTTAATGTTTTTACTTATTTATTGTAAAAAACGTTAAAATTTCAACATAGGTAAACTGTTGAGTAATTCTATAAACTCTGTAAATTAAATCTTACAGTGCACATCTGTCTAGTAGTGGCATCACCTGTCTCATGTTCATGAAGAGTAATCTGTAGAAAGAATATCTTTGCTCTTGCCTGTTAGGCCTCTTTCACACTATCCGGTTTTTTTGCCGCCCGGCAGCGAGACAAATGGAGGGGCGTGAGCACGTTCACATTACGAATATCCGGCAGTTTTGCCGTCCGGCGACCTAATGACTCGCCGGACTGCCACTACAATCTTCCGGTCGCCGGACGGAGAAAAAGCCGGTAGTTCGCTCAGTAGCTTACTGCTCACCATTGACACTTTCACATTATCCAGCAGTCTACCGGACAGTTCGTCAGGCGATCTAGACAGTGTAGGTGACATCATTTATAATCAAAACAGACATTCTACCGCCCTTATCAAACTGTGGGAGGAATTTAAGCTCCAGAGAGTACAAAATAAATCTATATTTTTTGTGTCTCTGCTGAGGTATATAGTCATTAGTAGCTAGTTTGTTTTCTTAGATATAGTACGTAGTATTGGTATTTCAACCAGAGCCTCGCAAAAGCTGTGTTTGTTGTTTTTACTGTCCTGTAAAAAAAATCTGTTATCTGTTACTGTTCAGATATTTATATTGAAAGTTGAATGTTTGAAAAACATACTGTTCCATGATGTTATCGGAAATAGTTAGACACTGATTTTTTATGTAGGCTCTAATATACGACACACTGAGGTGTTTCTCTCTCTCTCTCCTATTTAACAAAGAGAAGAAGATGGACGGTGAGGATAGGGTGAAACAGTTTCTTTCTAGGCATTCCGATTTAAGTACGCGGAAACCTGAGGCAACATCTGGGGCCCGAGCAATGGGATTTAATCGACCAAGTGTTGACAAATTTTTTGGTTTGCTTAGCGAAATTGTTGACAAGCATAAATTTACACCTGATCGTATTTTTAACTGTGACGAAACCGGTACCTCTGTCAGTCCTAAAGGACACACAAAAATAATTGCACCAAGAGGAAAACGTCAAGTTGTTGTTTTAACTTTTTATGTTTGGTTATCATTTTTGGTAAAACAATAAATTGAAGATTGTGTATACAAATTTTCACCAATTTCTTGCCTTAAATTAATTTTTTACAACCACTTATGTATTAGGGTGTCCGTTCTGCCCCGGGTTCCCCTAATTAGGTTATTTTATGAATATTATATTCACTTACCGGAGTGATAAAACTAGCATTTCTATGGGCTGGATACAGTCCCTCAGTTTCGTGTTTTGTCGCTGCAAATGAACCTTGAGAAGACCATGAAGTTCATCGAATGTTGTCGTCGACATACGAAAATAATTAAAAAACTTATCTTCGTCTTGCCTGAGTTCTTGAAAGAGAAGTATAAAGGCTCCTACTTCATCCCTTCTCATCAACAGAGGATGCACCCATAACTGCCTATTTCGCCTTTTTTTTCGCCTGTGCATTAAACTTAGCACAACACGTTTTCTGACTTCTGTCCATGGCGGCAGAACGTAAACTGAGGCAACGTCCGGCTAAATAGCCGGATGAATGTCGTGTAGTGTGAAGAGCACACACAAGTTACCTCCGTCCGGCAATACTGCCGTCAGCTTTCCGGACGGCAAAAAAACCGGGTAGTGTGAAAGAGGCCTTAGTGGTCACCGCCACATTCTGCCCATTTGGGAACCATACAGTCAATATATTGTAGATAAGAGTGTTGTTTACTAATACTGAGAGTTAGTTGTACCCAAGTATATTTGTAGATATCTTTGTGTTTGAAAAATCTATGTCGAATTTTGAGGAATGTTGCAGTCATATTTCTGCCAGTGTTTCTCCATTGTTGTTAAGATTATTGTTTCCTAAGGGACCTACAGTGGTGTCATTTTTTACCTTCATGTTTATTTTTGACATCAACTATATCATCAATGGTAAACCTCAATATTACCAGCTCATTATATCCTTTTAAAGTAATATTAGCCTTCATTGTTCTTTCATTAATAGCATCACAATCCTTTATATCTTTTACTAGTGCATTTCATATAAAAAGGTAGACACCTATTTGGCTCTGTTAAGTTTTGTCACTGCCACTGCCACTGTTATGTAATATCCTACTTGCTCACCATCTTTTTAAGAGCCACTGTATGCATTTTGAAGAATTGTATTTCATCTAGAACCCCCATGGACCTTGTTTGTTCCAAATACCAATATTCGGAGATCGTTCTCACCTATTTGCTAAGTCATAAACTATTAATCCCTTCCAAGTGATACTTTGTACTAGGATTTATAGTGTTAATGTTAACCTAAATTGTGCTGGTGTATGCCCAATTATAAGTTCTTGGAAATTCATATTCTGGTGAAAACAAAAGTGTACAAATTATTACTATAGGCTTTATTTACTGTTCAGTAAAATAGTCTGTTAGCATTAATCTTTGTACTGTGAACTAATAAACTGGGTGGTTTGAACTCCATTCATCAACATCTGTTCAAATAAATACTTGATAAAATTGATGAATTATTTAGGTAAACATTTCCTATGTGTTTGTAATGTACAGTGAAGTCATTCACATTATGTTTTACTCATAACAATTTAAGACATCATGTGAAGGGGGGAGGTTTGATGATTTTTATTATATTTGTATACGTACTGTGGGTATGAGGTTGTTTACTCATACAATATCACGAAGGATCTTACTTTGTATAGTTTTTGTATGTTTGTGTGCAAAGTGTTTCTTTAACAATTCAACGTGACTTGACAATAAAAGCATTTATATAAATTTAATTATATAATTATTAAATATAAATTTAATTATATACTTATTAAATATAAATGTTAACTTTAGTTTGATCTTCACACATTGATGAAAGTGCGAGTTCAAATATGCTTTGTTCTGTGTATGCCTAAGCAAAATCCCCTCCCCCCCCCAAAAAGTCGCTATCTCCTTTCGTACTGATGGAACATGGAACAGCTCTTCCACCCGTTTGGAATTTTGTTTTGTCTGTGGTATGTAGTAGTGAGTCCATGTTTAATTAGAAGTGATGAATAATGACAAAAACTTAGTTGGATTTGGTTTAAACATGTCCAGGCAATCCTACGAAATGATAATTCAAATATATTTCTGATTGACAATTGGCAACTGTGACACCCATGGGAATGCAATTTTTGTGTGTACATTTGTTCGTATAAGATTGTGGACACAATTTGTTGAGATATTCACAATGCCAGCAAGCTCACGCATATTACTTATCAGTCATTTAACATTGCATTGTGATTTTTTTTGATAATTTTTTCAGTTCTAGTGGTTTCTGGATAACATGTACATTTATCATCATATATGGACAAAACCATGTTTAAATAAAATATTCCTTCCCTGTTGGAAATGATGGTAAAGAGTCTCCCAAAGGGGAATATAACTTGCTTTAGCATTAAACCTTTTAAAATAAAGTATTTTGTCATTGCACAAAGTATTCTTACTTGACCACAATTGTTAAGCTATTAAACACATCCACCTGGAACTTACGGATCCATCTGCCCTCTAATGGATTCAGCATACAAAAAATCATAGCCATTTCATACTTATGGTATTCACTCTTGTCAGGCCCAGAGCTTTGTGAACTTACACTCATGCAATCAATTCAACTTTCCTACATCAATATTTGTGCATATATATTTGTATAAAAATTAAATTTAACGCTAATTTATAACCTGTGGTAGAACTAAAATGTTAATAAGGAAAGGCTGTTTTTGTAAATGTCAAAGATGAATAATTATATTTCATATTTTCGTTTCAGGAACATCATGAAGAAGATTTCTTCTTGTATATAGCATATAGTGATGAAAACGTATATGGAGACGATGTCTAAACTCTGCATAATAGATATGCAAATGCTTTTTGTAAAAAAAAAAAATTGTTATTCTGTATTTGAATAATCATAAATTATCATTACTTTGTCATTAATTTCTATTATAAACAAATCAACAATAAACAAGTTGTTCAGTGTGTATAAATGTCTTAAATTTTGTATCTGCAATGTTAAATATAACTCACTTTGTTTATGCATTATGTTTGATTCAAATTTTTTTATCACTGTACATTTTTTTAGTATCTTATTTTATGCTCTGTGATAGTTCTGAGTCATCAGTTAATAAGAAATTCCTTTTGGATCTGTATGAAAAAGAAAAATATAATCAGCGGTGCTTTAATAATGTATGAAGATTGGTAAGCATTTCAATGTAATAAGTTAACAAAACGCCCTTGTCAAATATTGATTTTTGACAATGATGGTTTTGTAGTACAGTTTAGATACATATATATTGTGTGACATTTCAGTGATACGTGATAAATACTATCGTGTGATAGTAGCACTTATTGTAAGTGTGTGCATGGTGAATACACATTTATTGTTGTTGGAGGGAGAGGTAGTTTATATGGGTGTGCATTTATAACACAACATTCACGCTTGCCAGATGCGCTGTACTTTTACATCATAAAATATGATTCGATTCAGTTCATTTTAAATCCTTCCTGAAAATAAAAAAGATTTGAAAACATTGTAAAAGAATGCTTTTATCATTATTTTCAATTTTGCGTAATAGTGACATGGGCAGGCTATATATTATTTCATTGATTGAACTGCACAGGCTTCATTTCAAAAGAGTATTAAATATAATTTAATATTTTAGCAATACATATGTATTATATATAATATCTTTTTAAGTTTTTAGTTATATGTAGGTGTGGTAATTGTGGTAATGGAAATATATTGTCACCTTCTAGTCTGTACTTTTTGGAAATAAAATGTAAAACATTTTAAAGTTTTGTTTTTTGAAGTGTTTACAAAGTTGTGCTCAAAACCTATCAGATAGTACATATTTATTCATGTAGCTGTGATTAGTTTATCTCTTACCACTGACATTGAAAATTCTTACATTTGAATTCTGTTTGCCATCCATGAGAAATTATTGAAAAAATTGTTGCCCCTCCCAAAAAAAAAAAGAAATCATGAATGTCATACTGTGGTGATATGGTAAAACTTAATTTAACACGTTCAACCCTGGCGATTTCTCAGCGTGGGCATGGCCTGGCAGCCAGGCTGTTTTCCATAATTTTTTTTTTAATAGCAAGATTTGTTAAAAACAGAAAATAAATTTTATGTCAAATTAAAGAGTGGACCTTCTATTTTCATAAAATGATTTTTTTCTGTAGGTGAAAGTAATTTTTAGTATCTAGATCAGAAGCATGTTTTTGAAAAATAAAAGTTTTACAGTGTATTTTCACATACCCCACAGAGCAGAAAACTGATTGTGCTGCTATCTGTGTATTCAGTTGGCAACTACAAATTCTAGTCTACAAGTACAAACAACAGAAGGCTGTAAATGTTTTGTACAAAAGTGTTTGTTGAGTTTTATGTAAGCCAAATGGTGAGAGAGAGTATTAAAAAAAAAATGGTTTGCATTATTTTGAATATATCAACCACAATCAGCATGTTTTCATGGAACAAAGACAGCATTCTTAATAAATAAGAAGTCCAGACATTATATCTATATATATAAAAGCCAAATACCACTCACTGATTCATACACTCGCTCATCACGAAATCTCCAAAACTATAAAGCATACAAACTTGAAATTCAGCACGTATGTTCCTTTTGACTTCTAGGTGCTCGCTAAGAAAGGGTTTTGAAAACTTTTAACGCCTAATCGCGAAAAAACTCTAAATACCGTGACGCCGATAAGCCAGCTTTTTTTCAACTGTATGCTTCCTGAAAGCCTAATGTTTATGTTTTTACTTTCCTTTAGGCTTTTGGGGAGTTACTGAAACAGTATTTTTTTCATCTAACCTATAACCACCAGGAGGCGCAAAAATAATCGCGAAACAGTTCATCCTGTACCTCTATTCCTTGTTATGTGGCGTTGAGGGTTTATTTTGAGTTCTAAGTTCGGGAGATATATTTGTCTTGGCTTCTGGGTGCTCACGAAAACCGCAACATTGATAATGCCACTTTTTTAGTTGTGTCCTTCCTGCAGTACTTTTTTTCCACCACCTTCAAGAGAGCAAGCAGCCGTTGTCGCCAACCGTGAACACCTGAGGAAACTGTCTTATGATACCAATCAGCTGTTGTCCGAAGCAGTTGCTGTGAATGTTCCAAAATTAAATCAAGAACAGAGGAAACCCTACGATGAAATCGTGCACATCATTGCTTCTGATTCTGGGCAGTTGTTCGTTCTTGATGCTCCTGGTGGCACTGGCAAAATGTTATTGGTCAATCTGTTGCTAGCCATAATTAGGGGCAAAAGGAACATTGCCGTTTCTGTTGCTTCCTCAGGTATTGCAGCTACCTTGATCGACGGAGGCAGGACAGATCACTCTGCCTTCAAGTTACCTCTCAACCTGAATCATTCTGAGTCTGCACTTTGTAACATCTCTAAGCAGAGTGACATGGCTCAGGTGCTTCGAAAAGCCAAAGTTATTGTGTGGGATGAGTGTACCATGGCCCACAAGGGAGGTATTGAGGCTCTGAACAGGACATTAGGGGCCGCAACCGTCTTATGGGTGGAGTTACGGTGCTTTTGACTGGTGACTTCAGACAGACCTTGGCTGTTGTGCCACGGGAGACACGTGCAGATGAACTCAAACTCAAGTAATCCCTCTTATGGCCTAATGTCAAAGTCCTGTCCTTGAGAGTTAACATACGTGTCCACCTCCAACGTGACTTGAGGGTAGAAGAGTTTCCTAACTTATTGCTTGATATTGGTGATGGCAAGTTTTTGGAAGAGGAGGGAAGAATAAATATTCCTGGTAACCTTTGCGATGTTGTGGGAGATCTGATCAGCTTTAGTGATAGAATATACCCCAACATTCATCAGGCTAGAGAGGATTGCACTTCATGGCTGAGGGAAAGAGCTATTCTCACTCCAACAAATGACTCAGCCAACAGCATCAACAACTTTCTGTTGGAGAAGCTGTCGACTGAGCATATGAGGTATGAGTCTGTGGGGGAGGTCGAGGATGCTGCACATTACTCTGTGGAGTTGCATACTCTTGACCCATCAGGAGTACCACCTCACGTCCTCTGCCTCAAGGTTGGCACTCCAATGATGCTGTTGCGCAATCTAAACCCTCCGAAACTGTGCATTGGCACCAGGCTTCTGCACAAACATGTCATCAAAGCCACGATTTTCACAGGCATCAGTAAGTGAGAAAAAGTCATCATCCCCCGAATTCCTCCGATCCCATCAGACTACCACTTTCAGTTCAAACGTCTGCAGTTTCCCGTTAAGGTGTGCTATGCCATGACCATCAATAAGGCACAGGGGCAGAGTTTGATAGTGGCTGGTATGGATCTGAGGAGTGACTGTTTCTCCCATGGCCAATTGTACGTGGCGTTCTCCAGAGTCAGTTCACCTGACAGCCTGGTCATCTTCCAGCCAGAGAGCAAAACCAGGAATGTTGTTTACAGGGAGGTCCTGAACACTTGATCCGAGGGAGCAACTGAAAGTATATGCTAAGCAAGTTATTAGCCTGGCTACGTAGACAAAAAAACCAGGGGAGGTGGTGGGATCAAAGAGCTTAAGCCCATCTACGAGGTACTATCGGAAAGTTCCCAGACTGTACTTGGCACGGCTGTTGGACGTGACTGTACAACCTGGCGTCCCAGTGTCCGATTCCGTAATACGTAATGAGTCAGTCTGCCGAGTTTCGTTACATTGTGAGGTTGTGTTCGGTCTACGCGTTGTGTTTTGTAATCGTGTGTTAACATTCATTTGCTAATTTTATGATGGCTGATAAATTCGAGCAACGCGCATGCATTAAGTTTTGTTTTAAACTTGGTAAATCGCCTACTGAAACTTTTGCAATGCTTCGAGAAGCTTTTGAAGAACATTCCCTACACAGAACACAGGTTTTTGAGTGGTACGCTCGTTTCAAGGCCGGCAGAATGTCACTTGAAGATGATCACCGTTCAGGACGACCTTCCACGAGCAAAACGGATGAAAATGTTGAAAAAATTCGACAACTCATTCACGAAGACTGTCGTCAAACAATCCATGAGTTGTGTACAAGTGCCGGAATAAGCTATGGAAGCTGTCAAGAAATTCTAACTGAAAATTTAGGCATGTGTCGTGTTGCTGCGAAATTCGTCCCTTGGCTTTTGTCTGTGGATCAGAAACAGCGCCGTGTTGATGTGTGCAGTGAACTCAGAGAAACGTCTGAAAATGACCTGGTTTTTCATCTCCAGGGTCATAACCGGTGATGAAAGCTGGTTTTAAGGTTATGATCCATAAACAAAACAGCAGTCGTCACTGTGGAAAAGTCCACAATCACCGAGACCAAAAAAAGCACGGCAGGTCAGAAGTGCAACAAAAACTATGCTCATTGTGTTTTTCGACATCAAAGGCATTGTCCATCGCGAGTTCGTGCCAGCTGGTGTTACAGTGAACTCAGCTTTTTATTGTGACGTTTTGAGGCGGCTGAGACAAAATGTGCGACGAAAAAGGCCCAAATTGTGGGAAGACCAAAACTGGCTGTTGCATCACGACAATGCACCTGCTCACGCTTCACTGAAAACAGAGTTTTTGACCAAAAACAATATGGCCACCGTCCCTCACCCTCCATATTCACCAGATTTGGCCCCCTGTGATTTTTCTCTGTTCCCGAAAATAAAAATTCACATGAAAGGTCACCGTTTTGACACTAGAAGACATTAAGAAAAAAACGCAGGAGGTGCTTGACAGCCTTCAGCAAAAGACTTTTTTTGACACTTTCCAGGCATGGAAACAACGCTGGATTCGTTGTATCAATTCGCAGGGAGACTACTTTGAAGGAGATGGGAGCCATTAATGGCCTAGGTAAGCAAAAAGAATTTATTAGACCTAGTCCGGGAACTTTCTGATAGCACCTCGTATATTATTGTTGTTAGACTTACAATAAAGGACTGTCTTAATCTCTAACAGAAACTTAGCTTACCGTCTCTAACTAAATAATACAGCGTCATTTTTAACAACTCATTCATTTTCAAGCTTTAATAGTTGGTTGATCAACCTTGATCGTCTTCAAATTGATGGAGCTTAAATAGTTTCTTAGTTTCAAAATACGGGTATCTAAGCTTCACAAATAACCTATTTCTATTTTCTGATTTTACATTGTTTTTTTTTCTGATAATCACCGTAGCGAAGCATGGGTATCCAGCTAGTATATTATATATCAATAAAGTACACCATTTGAGTAATTATTATATATAAGACACTTTTATAAAAATCGTGCATTACAAGTTAATTTTTTTCTGTATTTGCTGTTAGATCCAAGTAGATTTTTTTTCAGTCATTACTCTGAATATATTTAGTATACAACTATGGTTTCAACTTATAGTCCAGTCAGTAAATACATTGTACCTTGCAAAACATGGGGTAGAAGCTTTTTTTTTTTACTTGTATATATTGGTGCCAACATGAAAAAACAAAGTTATCCAACATGGCCGACCCCGGGAGAAAATTTTATGGCCTAAAAACCACGAAATCTTACAAAATTTTGTTTTTTTCGAGATAGCTCAAAAACGGTCAATTTTAGGGATACTTCTACACTATCAGTTTTATAGAGGATTAAATTTCCTACATTTTTTACTATTAAAACATTTTTGTAGCACAAATAGTAAGCTGGCTGCAGCATTTTGAAAATAGACAGTTTTTCTCAACTTCAAAAAAAAGAGCATTAACTCCTTATAAATAACGCACATTAATTATTAAAATAATAATATTTTTCTATTATTATTAGAATAAAACATGCGAATTGCAAGCAGATAAATATAAAAATGTAAGGGTATTTTTTAAGTATTTAAAAATTAAAGCAAAATTGAAAAAAGGTTATTTAAGACCTGAAGATGTCAGTAATGACGAAAAGCTTAGTCGAACAATAAAAAAATTATAGCAGTTAGCAAATTCATAAAAGAAATAATAAGGATGGCTGCTAATTTAAACAATACGAAGTATTAAAATTTGACTAGACCCTTTATTTTCAGAAAGTTTATCAACTTTTTATTCCCCCCCCCCCCCCGCCACGTACTGACAATTCTGGCCTGACAACAGCAGTCTTCAGCAGTCTTCATCAGACTCCAATAACAGACAATGTATAGTATTGTGTAACTGCAACGCATAATACACACATTCATTTACAGCATATAATTCATACATTCTACTCTGTTTTCCTTACAAAAATGTGATATTTGAATATAATAATGTAAATGAATAAATATTAGGGTGCTAATAAGCAAAAACTCAATATGTGAATGTATAAATATTGTAATTCAACTAATTACTTAAATATAATACATTTATGATATTTATTTAGGGATACATAATGATGTAATGAACAATAATTACTGATATATTAATATTGATGATATAATAGATTATAGTAATAATAATAAGCAAATTTAAATAAACTCCACAATAGCCGAACTTGTTTGAAGTACAAAAGCAAATAATTACCTTCAAAAATGCAAATTGTAGAAATTTACATACTGAAACAAATCAATAACATACACCCCAAAATACAATTCACAGAAGAAAAAGAAAAACATACCAAAATCAACTATTTAGACATAACCATCACAAGATACAATAAACACATACAATATGCAATATATAGAAAACCAACTTCCACTAACATCATTATACCTAACCATTCTGACCACCCACCACAACATAAAATGGCAGCATTTTATTCGTTATTTAACAGAATGTACAAAATACCCATAAACAAACAAGAAACTGACAAAGAAAGAAATATAATATACCAAATTGGTTATGCAAATGGATACAATAAAAATACTATGATCAAAATAGAAAATAAAATCAAATACAAAATAAAAACTGAACAATTAAGAATTAATCAAACTGAACAACACATAAATAATAACAACAACAAAAAATGGGCCACATTCACAGATATAAATAATAAAATGACAAAACTAACAAAACTATTTAAAAACACAGATATAAAAATAGCATACAAAACTAATAAAAATAAATTACAAAATCTAAATAGCTCACACAACAAAGATAATACAACAACCAACGGTATATACAAAATTGAATGCCAAGATTGCAATAAATGTTATATAGGACAAACAAAAAAACAGCTGAAAAAACGTTATTTTGAACACCTAAATGCATACAAAAAACCAAATATATATAAATCCAATTTAGCCACACATGCAATAAACACAGGACATGAATTCCCAGACATAACCAATGTAACACTAATAAAACATATACCACACAAAGGCACCATAATGAACATTTGGGAAAATTTACAGATTTACAAACATAAAACACAAAACAAATTAATACCAGAACAAATACAAATCAATACAAAACATGACACAATATTCAAAGCACTCAACATCGAAAATACACAAAATACAAAAACGGATACCACAATCACACACAATAATGCAACTTTGAAGGACCAAAGACCAACAAACTACCTTAATAACATCCAGAAGCCAACACACAAATACTACACCAGAAACAAGATGGCGAAGGCTGAAGATGGGAGAACAAGATCTCCCGAAACATGTTCCTAAAGGAAAAAAGTATATCTTGAGGTAAATTAGTTATAAGTATTATAGTAAAATATATATATATATATAAATTACAGGGAGATTCATTCAGCCTTGAAACAAATAAAGAAAGGACATTAAAATATAACATACACTTTTATCTTCTTCGAAGTTGTTTTGAAGGCCCAGGTTCAGAGTTTATCGGAGGTAGAAGGAAGCTGTCGTCCTCAAGTTGTTTCTCTCCGTGTTGCGGTGGTTCCAAAAGCTCTTGGAACGAGTCATCATCTTCTTCAGTCTCATCCAAAGATGAAATTAGTGCAACATTTTCACAATCCATGCCACTGCAGTTTTTGCACATGCTGGAGCATTTCAAACCTGCCTTGCGACAAGAACAGGCTCCACTACACCTTTTCTTACAAGTGCAAGACACATTCTTCAGAAGAGTCTAAGGAGCTGAATCTCTTTTCATGTCAACAGGCATTAGACCTTCCATTCTGCATTCCCAACCCCACTGCTCCGGATTGATGTCGTTGCCTAACCAACTTTGAATTTGTTGGTAGCACCGATAGGAGTGGTAGCGTCCGGAATCGCACGTAGGTGGTAGCCGTGCAAGATTTATTTTTCTGCTGTACACTGATTTTGCAAAAAGGTTAAATCGCAAAGTGTCCAAGGATTGGTTGGAATGATTAATGTCGCCTGTGTACTACGTTTTCAGAATTTGTTCTCCAGCTACAGTTATGTCCTCGTGATGGCTGAGTGGGTCCATGAATGCTTCAATGACTCCCTTCATTTCAGGAAATTTGTTGACAATGTTGCACAATTTAATCTTGCCTTGGCCAAAGATGGCCGATGTCGTATCGCATCCACTAAATGCATGGATGAACAGGGTACTGCCGGGGTCAAACTTAAATGATTTAGTTGAGAAAAACAAATCACCAGCACTCCCTCTTCCAGGCTTTAGATAGAACAAGTTGCTGAAGGACTGTCCTAACGCTGTCATCAGCACTAGCAGATCGATATCCTCCCCAACTATAACAACCTTTTCAAGTTCCTTGGCCTTCGAAAGGGCAGTGTTGACAATTAGTAAGTCGGCATCTTCTTGAGCCTGCTTAACTTCAATGCCACACTCTTCAAAATTTGTGCTTAGAAGTTTGATCAGACGACTCTTGTTTTGATCATTTGCCAAAAATCTTTCTTGAGGGATTTGATTGATCATGTTGGATTCAAACATTACTTCAGGGGAACAGTTCACCCTCATTCGCCGCAATCGTTCAAATCTTTTGGTACTAGTACGTGCAGGATATCCATAAAATACAACCACAACGTGAGATCCATAATGTCTATTTAGAAATGAAGAATAATTCTGAGATATGGTAGCAAAATAATTGTGAGGCCAAATAACTTTATGTAGGAGATGTCCCCCATCTACAACAGCTAGCGCTTTCTTCTCCGTCATTTCATTGCTGTTGATTGGTGTGAAAGCCTTGTATAAAGAAGATTTATTACCTTTTCGCATACCTTCTTCAGAGAAAAGCGACATCGGGTAGGGTGCAAGTTCATATGATAAAAATACTTTTAAGTCTTCATCAGACTATTTCGAAAGGCACAATCTTTGAAAAAGTGTAAATGGATCAATAGCAGTTACTTTAAGGGTTCCTGCTTTAAAACTATTAACAACAGATGCTAGGGTTACCACCTTGTGCTTCCTCTTGAAAGTCACATTTTTAAAATTACCATAAGTGACCATTTTTGTAACCATTTACATGCCAACTTCTTGGGCCAAATGACAGTTAACATCTGTCCCTCCAACTATACCACTGCTTAAAGACCTTATGGTGTCAGTGTCTGAAAAGGGGGGGGTGTTGTAAAAGCCACTCCCGCAGTTTAATTGAGTCACGTCTGTCTCTGTCGATACGAGAACTTCGCATGTCCACGTGTTGCTCTGATGTTTCATAATGTATGTCACAGAAATTTTCAATTTCATCACAAATGTTCTGCATGACTATCATTGGTAAAGTCCATTTTGCCAAAACGTCTGAAAATCCTCTCCCACGTGTAATCCCTCCACGGGATTTCATAAGTGTTTGCTCAATGGTTTGATCTGACCAAATTCCACACCAGTACTTCTTACAGCATCTTATGGTAAACTTCCCTTTGGTGGTAAAATCGTGAAATTCAGTTGGGTCCATTAATTGTTCTAGTTTCAACATGTCCTGGAGGTAGAGGTGCGCACTTTTAGCATACAAGAAATGTCCAGCTGCTTGGAAAAATGGTAGTGATTTTTGAACGGTGTCAAGATGAAGCTTCCAGTTGCCTGTACGCTCAGCCTCGATAAACTGTTTGAGGAGTGTTATCATACGAAAGTATTGAAGCCATAATTTTGCAGTAGGTCCCTTACATTCGAGAGCGCACAAAGCTTGTCTAAATTTTGCAACAATATTTTTCAGAGAGGTAGTATTGGCACAGGCTGTGAGTATAATGGTTTGATCACATGTATTAAGCATATTCGCCATTTCAGAACGCTCACAATCTGTAACTTCAATTGTATCCCACACCAGAGAAGCCAAAGCGGAATGCATCAATAAATGTGCTCTCACAGCCCGAGAGTATGCGTGTCCATTCATAATCTTCTCCACACTATTCTCAGCGTAAATAGTAGATAACAGTTGCTGTAAACCACTGCCAGCCATTATTGTGCCAATGGCTCCCATGAATGACATTGCAAGGTGAAAACCGCCAAGTCTCACAATGATATTATTCAACTCAGGATCGCCATTGGCAACAATGTCCCTTGCTTTAAGATACAATGGCTGATCGAACGTCACGAAACACATCTTTTGATTTAGTTGCTTTCATTTTTCTGATGCCATTAAAAGTGATGTGTATATAGTGTCGATTTGAGTGGGAGGATCGTTGATGAATGGAAGGCATATTATCCTTGAACGATCATAATCCTTAGAAGCTGTTATCTGTTCCATGAAGCCATTCCATCCAGGAACACTTGGATCTTGTATCCATTTACTATAAAGCCAGACTACATCAGTGGTCAATGGTACTATTTCATTCGAAATCGGATTAAGCTTCTGCAAATCTTCAATCGCCACATCTTGTAATCCTCCGCTTCCTCCAAACGTTTGCAGTTGGACATGTCCTGCTTTTTTTACAGTTTCAGCTGTTGATAATTGTGTGAGCCGTTTCATACTCTCTTGTGGAAAAAGTGCATGGTGTGGAGTAACACACGATTCCTCCCATACCATGGAATGTTCCAGTACCATCAATTGTCATGATGTTATAATCGGCATTGTCGAAAACGAATTGACAAAATGCTTCTTCCTGCACTTGCGTCTTCTGAGGCTGTGGAACAGCAGACGTTTCAAGGAGGGAAGCTTCATAGTAGGAAGTTGAAAAGCCAAGATATGATAGAATCTCGATAAGATGTTTGGAACCAAACTTTCTGTACAGATACCCACTGATCCCTGTAAGGAGTGAGGACATAAATGATCATGGTCTTACTGCATTAATGATAGAGTGTGACAGAGCTATACATGTTTTTTCCATTTCACTAGAGAACCCCTTTTGTGCTTCAGTATGATGGATTCCATCAGCAATTTCAGTGAATCAGGAATGACTGATTCAACGTCACCCAAGAAGTTGTCAGATGGGGGATATATTGTAGTATTGTAGACCTCTGACCTTATATCTGACAAAATGATGTCTGCAGCTGCTTTGACAACACGTTGTCTTTCCTGTTGAGGATCAGAGTCCTTGTTACTATACCAATTATCACCGAGTATTTTATAGCCAACATTTCGGAAACAAAACTGCTTTCTTGTTGGCAGTTTCGGCTATTAAGACATCTTCACCATATTTTTTGTAAAGGCGTGATTTAACTGTTCTGATATCAGGACGAAAATCACCCTCTATTTTATTCATCAAATCCTCAATGAGAAATTGGCACTCCTCTGAGTTGTTTTCAAGGTAGGAGTAAATTGTTTCCATTGCCTCATCAATGTTACTTGCAGGGCGGTGTCCTCGTTTCATCTCACTTTTAGGCCTCTGATACAGTTTTCGATGGCAAAACCTGTGATACCAGGCATCTACAGCAACTAAGTCTTTTACATTTCTGATACGATCAAGTACCTTTTTTCCCCACTCATCCCCACGATTTTCGGCAGCATTTACAATTGTTTCTTTCACACCCAGTTTCATGACATGATGGATCAAATTCCTTTCATGCTCAGGAAGTCGTTCCTGTTTTTTCAAGAAATCTTCAGGTATCCCCTCTCCACACAAGAAGCATTGATCTTTAAAACAGAAACCCTCAGTTCTTGATCGAAGGGATGGAGCCACACAGCTTGGGCCATCATCATCATCAGCTGTACAACGCCGCACATATGCTGCAATCATTTGCTCATTGATGTATCGTTTGTGACAGGCATTGTGAATTGTCACTTGTTTTAAGTCCTTCAAAAAATGCTGATGTTCTTCATTTTGACGTTTTGCACTGCATTTTTGAAGATTTTTTACACATTTCTCCTTCACAATCTTTATTTCACCTTCATTTAAACTGATTTCACAAATAAAACAAACACTTCGGTCAAGCGCACTCATTTTTAGAAACGAAATTGTAATTGTTAGGATTTTTACGTGCTAATAAAAATCAAACCACTGTTAGAATAAAAAAGTATTTATTAAAAGAAACATCTCTCCGCGGCAAAGGCCGAGCTTAGACTGAAACAAGGCGCTGCTTTTGTCAAACTTATATAGAGTACATTTGTATATAAACACACGTGCCATAGAACAGTAGTGAGCTGATGTAGAGACAAAAAAACGGTTACGTTAATATTCCAAGAAACAGTAGTAATGTAAACAAATCTCACACTCTAGCTTATCTTTCAGATTCGAAGAATTAAAATACAAAATAATGTTATAATACAGCAATATTTCAACTGTAATAAAAAAACACCGATTGAAGTAGTACGTATGCTCGCTCAAACTGAACTGACGAATATGGGCAGCTGTTGAGTCGACACAACGTATTTGGAGACAGGAAGAGGGGGGAGGAACGGGGAGCTCTTTGTGTGATGGGGGGGCAGGCAGTTTCATACCTCTCTCTCCGCTACGAAGCAGACGTCATTTCCCAAGGTCAGACAGCTGGTGACGTCCCTCTTCTTTTTCTCCGTTCTTCGATACACTTTCATGCACGAATCTCTGAATTGTGAAAAAATGCCGACTTTCAAGAAGCTGTAACGCGCTTGCTATTCGTACTACATGAAAGTTGTAGGAAATTTAATCTTCTTTAATTTTTATAAAGAGAATTATCGCTAAATTCAACCATTTATGAGATATTTCGAAAAAACCACAAAAAGTCGTAAATTTTCGTAGTTTTTCGGCCGCCAAAAGTTCTCCCGGGGTCGACCATGTTGGATAACTTGATTTTTTCATATTGGTACTAATATGTACAAATTAAAAAAAAATCTTCTACCCCACCTTTTGCAAGGCAAGCCCTTTTTTCCATACCTGTTGACTGACTGGACTATTAATGCTTCAGTTGCAGGTTTGTTAACTTTTGTTAAAATTTAGTTTATCCTATCATGTTATCTGAAAGTGTTTTAAAAATTCTAAAGATTGGTTTCAGAAAGTACGTCCATTCTGGGTAGAAGCATTAGATTTATCCATGAGAGTCATTTTCAATCTTTCTTGTACTGGTGTTGCAACCCAGTATGGGTTTTAGCCTCTTCAACGATTTTTTCCAATCAGCCTTCTCATTACATAGGCAAGGTTTATCCATTTTCTTATCTCCATATTCCTCAGAACCTTCTCAACATCCTTGATCCATCTCTTCCTTGGCATTCTTCTTGATCTGGTCTCCATTCAAGAATTTTTCTGGGACTTGTGTGTTGTTCCAGCCTCATTGTGTGCCCCAGCCAGGCTATCCTAGTCATTATATGTACAACACGTTATATGTATATTATATAATATAGGAGTAGTTATATATTTTAACTGTAATGTAAAAAATGCAATGATTTGTAGTATCTGTTAATGAATATTGTTACAATAAAAAATAATTGTGTCCCGCAACGATAACAACTACGACTGTGGAACTCACCTTTTTTCCGCCGTTCGTTTCAAAAATTTCTGCGTTGCCAACGTTTTCAATACTATTATTGAATTAATTTACAATTTTTTGCACAAGAAATAACTAGAATAGTGGTTTTTGTGTTAGTTTTAATTCCGGAAGCTGATGATCTCTCTGTTTTCATTGCATGATATATGGGAGCTAAGACATTGTCTTTCTCTCCATGAGTTAATTTCTTCTTGGAGATGTAGTCGGATTCCTTCTAGTTTTTCTTCATGGGTCGTTGTTTGACCTTTTATTTGATTAATGTTGGTATCTATGCCTTCCAACCTTTCTCCCATCTCTGCTTGTACTCTCGTAATATTCCCTTGGTTTATCTGTACAGCTTCGATTCGTACATTAGTGTCTTCCTGGACTCTGTGTATCTCCTGATTCATCCGTTCACATTTTCCTTCGGTCTCGGACATTACCCTCCTAATTTCGGTCACCGGTTCTTTCAACTTCTTGTCCCATTCTTCCCTCAATTGCTGATTATTGTCCTCTATCTTCTTATTCCACTCTTCCTTTAATAACTCCCGATGTTCTTTCAATTTTTCCATGGTTTTCTGGTTATTTTCTTGTAATTCCTCTTTTAATGTTCTATTATTTTTGTCTATTTTCTCCTCCATTTTTCTACTATTCTCCTTGAACTCTTCCTTTAACTGTTGATTGTTACTTTTTAATTCTTCCATTTCTCCTCCATTTTCTTACTGTTCTCTTTCATTTTCTTACTGTTCTCCTCCATTTTCTTACTGTTCTCTTTCATTTTCTTACTGTTCTCCTCCATTTTCTTACTGTTCTCTTCCATTTTCTTACTGTTCTCTTTGAACTCTTCCTTTAACTGTTGATTGTCACTTCTTAATTCTTCCTTCAATTTTTCTAAGTTATTATTATTATTCTCATTTAATTCTTCCATTTTCTTACTTAAATCTTCATGATTCTGTTTTAAGTATTCCATAATGCTCTTCATGTCAACGCTCTCTGTGAATCTGTTCGGTTCTTGTCTGTCTCCTTGTTCATCCCTTATTATTGCTTCCACTTCCTCAACTGGTGTTATTTCCTTGTCTTCCATGTTTAATTTGCTTTCTTTCTCCGGTCTCTGCCGCCCGTTTGCGTGAAATTTCTGTTTTCTTCATTTTCGCCTATTTTCTGTAGCCGCTATTAGAAATTAGTTAGTTCAATAATGTAGTTTCTTCTACTAATTAATGCCCCACGTTGGGCGCCAATTTTGTTACAATAAAAAATAATTGTGTCCCGCAATGATAACAACTACGACTGTGGAACTCACCTTTTTTCCGCCGTTCGTTTCAAAAATGTCTGCGTTGCCAACTTCTTTTCGTAACTCGAAGAAGGTTATATTTATTATATCAAAAGCAAACTCTATTTTAAGAACTGTCAGGAACCAAGCATACAGTATTACGGATAATAATAGTTTAAATATCCATTTTTTTAAACCCTTTAGTTACCCAATAACGTTCCCGATTATTTTTCGTCAAATTGCCTATCTTTCTTTATTTATTGCCAGTTGGCTATTCTGTTTAGTAACCAGTAATGGTCGATTTCGTTAAATCTCAAGGCGTGGAAATGTTCTTTTAGCTACAGAAAAACGTATTTAAACACACAAATAAAAGTACAAGCTTTACAACAAATATCAAAATATTATATATTTGAAAAAATATGGACGACTACGGTCACAAACTACGTTCGACAAAACTAGTGTTTATAGGTTAATTTGTTTAGTTGTTATGATACTATTTAAGTATTCTTTGATACTTTTTAAATTTTTTAACACTTTACACTTTGGTTACACTTTCTGCTCAGGCAGCCGCCATGTTGTATTGTACCAACCAACAAACTATACTTACGAGGGTCCAGGCGTTCGTTTAGACGAGTAGAGAAACAAAATGGTTGCTATGAAATAATAGACTTTAATTTCATTAATAGTTTTAAACTCGTATTTATTAATTATCTGAGCATTCTATATTGATAACAAAACAAAATGTACTCCTTCTCCTTCTACAAATTCCAACATGGATGCGATACATTCTCTTTAAATCGAACTTTATTCAAGGTATATTTACACAATATATTTGGAATTCAAATTATCCTTGTTACAAATTGAAATGAATACAGAAAATTACTACTATTTTCACTTAACGTAAATCAATCCTTTTATGTTATATTAAGATAGGTACCTACGCACACTCACGCATACCCCCACACATACTATTTTATACTTCACTCACTTCACACTTCACTCACTGTCTCTACTTCGTAGTTACAATACTTTTAAATACCAAAATCTATCAAAATTCACATTTTGTTACTTTGCTGGCCAGCAATTTACGTAACATGCCACTTGCACGAGCAATGGCTGTAGACTGGGGCGAACGTATTGCGTTCATTTTTGATGTGGAGAGGGTAGTCACGTCACCAATCTCTTTGTCTTTGATTATGACGTCTTAGTTTTTTAAGGCTAGGCGATTACGTACTGCATTCTTTATGTGACGTCTTTATAGGAGCGGCTTGTTGATGAGTTCGTTTGGCGAAATTGAGTTGTTGCTTTCGCACGTACACCACTGACCTTGGTACAATTTCTGCACTGCTTACTATGTGGTTTCACACTTTATAAAACTTTACCATTATTTCTGTATGACTTTGGTTTCACAATAAAATTTATATTGGTTATTTACCCAAAACACTATAGGGACATATTTGTACCGTTACAAGACCCCCTCAATGAGAGGTTTTATGACGAAGCATAAAAACTCTCATTGACACACTCATACTTCCTAAAGGGATCAGCTAGGATATGTCGCCACCACCCCCTTTACGGTTTATATAAAAAATATTTAACTTACCCCATGGTCCAGTGATCGTGACAGCACCTGCATGACCTTACTGGACTTCTCTTTCGAGATCCCAACACCGCAAGGCCAGTCAGGCACTTGACGCTTCTGCTCTGACACGCTAGCCAGCTCAGGACCGCCGCCATAGCATCACCAGACACTGAAACATCAAATAAAAAAATCAAATAGTGGCCTTGTATAATTCCATACCCCCAACTGATCTGTTCCCCCTTAGCTATGCGCTGGTTTGCATTAAGCACTGGTTTCTTCCTTAACTCCTCACATATATAATATATATATATATTTATATGAATACAAGATTCAGTATATAGACGTATCCTTCTCTTATTTCACTCCCAAATATTTATAAAATTTTCGATTTCAATCGATAATAGTTGATCCTTTCCCATTTTACAAGAAGTATAAATCCTTACACTAATGCAATAATATTTTAAAACAATTAATTAAGTTTAAGAGAATAAACTAAACAACTCATTAATATAATTCGTATATAGAACAAAACACAAGTTTACTACTTCAGAACAATCTATCTACTTGAAAATTATTAATCATCTTTCATTATCCTAATACTTCTTACTTCAATACCAAAGCATCTAATTATCTCCTCTGATCAACATCATCAACATAATATATTTAATATTCTTTAAAATGTTACTAGCATTCTAGTAACCTCCTTCCACACACACTATGGCCCCCCCCTGGACTGTAGCGCCCAATTGCTTCCACAAGGACTGAAATTAGGGAGGAATTTTGGCATCTCCTGTCCTTGCTTCAGCCTTTCATTTTTACAATTCAGATATAATAATACCTGATTTCATAGTCACAACCTTAAGACGGGTCTAACACCCTTTTATCTGTTCCCACGCGAACAAGGTGATAGCCGCTGTTCCATAGTTCCGGGGATTTCCCCTGAGTCACCCCCCCCCCTCCGTTAATTTCAAATTCAAACCAATTTCAAGGGCCACCAACCATGGTCAGTTTTACAATTTCTGCCCACAGCTGATTGTCGTCCAAAACCATGATTAGTGCTGGTGAAACAGTAATCGCCCGAAAAGGCAGGGAAATCTTTTCATTAGCATGTTTACACTTCATCATTTCTTTATACACTGTACTTATTAAATTCACATATAATATAATATTATATAAAGTAGGTGTACAGTGTATGTTACTCCCTATTTAGGCCTCCGATGATGGTAACATGCATCGATGTTACTCATCAACACTTACCGCTATCTACAGTGACACGTGCTGCCACTGCAATAGCCTAACTTATATCTAAACTTATGTCCTTCTACATTTACTATTACTACATTCCCCAACTGATTTTCTCTTCTATTGACACCAAACAACCCCCCAAAATCACCCATTAATCTTGCATAATAACACAACAATAACATAATAAACATTAACCGTGCTACATTGAACTAAACAATTCACCTTTAAATAATTTGTATATAAAATTATAAACATTACAACTTGAACTTTCTATTAACTCTTTTTATATCAACCTTTAATTATTTATCATTTATTGTACCATTAAATTCTCCAAAAATTCAAATTTATTATTAACATTCATTATATATAACATTTCATTTATTATTACCTTTCAACTATGAAATTTTTCTGTTTAACATTTTCATTATTTATTTGTTTGGGTGATTCTCAGTTATTCATAATGATTTGATTTATTGAATGAGCATATATATACATATATATATATATATATATATATATATATATATATATATATAAAACCTTACTCCCTTTCTTCCTTCTAACAACCACGAACAGATTTGCATAAGGTTGAGACAATACAAGTTACTTAAAATTCAAGATTTCAACATAGGTTGTTCAAATTAAATAAACTCCTACCTTTCCAGGGTCTTACAGACAAAAATTCACTGCAGACAAGGTTATCTGGGTTTAAGTGCAAAATTATTACGCTAACGCATTTTATACTGTCTAAAATCACATGCTTATTTTTTATTTATAACAAATCTCACATCCTTCTTTTACATTCTACGAAAGGTTGTACAACTGTTTTATATCAATATCAAATCATGAACTTGATTCTTATCCCTATAAGTTTTTTAACTACAATTATAAATGATTTTACTGACTGGATACGAATAGATTAAATGCTGTAACGAACCAGTACATAACCTATACACACTCTTGCTTTTACATTAATGTTTGAATAAAACCCATTCCATTAGAGATCTCGTAATAATAGTTATGGATTTTACGACTGTTCAATTTTGTAATTAGCAGAAAATGATTTAATGAGTACTCAGCCTGGTTGTAGACCTGGTCCAATTTGTGTAAGCACTTTTTTGTCCCGCACTTCGAGAGTCACTTGAAGTTGGTTAGAGTTACTTTGTCCTTCGTCTAGCGTTGCTTTCGGATTATTCGAACAGTTCACTTTTAATAATTCAGTCGGCCGACTTTACTTGTGATTAAGTACTTAGATGTTGTTGTAGGCTGGCCGCGCTATGCTAACATTTGATAACTTTTATTAGATACGCCGATTGTAATAGTTTCGGCCTATATTACACCCGAGGCCACCGTTTAACTTTTAAATGCACTTGGATGGTGAATTTCCTAGCCGCGCGACCATGAGTTGCAATGGAACTGGACTCAGTACTGCGCTAATGCAGAAATACCGGAGTTTTTTTTCTGGTCACGTGATCGTCAGTCTGTGCTTCTATTGGTGCTGTTTAAAAGAGCGCTATAACGCAGGCGCAAGATTTAGCAATATTTTGCCGCCTGGTGCAATATGAAATTACATTATTTTCTTCCGTGATTCACGGCTGACGCAAAAATGTGTGTTGTTTCATCATCTGGCTGGACTGTTTGAGTGCGAAGACAAAACACAGACGTCTTGTTTTGTAATAAACACTGCATACTTGGTTGACTAACTCGCTAACTCGAGGTTCCAAAAAGGTGAACAATGACTGCATGGGGAATATGATTTTTAAAATGTTACCTTGGCCCTACAATTCCGTACCGTTACAATACCCCCCCCCCAATGAGAGAGTGTAGGCCAAAGCATACAAACTCTCATTGCCTAAAACCTAAGAGGATCAGTGAGGATATGGCGCCGCAACCCCCCTTAAATTCTTACTAAAATCATGGGTAAGTCTGGCGACTGTGGCAGCACCCCTCCGACCTTACTGGACTTCTCTACTCGAGATCCCAACACCATAAGCTCGGACAGATACCCGCCACAGTATCACCTGACTCTATAACATTTGATTAAAAAATTAACAAGCGGCCTTCCATCCCTCCATATCCCACAACTGATTTGTTTCCTCTTAGCTGTACTGGTTCATTAACAAAGTACTGGTTCATTTTGTTTTTATTATAAAATATAATATGCGTTTGACTGCATTGTGATAGGACTTCTAAATCAGTTACCTGGGTCAATTAAAATTTAACCATCAGACCCATGCTCACACGCCATCACAATGATTTCAACTCATCTTCAACAAGTTGCATTGGTTTCACTCAACAATATAGCTTAACCCTAGAAGATACAATGTTAACAGGACAATCTAAGTTTACAGTAGTACATATGCATTCCAGACAAATTAAATCATGTTCCCAGTACAATATTGCCCAGCCAAAATAACGCATTAATTATACAAAATTGCATTAAATCTCAACAATTTATTATTTATCATTATTCACGAATATTTATACTTAACTACTATATTTTTTTTTCTGCTACCCCCCTTTTAATCCCTTAACCCCTGATACCCGTTACAATCTGCTGTGTTCAGCACTAGACTTCTTGGCCCTCGCAGACCTCAATCTAGCCGTAATCACATCTCCCTCGTGACCTGTAACTGGGTCAATCCATACTCACTATTACCCCCCCTGGACTGTAGCACCCAGTTGCTTCCACAAGGACTGATGCGGAAGGGGTGGACATTTTTTCTTTTATTCCACCCCATCCTTGCTTCGGCGTTACAATAAAATTTCAGTATACTACTTACTGGTATTGAGTAATACGCCCCTAATGGACTACCACCCCTATCTGGGTGAAAATAGCCCTGTTCCAAAACTTGGTAGATTCCCCAAAAAATAACCCCCCTACTAAGTCTAACAAACCACCGGGTTAACAAAACAAAACAAACCACAAGCCGGTTATATCAAGTAAAATTTATGATTTGTCACAATTAACTACTTTCACGGTCATGATCCGGTGAGGTCATGGCCGCACTTAGGTGGGGAATCTACAGTTAAACATAAAACATGGATTGACATTTATAAAGGTTACATGAGCAGTTATATACACATCCTATTTTGCAAACACTATCTCAGCTTGAACATTCTTTCAGTTTTTAATTTAAATAAATATTTTAATCATTATTTTTTCATCAATTATTATTTAATCTATCATTACCTTTGAAATTTTGAATTGAAATAGGTTCATTATTAAAATTCATCTTTTTTAATTAATTTGATTACCAAATTAATTTTGTTTTAATTAACAATTTCAAAATTAATTAATTTTTTCAAACTGATTTTCCATTAACAAAATCCTATCACATAAATATTAACTGTCTTACAATCAAAACATTAAGTCATTTCCTTGTTATTTAAAATTTTTACCTTCATTTCTTCACATCTGGTATTTCTTTTATTTCATAATAGGATGCTCATAGCACTGATTCATTAGAATAAAACAGCTATCAACTTCAACACCTTGCTGTAAACATTAGTCAAAACCAGGGGGGGCCATTCCGGCTTCCCGCGCTAACCTAGCGATCAGCTGTTTTTGCCGCGTGACGTCGACTGGTGGAAGAAATACGCGCGAGTCTTGATTTACCATGCAGTCTTACCTGAGACAATGTCCTACTTAGCATCTCTCTGCTGTTTACACGAAATATTAACAATAATTGTAATGAGCTATTCATATAGAAAAAGGATTAAACAGCAAGATTAAATGGTTTGCGGCACAAAATAATGGTAAAATTTATTTCTACATTTAATAGAAAAGTAAGCAAGTCTGTCCACATATAACATTGACAAAATGGCACAAGATGTAAAATTAAGTCGGAAAGGAGGCGATATTATATATATATATATATCATTTTTTATTATTCGTTAATTTTATATTAATAGAATTATTTCGATTGTTATTAATTTACTTAGAAACCTCTGATGATACTGATATTTTTCAGTGAAACGTGCGTCAGGTGTTAAAAAGAATATACGAAATTATACTACCTGCAGAAGAAACAAATTGAAAACATCACAAATTTTATATATATGTATATATATATATATATATATATATATATATATATATGCCTGCATGGTTGGGTGCGCATACGTGCACACACGAGTGCGTGTATAAACATTTCTATGTAGTATAATATATTTGAAACAAGCTTCCAATTATTATAATTATAATCAATATCATAATCATTTTCTTTATCTACATTTTCATTGTTATTTCATTGTTACTAGTTTCAGTTAAAAACTGAAGCTAGTACGTTTAGTTGTAAACATAAATACTTTTATCAACGAAATGAAAATGGTTATTTAGTTGATACATACCTTCATAGGTGACTTAAATTTTTGAAGACGAAGCTACCCAGAGCCGACTCTTTGTTGCTGCATACTTTTCAAGTGACTTGAGTTTGAGCTGTTTGTTCAGATGGCGGATTCTGATGAATTAGAGGTCTGTTTGCCAAGTGGAAGCAACCCATTTATTATGATTTTGATGTGACCATGACAGATGTATTGCTTAAAAGCATTATCAGTGCCGTTGAGAGCAGTAATATTCATGTAGCGGCTGTGACGTGTGATAGGGGGGGAAAGAATTCAAAAGTCTGGAAGGAATTAGATGTAAACACAGAAAAAAATTTCTTCATTAACCCGACTACAAACGATAAGGTGTGGGTTTTCTGTGACGTACCTCATCTTTTGAAGCTGCTTAGAAATCATTTTCTAGACCATGGGTTGTTACTTTGCGACGGCACTGAGCTTAAAAAAGATACAATCGAAAACCTGTTACAGCAACAGAAAGGAGAATTGACGATTTTACCCAATATTAGTCAGATACACCTTAACGTAACTGGTCGATCTCTTCAAAATGTAAGATTTGCTGCACAGTTGTTTTCTAATCGTACAGCAAAGGCGCTGAAGTATGTTGCAAATAAAGAGCGCGAAAGCAGCTTCTTCGAACTGGTAAACGATGCATTTGTTGTTTTAAACTCAGACTTCCAAAAGACCAGAAAACGCCCCTCAGAAGTGGGTACGGCATGAATTTAAGGAGCCAAGAAAATACTTTAAAAAGGTTTTTGGAAGTAATAACTAACATGCGAGTAGCAAGTAAAAAAAGTTTACTACCTTTTCAGAAAGGTTTCGTTATATCTTTAAATTCATTGTTCGGCCTTTATGAACAAATGACAATGATTCATGGGGTGACGTACATTTTGACCGCTAGATTCAATCAAGATTGCCTTGAAAACTTTTTTTCACGAATTCGGGGATTAGGCGTCTTTTATAATAATCCCACTCCCTTTGAAGTGCGCAACAGAATTCGGCTCTTACTTTTAACGGGTAGCACGGACGATATACCGTTATCTGGAAGTGCGTCTGTGGCTGAGGATGGTAGCATTCATTCCACCGAAGTTATGGAATCAAATGACTCTGACGAGGATTTCATCCAGTTTGTTACCAATGAACTATGCATAGACATAGTTGAACATACGTTAATACCAAGTTCTCCGAATAATGACACCAACGAAGCAGAATTGTTAAAAACAGAGGACTTGGCCCCGTCTGCAAGTGACAACGATGTTCCTCAAGATGCCTTAAAATATCTGGCCGGGTACATCGCATTCAAGTGCCGCTTCATTGATGAAAGTCTAGGTGTGAGAGGCAAAACATTGTGTCTTTCCGGGGAACATTGTCATGACTGGATATCGATTATATCAAAAGGGGGGCTTACCCATCCGTCAGACGAGTGGTTACAAAAACTGATTCAGTTTGAGATAGTTTTTACTTCTTTCCACGGACGTACAGTATCAAAACAAGTGAAAGTTATCTCTTATTTGGCCACCTTACTCAAATCGAAATTTCCAGAGGTGGACGAGAAAGTCATTTGTCTGTACGTCAGGACAAGAACATTCATCAGAATCCGCCATCTGAACAAACAGCTCAAATTCAAGTCACTTGAAAAGTATGCAGCAACAAAGAGTCAGCTCTGGGTAGCTTCGTCTTCAAAAATTTAAGTCACCTATGAAGGTATGTACCAACTAAATAACCATTTTCATTTCGTTGATAAAAGTATTTATGTTTACAACTAAACGTACTAGCTTCAGTTTTTAACTGAAACTAGTAACAATGAAATAACAATGAAAATGTAGATAAAGAAAATGATTATGATATTGATTATAATTATAATAATTGGAAGCTTGTTTCAAATATATTATACTACATAGAAATGTTTATACACGCACGTATGCGCACCCACCCACGCAGGCATATTATATATATTGTAACGATACAATTAAGCCAAATCTCGTACCAGTGATAAAAAAGATAATTCTTGATATAAAAATTACTTCATATGAAATAAAATGTGTAAAAAATGATTAAAATGTAAATACTTTGACATGACGTACAACGCTATTACCCAACCCAAGTGATTGAGCCGAAAACACAGACATAAAGAAGGGAACCACGTAACATACTTATTAAAATGTAAATATTTTGACATGATTGAGCCGACAACCCAAACATACTTAAGAAAATGTGATTGACAAAACAATGATGGACATAGAACTAAAGGAGAACCAAACCAAGATGAAGAATGAAGATGAAGATTATTGAAGAAGAAGAAGAGGAAGAATGAAGAGGAGACAGATAAAACCCAAGGGGAAACTAACACACATATATAAAAGGGAAAGATTATATGTTTAGAGATAGAATACGGTCAATAAACCTTAAATAATTATATATTAATAAAACCAATGTTATTATTATTATTAATTTAACATATGTATCCAATTTTTAAGACAATACAATTGTAAAACAAGGTAGTATAGGAAAGATACACTAACCCTGTCAGAAAGGTTAGATTCAACCCAAAACACAACTAGCCTAATATTGTTTATAGTAAAAATAATACTAAAACAAAAATAGTGAGAAATTGTAGGAGAAGGTATAGGGGTTACCCATTAAATAACACTAATTACAAAACAGTGAACCAAATTGAAGTGCTTTAGTGAAGTGTTAATGCCCTAAAAAATAGTGAAAGTGAATGTGAAACATTCAAATTAGAATGCTAAGGAAATAGACACTCTTTAAAACATTGATAAATCACCAATGATTGGAGTGGAATTATAATTAGTTGTATACCTAGAAGTAATTAAAAATAGTATTTAAAATTAATATAAGGGAAGCATGTGACATATCAGGGAGAAAGCCCAGTACAATAACTTGTGTTAACATGGCATGATAGGATAGAAGTAAAGTTTGTTATTAAAGATTAAAATTATAAAGAATACAACACCCCATGTTGAAAGGGGAATTAACCTTCATAATATTAGAGAAAGTGACAATGTTTATCACCCTAGTTTATAAGACAAGCAAGAAATCAATGTTAGTACTAAGAATAATTTATGACTTATAAAGAATAGTTGATTCAATGTTAAAGAAGGAATATGACTGAAGGGGGACTTACAGTCCATAAACCTAACTATTATATTTTAAATGAAAGGTAATGAAAATGTATGTTGAATAATAATTAAAACACAAACAAATAAGTGAAGCCCATCAGGCTGAATTCAGAATGTAATTTAAAAAGGAAATACACTAGAAAACAATCATGGCTGTTTGTAACTATGAAAACAGTTAACTGCCAAGAACATTCAAATGCAAATTGTATCAATTTCACAAAAAATCTTACTAATCTAAGAACAGTGAATGGACAATAATTGTATATCAGTTATTTCAACACAGAAATATTATTGTAATAATTTAATTCAAGAAAGATATGTTATTTATTAAATGTCAACTAATTAGACTATAGTTAAAGTGTAACAGAATATGACCTTATGAGGTATCATTGTAAACTTTGAAAGGAAAGAAAAATAATAGTGATGTCATTTATTATCCCAAGGGAATTATAAGGGAATAAAATCATTAGGAAAATACTTAATAAATTTGAATAAAAATTCAAATATCTCTAACAATGTAAGTAAGGAGTAATTAAACCAGCATTGAATTATTAGTTACTATGACGAGTCGTTTGAGGCTTATTTTTCCGTTAAATTAGATAGACGCTGAAGAAACGAAGCGTGGGTACGCCACGCAAGAAATTGGACAAACTAAAACTTTAATTTAAACAGTTACAACAAGTCAACTAGTGAACCAAAATGATCCAATGTGAAGAGACGTCGATCTGTACAGAATTAATGATGACCAGGAACGAAATTAAACAAACTAATTAAAGAAAAAACCCAGACCAGTTTGAAGAAGATGCTGGAAGCCTACAACCAGCCCAAATTCGAAAAATACACGCCTACCCATGATGACCCTTCAACGTGAGACGAACTGATAAGTACCGAATAATTTCTTACTCCTAAAACCCCAAATCACTTAAATTATTTTCAAATGATAAAATTTCTCACTATTTAAAAAATAGTATTTTCTTTCAAAGGTAAAGGCACAATTTACTTACATTAAAAAACATTTGATTAACTTATAGAGATAACCTTATTTGTGAACATAACTACTGTAACAGAAGTACGACACTACTGAACAAATTGTACAAACACATTATAAATCCTAAGTACGTATAAGGTATAATAGTGTACTTTCTTTTCATGTAATCAACGTTTATGTCTATTTTCATGATCAAAAGAACTCCAGATTTTAAAAACATATTAATTTGTTAGAAGTAACTGAATGATAGTGTTTTGAATCAATTTTGCCAACCTGAGGTGTTTTGTGTTTCAAGCTCTAAGCCGGAGCATAATATTATAAATTTGTTTATGATTCAATTGTCATGTTTATTAATAATTAAATGTGTATTAAAAAACGCAGTACAGAACATTACTATCTTGTTATTTCATAGGATTTTTTGTAAATATATGTGTGTTAGCGAAGTTTAAGTCATAGCCAACTAGCGCTTGTCACGAGTGGCCGAGTCGACAACCTGTGTAGCAGCGGGAATAATTCGAACGCCACAGCTGTCCATGCTAATACCACATATTACTTTAAAAATTAAATGTTTTAATTGTTTTAACAAAAACAATTTGGCGCCACCCGGGAATCGTAATCCCTATGAATTGACAGGTAGGTTGTACTGGGGACATTGACAACGCTACGGACTCCAGTAGTGACGTCGATTTATGTAACAACCAGTGTGAGGCAAACACACTACATTCACACTAATACACAAAATAAACAAGTGTGAGACATTTTAACAGGTACGACCTCGTTTTCTACGTTACATATTGGCGACCAACAACGTGCGGCTGGTAAAAATAACTAGCGGCGATCATGAATAGACACGGGATGGTTACGAGACGCAAAGGGAAGGAAACACCAAACCAAGAAGGAAACCCAGAAGAAATGGAGGAAGTTGAAGAAGTAGAAATGGAGGAAACGACTGGAGAATTGTCAGAAGAAAACCCACAGGAGGACCAAACGGAAAATCCAAGCCCACCTGAACCTGAACCTGAACCGGAAATAGAAGCAGACGTCAGGGCAAATAACCAACCAATCAAACCAACAGAAGAAACGAATTTAGATAGCATGATGAAGTTCATGATGGAACAATTCGGACAAATGAATAAAGAGAGAAGACAAGACAAGGAAGAGAGAAGACAAGACAAGGAAGAGTTAAATAAAAAACTGGAAAAACTGGACCAAAACAGTGAAGATTTGAAGAAGCAAATGAAGGAGAGTATAGCATTCCTGAATGATAAAATAGAAAGCAACCATGAAGACTTGAAAAGAAGCCAAGAGGTATTGGAGAAGAAGAGCGAAGAACTAAAGAAACAGATCAAGAAGGATCTAGAGATTGTAAACAAAAAGATGGAAACTAATCATGATATCCTCCAAAGGAAAATTGAGGAAGAAAGTAAGAAAACCAAGGAGGAATGGAAACAACAACTAGTCGAATGTCGAGAAGAGATTAGACAAACGGTAACAGAGACCAACGAAACAGTGATACAAATCAGAGAAGAATTAAATAATAAAATTAGTAACGTTGAAGAGGAAGGTAAATTGAGGGCGACGGAGTTCTACCAAGTCCTTACTGAAGGGTGCCAAAAGAATAAACAAGAAGTGGTCAAGGAACTGGAGGAGAGGCACCAAGAGCTACAACTGGATGTAAACAATCGGGTGGAGAAAGTGTACACCGTCATAGATAAAATTGACGGACTGACCCGAGAAAACCGAGAAAAAATCCAGGGAATCAGTATGCGAGAGAAACAGATGCAGGAAGAGTTAGATGCATTAAGAGAAAAACCATATAATCACACACAGTTCATAACCAGTGAGAACAGAGAAATGATTAATTTTCGTAGCTACAGGAGAAACCCGATAGAATTCCTCAAACGGGTAGAAGAACTGATAGAGAAGAACAGAGAAACCAGATGGTCTAGTGTGAGGAGTATGATCGACGAGATGTTTCGTGACACCCATGACAATTGGTGGACGGCCACAAGACCTGAGATAAATGATACTCAAGAGTTCAAGAAACAGTTCAGGGAGAAGTATTGGTCCGAATCAACACAGAATGTGGTCCGCAATGACATTAGTAACGGAAGGTACGAGACACAAGGAGGACACACGTTAACATCGTACTTTCTGGGAAAGGTATGTTTAGCCAGAAATTTGGAACCCAGAATACCGGAAGAGTCGTTGGTGATACAACTGGGTTACCATTACGAAGAGGCCATCCAGAAGGCCAGGCGACAAGGCCAAATTAAAACAATCCAAGGAATGGTTAGCTTACTGGAAGACCTGGAGAACGATAACCAGTATCGAAAAAACAGGATTACAAACCAGAAATACAATAAGTGGAATGAACACAATAATACACCTAATTTCCAGGGACCATACAGTTATCCACAAGGCAATAATCGAAATAACTGGGGCCGGAATAACAACAATAATAATGCAGAACCAACATTCAGTGGAAACGATCAGCATCGTCATCCAAATAACCAGCCTGGTAACCGAGGACAACAGAACAATCACCCAGGAAGTCCAAACAATAATAGAAGCAGCCCAAATAATAACAACCGACCAAGTGAGAATTATCGAGGAGGAGAACCTGAACAACGTACCAACAGTCACCCCAATGACCACAATTACTACGGCAACCGGTATCATCCCAATTACCAGTACAACCGGGGACCCGGGGGCAATCCAAATAGGAGTGACAATCGACGTCATGTAAATTTTATTAGTGGTAGAAGGCGGAATAACAACCGAAGATACAACCCAAATTGGCACCAAGAACCATGGTACAATGCATCCAACGAGACTGACAACAGACCATCGGTGAACAGGAACCATGAACCACTACAAAATGGAAATAACCAGCAAAATGTGCCACACAATGAAACGAACGACCAGCCAAGCAACCTGGCCGTCAGCCAGCAGCCACCTTTAAACTAAAGGGGTCAGTGATAAAGTATGAACGCCCTTCACATGACCAATCACTTGGGTTGATACGTCAGATAAACAAACCAAAGGAATCACGATAATTTACAACAATTATTTAAAAAATATTCGAGAAGAAATTCTCGAGGAAGAGGCCACTCAATTACCACAGAACAATAGTGAAATTGTTCATATAACGGCAACAATAAACGGTACCATAACCAGTATCCTGGTAGACACGGGGTCTAATATCTCTCTCATTAACCAGCCTGAATTAGAAAGAATTCAAGCTCACTCTCGAACACCAATACCTACATTGCCAATAAATAATATAGTCAAAACAGTGAAAAAGCAAGTGTCATTGGAACTAAATAATCTAGAATCCACCATCTCCATTATATTTCTCGTGGCAAATGGGCTACCTTTCAATATGCTCATCGGATGTGATATACTAAGAAGGTATTCAGCAGTAATAAACCTGCAGAAGGGAGTAGTGTTGTTAAATTCAGAACAAGGAACCTGGTCCGCGAACATTATCAATTGTGTACCAAGTCCAACTGCTTTAAGCCAAAACACAGAACTGAAAAGTTATTACTGCCAGAGGCATAAGCCAGATATCACCATAGTAGAGGAGGAGGAGCGTAAGACCTTATGGAACCAGAAGTTGGAAGAGATTATCACCTTCCAAAGAGAGCGGCCTATGCAGGAGATTAGTAAACAACAATCCAAAAAATTAATCGCCATTTACAATGAATATCAGCATGTATTTTCGAACATCCCCGGAAAGGTTAAGGGATATCAATGTAAAATTCAATTCCGAGAACCAGTGGACTTCCACCGGAAATCATATCCAATAGCACATTCTCTAAAAATCGAAGTTAGAATGGAAATAAATAGAATGATTGCCAAAGACATAATTGAATACAGTCATTCTCAATATACCAGCCCCATAGTTGCCATACCCAAGAAAAATGGCAAGGTGCGAATTTGCCTAGACGCCTGAGAAATAAATAAGATGATTATAAATGACAGAACCTCACCAGGAGAAATAGAAGAAATCCTGAAGAGATTCCACGGAATCAGATATATTAGCACTTGGGATACTGTATGTGGGTATTGGCAGGTAGAGCTGCACCCACACAGTAGACAATACTTAGCATTCCTGATCGACGGTAGAAACTACCAGTTCAAAAGACTACCATTTGGACTAATAAATTCAGTAGCAGTGTTCGTGAAGTGCATGGACCAAGTGTTAGGTCAAGAGGCACTGGAATTTACTACAGTGTACGTTGACGACCTACTTATTACGTCAGCAAACTGGGACGAACACTGTGAAAGAGTCAGACATGTGTTGGAAAAATTATCTAACAACAATATCATACTTAAGTTAGACAAATCAAAGTTCATTGCTAAAGAAGTAAAATTCTTAGGATTCAACCTAACTGAAGAGGGAATCTCTCCATCCCAAGAGAAGGTTGACGCCATACAAAATTTCCCATCACCAAGAAACAAAAAACAGTTGCAATCCTTCCTAGGAGTATGCAATTACTACAGGAAATTTCAGACCAACTACTCACACCTAACAGCCAAATTTTCCAAGCAATTATCCTCAAAAGAAAAATGGACGTGGGGAGTGGAACAAGAAGAAGTGTTTAAATTAATCAAACAAAAATTTGTTGACACTGTTATTTTACACCACCCTAATTTTGCAAAACAGTTCTATCTAAACTGCGACGCTAGTGATGTAAGTCTAGGCGCAGAATTATACCATGAAGACGAAGATGGCAATCACCTAGTCATTAGCTTCGCCAGCCGAATACTCAATAGCTGTGAGCGTAACTATAATGTTACAGAAAAGGAGTTGCTCAGCATAGTATTCGCGTGCGGCAAGTTTAGGACGTACATACTTGGATATAATATAACGGTCCGAAGCGATCATAAATCAATATCGTTTCTAAAACAATGTAAGTTGAATCATGGCCGACTTACTCGATGGATACTTGCCTTGCAAGAATACCACATTACATGGGAATATATTCCAGGACGAAAAAATATAGTGGCTGATGTTTTGTCCAGAATAAATGTAGTAAATCAGACATTTGAAGGAGAAAAGGGGAAGATAGCAAAAGTGTATTATATGTTGAAGGATAGAAAAGACCTGGAAGATATTATGAACCAAATAGTGTTGCAACAAGAGCAAGATACAAAAATATCCAACATCAGAAGAAGACTGATGGAGTCTGAAGCCATTATTAACCAATTTTACTGTGTGTACAACAATATTTTATTTATGAAAACAAAAAAGAACCAAGATACTTGGAAACTGGTAATTCCTCAATCATTAGAAAATCAAATCATCAAAGATTATCATGTGAGATACGGCCACATGGGAACAATTAAAATGGTAAAAGCATTAGAAGAGGATTTGTTTATAAAAAATATTGCAAGAAAAGTAAGTAAAAACATAAAAACCTGCACATTGTGTCAGATGGTCAAAACCAATAACGAAAGGAAGGATGGAACGATGATACCCATCACGTCAAGTGCCAAATTAGAGAAGGCGTTCCTCGACATATGTGGACCATTCCCACGTAGCGGAGGACGACACGGCTACAAATTCATTGTTATCATACTTGACCATTACACCAAGTACACCAAATTATATGCTATAAACAGAGCCACAACAAGGAAAATATTAGACATTATCAAAAATAAATACATTATAGAAATTGGAAGACCGTGCATGTTAATAACAGACCATGGAACGCAATTTAAAGGAAGGAAATGGCGAGAAGAGTTATTAAAATTAAATATTAAAACTTATAAAACATCAGTCTACCACCCTAGCAGCAATCCCGCAGAAAGAATGTTGAGGGAGGTGGGACGCATTTTGAGAACTTATTGTCATAACAACCAGAGAGAATGGTACAAATATTTACCTTCAACCGAAGTGTTTTAAACATTAGTTACCACCAATTCACTGAAAGTACGCCTTACTTGATGATGTTCGAGAGGAAGCCAAACAGAGAGATACAAGAGATAATAGAATTCCCAAAAACCCAGAAGACCCGTATGACAAAAATAAATGGTACAGCCTAATAGTAGAAAAAATTGAGAAACAAAAGGCCAAATATGCAAAGAACCAACCCAAAATAATCAAATATAAAGAGGGAGAAAAAATACTAATCAAAAATCGTGAACTGCCAAGTACAATGGAAGGTATAGCAAAGAAATTATTATTGTTATACACGGGGCCGTATATCATCACAAGAGACAATGGTAATAACACTTACCAAATCAGTAATATCAATACAAGGAAAATCAAGGGAGTTTACAATCAAACTTCAATAAAAAAGTTTTACGAGGAAGAATAAAACCATTGTGAAATGAAACATTTCAAAATTCTAAAAGAGATTGTAAGAGCAGCTTACTCAAATATTTAGATGATATATGCGGAACAATAAAAAGTTTTAATGAAAAAAAAAAAAGGAAAAACCAAGGAAACAGTTACACAAATTCCTTTCAATTTAAACCAGTTTAAAATATAACAAAAGATTGAAATATAAAGTATGAAGTAAAAAGTGAGATAATCAGGAATAAGTTACACACATCCCTATGTAATAAAAATGTAAGAAGCACAAACTTACAATTATAATTAAAAACAAAAAATAGCTAAAAAGGAATACGCTACAAACATTCCTTTAAGGTAAGACCATTAACTTACCAAAGAATTATCAAAAATGAAAATAAACAAAAATAAAATCAAGTTCAAATTACTGAGATAAATACTTGAAATTATACTGAATCAAAGGTATTATAAGAAAAATTTTAAAATTATACCTGGTACAAGGAGAGGGAGATTATGTATAAAACAAAAATACAAATATGGCTAAAGCAGAATCCTGCTAAATGACTAAGAAAAAAAAAATGTGTAAGATAATTAAAATGATTACAACGAGCATTGAAAACAAAATAATGAAAAGTGAGATATAATGAAATTAACATATGAGTAGAGATAAAATTTCTCAATATAGTATATGAGTAGATGTTAGTGTATAGTTAAGGTATAGCGGAAGGAAGAATGAGTAGTAATGATAAAGTGATCTAAAAACAAACCACAAGGTGGACAATCCCAATTATATTATTATTATTATTAAGTCACAAGTTGACAAAGATTTAAGATTGACTGTTGAAAAATCCAGCAATCTATGTGAACTGAGTAGAGAAGATGTGCCTCTAGTCTCAGAAAATTGAGTAGTAATGGGAGAAACCAGCTACTATATAAAGTTAGGGAAAAAAATTTGTGTATGAGGGAATATGCACCAATGGAAATAAATAAAAACAGATCCAAATAAAATGGAGTGAATTAAGTAAGAAGAGGAATGGAGAATGGAGAAACAAACAAGGAAGAGAAGGAAAAAAGTTATCTATAACTGATAATTTCATAAAAAACTATGCTAGTATTTTATTAAAATGATCAATTTTAGAGGAGAGGCATTATGTAACGATACAATTAAGCCAAATCTCGTACCAGTGATAAAAAAGATAATTCTTGATATAAAAATTACTTCATATGAAATAAAATGTGTAAAAAATGATTAAAATGTAAATACTTTGACATGACGTACAACGATATTACCCAACCCAAGTGATTGAGCCGAAAACACAGACATAAAGAAGGGAACCACGTAACATACTTATTAAAATGTAAATATTTTGACATGATTGAGCCGACAACCCAAACATACTTAAGAAAATGTGATTGACAAAACAATGATGGACATAGAACTAAAGGAGAACCAAACCAAGATGAAGAATGAAGATGAAGATTATTGAAGAAGAAGAAGAGGAAGAATGAAGAGGAGACAGATAAAACCCAAGGGGAAACTAACACACATATATAAAAGGGAAAGATTATATGTTTAGAGATAGAATACGGTCAATAAACCTTAAATAATTATATATTAATAAAACCAATATTATTATTATTAATTTAACATATGTATCCAATTTTTAAGACAATACAATTGTAAAACAAGGTAGTATAGGAAAGATACACTAACCCTGTCAGAAAGGTTAGATTCAACCCAAAACACAACTAGCCTAATATTGTTTATAGTAAAAATAATACTAAAACAAAAATAGTGAGAAATGGTAGGAGAAGGTATAGGGGTTACCCATTAAATAACACTAATTACAAAACAGTGAACCAAAGTGAAGTGCTTTAGTGAAGTGTTAATGCCCTAAAAAATAGTGAAAGTGAATGTGAAACATTCAAATTAGAATGCTAAGGAAATAGACACTCTTTAAAACATTGATAAATCACCAATGATTGGAGTGGAATTATAATTAGTTGTATACCTAGAAGTAATTAAAAATAGTATTTAAAATTAATATAAGGGAAGCATGTGACATATCAGGGAGAAAGCCCAGTACAATAACTTGTGTTAACATGGCATGATAGGATAGAAGTAAAGTTTGTTATTAAAGATTAAAATTATAAAGAATACAACACCCCATGTTGAAAGGGGAATTAACCTTCATAATATTAGAGAAAGTGACAATGTTTATCACCCTAGTTTATAAGACAAGCAAGAAATCAATGTTAGTACTAAGAATAATTTATGACTTATAAAGAATAGTTGATTCAATGTTAAAGAAGGAATATGACTGAAGGGGGACTTACAGTCCATAAACCTAACTATTATATTTTAAATGAAAGGTAATGAAAATGTATGTTGAATAATAATTAAAACACAAACAAATAAGTGAAGCCCATCAGGCTGAATTCAGAATGTAATTTAAAAAGGAAATACACTAGAAAACAATCATGGCTGTTTGTAACTATGAAAACAGTTAACTGCCACGAACATTCAAATGCAAATTGTATCAATTTCACAAAAAATCTTACTAATCTAAGAACAGTGAATGGACAATAATTGTATATCAGTTATTTCAACACAGAAATATTATTGTAATAATTTAATTCAAGAAAGATATGTTATTTATTAAATGTCAACTAATTAGACTATAGTTAAAGTGTAACAGAATATGACCTTATGAGGTATCATTGTAAACTTTGAAAGGAAAGAAAAATAATAGTGATGTCATTTATTATCCCAAGGGAATTATAAGGGAATAAAATCATTAGGAAAATACTTAATAAATTTGAATAAAAATTCAAATATCTCTAACAATGTAAGTAAGGAGTAATTAAACCAGCATTGAATTATTAGTTACTATGACAACGAGTCGTTTGAGGCTTATTTTTCCGTTAAATTAGATAGACGCTGAAGAAACGAAGCGTTGGTACGCCACGCAAGAAATTGGACAAACTAAAACTTTAATTTAAACAGTTACAACAAGTCAACTAGTGAACCAAAATGATCCAATGTGAAGAGACGTCGATCTGTACAGAATTAATGATGACCAGGAACGAAATTAAACAAACTAATTAAAGAAAAAACCCAGACCAGTTTGAAGAAGATGCTGGAAGCCTACAACCAGCCCAAATTCGAAAAATACACGCCTACCCATGATGACCCTTCAACGTGAGATGAACTGATAAGTACCGAATAATTTCTTACTCCTAAAACCCCAAATCACTTAAATTATTTTCAAATGATAAAATTTCTCACTATTTAAAAAATAGTATTTTCTTTCAAAGGTAAAGGCACAATTTACTTACATTAAAAAACATTTGATTAACTTATAGAGATAACCTTATTTGTGAACATAACTACTGTAACAGAAGTACGACACTACTGAACAAATTGTACAAACACATTATAAATCCTAAGTACGTATAAGGTATAATAGTGTACTTTCTTTTCATGTAATCAACGTTTATGTCTATTTTCATGATCAAAAGAACTCCAGATTTTAAAAACATATTAATTTGTTAGAAGTAACTGAATGATAGTGTTTTGAATCAATTTTCCAACCTGAGGTGTTTTGTGTTTCAAGCTCTAAGCCGGAGCATAATATTATAAATTTGTTTATGATTCAATTGTCATGTTTATTAATAATTAAATGTGTATTAAAAAACGCAGTACAGAACATTACTATCTTGTTATTTCATAGGATTTTTTGTAAATATATGTGTGTTAGCGAAGTTTAAGTCATAGCCAACTAGCGCTTGTCACGAGTGGCCGAGTCGACAACCTGTGTAGCAGCGGGAATAATTCGAACGCCACAGCTGTCCATGCTAATACCACATATTACTTTAAAAATTAAATGTTTTAATTGTTTTAACAAAAACAATTTGGCGCCACCCGGGAATCGTAATCCCTATGAATTGACAGGTAGGTTGTACTGGGGACATTGACAATGCTACGGACTCCAGTAGTGACGTCGATTTATGTAACAACCAGTGTGAGGCAAACACACTACATTCACACTAATACACAAAATAAACAAGTGTGAGACATTTTAACAGGTACAATCAATTTCACTAGAATTTATTTACAAATCTTCATCATTAATTGTTCAATTTTACAACACTTCCATTTTACTAAATCAGCAAGGTCATTACCATATACTAAAGTATTTAAAATGTCCATTCATTGAGTTTATACTCAACCTCCATCGTCAAAAATTAGTCTTTTCTGCACGTAACATTTTTCAATTTTATTGATACGCAACATATGGCTATCTTGTGTGTTATAGCCATAAAATTTTATTTTTTCCATTGTACCAAAATAATACCTAGGGTTACCCCCTATTATTACCTCATCAGAAATCAAGTCGACATTAGTATTTTTTATAGTCTCCGTCAGTGTTTGTTATTACCGTTACATCATTATTACAGTATTCTGCTACTACCGGTACATTAACTCTCCCCACAGGTAAATGTTTATCATCATCAACTACAATATACTCAGTGTTTACTATAATTCTCTTAATATTCATATTCTCTATCAACTCTTTATAACCTCTATCTAACTTAAATACTTGCATCTCACCATCTACACACAACTCTTTCTCTAAATATCTCTCACTCCATTCAGAGGGTACTGTTACATTAAAACCTCTCCTGATTTCTACAGGAACAATACAAAAATTCAAAAAACAATTATCAGTAGACCATTTATCTACCCAATACACTCGTGAAGGCCTTTCTTCACCCCCCACAGCACCACAAAAAAATTTTACCCTTTGTACACTCTCTTCATATTCTCTCTCTAACTGATTAACATTTGTTTCTCCCCTGTTGCAACCCATTACTCTCTCACCAACTGTTTCTATATCATCACTAACTGATACCACATTTTCAACATCATTACCATTTTCAACATCACTTGTTAACACATCATTATCATCGGTATTACTAACCTTGTTATTAATTTCTTCACTATTTGTGGTCATATTACCACTGTTACTTACAAAGCTTTTAAAATTATCATTCACTGCAATTACTTGTTCAAGAATAACATTACATCGGTCATCTGTGTCATTTATACGTTTCTCGATATTAAACTTTTGTAATTTCATTTTATTAATATCGCTCTTTATTTCATCAATTTTATGGTCATTTATATCAAAACGTTTATTTAATTTGTCGAATTTTGTCTCAAACTTTTCCTCATTACTATCAAAACGTTGATTAATATCGTTAAGTTTTACATTCTGTTCCTCAAATTTTGCATTAATGTCGCTACTTAATGTATCAAATTTAGTATTTTGTGCATCGAATTTATGATCATTCATATCAAAACGTTTATTAATGTCATTAGACATTTTACTCTGTTGCTCTAAAAACAACTGTGTAACAGTACAGAGTTTCCTGTACCATAATAACGGTATAAGTAATAGGGTCATTGTAAATTTTATTGTGTTTATACATATTGACAAGGGCAAGGTTAGTTTACCCAAGTCCCAGTAGATACGCAAATTCACCAGAGGGGAGCCGATCCAAGGTCAGCAGAGTACGAGTGAAATTAAACAACGGTAATGGCGGCTTTAGGCGCTACAAATTGACAATACGAACTTTTCATTGGTCCACTGTAACAAATCGTCACCAAAAACACAATGACGATATAAAACCATTACGTATTAACCAAGGCGGTGGTTGGAAAACAATAGACGGTGACGTCAGATGCACGACCACTTACATAACAATTACGTCTGACCCAGTCCCAGTCTTCAAAAGCAACTCAGAGAGCACACACGCTCTAACAGTGTAGTGGGCAGTTTTTGCCAGAAAAATGTAAATTTATTCAAAAAAGTAATCATAACAATACAATAGAATCAGTGGACCATAATGTAGAGAAAAAAGTAAATTCAGTGCACTTAAATAAAACAGCAACAGTTTGGCCAAACACCTGCCAGCCACATGGGAGTCTGCCGAGGATAGTCAACGCCGCATCATTTCAGGAAAGCCCTTTAAAATTCTTTTCTAAATTTAACACAGAAAAATGAGCTCTAATCAGAACAAATAATCAATGTGTTCAATATTGTGGTATGATTGGTTTGAGTGAGAGAGTGAAAGTGCGAGTGGGCCCACTTTAAAGTAACTACATCTGAGGCATTGGTTTGTGGTTAATTATAAAGTAATTATTCATGTCAAAGAAATAAATCACACTTTTGAAAGTTACTGCAGTAAAGAAGTTGATAGAGTTATTTTAAAGCAAATAAGAGTATATCCATATAGTATTAAAAGCATGGTGAGAGGCGGAAATAATGTAGCCGCCATGTTGGATTTTAATAGTTGTTTAAAGACTCCTGTGGTTTATAGCATTTGAATACTGATATAAATAAAATTAATTTGTTTGCCACATGTCAATTGGATGTTATTTCGAAACCCTTACTTTACTGCCTCTGATTTCTCGCTTAACGCAACCTTGGACCCGAAAAACCTAATGTACATTAATAAACTGAGCACATGGTCACACCGGATGTCTGGTGTACAGTATTTAATAACAATCGAATACAAATACATAATTATCACATATACATTTATTATTATTAATTATTTCATGAAGAAAGTATTTTAACAGATGGCTGCCCGAACAGGGACTTTATATAACATATAAAATTATATAAATAAGCAGAAAAGCGGAGGTAGAAGGGTAAAGAAATAAACATCAAAAGAGAGGTTATATATGGAAATTACATATAGTATAGAGAGACGTACATAGTAAATAAGACAAATTTAGTACCATCAGTACGACAAAATGGCAGATAATAACGAAAATAGTAACGTAGAAAATACAGATACAGAATCATTGAAATCAACGCCCATTATGAATAGAGTTTCATTGGAAGATCTCTTCCAATTAATGCAAATGCAAAACGGTCAATTGAACAGTAAATTAAACCAATTTGATGAACAATTTAATGATATCAAAAAAGAAATTAAGAAACAGAGCTGTAGATTTGACAAAAGATTAAATGAAATAGGTACAAAGTTAGAAAAAATAGAATTAGAAAAGAAGAAATTAGAATTAAACAAATTTGAATTGAACAAAGAGGACAAGATAAGTAGTAGTGGAAATGACGATAAAATAAATAAAAATATGGTAATAGGAAATAATAGTGTGGATGTTGGTAGTAATAACGAAATTTTATGGGGAATAGAATATAATAATAAGGGAATGATAGTGTGTTTTGAAGGTTTAAAGAGTGGGTGTAAAGAGAGATATATTGAGAGAGAGAAGTGTTGTTGGGAGAGGTATTTTTATGAGAGATGTTTTAAGAGAGAGAGATGGTATGATAGTGAGAGATATATTGAGAGAAACAGAGAAGTAGAAATTTTTAAGATATGTAGAAATTATGAAGAGTTTGTAGAAAGGTTAGGTGGAGAGAGAAGTGAAAATAATAATAATAAAAACTTACCTTGTATTGAGACTGAAGTAGTAGGAGAGAATGAGAATAATGACTTGATGAAATACTTAATTATGACTGATTTTACTGAAGGTGACAGAAACATACCCGATCAGGAGTTATATGAATTTGTGGAAACGGATAAAAAGTTGAATAGTTGGTGCATGTATAAGGATGTTAGTATAAAATATCTAATATTAAACCATGTATATAGTTTTAAGGTTCGATTATTATTTGACGATGGAGGTTAGTTGTTCTTATTGTGTTTATGAACATTTAATTATGTGTACAGTGTTTTTTAAGATGGACTGTTTATGACTGAGTTTTGGTAAATGATTTAATGATTATGTGGATTGTATATTTTTGTGTATATTAATGTCAATGTATTTGTGTACTTTGTTGTTGTGTATTTTATGTATTTTTTATGTGAACATGTATTGTAGAATTTTAAATAATTTAAGGAAGTTTGATGATTTTAAATGATATTAGGGAATTCAGAGTCTAATGGTTAGTAGATGATTATATATTTGGATATTGAGATGTATTGTTGTTAGTAGGTAAGTGATGAATTTTCTAGTGGTATATTAAGGTGAAATGTTGTAAAGAGTTTGGGTAATAGTGATAAATAGAGGCATTGGAGTTCGTTAAACAGAGTTAATGGGAGTTAGGGAAAATAAAGTGCTGAGATGCTGATAATATATAAAGAGGTGTTAGATATTTTAGGGACACAGTGGTTAGCGATTATATGTAGAGGTGAGTAATGTGGATGGTAATTTTATAGTTGTTGTTAATGATATTTTGTAGTAAGGATCCGGTGTTAAGGAGTGATCAACGAGCGACGTGGCAAGGGACCAGCGTGCAGCGTTGTGGCAGGCGGAGCAATTTTGGGTTAGAGTGTTTGCCGATATTGGTGGAGGGCAAATGGTTAGGAATGGATAGGGCCAGTTAAGTAACATACATCCTTATAAAAAACAAAATGAGCGGTGCCAGAGGTTTTAAATGGGATTTGTGAAGGGGGTTATTATAGAGATATTGGTGTCATAATATGTTAATGGTTAGAAGCGGTTGTTAGTAGAAAAAAGAGGGGTAGTAAGGTTCGGTTGACAATGCCAAAATAAGAGATAGAAAATAGTGAATAATAGAGAGTCACCCAAACTGAATAAGGATAAAAAGGGTTAGAAAGGGAAAATTCATGGTAGAAAGGTAATGTAACAGAGGGATTGATGATAAATTTGAAATTTTTGTATAGAATCTAAATGAATGTTAAATATTAAAAGTTGAATAGAGAGTTGATAAAAATAGTAATGTCTTATTAAAGTTTTGTTACAAGTTATGTAAATGTGAATTGTTCAATGTAATGTTTAATGTTTTATGATGTACAATGTTTTATTATGTTTATGGTACAATAGGTTAGGAGGCTACTGTAAGGGTAGTGACAATAATAATATTAAATTTTATGTTAGAGTAACCAGTCTCTGGAAAAATGATTCTGTTATGAAAGAGTAAAATTAAAGTAAAGAAATGAGTAAAGAAATTTAGATAGTTTAAAATGCTGCCATGCTAAATAAAGGTACTTATATTATTTGAAATAAATGAATAAAAATAGTAGTTGTTGTTTGAGAGTAAAATTTGTTTTGTGTTTAGTATAGGAGTATAATTTCTTATGATGAAAGAAGTAAATTGATATTGATTGGAGTCAGAGGAATTGATAAAAAATGTATAGTAGTGTTGTCAAGTAGAAGGATGATCTATCTTAAATCTTGTTATAATTTTTGAGTTATTTGGAATTTTATAAATAAATAAAACCAACGCCTCTAATCACAAACCAATGCATCTAAGAGGAAACATATCAGTTGTTCAGTATTAAACTAATTGATATTTGATAAACCTAAGGGATTTGGTTTTTTAATTCAATTATTTACTAAATAACTCCTTCGAGCGCCATCTTGTTACCAACTGTAATAAGAAAATTACCAAGGTTCGAATCAGCGAACTAGGAGAACAGAATGTGGTTGCTGAAATAATAACAATCATTTATGTTCATTAATAATTAAATGTTATTAATACTTTATTAATATTCATATTTCATATTTATAAAATCGTACAGGCAAAATTTGTTCGTGAATAATAGTTGTTAATTACCTTGATTAATTACCGGGATTTACTTACTCGCAATACAATAACAGATTCTTGAAATACATTTATTAAGAATTATAATGGGAACGCAAACCAGCCTTCTTATTACGATAAACTATAATAATAACATATTCTTACATACACACACAAAGCTACTTTAGAGATCTCATTTTTTTTTCAAATATTTCAAAATTTATTTCCCCATTTTATTTAAATTTTTTAAAAAGAAAAGATAAAAAAACCAGCATTTTTAATTATTATTTTTTAATGGCTACTTTCCTGTTTACGAGTAGAAGTTCGACTCCTGGGGTGTCTCCTCATGGCGTGTACTGTTTTACTGTTTTATAGTTCGCACTATCACGTTTTTCTGCCGAACTGTTAATTTTGGATGAATATTGTCCGAAAACTGTTTGTATTCTACATATATATAAAAAGATTCACATTTTTGGTTGTATGCGGGCCCGCACTTACGTTTCGAAACTTTTTTGCAGTTGTTGCTCGCGCGAGCATGGAATTTTGACTGGGGGCGAACTACTTGCGCTAATTTGTGAAGCGGCTGTTGTTCGCCCAACTCTCATTGGTTTACAGTTTGTATCCGTTCGCCAGTGGACTGTTTTTTGGCCTGTTGACAAAACTGGTGACACACATCGTTATATAAATTGCTGACGCAACACATCGCCTGATGTCTGGTTGTGTAACGTGTTTACTTGTTTCGTGTTCGTCATTTGTTGACCTTGGTACAGTTGTTGGCTGTTATTAAAACTGTCCACACAATTATTAAACAATTCTCACAGTCAATGCTGCCACTGTTATTCTTGTTTTAAACAGGAAATTTACCCAAGTCTATAATTTCTGTCCCTATTGTCAATTATGTTATTTATTATTTATAAAAAAAAATACAAATTATGTCATTACCCCAGGTATGCCCAAAAATGCCCCGCTACAATACCCCCTCAATGAGATATTTTATGCCGAAGCATAAAAAATCTCATTGACACATTCATACTTGCTAAAGGGATCAGCCAGGATATGTCGCCACAACCCCCTGTATGGTTTACACAAAAGAATAATCAACTCACCCTTGGTCCGGTGACTGTGACCGCATCTGCATGACAATACTGGACTTCTCTCTCGAGATCCCAACACCGTAGAGTCAGACAGATACTCAACGCCCCTGCTCTGACGCGCAGGCCAGCTCAGGTCCGCCGCCACAGCACCACCAAACACTGAAACAACAAATCAAAATATTAAATAGTGGCCTTATACAACACCATATCCCCAACTGATCTGTTCCCCCCTAGCGGTGCTGGTTTGCGCTAAGAAGCACTGGTTTTGTTTTTACTCACTTATTACTAACCTGTATATATCAGAATACCTAACATAACTTAACATAAGAAAACACAGTACATTAATAATTCATTTTGAAATAAACAACTTACAATTAAAATGTTACACACTTTATATCATTAAATTGGCATATAAAATCAAAAAATTACTTTTAAACTTGATTTACTCTTATTAATTCGTTTCTCAAAATTACAAAAATTATTTTATTTTTTTATTTTTATTTTTTTTTTCCAATTATGGCCATCATTATTCCATTTCATTACTTTGGGTGATTCTACGTTATTCATTATAATTTACTTTATCCACTTGGCATTTACTCATAATCTTACCCCTTTTATTACTCTAACACTCCCTTACAAAATCTTTAACTAGTATGACACCCCTCTATCAAAATTTTACTAACCCTTCTCTACCTCTAACTACTTACTATTTTAACTCCAATCGCCACCTTCTACTCTTATATAAAAAAAATACTCTCTAACCCTTTGTACATAGGATACGTGTTTCCCCCCCCCCCAAAAAGCTCAATTCCCGTTCTCTGGCCCCTGGATTTTTACCTAAGGCGGCCCCTTCCCACTAAAACTATACCAAATCCCGTCCCAACCCTTATGTTGCGGACTCCCACATTACACTACCACTACTACAAAATTGCCATCCCCAAAAAATCTCAATCTCATAACCTCACTACAATTACAACAACTTAACATCAACAAAATAAACAACAATATATCACTCAAAACTCTACATAAATTCTCCATTTCTACTGTGTCTCCACTTATACTTCTCAAAATTCTATAACATACATTAACTCAAAACAACATTGCATTATTTTCATTTCCACTATTACTTTAACTCTTACTTCGATTTGGACAAATCTATGTCCCACAAAATTCAACTTGAACTGATTCAAACATTTTATTCAAACAATTACTATCACCCACTTCTATCTTTTACAACCTATTGAAAATTTTTCATTTTATTTTAAAATCTATAAACACATTGAAACATAATATTATATTTTTATAATACTTATTCCTAACATACTAATGCAATCAACACAATAAGACATAATAACACAATATAAGAAGTATTTAGTGCATCTATTTTTTAAATTCAAACAAAATTATTGAGTAGCAAATCATCATTATTAATTAAAATATATCAAATTTTTAATACGTTATCCCCTTGGATAACCTCCCAGCCACACACACTATTATAATACATTATATAACATAATACACAAATATACATTGAACCAACAATTCTCTTTTAACTAATTTATCTAAAAATTTATAAACATTATTTAAAATTTTTCATTAACTCTTTTTATTTATCCTCATTATTTATTTATCCTGTGTTGCAATCAGATTTTCAAAATTGCTTAAAATTTATTATTAACATATATTTTTAACCATTAAGTTATTCCACAAAATAGACCATTTAACATTTATTTACTTATTAATTATTATTAAATCAAAATCTCACCAAACAATTTAATTACCTTATAAAATTCAAACACATAACATTCAATCACAATATCTAAACATCTCAACTTATTTAATTCAATTGATTATTAAAATTGAATATTCATTTGATTATTAAAATAACATATTTCAATTATTATCAACATTCTATAAATCATTAATTATTGTCTTCATTATTAATTTATTATTTAATTAGAATGCAAAAATATTAATAATATTATTATTGTTAACACAACATTTTCCAAAACATATACACATTACTTATCTAACATTTCACAATACACACATGAATTCAATATTATTTACAAAATATGCGTCAAAACTGTTCAAGTGTATCTCACTTCAAATGTCCAAATCAGCAAGGTCATTACCAATAATTTACAATATTTAAAAATGTCCCAACACTGATCTTTTAGCTCACCCACCATCGTCATATATATATCTAGTGTATTTGTAACATTCATCATTTTTATCAACATACAAATTATGATAATCATTACTATCATAATAATCTATCAACTCTATTTCATCCATTGTACCACTATAAATCTTGTTACCATAAGTTAGGATTGTCCCGTCTATATCAGTGTTATTTGTTAATGTCAGGTAAATCGTTTTCTCGGTTTTGTATTCCTCAACTACTACGTCAGGTAAGTCATCATAGTTAGGTAAGATATTATCAAAATTATTTTCTGTCTCTCTTTCAACAGGTACGTATTTCACATGATTCATCATCACCCCTTTTATTAATTTTCTCAATTCATCATACTTTCTTTCTAACTTATATAATTCTAATTCACTCTCAATATATAACTCTCTTTCTTCATAGCACCACATCACACTCTCACAATTATTTCGGACAGAGGGTACAACATTATACAACATTAATTCATTTAACAATAAGGGTCTCTTGCCCTGAAAAAACAACCTTAAATCATCATCATCATTATAAACAATAAGGGGAAAATTTGCCCTCTGTCCCCATTTAATTACTACATTATTCTTCCACTCTCTCTCTACTTCATAAACACTCATTAACATTTCATTATCGCATTCTAAAACTTCATCAGTACTATTTGTTATTATATTTTCCTCATTTGCTTCTACATTATTCTTCACCCCCACTATACTCTCAGTATTGTCTACTATTTCGTCATTTTTACATTTTGTCTTACTTAAAACATTGTCACCTAATTTCTCGAACTTCTGTTCTAACTTATTTAAACTAGTTTTTATTGTTTCGTTAGTGCTTTCTAAATGTTTATTAATTTCTTGTATCTCACTTTTCAACTCGTCAAATTTCTCATTCTGCATATCTAATTTCTTATTTATACTACTTTTAAATTCTTGCATCTCATTTTTCTGTTCGTCTAATTTTACACTCTGGTTTTCTATCATTGTTTGTATTGCTTTAAACATTTCATACGTATCGTCATTTTTTTTATTTTGGATAGGTGTCGATTGATATTCGACATCTTTCATTATTTTTGATTCGGTCAACTGACTCTCTACATTATCATTCGTTTGAACTCCCGAATCGCTACTAAACTGACTGTCAGATAAGCTGACAGCACTATTATCTGCCATTTTTCTTAAAAATTTTATATATATATTTCTTTATATACTCTTATTATACGTAACACATACTTATTGAAAACATTCTACTCACCCATATTAAACATAACCTTTTACGTCTATTTTACGTACCTACGTAAAGACGAATTCCAAACAACCATTCTGTTCTCCCCATAGGCCCATATTTATATAATATTATTATATAAATCGTCCCTGTTCGGGCGCCATTGTTCAGTATTAAACTAATTGATATTTGATAAACCTAAGGGATTTGGTTTTTTAATTCAATTATTTACTAAATAACTCCTTCGAGCGCCATCTTGTTACCAACTGTAATAAGAAAATTACCAAGGTTCGAATCAGCGAACTAGGAGAACAGAATGTGGTTGCTGAAATAATAACAATCATTTATGTTCATTAATAATTAAATGTTATTAATACTTTATTAATATTCATATTTCATATTTATAAAATCGTACAGGCAAAATTTGTTCGTGAATAATAGTTGTTAATTACCTTGATTAATTACCGGGATTTACTTACTCGCAATACAATAACAGATTCTTGAAATACATTTATTAAGAATTATAATGGGAACGCAAACCAGCCTTCTTATTACGATAAACTATAATAATAACATATTCTTACATACACACACAAAGCTACTTTAGAGATCTCATTTTTTTTTTTAAATATTTCAAAATTTATTTCCCCATTTTATTTAAATTTTTTAAAAAGAAAAGATAAAAAAAACCAGCATTTTTAATTATTATTTTTTAATGGCTACTTTCCTGTTTACGAGTAGAAGTTCGACTCCTGGGGTGTCTCCTCATGGCGTGTACTGTTTTACTGTTTTATAGTTCGCACTATCACGTTTTTCTGCCGAACTGTTAATTTTGGATGAATATTGTCCGAAAACTGTTTGTATTCTACATATATATAAAAAGATTCACATTTTTGGTTGTATGCGGGCCCGCACTTACGTTTCGAAACTTTTTTGCAGTTGTTGCTCGCGCGAGCATGGAATTTTGACTGGGGGCGAACTACTTGCACTAATTTGTGAAGCGGCTGTTGTTCGCCCAACTCTCATTGGTTTACAGTTTGTATCCGTTCGCCAGTGGACTGTTTTTTGGCCTGTTGACAAAACTGGTGACACACATCGTTATATAAATTGCTGACGCAACACATCGCCTGATGTCTGGTTGTGTAACGTGTTTACTTGTTTCGTGTTCGTCATTTGTTGACCTTGGTACAGTTGTTGGCTGTTATTAAAACTGTCCACACAATTATTAAACAATTCTCACAGTCAATGCTGCCACTGTTATTCTTGTTTTAAACAGGAAATTTACCCAAGTCTATAATTTCTGTCCCTATTGTCAATTATGTTATTTATTATTTATAAAAAAAAATACAAATTATGTCATTACCCCAGGTATGCCCAAAAATGCCCCGCTACACAGTTGCTGTCAGATATTTTGTTTTCATAACAATAGTTAAACTCACCCTATCTATATTTCATTATCTCTAATAGAATGCACTCCCATTACCTGTTTCAAAGTTCAATTCACATTGTAATCAGCAGTCATAATTAGAGCGTTTTTCTTTCCTGTAGTGTACGGTATATCGTGCAGTTCAGTTCTTTTTCGTTTATACACGCATGCCGCAAGAATAGAAAGACTATTCAACGCTATTGTTATTTTACTTTGTGCTTTTTTTTCATGTGTTTATTTTATATGTTTAACGTTTGTTGGAATATTATTGTTAAGTTTAGGACTGCCTAGAAAACACCAAAGTGTTGCTTACAACAGGACATTTACAACGCACAAGGACAAGGTCAGTAAACGCTTAATTTTTATGCATTGTTGATTACATGGGAATAAAGCCTTTTAACTATTTAGTTTGACAATATACAGTCCACTGCAAATCAAAAAGAACCCCACATTTTTGGTCCTCCGGGCCGGATAGCATCTTTCATTCAGAATCCAGCACGTTGGAAAGCAAGATTTTTATTAATTATTACGCTCTTTATTATTATGTTTATTGAATTATTGTAACGCTTAAATAAATTAAAAAAAAAAAAAAAAAAAAAAAAAAATTATTTACTACTGGCAAGTATTGCCAATACTCAGTGCTCTTTTCATTTTGTTATGATTTTCTCTTGTTTTTTCATGCAAGCATAGTTTTATTGATTCATTGTGCAGCGTGTGTTATTTCATGTTTTATCTAGCAAGCATAGTTCTGAAGTGTAGTGTGTTTCTTCAAAACCGACCTCTGTATTAGTTTCTAAAAGACAGTAGCCATATTCCTTTATTACCATATTACCATTATTATTGTCATCTACGCTATTGGTATTTTAGAGTGATAAAAAATAAATAAATTAAAATTATTTGGACTGGAAATTACTGAATAGTGGAAGAACATTGTGAATTACAACTTTTACTTAGAACTCTTTTGTTATTTACATCTGAATCTGTTTTTTAAACCGAGTGTATTAATAAATTACCAAAATGAGATTTTCTTCTTTTGTGAAGCAAAGTGAACTGATTGAGAGTAATCAGTATGGCACTGATTGTGATTTCAACCACTAACACAAATTTCTTCATTAAATGATTGAGAGTAGGCTTCATAATATTAACAAGCAAATTGTTGCTCTTGAGGTTATTGGTATAGGTAATTTAACTGAACAGCAAACACAAAAAGTTAGTTTGCTTAGTTCCACCGCAGAAAATAAATATGCTGAATTTGAAAGGCTTATAAATAAACTATTTAGTACAACACCTTTACCAGAAGATCTGGATAATGAACAGATTTCAAGATTACAAGATTCTATATCAGACTTAAATATATCTATACAAAGTTCGTGTGCTCCTCTTCTACCATCGCAACCGCAGGAAACCTTGGATGAGTCTCACACTGGTGCACCACAACTAGTTGCACCCACTCCCACCGTAAATTTACCTCGCTTAAACTTGGGAACATTTTCTGGACAACCTGAGAAATGGGTAGCCTTTCACAGTCTGTTTGAAAATGCAGTGCACAAAAATGAAACCATTTCTAATTTGGAGAAATTTACATACTTGCTTTCTTGTTTGACTGATGAGCCGCTAAATTTAATTAAATCGTTGCCTGTTACTGATACAAACTATGCCATAGCCTGGCAAACTTTGCTAAAAAGATATCAAAATTCTAGATTGTTGATAACACTTCACGTAAACAATATATTTGAGTTACCACAATTGCACAATCCTTCAGTTAAACAAATGAGGAATTTTCTGTCGACCTACAATGAAAATTATCAAGCCCTCAAAGCACTAGGACATGATATTGCTAGTGAAAGTTTGTTGTTGACCTCATATATTTTGCGTAGATTTGACACGGAATTCAGGACCAAACTTGAACGTTCTCGAGATAATTTACAAAATGTTCCTACCATTACAGAAGTAATTACATTCTTAGAAAATGAATGTTCTTGCAAAGAGGCAGCGGGTTTAACTAATATCATCTCAAAAAATGAACCTTCTCTTCAAACCTCTCAAAAAATCAGTGGCTTTAAAATGAATAAAAACCAGTTTAAACCGCACAAAATAGCGATGGTCACTACTCACACTCAGCATTGTATCTTCTGTTCATCAAATTCACACAACATATATAGATGTGCAGATTTTTCCGCACTTACTGTACAAGACAGACAAGCTTTTGTTAAAAATAAGAACTTGTGTCAAAATTGTTTTGGAACACATAAGTTAGTCACCTGCAAGTCCGTCCACACATGCAATGTATGCCATAGGCGTCACCATAGCCTACTACATTTTTTTGTTGAGAACCGCTCCGCACAACCGCAACAAAAATTGACTCAGTCAAATAGACCTACCTTGTGCCCTTCTGTTGAAACGACGATGAATAAGCAAAACCACTCTGCAGAGTGTCACCAGGATACTACCTTGATAGGTGTTTCTTGCAACCAGAATAACACTGTGTTACTCGCAACCGCTCTGGTGCATATCACATCTGCCAATGGAAATGCAGCAGTTGTACGAGCTGTGCTTGATAGTGCATCCCAAACAACAATTATTTCAGAAAGTTGTGCAAAGACTTTGTGTTTGTACCGCTCTCAAACAGATGTTCCAGAACTTAGTGGCATCTCTACAGCCCCAGTGAAAACAAAGGGACTTACCTTTGTGACATTGTCTTCGCTCAGTGGGAATATTTTAGCAAAATCTCACCCAGTCATGATTCTTAATAAAATATCATGCAATCTGCCTCGTGTTCAGCTCCCACCAGAGATTAAAGAGCGACTCAAAGGTTATATGCTAGCGGATCCAACTTTTGATGTTCCGGGTCCAGTTGACCTTCTGATTGGGGCAGATTTATTTGCATTGACTCTTAATGGTACCTTTATCAATCTTGGCAAGAATATGCCATACGCTGTCAATACAATCTTTGGCTATGTTGTGCTTGGTCCGACACCTGTTTCACTTAAGTTTAATCCTTACTCAGGCTTAGTGACTCTTTTATCGACGAATGATCGTGATCTGCACGCAACATTGCAACGTTTTTGGTCCATAGAGGAACCACCTCACACTACAAAACTCGCTCCACAAGATGAAAAATGTGAAGCTCACTTCGTCTCTACTCATAAGAGAGATGCCTCCGGCAGATGTTTGTTACTTGCCTTTCAGCGGAAACCCTGCTCAACTAGGTGACTCTACAACTTTGGCAAAACGCCTGTTTAATACACTGGAACGCAAATTTGAATCTCAACCTGAGTTTAAACAGAAGTATGTCAATTTTATGAATGACTACTTAGCATGTGGGCACATGAAACTGTGCACATCTGTGCCATCTCTGAACAAGCCGCATTACTTTTTGCCACATCATGGCGTTTTTAAAGATAGGAAAATCCGTGTTGTTTTCAATGCATCAGCACCATCTTCTTCAGGTGTCTCACTGAACCACATTCTACATCAGGGTCCAAAGTTGCACAATGACATTACTGATATAATTCTTCGCTTTCGTCAACAAATTTGTTTTCTCTTGTGATATCAAACAAATGTTTAGGCAGATATCCATCCATGAAGATGATCAGATCTTTCAGTTAATATACTGGAGAGAAGACACTTCAGTCCCACTAAAGGTCTACCAATTGACTACTGTCACTTATGGTATGACGTCCTCGCCTTACCTTGCTAATAGAGTAGTACAACAGCTCATTATGGACGAAGGAAAAAATCATCCACTTGCTGCTGAAGCACTCCAACAGCAAATATATGTTGATGATGCTCTATTAGGGAGCAATTCTCTGGAAGAAGCTCTCCACCTTCAAGAGGATGTTGTTTTACTTTTGAAAAAGGGTGGATTCGAACTGAGCAAGTGGTCTTCAAACCATCCTAAACTCTTAGAAAATGTCATGCAAGATAATCATGAGACACCCCTCATGTTATGAATGTCGGAGCAGCCATTTTCAAGTGTATTAGGGCTAAAATGGATCCCAGGTATTGATGTCTTTTCATATGTGATGCACATACCTTCAAGTAATTACACAAAAAGAACTTTACTTTCATCAATTGCTCAGATTTATGACCCTTGTGGTTGGATATCCCCAATAGTTTTTTGGTGTAAAGTCTTAATGCAGCATGTATGGACCTTAGGCTTAGATTGGGATTCTCCATTACCTGATCATATTTCCGAGAAGTGGTCACGATTCGTGAAAGAACTTCCAGAAATAGAAAAGCTAAGGATACCACGTTTCATATCCTTAGCAACTGCAGTCAATATCCAGCTTCATGGATTTTCAGATGGAAGTGAATCTGGATATGCAGCTTGTGTCTTCCTGCGCACAGAAGACGCAGAAGGAGATGTCAACATACGACTGCTGATCGCAAAATCAAGAGTAGCTCCACTGAAGCGTGTGACTATTCCCCGCTTGGAACTTTGTGGTGCGCACATGTTAGCCAAATTGCTACATTACTGTACAGAACAGCTCTCACAACATCACAAGATTGACAACATTTCAGCATGGTGCGACTCTACAGTAGTTCTATCTTGGATACGCACTCTATCTTTTCGTCTCAAGGTGTATGTTGCTAATCGTGTGGCACAAATACAAGACTTAGTTTCACCGCACATCTGGAAATATGTTTCAACTGTTGACAATCCTGCTGATTGTGCTTCTCGAGGCTTGACACCCATGGTTCTGATGAAACATAGTCAGTGGTGGCTAGGACCACCATGGCTCGCTAAATCAACGCAGACCTGGCCACAATCTATCCTTCATCCAATTTCGGAGGAGTCTATTCCTGAAATGAAACCAAATGTGCTTAATCTTATGATGACCATAAAAGAAGTCCCAACATTTGGATTTCTTACAAAGTTTTCTTCTTGGAAGACTCTTCTTCATGTAATGGCTTATGTCCTTCGCTTTATAACCCGTTTGAAATTTAAAACCACCATAAGTGGATCATTTACAGTAACTGAATTAAATAACGCCTGTCACCGCATTTGCTGGCTCATTCAGAGACGTCACTTTGCAGAAGACATAGATCTACTCTCCAAGAAAAGGACATGCTCAAACCGCATCCAACGTCTAGCACCCTTTATTGATGATGCAGGAATAGTCCGTGTCGGAGGTCGACTGAAAAACTCTGCGCTTACTTACAATGCCAAACATCCTATTCTTCTGCCAAAAAATCATGTCGCTATTCATTTACTCATTGATTACTATCATGGCATGTACCTGCACGCTGGTCCCCAGTTCCTCCAAGCAACACTATCTCAACGCTTTTGGATCCTCTCCGCCCGCAGTGTTATACGCTCAAGAATATTTAAATGCGTACGATGTTTTCGTACAAAATCAACAAACATGTCTCCGCTCATGTGTGATCTACCAGCCGGTCGTGTTACCCCTACTCGTTGTTTCAACGCTTCTGGAGTTGATTATGCTGGCCCTTACACGGTCCAGTTTTTCACACTTCGCAGGATACAGCCTATAAAGGTGTACCTCTGCCTGTTCATCTGTTTTGCATCAAAAGCGGTACACTTGGAAGTGGTTACTGATTTAACTACAGACGCCTTCATTGCAGCCCTTACGAGATTCATCTCTAGGAGAGGTCTTGTATCAGACCTGTACTCTGATTGTGGGACTAATTTCATAGGAGCTGCTTCTTCGCTCAAAAAGATGTTTTCAAGATCTCATGAAGCAACCAGAGATGCAAGATTTTGCTACGAACAACAGTATCACATTCCATTTCATTCCTCCGCGTGCACCTCACCAAGGTGGACTTTGGGAACGTGCCATTAAAGGTGCAAAATATCATCTCACCAGAGTCATGGGTGAACACATTTTAACGTACGAAGAATTTACCACCTTAGTTGTGCGTGTTGAAGCTATCCTTAATTCGAGGCCGATAGCTCCTCTCTCGAATGACCCTTCAGATCTTCAACCTCTTACACCAGGACATTTTCTAACTGGAGGACCTCTTAATGCCCTGATCGAACCTCAACTAACCAATGCACCACTTAATCACATGAAACGCTGGAAATTGGTTCAAGCCTTCACACAACATCTCTGAAAAAGATGGCAAATGGAGTACCTCCACACACTTCAAGAACGGTCCAAATGGATCAGACCTCAAGAAAATCTCAAAATAGGAGATTTAGTCGTTATTCATGAAACAAACCTGCCACCCCTCAAGTGGAAGCTCGGGAGAGTCATCTCCGTATCTCCAGGGAATGATGGAGTGGTACGTGTCGTCAACATGAAGACTGCCGGTGGAACCTTGACCCGTCCTTCTGTTAAGGTATCCCGTCTTCCCATTTACTAAAATCCTCGACCAGTCAATTGGCTACTGCCCCTTATAATTTAGCTTTATTATACTCTTCCAAAGGATCAAATTTGTTCTTATGTTCTTTTAATGTTTCTTGTTGAACCAGTTGGTTCAAAGGGGCCGGTATGTCAGATATTTTGTTTTCATAACAATAGTTAAACTCTCCCTATCTATATTTCATTATCTCTAATAGAACGCACTCCTATTACCTGTTTCAAAGTTCAATTCACATTGTAATCAGCAGTCATAATTAGAGCGTTTTTCTTTCCTGTAGTGTACGGTATATCGTGCAGTTCAGTTATTTTCGTTTATACACGCATGCCGCAAGAATAGAAAGACTATTCAACGCTATTGTTATTTTACTTTGTGCTTTTTTTCATGTGTTTAACGTTTGTTGGAATATTATTGTTAAGTTTAGGACTGCCTAGAAAACACCAAAGTGTTGCTTACAACAGGACATTTACAACGCACAAGGACAAGGTCAGTAAACGCTTAATTTTTATGCATTGTTGATTACATGGGAATAAAGCCTTTTAACTATTTAGTTTAACAATATACAGTCCACTGCAAATCAAAAAGAACCCCACAGTTGCGGATATGTATATAAAGAAGGCCACTATTTTAAAATTTTGTATTGAATGTTTCAGAGTTTTATGGTGTTGTGACCGCGGTCCTGCGCTGGCCGGAGCGTCAGAACAGGAGCGTGCAGTGCCTCATGGCCTTATGGTGTAGGGATCTCTCAGGAGAAGTCCAGTAAGGCCAGACAGGTACGATCGACACTATAGGACCAAGGGTAAGTGATTGAGATTTTTTTTAATTATTAACACTACAGGGGGTTGTGGCACATATCTGAGCTGATCCTTTTAGAGAAGTATGAATGAGTCAATGAAAGTTTTTGTGTCTCGACACAACACCTTTCATTGAGGGGGTTTTGTAACAGTACAGAGTTTCCTGTACCATAATAACGGTATAAGTAATAGGGTCATTGTAAATTTTATTGTGTTTATACATATTGACAAGGGCAAGGTTAGTTTACCCAAGTCCCAGTAGATACGCAAATTCACCAGAGGGGAGCCGATCCAAGGTCAGCAGAGTACGAGTGAAATTAAACAACGGTAATGGCGGCTTTAGGCGCTACAAATTGACAATACGAACTTTTCATTGGTCCACTGTAACAAATCGTCACCAAAAACACAATGACGATATAAAACCATTACGTATTAACCAAGGCGGTGGTTGGAAAACAATAGACGGTGACGTCAGATGCACGACCACTTACATAACAATTACGTCTGACCCAGTCCCAGTCTTCAAAAGCAACTCAGAGAGCACACACGCTCTAACAGTGTAGTGGGCAGTTTTTGCCAGAAAAATGTAAATTTATTCAAAAAAGTAATCATAACAATACAATAGAATCAGTGGACCATAATGTAGAGAAAAAAGTAAATTCAGTGCACTTAAATAAAACAGCAACAGTTTGGCCAAACACCTGCCAGCCACATGGGAGTCTGCCGAGGATAGTCAACGCCGCATCATTTCAGGAAAGCCCTTTAAAATTCTTTTCTAAATTTAACACAGAAAAATGAGCTCTAATCAGAACAAATTATCAATGTGTTCAATATTGTGGTATGATTGGTTTGAGTGAGAGAGTGAAAGTGCGAGTGGGCCCACTTTAAAATAACTACATCTGAGGCATTGGTTTGTGGTTAATTATAAAGTAATTATTCATGTCAAAGAAATAAATAACACTTTTGAAAGTTACTGCAGTAAAGAAGTTGATAGGAGAGTTATTTTAAAGCAAATAAGAGTATATCCATATAGTATTAAAAGCATGGTGAGAGGCGGAAATAATGTAGCCGCCATGTTGGATTTTAATAGTCGTTTAAAGACTCCTGTGGTTTATAGCATTTGAATACTGATATAAATAAAATTAATTTGTTTGCCACATGTCAATTGGATGTTATTTCGAAACCCTTACTGCCTCTGATTTCTTGCTTAACGCAACCTTGGACCCGAAAAACCTAATGTACATTAATAAACTGAGCACATGGTCACACCGGATGTCTGGTGTACAGTATTTAATAACAATCGAATACAAATACATAATTATCACATATACATTTATTATTATTAATTATTTCATGAAGAAAGTATTTTAACAACTGCATCATATTCATCACATCATTATTGTCAAATTGTTTATTTTTATTCATTATGGGTGGGGGTATCTGAATCCCAGAGTCATCTATGTCAGCTGACTTACTTAATTCTCTATTTTGAACTAAGACTGGGGTCGAATGGACCTCCAACCCACTCATGACCGTTGATTCGGTCAAACTATTTTCTTTATTGATATTTGTATCAAATTTATTTTCTGTATTGACTTCGGTTAAGTCAGTTATGCTGACTTCATCATCGTTATTTTTCATTTTCTCTGGTGTTTTGTACATATACTATTATACACTTTAGTTTACACAACAATCCTTTACAACATCGCCCTCACTCCCAAATACCCCGTTCTGCAGCTTAATTAGGTCTGGCGAATGTAATAAAAAATTACACTCGCCGTCCCTGCATCGGGGGCCAATGAAACAATACAAGTTACTTCAAATTCAAGATTTCAACATAGGTTGTTCAAATTAAATAATCTCCTACCTTTCCAGGGTCTTACAGATGAAAATTCACTGCAGACAAGGTTATCTGGGTTTAAGTGTGAAATGATTACGCTAACACATTTTATACTGTCTAAAATCACATGCTTATTTTTTATTTATAACAAATCTCACATCCTTCTTTTACATTCTACGAAAGGTTGTACAACTGTTTTATATCAATATCAAATCATGAACTTGATTCTTATCCCTATAAGTTTTTTAACTACAATTATAAATGATTTTACTGACTGGATAAGAATAGATTAAATGCTGTAACGAACCAGTACATAACCTTTACACACACATACACACTCTTGCTTTTACATTAATGTTTGAATAAAACCCATTCCCTTACAGATCTCGTAATAATAGTTATGGATTTTACGACTGTTCAATTTTGTAATTAGCAGAAAATGATTTAATGAGTACTCAGCCTGGTTGTACACCTGGTCCAATTTGTGTAAGCACTTTTTTTGGCCGCACTTCGAGAGTCACTTGAAGTTAGTTACAGTTACTTTGTCCTTCGTCTAGCGTTAATTGCTTTCGGATTATTCGAACAGTTCACTTTTAATAATTCAGTCTGCCGACTTTACTTGTGATTAAGTACTTAGATGTTGTTGTAGGCTGGCCGCGCTATGCTAACATTTGATAACTTTTATTAGATAGGCCGATTGTAATAGTTTCGGCCTATCTTACACCTGAGGCCATCATTTAACTTTTAAATGCACTTGGATGGTGAATTTCCTAGCCGCGCGACCATGAGTTGCAATGGAACTGGACTCAGTACTGCACTAAGGCAGAACTACCGGAGTTTTTTTTCTGGTCACGTGATCGTCAGTCTGCGCTTCTATTGGTGCTGTTTAAAAGAGCGCTATAACGCAGGCGTAAGATTTAGCAATATTTTGCCGCCTGGTGCAATATGAAATTAATTATTTTTTTCCGTGATTCACGGCTGACGCAAAAATGTGTGTTGTTTCATCATCTGGCTGGACTGTTTGAGTACGAAGACAAAACACAGACGTCTTGTTTTGTAATAAACACTGCATACTTGGTTGACTAACTCGAGGTTCCAAAAAGGTGAACAATGACTGCATGGGGAATATGATTTTTAAAATGTTACCTTGGCCCTACAATTCCGTACCGTTACAGGGTGACACCAATCTCTCAATAATAACCACCTTCAACACTAATTCCACTTAAATCCTTCCACTCTTAGAATAAAATATCTGATACCCTCTTTGTACCTAGGATGTGTGTTCCCGAACCTGCAATTCCATTCATACCCTTTTGCCCTCCACATAATCTCGGCAAACACTCTTCGAAACTTCTCCATACGAAACCTGCCACAACGACGACGCATGTTGATCACTCCCTACAACATTACCCTCACTACAAAATATCACCATCACCTATTTACTCACCATTTACATTACTCACTTTCTCTACATATATGCACTCCCGCTACTGTGTCCCTACTACTACCCTGTTTCTGTATTACTTTTATTCCAAAATTCTTATTTTGTTTAACACCCATTTAAAATTAACTTTGATTGACTCAATGCCTTATTGAAATAATTATCACCCAAACTCTATCTTTTACCACCTTTTACATTACTATGATCATTGAAAATTACATTAGAAAATTCATCACTTACCTCATAATAACAATATAGCTCAATCTAAACATAGTGTATGTTTAATCATATACTATTCATTATAGAATCTAAATCTCAGAAAATCATTTAACTTCATCACCAAAATTCCTTTATACAACATTAATTAATTATTCTCCAATTATTTAATTCAATCAGTTTAAAATTTCACAATTACTCTCATCATGTATTTAGTCTGAAAAAATGTTATAATTATTGTTAAATCAATTCCTATTACCTACATACATGGTTTAGCTAAAATATAACGCACAACTGTAACGGGACATTTAGGCCTACCCAGGGTAATAAATAAATTTGTGTTTAATAAAAAAGGAAATAAAATTTTATGATATAATTTTGGGAGACATAATGGTAAATTTTATTGGGACCAAAGTGGAAAGAGTAATTGTAAAATATTATTCATGAATTGAAAAGACGTAGTAAACAACATGTGGATTTGTGTCAAGGTCAGCTCCAGACACTGGTAAAACAGTTAGGTATTATGTAACCTCAAGTCAGACGATACTACGTCAGTGCTTACATCACGCTGGAATTCAGGCGTGGCAGCCTGACCTCACATATTAAACGCATATTGGCGTAGTGATACAACATTTAGAACAATGAAAGTTTGTAAAACAACCGCGGCCACTTCACAAAATAGTGCCGTTCGTCTCATCCCAGTTGAATTCTGCATATAGTGCCGGCTGGCTGCTAAAAACCCGAGTTCTAGAACGTAAAATCGCGGGCGCCCACAGTTCAATAAAATGTGAAAAAATCGAAATTTATACATAAATAACGTGAATGAACAGTTTTCTTTATATAATAACAGTTTCGGAGATGTAAAACGAGTTAACAGTTAAAATAAAATGTGTGCGTGGAGCGATGTGACGTCTTCTGGACTCGAATTCAGCTAAGTAACATACAAGAATAAAAACAAAACTTTCAATTAGGAAAATATTCAAAATTTTCAATATTCAAATTTAAATGTTTGCACAATTAATGGAGAGCTCTTAAAATCCTGGGGTAGATATGTGTGTGTGAGTGCAAGCGCTGGTTTCCGTTGTGTTAGTTAAGTTATTAAGTATTAAGCGAATTATTTTGTATTTATATTTCATGTTTTATTTTGACTATTGCAGAACAAATTATGTTCATTTTAAACAAATGATCCATTTTATATCTATATTTTACTTGGAATACTATTGAAACAGAATGTAAGAAAGGGAGAAGGAAGATCTTATATGTAATGTTGGGGTTAAAGGGAATGTATAAAGTTTTATTTGATTGAAAACAGATAAATTTTATGTAATAAACTAAAATTAATTTGCATACTAGAAAATGATTAATTATTCCAAGCAACCATCTTGTTTTCCACTCGTTCAATTAGAAATCCTGGATACGGTAAGTAAAGCAATTTAAGTTGACAACATGGCAGCACTAGCCGTAAGTGTACAACATAAACAAAGCCTATTTATAAATTAAGAAATAAAGTGATAAAAGTTTATGAGTTAACAATGGCGCCCGAAGCAGCTGGATCGTTTGCATAAATAAAATTATGCAAATGTGGACCTGTGGGAGAAGCAATATGGTTGCAGGGAACTGATATGTAACTAGAAACATAAAAGTAAAAGATAAGGTTATGTTACGAGCATATGCAATATAAGTAAGTATAATCCTTTGTTAGAGAAAACATTGTGTGATACTATATGTTAGTATTTTGATATAAAAGTAATAATTTTACCATTACAAAATGGAAAATAAAGAAATAAATTTAGAAAACACTCTTACAGAGTCAATGATAATCAATAATGTAGCAGCACAGTCTACTCCAACAACAGCTAAAGTAAAAGAGTTGTCATTGGACGATCTATATAATTTCCTGAGAACGATGAATAGTAGTATTAACGTAAAATTTGATGTTCAGAACAGCAAATTTGATGAACAGAATAGGAAATTTGATGAAATGAATACACAAAATGTTAAATTTGAAATTAACATGAATAAACGTCTGAATGAGATTGATGAACGTTTTGATACAATTAAAGACCAAATATTAGAATCAATAAGTAGCAGTTGCGAGAAAAAGATTGACAAAATGAATAAAAATTTAGACAGAAAATTAGATCAGATAATGAATAAGAAGTTAGGTGACAATGTTATAGTTATGACAAATAATGATAATGACAAAATAGTGGAAGAGGTAGTGTTAGATAATAAAGTATTGACTAGTGATGATAATGATGTTAATTACAATTCTGAGGTAAGTAGGAGTGAGAATTATGACAATATAAGTAAAAATATGGTGTTAAAGAATAATGGGGTAAATATTGAGAGTACTGATGAAGTTTTAGAATGTAATAATGGAATGTTAATGTGTGTTTATGAGTCAGAAAGAAAGTGGAGAGAGAGTATACAGGTAGAGAATATAGTGGGGGTAGATTTTTCCCGTGATGTTGTAGTTGGGGGTGAAGAAAAGGCTTCACGAGTATATTTGGGAGACATATGGTCTGCAAATAGTTGTCCCTGGATTTTTTGTGCACCTGATAGGTGGTGCAACAATAAAGTTGTAGTGTCCCCTGCATATATTGAGAGAGAAAGTGTGATATGGTGTTGTGATGAGAGAAAGAGAAATAGATATTTTTGAGGTTAATAGAGGGTATGAAATGTTAGTGCAGGTTTTAGATATCGAGAGAGATGATATAAAATACTTACCTTGTGAAATAAAGATTGATGATACTGTTGTAGATGATAGACACTTACCTGATGATGTGATGAGTATATTAGAGGAATATAATGAGAAAATAACTTACTGTATGTTGAACAAAATTACTGATGGAGACAGAACGGAAATTACCAATGTAGACGGGTCTTATGAATTAATAGGTAATAGTGGTGTTGAATACTATGTTGATAATGGTCATTACAATAATAATAGTATAACTAGTGTGATTAAGGATGATAATTATTATATAAAAATAAGGTTATTGTACGATGATGGTGGTTAAAATAAAAAATAAGTAAACGAACATTTTAAATATTTTAATTTGTGGTTATGACCTTGCTAAATTAGGAAATGAGGTGTGGAAAACTGAAAAAATTAATGATGAAGATTTGTAAATAAATTTCTAGTGAAATTGATTGTGTTTGTATTGTAAAATGTTTTATGCAAACAATGTGTATGTGGTAGAAATTTATGTAATAATAATGATAATAATAATAATATTTTGGCAGACTAAATAAATAACAAGAATAATTACGAAGGTAATAAATGAATTGTAATTAGAGTAAAGTAATTAAAATAATTTGTGTTTTCAAGAATTGATGGAATTAAAATAATTTGAGATGTTTAAATATTTTTGATTGATTTAAAATGTTGTATAAAGAGATTTTGATGATAAATTTAAATTATTTGTATGAGATTTAAACTTTGTAAGAAATAGTGAATAAATGTAAAGTTGTAAAAGATAGAATTTGGGTAAGGATGATTATTTAAGAAAGACATTTGAGTCAGTCCAAGTTGAGTATAGATGGGTGTTAGAGAGAATAAGAGGTGAAATACAAATAATATAGAAACAGGGTAATAGTAGGGACACAGTAGTGTTAGTGATTATATGTAGAGAAAGTGAGTAATGGTATTAGAGAATAAATAGTTGATGGAGATATTTTCTAGATGAAAGTGATGTAATGGGAGAGTGATTAGTTGAGAGGGGAATTTTGTAAGGGGGGTGGTGTGATGAGTCCTCAACGAAAAGCGTTGTGGCGGGAGGGGAACCGATATGCGCTGGAAAGGGTTACCTAGGGAGGGTCCGAGAACCAAATAAGGGAATGAGCATTGGGAGGGAACACACATCCTGAGTACAAAGGGGTAGAGAGTATTTTGTTATAAGGGTAGAATGATGCAAAATGAGTTAGAGTAGTAAGTTAGAAGTAGAGAATGGTTGGTAGATGTTTTGGTAGATGGGTGTCATACTAGATAAAGAATTTGTAAGTGAGCGTTAGAGTCATAAAAGGGGTAAGATTATAGGTAAATGCCAAGTTGATAAAGTGAATTATTATGAATAACTAAGAGTCACCCAAACTAAATGATGAAAATAAATAATAGAAAATTCATAGTTAAAATGAAATGTTATGTAAAATGAAGGTTGATAACAAAGTGAAAATTTTGTGGAAAAGTTAATGGTATAGTAAGTGATAAATAATTAATAATAGTTCAATTGAAATTAAAATGTAATGTTTATAATTTTATATGCAAATTAAAATGTGAATTGGTTATTTTAATGTAATAACAACGTTTATTATGATGTAGAATATGTAGTTGATTTTATGATGTACTCAGATGATTTTGTGGTAATCGGAGATGTTTTGATGGAAATGTTTAACCAAGCAGAGAAAGATATAAGGAAATAATGTGTTTAGATATAGTTGATTTTGTCATATATAAGAAATTTTAAATGAATTTAATGGTTTTGAAATATTAATCCTAGGAGGAAATGTATTTGTAATATTGTAATGGGAAATGTTTATTTAAATTCTGATGGGAATCAGGGCAATATGTTTTGTATTTTTGGGATAAGATTTAACGAGAGAAGGGTATGCAGAATGTTAGTATGGAATTTTAAAATATGTATCATGTTGTGTTATGTATTCATATATATGTTAGAGGTTAAGAGAAAAAACCAGTGCTTCTTAATGCAAACCAGCACAGCTAAGGGGAAACAGATCAGTTAGGGATATAGTATTGTATAAGGCCACTAGTTGATATTTTGATTTGTTGTTTCAGAGACTGGTGATGATGTGGCGGTGATCCTGAGCTGGCCAGCGTGTCAGAGCAGGAGCGTTAAGCACCTGTGTGACTTTATGGTGTTGGGATCTCGAGAGAGAAGTCCAGTAATGTCATTCAGGAGCGGTCACAGTCACTGGACCAAGGGTGAGCTAGATATTTTTTTTGTAAACCATAAAGGGGGTTGTGGCGACATATCCTGACTGATCCCTTTAGGAAGTATGAATGTGTCAATGAGAGTTTTTATGCTTCAGCATAAAACCTCTCATTGAGGGGGTATTGTAACGGGACATTTAGGCCTACCCAGGGTAATAAATAAATTTGTGTTTAATAAAAAAGGAAATAAAATTTTATGATATAATTTTGGGAGACATAATGGTAAATTTTATTGGGACCAAAGTGGAAAGAGTAATTGTAAAATATTATTCATGAATTGAAAAGACGTAGTAAACAACATGTGGATTTGTGTCAAGGTCAGCTCCAGACACTGGTAAAACAGTTAGGTATTATGTAACCTCAAGTCAGACGATACTACGTCAGTGCTTACATCACGCTGGAATTCAGGCGTGGCAGCCTGACCTCACATATTAAACGCATATTGGCGTAGTGATACAACATTTAGAACAATGAAAGTTTGTAAAACAACCGCGGCCACTTCACAAAATAGTGCCGTTCGTCTCATCCCAGTTGAATTCTGCATATAGTGCCGGCTGGCTGCTAAAAACCCGAGTTCTAGAACGTAAAATCGCGGGCGCCCACAGTTCAATAAAATGTGAAAAAATCGAAATTTATACATAAATAACGTGAATGAACAGTTTTCTTTATATAATAACAGTTTCGGAGATGTAAAACGAGTTAACAGTTAAAATAAAATGTGTGCGTGGAGCGATGTGACGTCTTCTGGACTCGAATTCAGCTAAGTAACATACAAGAATAAAAACAAAACTTTCAATTAGGAAAATATTCAAAATTTTCAATATTCAAATTTAAATGTTTGCACAATTAATGGAGAGCTCTTAAAATCCTGGGGTAGATATGTGTGTGTGAGTGCAAGCGCTGGTTTCCGTTGTGTTAGTTAAGTTATTAAGTATTAAGCGAATTATTTTGTATTTATATTTCATGTTTTATTTTGACTATTGCAGAACAAATTATGTTCATTTTAAACAAATGATCCATTTTATATCTATATTTTACTTGGAATACTATTGAAACAGAATGTAAGAAAGGGAGAAGGAAGATCTTATATGTAATGTTGGGGTTAAAGGGAATGTATAAAGTTTTATTTGATTGAAAACAGATAAATTTTATGTAATAAACTAAAATTAATTTGCATACTAGAAAATGATTAATTATTCCAAGCAACCATCTTGTTTTCCACTCGTTCAATTAGAAATCCTGGATACGGTAAGTAAAGCAATTTAAGTTGACAACATGGCAGCACTAGCCGTAAGTGTACAACATAAACAAAGCCTATTTATAAATTAAGAAATAAAGTGATAAAAGTTTATGAGTTAACAATGGCGCCCGAAGCAGCTGGATCGTTTGCATAAATAAAATTATGCAAATGTGGACCTGTGGGAGAAGCAATATGGTTGCAGGGAACTGATATGTAACTAGAAACATAAAAGTAAAAGATAAGGTTATGTTACGAGCATATGCAATATAAGTAAGTATAATCCTTTGTTAGAGAAAACATTGTGTGATACTATATGTTAGTATTTTGATATAAAAGTAATAATTTTACCATTACAAAATGGAAAATAAAGAAATAAATTTAGAAAACACTCTTACAGAGTCAATGATAATCAATAATGTAGCAGCACAGTCTACTCCAACAACAGCTAAAGTAAAAGAGTTGTCATTGGACGATCTATATAATTTCCTGAGAACGATGAATAGTAGTATTAACGTAAAATTTGATGTTCAGAACAGCAAATTTGATGAACAGAATAGGAAATTTGATGAAATGAATACACAAAATGTTAAATTTGAAATTAACATGAATAAACGTCTGAATGAGATTGATGAACGTTTTGATACAATTAAAGACCAAATATTAGAATCAATAAGTAGCAGTTGCGAGAAAAAGATTGACGAAATGAATAAAAATTTAGACAGAAAATTAGATCAGATAATGAATAAGAAGTTAGGTGACAATGTTATAGTTATGACAAATAATGATAATGACAAAATAGTGGAAGAGGTAGTGTTAGATAATAAAGTATTGACTAGTGATGATAATGATGTTAATTACAATTCTGAGGTAAGTAGGAGTGAGAATTATGACAATATAAGTAAAAATATGGTGTTAAAGAATAATGGGGTAAATATTGAGAGTACTGATGAAGTTTTAGAATGTAATAATGGAATGTTAATGTGTGTTTATGAGTCAGAAAGAAAGTGGAGAGAGAGTATACAGGTAGAGAATATAGTGGGGGTAGATTTTTCCCGTGATGTTGTAGTTGGGGGTGAAGAAAAGGCTTCACGAGTATATTTGGGAGACATATGGTCTGCAAATAGTTGTCCCTGGATTTTTTGTGCACCTGATAGGTGGTGCAACAATAAAGTTGTAGTGTCCCCTGCATATATTGAGAGAGAAAGTGTGATATGGTGTTGTGATGAGAGAAAGAGAAATAGATATTTTTGAGGTTAATAGAGGGTATGAAATGTTAGTGCAGGTTTTAGATATCGAGAGAGATGATATAAAATACTTACCTTGTGAAATAAAGATTGATGATACTGTTGTAGATGATAGACACTTACCTGATGATGTGATGAGTATAATAGAGGAATATAATGAGAAAATAACTTACTGTATGTTGAACAAAATTACTGATGGAGACAGAACGGAAATTACCAATGTAGACGGGTCTTATGAATTAATAGGTAATAGTGGTGTTGAATACTATGTTGATAATGGTCATTACAATAATAATAGTATAACTAGTGTGATTAAGGATGATAATTATTATATAAAAATAAGGTTATTGTACGATGATGGTGGTTAAAATAAAAAATAAGTAAACGAACATTTTAAATATTTTAATTTGTGGTTATGACCTTGCTAAATTAGGAAATGAGGTGTGGAAAACTGAAAAAATTAATGATGAAGATTTGTAAATAAATTTCTAGTGAAATTGATTGTGTTTGTATTGTAAAATGTTTTATGCAAACAATGTGTATGTGGTAGAAATTTATGTAATAATAATGATAATAATAATAATATTTTGGCAGACTAAATAAATAACAAGAATAATTACGAAGGTAATAAATGAATTGTAATTAGAGTAAAGTAATTAAAATAATTTGTGTTTTCAAGAATTGATGGAATTAAAATAATTTGAGATGTTTAAATATTTTTGATTGATTTAAAATGTTGTATAAAGAGATTTTGATGATAAATTTAAATTATTTGTATGAGATTTAAACTTTGTAAGAAATAGTGAATAAATGTAAAGTTGTAAAAGATAGAATTTGGGTAAGGATGATTATTTAAGAAAGACATTTGAGTCAGTCCAAGTTGAGTATAGATGGGTGTTAGAGAGAATAAGAGGTGAAATACAAATAATATAGAAACAGGGTAATAGTAGGGACACAGTAGTGTTAGTGATTATATGTAGAGAAAGTGAGTAATGGTATTAGAGAATAAATAGTTGATGGAGATATTTTCTAGATGAAAGTGATGTAATGGGAGAGTGATTAGTTGAGAGGGGAATTTTGTAAGGGGGGTGGTGTGATGAGTCCTCAACGAAAAGCGTTGTGGCGGGAGGGGAACCGATATGCGCTGGAAAGGGTTACCTAGGGAGGGTCCGAGAACCAAATAAGGGAATGAGCATTGGGAGGGAACACACATCCTGAGTACAAAGGGGTAGAGAGTATTTTGTTATAAGGGTAGAATGATGCAAAATGAGTTAGAGTAGTAAGTTAGAAGTAGAGAATGGTTGGTAGATGTTTTGGTAGATGGGTGTCATACTAGATAAAGAATTTGTAAGTGAGCGTTAGAGTCATAAAAGGGGTAAGATTATAGGTAAATGCCAAGTTGATAAAGTGAATTATTATGAATAACTAAGAGTCACCCAAACTAAATAATGAAAATAAATAATAGAAAATTCATAGTTAAAATGAAATGTTATGTAAAATGAAGGTTGATAACAAAGTGAAAATTTTGTGGAAAAGTTAATGGTACAGTAAGTGATAAATAATTAATAATAGTTCAATTGAAATTAAAATGTAATGTTTATAATTTTATATGCAAATTAAAATGTGAATTGGTTATTTTAATGTAATAACAACGTTTATTATGATGTAGAATATGTAGTTGATTTTATGATGTACTCAGATGATTTTGTGGTAATCGGAGATGTTTTGATGGAAATGTTTAACCAAGCAGAGAAAGATATAAGGAAATAATGTGTTTAGATATAGTTGATTTTGTCATATATAAGAAATTTTAAATGAATTTAATGGTTTTGAAATATTAATCCTAGGAGGAAATGTATTTGTAATATTGTAATGGGAAATGTTTATTTAAATTCTGATGGGAATCAGGGCAATATGTTTTGTATTTTTGGGATAAGATTTAACGAGAGAAGGGTATGCAGAATGTTAGTATGGAATTTTAAAATATGTATCATGTTGTGTTATGTATTCATATATATGTTAGAGGTTAAGAGAAAAAACCAGTGCTTCTTAACGCAAACCAGCACAGCTAAGGGGAAACAGATCAGTTAGGGATATAGTATTGTATAAGGCCACTAGTTGATATTTTGATTTGTTGTTTCAGAGACTGGTGATGATGTGGCGGTGATCCTGAGCTGGCCAGCGCGTCAGAGCAGGAGCGTTAAGTACCTGTGTGACTTTATGGTGTTGGGATCTCGAGAGAGAAGTCCAGTAATGTCATTCAGGAGCGGTCACAGTCACTGGACCAAGGGTGAGCTAGATATTTTTTTTGTAAACCATAAAGGGGGTTGTGGCGACATATCCTGACTGATCCCTTTAGGAAGTATGAATGTGTCAATGAGAGTTTTTATGCTTCAGCATAAAACCTCTCATTGAGGGGGTATTGTAACGGGACATTTAGGCCTACCCAGGGTAATAAATAAATTTGTGTTTAATAAAAAAGGAAATAAAATTTTATGATATAATTTTGGGAGACATAATGGTAAATTTTATTGGGACCAAAGTGGAAAGAGTAATTGTAAAATATTATTCATGAATTGAAAAGACGTAGTAAACAACATGTGGATTTGTGTCAAGGTCAGCTCCAGACACTGGTAAAACAGTTAGGTATTATGTAACCTCAAGTCAGACGATACTACGTCAGTGCTTACATCACGCTGGAATTCAGGCGTGGCAGCCTGACCTCACATATTAAACGCATATTGGCGTAGTGATACAACATTTAGAACAATGAAAGTTTGTAAAACAACCGCGGCCACTTCACAAAATAGTGCCGTTCGTCTCATCCCAGTTGAATTCTGCATATAGTGCCGGCTGGCTGCTAAAAACCCGAGTTCTAGAACGTAAAATCGCGGGCGCCCACAGTTCAATAAAATGTGAAAAAATCGAAATTTATACATAAATAACGTGAATGAACAGTTTTCTTTATATAATAACAGTTTCGGAGATGTAAAACGAGTTAACAGTTAAAATAAAATGTGTGCGTGGAGCGATGTGACGTCTTCTGGACTCGAATTCAGCTAAGTAACATACAAGAATAAAAACAAAACTTTCAATTAGGAAAATATTCAAAATTTTCAATATTCAAATTTAAATGTTTGCACAATTAATGGAGAGCTCTTAAAATCCTGGGGTAGATATGTGTGTGTGAGTGCAAGCGCTGGTTTCCGTTGTGTTAGTTAAGTTATTAAGTATTAAGCGAATTATTTTGTATTTATATTTCATGTTTTATTTTGACTATTGCAGAACAAATTATGTTCATTTTAAACAAATGATCCATTTTATATCTATATTTTACTTGGAATACTATTGAAACAGAATGTAAGAAAGGGAGAAGGAAGATCTTATATGTAATGTTGGGGTTAAAGGGAATGTATAAAGTTTTATTTTATTGAAAACAGATAAATTTTATGTAATAAACTAAAATTAATTTGCATACTAGAAAATGATTAATTATTCCAAGCAACCATCTTGTTTTCCACTCGTTCAATTAGAAATCCTGGATACGGTAAGTAAAGCAATTTAAGTTGACAACATGGCAGCACTAGCCGTAAGTGTACAACATAAACAAAGCCTATTTATAAATTAAGAAATAAAGTGATAAAAGTTTATGAGTTAACAATGGCGCCCGAAGCAGCTGGATCGTTTGCATAAATAAAATTATGCAAATGTGGACCTGTGGGAGAAGCAATATGGTTGCAGGGAACTGATATGTAACTAGAAACATAAAAGTAAAAGATAAGGTTATGTTACGAGCATATGCAATATAAGTAAGTATAATCCTTTGTTAGAGAAAACATTGTGTGATACTATATGTTAGTATTTTGATATAAAAGTAATAATTTTACCATTACAAAATGGAAAATAAAGAAATAAATTTAGAAAACACTCTTACAGAGTCAATGATAATCAATAATGTAGCAGCACAGTCTACTCCAACAACAGCTAAAGTAAAAGAGTTGTCATTGGACGATCTATATAATTTCCTGAGAACGATGAATAGTAGTATTAACGTAAAATTTGATGTTCAGAACAGCAAATTTGATGAACAGAATAGGAAATTTGATGAAATGAATACACAAAATGTTAAATTTGAAATTAACATGAATAAACGTCTGAATGAGATTGATGAACGTTTTGATACAATTAAAGACCAAATATTAGAATCAATAAGTAGCAGTTGCGAGAAAAAGATTGACGAAATGAATAAAAATTTAGACAGAAAATTAGATCAGATAATGAATAAGAAGTTAGGTGACAATGTTATAGTTATGACAAATAATGATAATGACAAAATAGTGGAAGAGGTAGTGTTAGATAATAAAGTATTGACTAGTGATGATAATGATGTTAATTACAATTCTGAGGTAAGTAGGAGTGAGAATTATGACAATATAAGTAAAAATATGGTGTTAAAGAATAATGGGGTAAATATTGAGAGTACTGATGAAGTTTTAGAATGTAATAATGGAATGTTAATGTGTGTTTATGAGTCAGAAAGAAAGTGGAGAGAGAGTATACAGGTAGAGAATATAGTGGGGGTAGATTTTTCCCGTGATGTTGTAGTTGGGGGTGAAGAAAAGGCTTCACGAGTATATTTGGGAGACATATGGTCTGCAAATAGTTGTCCCTGGATTTTTTGTGCACCTGATAGGTGGTGCAACAATAAAGTTGTAGTGTCCCCTGCATATATTGAGAGAGAAAGTGTGATATGGTGTTGTGATGAGAGAAAGAGAAATAGATATTTTTGAGGTTAATAGAGGGTATGAAATGTTAGTGCAGGTTTTAGATATCGAGAGAGATGATATAAAATACTTACCTTGTGAAATAAAGATTGATGATACTGTTGTAGATGATAGACACTTACCTGATGATGTGATGAGTATATTAGAGGAATATAATGAGAAAATAACTTACTGTATGTTGAACAAAATTACTGATGGAGACAGAACGGAAATTACCAATGTAGACGGGTCTTATGAATTAATAGGTAATAGTGGTGTTGAATACTATGTTGATAATGGTCATTACAATAATAATAGTATAACTAGTGTGATTAAGGATGATAATTATTATATAAAAATAAGGTTATTGTACGATGATGGTGGTTAAAATAAAAAATAAGTAAACGAACATTTTAAATATTTTAATTTGTGGTTATGACCTTGCTAAATTAGGAAATGAGGTGTGGAAAACTGAAAAAATTAATGATGAAGATTTGTAAATAAATTTCTAGTGAAATTGATTGTGTTTGTATTGTAAAATGTTTTATGCAAACAATGTGTATGTGGTAGAAATTTATGTAATAATAATGATAATAATAATAATATTTTGGCAGACTAAATAAATAACAAGAATAATTACGAAGGTAATAAATGAATTGTAATTAGAGTAAAGTAATTAAAATAATTTGTGTTTTCAAGAATTGATGGAATTAAAATAATTTGAGATGTTTAAATATTTTTGATTGATTTAAAATGTTGTATAAAGAGATTTTGATGATAAATTTAAATTATTTGTATGAGATTTAAACTTTGTAAGAAATAGTGAATAAATGTAAAGTTGTAAAAGATAGAATTTGGGTAAGGATGATTATTTAAGAAAGACATTTGAGTCAGTCCAAGTTGAGTATAGATGGGTGTTAGAGAGAATAAGAGGTGAAATACAAATAATATAGAAACAGGGTAATAGTAGGGACACAGTAGTGTTAGTGATTATATGTAGAGAAAGTGAGTAATGGTATTAGAGAATAAATAGTTGATGGAGATATTTTCTAGATGAAAGTGATGTAATGGGAGAGTGATTAGTTGAGAGGGGAATTTTGTAAGGGGGGTGGTGTGATGAGTCCTCAACGAAAAGCGTTGTGGCGGGAGGGGAACCGATATGCGCTGGAAAGGGTTACCTAGGGAGGGTCCGGGAACCAAATAAGGGAATGAGCATTGGGAGGGAACACACATCCTGAGTACAAAGGGGTAGAGAGTATTTTGTTATAAGGGTAGAATGATGCAAAATGAGTTAGAGTAGTAAGTTAGAAGTAGAGAATGGTTGGTAGATGTTTTGGTAGATGGGTGTCATACTAGATAAAGAATTTGTAAGTGAGCGTTAGAGTCATAAAAGGGGTAAGATTATAGGTAAATGCCAAGTTGATAAAGTGAATTATTATGAATAACTAAGAGTCACCCAAACTAAATGATGAAAATAAATAATAGAAAATTCATAGTTAAAATGAAATGTTATGTAAAATGAAGGTTGATAACAAAGTGAAAATTTTGTGGAAAAGTTAATGGTATAGTAAGTGATAAATAATTAATAATAGTTCAATTGAAATTAAAATGTAATGTTTATAATTTTATATGCAAATTAAAATGTGAATTGGTTATTTTAATGTAATAACAACGTTTATTATGATGTAGAATATGTAGTTGATTTTATGATGTACTCAGATGATTTTGTGGTAATCGGAGATGTTTTGATGGAAATGTTTAACCAAGCAGAGAAAGATATAAGGAAATAATGTGTTTAGATATAGTTGATTTTGTCATATATAAGAAATTTTAAATGAATTTAATGGTTTTGAAATATTAATCCTAGGAGGAAATGTATTTGTAATATTGTAATGGGAAATGTTTATTTAAATTCTGATGGGAATCAGGGCAATATGTTTTGTATTTTTGGGATAAGATTTAACGAGAGAAGGGTATGCAGAATGTTAGTATGGAATTTTAAAATATGTATCATGTTGTGTTATGTATTCATATATATGTTAGAGGTTAAGAGAAAAAACCAGTGCTTCTTAACGCAAACCAGCACAGCTAAGGGGAAACAGATCAGTTAGGGATATAGTATTGTATAAGGCCACTAGTTGATATTTTGATTTGTTGTTTCAGAGACTGGTGATGATGTGGCGGTGATCCTGAGCTGGCCAGCGTGTCAGAGCAGGAGCGTTAAGTACCTGTGTGACTTTATGGTGTTGGGATCTCGAGAGAGAAGTCCAGTAATGTCATTCAGGAGCGGTCACAGTCACTGGACCAAGGGTGAGCTAGATATTTTTTTTGTAAACCATAAAGGGGGTTGTGGCGACATATCCTGACTGATCCCTTTAGGAAGTATGAATGTGTCAATGAGAGTTTTTATGCTTCAGCATAAAACCTCTCATTGAGGGGGTATTGTAACGGGACATTTAGGCCTACCCAGGGTAATAAATAAATTTGTGTTTAATAAAAAAGGAAATAAAATTTTATGATATAATTTTGGGAGACATAATGGTAAATTTTATTGGGACCAAAGTGGAAAGAGTAATTGTAAAATATTATTCATGAATTGAAAAGACGTAGTAAACAACATGTGGATTTGTGTCAAGGTCAGCTCCAGACACTGGTAAAACAGTTAGGTATTATGTAACCTCAAGTCAGACGATACTACGTCAGTGCTTACATCACGCTGGAATTCAGGCGTGGCAGCCTGACCTCACATATTAAACGCATATTGGCGTAGTGATACAACATTTAGAACAATGAAAGTTTGTAAAACAACCGCGGCCACTTCACAAAATAGTGCCGTTCGTCTCATCCCAGTTGAATTCTGCATATAGTGCCGGCCGGCTGCTAAAAACCCGAGTTCTAGAACGTAAAATCGCGGGCGCCCACAGTTCAATAAAATGTGAAAAAATCGAAATTTATACATAAATAACGTGAATGAACAGTTTTCTTTATATAATAACAGTTTCGGAGATGTAAAACGAGTTAACAGTTAAAATAAAATGTGTGCGTGGAGCGATGTGACGTCTTCTGGACTCGAATTCAGCTAAGTAACATACAAGAATAAAAACAAAACTTTCAATTAGGAAAATATTCAAAATTTTCAATATTCAAATTTAAATGTTTGCACAATTAATGGAGAGCTCTTAAAATCCTGGGGTAGATATGTGTGTGTGAGTGCAAGCGCTGGTTTCCGTTGTGTTAGTTAAGTTATTAAGTATTAAGCGAATTATTTTGTATTTATATTTCATGTTTTATTTTGACTATTGCAGAACAAATTATGTTCATTTTAAACAAATGATCCATTTTATATCTATATTTTACTTGGAATACTATTGAAACAGAATGTAAGAAAGGGAGAAGGAAGATCTTATATGTAATGTTGGGGTTAAAGTGAATGTATAAAGTTTTATTTGATTGAAAACAGATAAATTTTATGTAATAAACTAAAATTAATTTGCATACTAGAAAATGATTAATTATTCCAAGCAACCATCTTGTTTTCCACTCGTTCAATTAGAAATCCTGGATATGGTAAGTAAAGCAATTTAAGTTGACAACATGGCAGCACTAGCCGTAAGTGTACAACATAAACAAAGCCTATTTATAAATTAAGAAATAAAGTGATAAAAAGTTTATGAGTTAACACAACATACTGTAAAACACAAATACATCAACATAATGACATCAACACACAAAAGAATATACAATCCAACTTATTATCTGGTATCAGATAACAGTTAACAGTTAAAATAAAATGTGCGCGTGGAGCGATGTGACGTCTTCTGGACTCGAATTCAGCTAAGTAACATACAAGAATAAAAACAAAACTTTCAATTAGGAAAATATTCAAAATTTTCAATATTCAAATTTAAATGTTTGCACAATTAATGGAGAGCTCTTAAAATCCTGGGGTAGATATGTGTGTGTGAGTGCAAGCGCTGGTTTCCGTTGTGTTAGTTAAGTTATTAAGTATTAAGCGAATTATTTTGTATTTATATTTCATGTTTTATTTTGACTATTGCAGAACAAATTATGTTCATTTTAAACAAATGATCCATTTTATATCTATATTTTACTTGGAATACTATTGAAACAGAATGTAAGAAAGGGAGAAGGAAGATCTTATATGTAATGTTGGGGTTAAAGTGAATGTATAAAGTTTTATTTGATTGAAAACAGATAAATTTTATGTAATAAACTAAAATTAATTTGCATACTAGAAAATGATTAATTATTCCAAGCAACCATCTTGTTTTCCACTCGTTCAATTAGAAATCCTGGATATGGTAAGTAAAGCAATTTAAGTTGACAACATGGCAGCACTAGCCGTAAGTGTACAACATAAACAAAGCCTATTTATAAATTAAGAAATAAAGTGATAAAAAGTTTATGAGTTAACACAACATACTGTAAAACACAAATACATCAACATAATGACATCAACACACAAAAGAATATACAATCCAACTTATTATCTGGTATCATTTACCACAAATCATTTCATAAGACAATCCATGTCGAAACCACACTGTTCACATAATTAAATGTTCATAAACAATAAAACATTTACCCTCCATCATCGAATAACAATCTGATCTTAGGTCTACACACATCATTTTGTAGTAAATGCATTAGATTATTACTATCAACATAATGATTATTTAATTTCTCATAATTTTCCACAATATCATTATAATTAATATGATTATTCCATATCATTATACCATATAATTGGTCACGATCGAGTATAGTCAAGTCGCCTTTGGTATAATCTGTCACAACCAGGTAAGTTATAAGTTCATCCTTAAAAACATCATCATCTACTGCTGCTATATCAGCTTCAACACAAGGTAAGATTTCAATATAATTATTCACTCTCTCTATACCTAACCTTTCTACAAATTCTTTATAATTTCTGTCAACCTTAAATAATTCTATTTCCCCATCAACACACAACTCTCTTTCAAAATATCTCCCATCACAATGCCATTTTCCATTTTCTCTACTAAACCATCAGAAGGTAATGAATCATCACAAAAAATCAGGGAACAATTTGAAGACACCATGTCTTCCAATAATAAGGGACTCTTGCCCTTCAACAACAATGAACGCCTTGGTTCACAATAAACCCGGGGAAAATTTACCTTCTGCCCCATATCCAAAAAATAATTCTCTTCACACACTCTCTCTCTCTAACTTATAAACATTTGTTTCTATCACTTCATTATCAAATTCTACTCCCACTATAACTTCATTAGTACTCTCAATATTCACACCCTTACTCTCTAACACCATATTTGTAATTATATTATCATAATTCTCAACCCCACTTACCTTATCGTCTTTATTTTCGTTTAATTGGTCTGTCTCTCTACCATTTTAATCTCATAGTTATCATTAACACCATTACCACTTACCTTTCGTTTTCTACTTTCATTGACTCCGTCTATTACTTGTATTACCGTAGTACTAAGACGTTCATCAACTTCTTTTAAACTCTTATTAATATAGACATTGTGTTGTTTTATCTCATTCCTTATTTCGTTAATTTGGTCATTAAATTTAGAATCACTAATGTCAAAACGACTGTTTACTTCGTCAAATTTATCATTGAAATTATTATTTATTTTGTTAATTTCGCTTTTTTGAACGTCAAATTTAATATTAATGTCCCCTCTTAGTTCACTAAAATTGCTACACAACATTGTATTTTTCTCTAAAAGCAATTGCATCATTTTCATCATATCATGATCCTCAGATTTTTTAATCGGGACTGGCGTTGAATAAGTTACTTCATCCATTATTTTTGATTCAGTTTCGCTTAACTCTATATTCACTTGGCTCTCGGTTTCAATGTCAGTTAAGCTGACATTCTCATTATTATCTGCCATCTCAAAATTGTATATATATATTTCTTTTTCAAAATATTACTATGTAATATTACACAAACATACTATCTAAAAAGATATTCTATTTAATCTGTTTTACTCCTACCACATATGGTCACAACATAAACTTATTATTTACGTATATTTCTAATACATGCCAATTCCAAACAACCATCCTGTTTCTCCATACGGGTCTACATTTGGATAAATTTACTTATTCAAATGGTCCCTGTTCCTGTCGACATGTTATTTTACATACTTTTCTCTTTTACTTTCGTTTAACATTTTACACTTTGTTTACACTTTCTGCTCGGGCAGCCGCCATGTTGTATTGTTCCAACCAACAAACTATACTTACGAGGGTCCAGGCGTTCGTTTAGACGAGTAGAGAAACAAAATGGTTGCTGTGAAATAATAGACTTTAATTTCATTAGTAGTTTTAAACTCGTATTTATTAATTATCTGAGCATTCTATATTGATAACAAAACAAAATGTACTCCTTCTCCTTCTACAAATTCCAACATGGATGCGATACATTCTCTTTACATCAAACTTTATTCAGGGTATATTTACGCAATATATTTAGAATTCAAATTACCCTTGTTACAAATTGAAATGAATACAGAAAATTACTACTGTTTTCACTTAACGTAAACCAATGCTTTTATGTTATATTAAGATGGGTACCTATGCACACTCACGCATACCCCCACACATACTATTTTATACGGTACATTTTATATATTGAGCTCAAAATTTAGTATTTTATTTGAAAACCCATTATTTTATATAGTTGGATATATAATGTCTACTTTCCTGGTGTTGTGGATAATTTCAACTCATGGCTTACAGTTTGCTGTCTCTCATTGTTCTCATTTTTTATGGCCGAACTGTTAGATTTTTACCAACTTCACTCACTGTCTCTACTTCGTAGTTACAATACTTTTAAATACCAAAATCTATCAAAATTCACATTTTGTTACTTTGCTGGCCAGCAATTTACGTAACGTGCCACTTGCACGAGCAATGGCTGTAGACTTGGGCGAACGTATTGCGTTCATTTTTGATGTGGAGAGGGTAGTCACGTCACCAATCTCTTTGTCTTTGATTACGACGTCTTAGTTTTTTAAGGCTAGGCGATTACGTACTGCATTCTTTATGTGACGTCTTTATAGGAGCGGCTTGTTGAAGAGTTCGTTTAGCGAAATTGAGTTGTTGCTTTCACACGTACACCACTGACCTTGGTACAATTCTGCACTGCTTACTACGTCGTTTCACACTTTATAAAACTTTACCATTATTTCTGTGTGACTTTAGTTTCACAATAAAATTTATATTGGTTATTTACCCAAAACACTATAGGGACATATTTTTACCGTTACATAGTATAGTATTGAATTAATTTACAATTTTGTGCACAAGAAATAACTAGAATAGTGGTTTTTGTGTTAGTTTTAATAGTTCATGATCAAAATAAGTCCACAATTTTAATTAGTGAGTGTGAAATCGGTGTTATTAGTGTAATTCACTTTGTCTGTTTTCGTTACGTGATAACTCAAAAATAGGTTATACTTAACAACTGTTTCTTCATCTCAGGTCCAGTTAAAATGTCTTTGGTATAGTTGATTTTCCTTTTATTGATTAATCCACTTCTGTGATCCACTTGGAATTGCTTTTGTTGTATTATTAATAATCTCTGATGCTATATCCAGATTGTTTATTAGTTCATTTCTATTACTTTTTTCTTCTAATCTCAAGCTCTGTAATTTCTTCAATCTTTACTCATCAATGGTTGTTAAAGATTCTTAAATTATGTTTATTATTTTATTATTTCAAGCTCTATACTCTCTTCAATCTTTCCTCATCAATGGTCACTAAAGAACTTCCAATTATTTACCTAAATTTGTTGTTGCTGTGGTTAAAATACCAACTTTGATTGGTGGACATTATGAGATATTGTCATTGAAATACATTGTCATTCTGTACAAAATTGGTCAAATATTTTTAAATAGGTCTTGCTTTTAACTTGTACATCAATTTGGAACCAAACAAAAGGTTACTTTTAGTTCATAAATAATGATTTTACATTTTTACCACCTAATTTTCTTAATAATTAATGTTATACTACTTATTTCAAATACATTTTTGTTGTGCAGACTAATATCATTAAACCTATTCATATTATATTCATTATTTCAATAAACCTTGCTGTTATACTTTAAAATTTACAATTTTCTAGTTTTTATATATAGGCCTAGCAGCTAACATGTCTGAAATTCTATGCCTACACTTATTCTAACAAATGATCTTTATGTTGTTATTTTAACACCTTCTACGTAAACAATTTAACATAATTTTTAAAATACAACATGTTGGTTTCTAAACCTTACAAAACAATATAATCTTTTACTTATAGACAAAATACATAATTTCTTTGGTCTAACTTTAATACAACAGATTATGTATTGTCTATTAGTCTTAACTTTTACAAATAACTTTATGAACATAAATAATTAAATATTACAACATATCTGAACAGTTTCAAACCATAATTATGAACCTAGTACTTGTAAATGACCTATTATTATTTTAAAATCATCTCCTAATAATGCAATTTAACATCTTACATTTATCAGCATTCTCCCCTTGACCTACTGATAATAAACATTTTATTTTATTTATTTGTCATTTTATCACTTCTTATTTTATTATTATTATTATTATGTTGGTTCATTTACCCTTTCAATCATTTTATTACATCTTTATTTACTACTTATTGTATAATTCCCTACTCATTAGTTTGTACTTTTATATGGTCATTACAAATTATAATTTACTGGGAATATGGTATCTGGTCTCGAATATTCCTTCATAGCTCATTTTATTTTGTTTTTATCATTCTCCATCACCTTACCTAAACATTTGGGTATAGTCGTCAGTCATATTTAGAGTCTGTCAAAAATAGTCTTTAGTGTTATGCTATCGGTTTTTTTTTTTTTTTTTTCAGCTTCTCATTCATTTATTCTTGCAAATCTTACATGGTTTTATGTCATACCATTTGTCATGTTACAATATTTAGAAAATATTAATACTTCTTTAAAATATAAGAAATTCTTAAAACTTAAGAGTATTTAATAAGTTTAAAGTAGGCCTACAGCAGATAGCTTTTATACAGAAAGTACGAAAAGAAGTATACATTCCCACTTAACGCTATACAAAATTTTCATTAGAGTTCAACTGAATAATATCAGTACAATTCTAGTTAACTAAAATGATTTATTAAATGACAGGATTGAAGAATTTTTATAACAATTACTTACAGACATTCCTCTACTACTGGGAGAATAGAGTAAAATAAATGCATTTAGAAACTAAAGTCTATAGAGTTTAGCATAGGAAAATATAAAAATAGAGAAACTGAGGGTTACAAATTAAGTAGACAATAGACAGATCATAAAAGTAAGAGAATTGTGCTACTTATAATAAGACAAAGGATCTTTATGGAACCCATGAACAGCTAGGGTGTATACAAACAACTACTCTATATTCAAGTTTCTAAGTGACATTCTTTTAACATTTAATTTGAACAGCAGAGACTTCAAAATGATTACACTCTATATCCATGATTATATAAGGTAACAAAAAATTTGTTGACAATTAAGATGTTTCTGTGATGTGATCCCCATATAAAGCTCTTTTTTAATGATCTGTTGAGGAGCGCTATATAGAGGTTCTACTGTACTTATATTTTAGGAAATTTGTAAGGCTGCTGATGATGTATGTTAGTACTCGGTTGTATACATGTTTATTTAAAGCATGGTATATGAATTAACAAAAAATTTACAGTCATTTGAATATATAGTAGTAACAATATACACAATTGTACAATATAAGTTTTATTATTTACTTTAACAGTTTTCCATATTATTGTGGATTAAGTACGTACAACTATTTTCTTTGGCCACATCTCAAGTATATTACCATCAAGATTCACCATAACTGCTAAAACTAAATATATTACATATCACTTTATATAAAACTTTAGTAAAGTATCACATTACATTAGTAAAACCTTTGATCACTATATGTTTCTAAAACGTCACAATCACAAACAACATACATATTCAGCAGAAAAACAATTCAATGCTTAACATTGTGTTCCTTAAGTACTTGATAAATGGTATCCTACAACCACTTTACTGTTAACAAGATGGCTACTGGCCAACAAATAAGTATACCAAGTCTGTAGATAATACCATATTTCTGTTATATAAGATTTACTTTTTCTATACTGAAAATGCCACAAAAATCTCAATGTATCTTATACAACAAAGTTATCTAGTGATGAACTGTTACTCAAGTTAGCAATGAGTAGTCAAAATTCAGGGTCAAGATCATAATAAAAGTACGATTGATCAAAAAGTTTGTGCAATTTTTGAATTTCCCACGCTAGAAACTACCGATTCAAACATTTTTTCTTGTGACATTGGCACATCTGTCTATAACAATTATTAAATTTGTAGCCATATTGAATGCCTAGTTCAGATTTGACAGCTAATTGAATAAATTGTGTGTTGATGTATTCAGTGATTTTTTAATATTTTACAATGCAGGATCAAAGAACATGCATTCAATTTTGTGTAAAACATGAGGTAAAGTGCTGTGACATGGTGAAAATGTTGCAGAAGGCTTTTGGCGCATGTAGTATGCATGAACGAGTGGTTTATAAATGGTACAAATGCTTCCAAGACAGTCATGAATCAGAAGTTTAATGAAGAATTTCACTATTTTGGACATGAGACGAGTGACAAGGAAATTTGTTCCAAAATTATTGAATTTTCAGCAAAAATTGTATCAATAAAGAAGTTGATATTATAAAAACCATAGCAGAAAATAACAGTTATCACAAAAGAATAACAGACTCTTTAATTAAAAAAAAAAGAAGAAAATTATTTTAAAAGAATTTTATTCCATAGAGCCAAATCAGGGTAATAAAAAATTTCATTTAACAAATTACATTCCATTTATAATAGATAGGATTAATAATAGGTTGGAAAAGCGTGGTGTTAACATGGTATCAGTAAACAAATGTAATCTTTTTTTCATTACTAGTAAACAATAAAGAAAAGTCAAACATTCTAGAGAAAAGAGAAGTTTATAAAATACACTGTACAGAATGCGATGCTATTTATATCGGACAATGTGGCCATGCTCTGAAACATCGCATTTCTGAATATAAGAGAGTGATTTTAACTAATACAGCCAATACAGGTTTTACAGATCATTGTTTACAACACAATCACTTCATAGATAGAAAAAACAACACTACTGCACAACATACAAAAAGGTAAAAAAATTGATTTATTAGAAATTAGAAAAGCAATCAAAAGTAACAAAAATTTAACAAACGAACAAACTGAATTCTGTGTATCCCATTTATTAAAAATTTTTAATTAGTTTAGTTAATTTTTTTATATTTTGCCTTCTGATTATACTTAGTTTTTACAGACACTTGACCTTCACTTATTAGCTTCTCCACCCCCTCCATCTTACACACCCCACACACATCCAGATACACACCCTAAACACATGTTCACCACTCTTACGTTCTTTGTTTAGTTGTTCCTTGATCTCTTCAGGAATAGCTTAATAACCTGAAACAGCTGTCAGAGGTAAATAATAAACTGTGAAACTTACCAAGTGTTTGTATTATTTTTTTAAAAACCATTGTATAAATATGTTTCTCCAAGTGCCAAACGAGTCGTCAATCAATATCGTATAAAATTGTATCGTGAAGAAATCTCTGAGCAAATGATACAATGATGTCGCTAATGAACCAACATTGTTCCAACGCATTATAACAGGCAACAAATCATGGGTATATGGCTATGACATACTTCTCAACGGAAGTTCCCAAATGAGCAAGACCGAAAAAAACATGTCAAGTTCAGTCAAATGTTAAAGTTCTTCTGTTTTCTTCAATTACCGTATGGTGTTCTATGAATTTTACCACTAGCGACAATGCTACTTGGGCATTTTACATCACTTGCATGAAGCTATTTGTAGAAAAATTTATGGAAAGATAATTTATGGAAATTGCACCACAATAATGCGCAAGCTCACACATCACTGCTTGTGGAAGAATTTTTGACCAGAAATAAGACTATAATGATATTACAACTACCCAACCACCGTATTCAGCAGATATGCCCCCCTGTGACTTTTTCGTCTTTCCGAGAATAAAAAAGAAAACATGAAAGAACGTTTTGTGAATGTTGAAGACATAAAACAAAAATCGCTGATCAAGCTCAAGGCTATACCAGAAAGTGCATTCTATAAATGTTTTGAGGACTGGAAAAACAATTGGCTTAAGTGTTATAGCCTATGGAGATTATTTGGAAGGAGAAATATAGCTGAATAAAGACAGCATTTTTCAAATTATCAAAAACTGCATAAACTTTCTGAACAAACCTCGTATATAAGAAATCTCACTGCCATCAAAGAGTAAACAATTTGAAAAGATACTGGAAAAAACTGTGTTGCGCATTGTTTCTGAAAGTGAAGGCAATGAAGAAGAAAACCAAACAATAAAAAAATTAAGATTAAGCTGATGTGGTATAAGATTTTCTGATTGTGTATAATTTATTTAAGTAGTAAAGTGCAGGACTATTACTTATTAATGTACTTAGTAATTTATTATATTAATACACTATTTCAAGGTTCTGTCTTAGTAACTGTATCTAGGCAAATGTATTCTACATATATACTTATTAAATATTCATAATCTACACAATATAAAAATATACCAAATAGTATGTCCTTAATTATGATTATAAAATAAAAATTGAGAAATCTCGTTTTTATAGCCAAGATTATCCCTGCTAAGCATAAGTTTAACTCAGAATTGTACCCAATTTTACATAAATTATTACTGTAATAATTTGTCACTATGTCATCTAACCCTTGTTTATAATACCTTCTCACACTGTTAAAATAATTTGGATGGAATTTATTCGCCTGTATAATTCAAAAACTATAATATTAACATTAACATTAATTCAGTTTGTTTATTGCATAGTCATTTTTTTTTTTTTTTTTAATAATATAAAGGTAATCAAAAATAAAATAATATATCTATATCCGTCTGTCATAGATATTAATTCAACATGGATAAGAAAACAAAACATTATCAACTGATAGAGTGAAAAATATAAAATCAAACTTCTTTTTTTACAAGAAATTTTATATGAACATGATATGTGAAACCTGCCACGCCTGTGAAGATACCAAGCACACTCATTTGAAGCAGGAAAAACAGAAGTGGATAGAAACTCTCATGTTTCAATATTTTATTATTAAAATAGTCAGGCAGTTTTTTCAAAACTGAGAAATAAATCCTAAATACACACACAGACACAGACACACATGATTAAAAAACATTTTATTACTCTATGGATCCTCACTAAAACAAGAAAAATAAATTAATAGTTTACTGCCACGTTTAAAGGTGTAGAACTACCATAGTTACATAAGTACTGCAATCCATACAAGAGTAAAGACAAAAATTATATTTCAAATTCAACTTAAATTTTTTGATAATTACTTCATTTTAATGTTAATACCAACTCTTCATACCAAATTGGCCAAACGGCTTCTTACAGATAGGTGAGGTACTAAAACATAAACAGCCAATTTATACATATGTACAGGACTATAAAACAATACTATTAAAATTATACACTATTAACATCTTGTTAACCAATCTAATGTATTCTTTATTTTATATATCAAGATCGTCGTCAGGATCCTCTTCATCCCAATCATCAGTTTTGTCCGGTTCATAAAATATATTTCCTCCTCCACCAGACTGGTTTATGCTTGTCCTGTAACAACATGAACATTTAAAATGAGTACAGAGAACAGCAACTAAATCTAACTTTAAAACATTAGAAGTCTCAAGTGTTACTTTTCAAAAAATATGTGTGATAATATGTGACAAGAACGAGCAGCATGCAGAGGCAGATCAACAGAATGAAGAGAAAACGTGATTAAAATTATAAGTTATGAATAATTAAATTAGACCTTCTGTTAAGATAACTTTGTGATTAAATATGTGAAACATAATTTTCATATATTAATTAAATGCAGCTATACAATTTTAAAAGTGCAACTTCCAACTTCATTTGTAACGGTACAGAACTGTGTGATCCCAGTTTTTATTTAAATCAATTTTAATTTTCAATTGTCAGTATCAACCTGTGAGGTGCCCAGTTTAACCAGCAACACACTGTTAGCATAAACAACTGTCTAGACAACTAGACTAGACGTATTACGTAACTGCCCCAGCAGCAGGCTTTGTGAATCACAGTAAGCAGAGTCCTTCAACAGTATGCAGATTGTCACCACAGAAGCAACAACAGACAGTAAAGTGTAGCATACAGCTTGCTAAATAAAACGGTGGCCTCGGGTGCAAGATAGGCCGTAATTTATATTCGGCCTATCCATTAAAGTATCTCATAGAAGTTATAAAAGTGTATAAACAGTGTAGCGCGCGGTCAAATAATTAAAAACATATAAGAGCTCGAGTCACGTACGTCGGCCGACTTTTGTTGTGAAGCTAGCCGACAAAAAGTTCATAAAAGTGTAACGATTGTTAACGAAATCGTAAACTATGGTGAATTAAATATAACGGAGTACGTTGTGGTAGAGTGAAAGTGGGGAACTGGGGAAATAATATTTGTAACCAGAAACAGCCAACAACACGAGGTGGTGGTGGAACTGATTAACGCCATGGACTGTTAAGTACTCTACATAACCCTATTAGAACTATTCTATAAACACAGAAATTAAAAATACACAGTTTAAATCACGGGGTTTTTAAAATAAAAAAAATAAAAAAATAAAAAATAAAAGTATGAGAGAGAGCGTGGCAAAGTGCTGGTTAAGTTATTTTATATTGCTTTATTGCCAGTCATTTTCATACGAGTTTAGATCAACTGATTAAGTATTCATGCCTTATTGTTTTTTGTATTGAAATTATAATGTAAAGATAAATTGAAAGCAAACACTGCATTAAAGAAAGCTAGTTGTTTTAGAATACAAAAATTGGTGTTAGCGCAATTATTTTGAAACTTCAACCCAAATTGTTATCTTTCAAATTACATACTTATGTAACTGTATATTACAAATACACAGTAACTGTCTTTAACATAATTATTGAGTTTAATAACGGGCACCATGTTGGAAACTACCAACAGCTGAGAATACATTTATTATACGGGCCAGGTTTCGTGTTAAGCGAACGATATTGTAGAACGGGAAGTGTTATCTGAAATAAATACTCTGAAATGGTTATAAAAAAACTTATTATTAGCAGAAAGTTTTACATATATATATTTGACTCGACCATGCGCCAAACACGCACGTTACTAGGCCTCAGGGCGTAGTCCTATGTATCATTAAATAAACAAACATATTTAAAATTGAACCTTGTAAATCTAAACATATAATAAACATATAGTAAAACCAAAAACAAATTTAAGATATATATGTATGCACAACCCAGGCACTTAGAAATTATACACTCGCCCTCTCACTCTCTCTCTCTCTCACTCTGGTACAATTCTTTTTAATGAGCTCATTTTATTAAAATTTTAAAGACTTAGTGAATTGAATTTACTTTGAAATTTTTATTTTGGTAATTTCTTTGAAATTAGGTTTGATTTGAAATTAAAAGAATATATGCTGTTGTTGGAACGTTCTCACCAAATCTGTAGCTGTTGTTCGATCTCTGTCTGTACGGTAAAACTTCGCGTACCGCGAGTTTACAGATTTCACTTCCCGGTCACATTTTTAAGTTGTAGATTCAGATAGTTAATTTATATAGTTAATTAACCACTTTTAGTGGTTTAAAAGTTAAAATTCACTCTTCGTGAAAGAGTTGCCGGCCGGCTGCGATCACGTTCCCTGTTGAAATGACACAGAGTCTTTGTTCCATATTTCCGAGGTGGGGTGAATCTACGTCACTCGGCTATTGTTTAGTTGTTGACAATTTCATCTTGTTTACAGAAACAAATTCCTGGCCGCTGACGTCATCAAGGATCGTCGCTTTTATCTCAACAAATGACATACTGTTTTTTGTGAGGCTTCACGTTTTTTGCTATGAATCAGTCAGAATCCTGGCAAATATTATATAGTCCACTCACGGTATATTTATAAAGATTATTAACTGTTTATTTAATTTTGACCAAATGAAGGAATACAATATTTATGGTTTTTTATACCATATTTAGGTTGACTAAAATTTGTACCATAATTGTACCATTACAAAACCCCCTCAATGAAAGATTTTGTGTCGAAGCATAAAAACTTTCATTGACCCTTTCATTCTTCCTAAAGGGATCAGCCAGGATAGGTCGCCACAACCCCCTTACAATTTATATAAAAGAAAATAATAACTCACCCTTGGTCTGATGATGATGACAGTACCTACATGGCCTTACTGGACTTCTCCTTCGAGATCCCAACACCATAAGGCCACTTAGGCTCGTAACGCCCCTGCTCTGACGCGCTGGCCAGCTCAGGACCGCTGTCATATCACCAAACACTGAAACAATAAATGATAAATATTAAAATGGTGGCTTGGTAAATTACTCTACCCTTAACTGATCTGGTTCCCCTTAGCTAGGTGCTGGTTTGTGCTAATAAGCACTGGGTTTGCTTGATATACCACTAAAATCTAGTTATATAATTTATACTACTAAAAACGTAACTCCCAAGAATTATAAAGAATCTCCTTTCGCAATATGGACAACCCTGAATTTATAAATTGTTTCGATTTCCATCGATATTTACCTCCTTCCATTTTATAATTAGTATAATTATAAAAGAAACGCATTGATATAAAAGAATTACATTATAATTGAAAATAGGAAAATTCCCCTATAAATCTCCCAAACATGGAGAAAAACAAATTATAGAAAAACAAAATAATTAATAAATCTGTATGGTATTATTTATTCATAAATCTGATTGAATTGTTAAATTAAAATTATTATTATTATTCTTATTATTATTATTATTAACAGGTAATAGTTGGCGCTGTTAATAATATTTACCCTCATTCTCCTCCACACACACTATTGCCATAAATCATGTTAAAAATTTTATAACATAAATACATAATAATACACATTGATACATTATATTAATACAGTAATACATCGAATTAGTTTTGTAATTACATTACATATTTAATCTTGATTAAGATTTGCATATTCTATTTAAAGTTGCATTTAAAATTATAAAATTTACAATTGCAATTAATTCATTGATTAGACATCAATTTATTTATTATAATTATAAATATTTATTTCACATTTATTATTACTATTCATATTATTATTTCCTTATTTACTTTTCATTACCTCTCTATTCTGAATTTCTACCTATTTAACTACCTAACCTTTCATCTTCTATCACTGTTTAGTCTGGGTGACTCCTATATTCACTCTACTTTTACTTATTATAATCTTACTCACCTTCTTCTAACTGACAACCAAATTTACCTATCATGACACCAATATCTCAATTATAAACACCTTTACTAATTTCATTTAAATCCTATGGCACCGCTCGTCTTTGCACAGAGATGGGTGTTCCCTAACTGGCTATATACATTCATATTATTTTGCCCTTCCAAAAAATTCGGCAAACACTCCCTTAAACTACGCTAATACCTGCCACAACACTATTCGTTGGCTACTCCTTATCACCTCACCCCCACTACAACATATCATTAACAACAAATATATGTTTATACCTTTACTTTATTCACCTTTACAAATAATCACGAACTACTGTGTCCCTAAATATCTAATAATTCTCTTTGTATTATTTACTTCAAAATTCTTAACTATCTAACTCCATTTTCATTAATTAAATAACTCACCTGTTTCTATTTATACCCAGGCTCTATCCCTGTTTAAACACTTACTGTAATCATTGACAATGGTCTTATAAAATTCATCTTTCACTTACTCATAACAATACCTCTCAAAATTCATTTATTTAATTATTCATTAGTAATTACCTTCATTACAAATGAATTAATAATTTGACTTCATTAGAAACTTTCTATTAATTAATAATTTACTTCTGTTAGTACAACTTTCTTCTGTACTATTTTAATTCAATAATAAAGAATGATTACTCTTTAATGGTTATTCCATTATTTTATTATTAAACATATTATTATTAAACATGTTAATTATTAAAAGACATAAAATACATACTGGTGTACATAAAATATACCTGTAATACAACATCAAAAATACATAAGTACATTGATATATAAATACATTTAATACAATGAAAAATATACACTCCAACTCATTATTTTGTTATTTATCAAACTCAGTCCATAGCAGTCCAATTCAATACCACTTTTCACATATTATTAAATGTTCATTACACAATTAAACACTCTACCCTCCATCGTTGAATAACAACCGAATCTTAGGTCTATTTAATTTATTAGCTAATGAATAGATTTTATTATTAGAAACATTATATTCAGATATCAGACAACTATCCAATAAATGTATCAAGTCACGATCGAGTAGGGTTCCGTTTGTCTCAGTAATATCATATGTTATTAATTGGTTATTTATTTTATAATTATCCTCACAATTTTCTACCACAGGTAAGTACTTAATACCATTACTCTCATCATTTATTGTTATTTCAACTTCATTGTTACTATAAGGTAAGTATTCATTATTTTCATATACCATATCTAACCATAACCTCTCTACCAATTCTCTGTACTTTCTATTTACTTTAAAAAAATTGTATTACTTTCTTTTTCTCACCATATCTCTCTACACTTTCTCTCTTAATACATTTCTCTCCATAATACCAAAATACACTCTCTCTCTCCAAATATGCAGGGGTCCCTATCTTAAAATTATTGCACCACTTATTAGGTACACAAAAACACCAAGAAACTTTATTTGTAGACCTATCGTCTCCCAAATATAAATTGAAGGAACTCTTATCCTTATAAAAATTACGTGAAGACTTTTCTTCACCCCCTAACACAACATCAAAAGAAAATTCTACCCCCTGCACTCCTTGTACAAAAATACTTTCTCCCAACTCTCTTTCTGACTCAATACACTCAAACACTTCATTATCATTCATAATACTTTCATTATCATTTTCTAATTTTATATTCTTACTACCTGTAATATTCTTACTATCTGTAAATTCATTATTCTCATTATCATTGTTGTTTACGTTATTAGTCAGTACTTCATTTTTCTGGGTACTATTTACCTTCTGGGTTTCTAATTGACTTAAATTCTTGTCTAATTTTGTGATGACCTTGTCAAACTGCTTAATGAGCTTATCGTGACCTATTTTCATTTCATTCTTTAGTTCATTGAACTTGATATCAAAACTATCAAACTTGTCACTTTGTTTATCAAATTTATTATTCAAATTTGTAAATTTTTCATCAAATTTTACACTCTGTTCATCGAATTTGTTTAATAAGAGCTGCATCATTTCAGCAGTACTGTCTGATTTACTTTCTGGACTAACTGACATGGATGTAGAGACCTTCTCTGCTTCTACATATACAACAGATACTGGTGTATCTGCTTCGTCAATCTGACTAATTGGAGTTGGCTGAACATCCATTTCACTAGTTAAATTTACCTCAGCGGTACTGGTTTCTATTGCAATATTATCCTTATTATTCATACTTACAAGTTTATGTTACTAAAACATATATGTTTATAACCTAAAATGTTAACCTTACCTTACGCACGTGTTACGTACTTTAACTCTATTACCTCAGATAACTCTTTCCATTCTCTTCGTAGGCTTACCCCACATAAAATTATATTATATAGAGTCCCTGTTCGCAGGCGACCATATGTTATCTTTCAAATTACATACTTATGTAACTGTATATTACAAATACACAGTAACTGTCTTTAACATAATTATTGAGTTTAATAACGGGTGCCATGTTGGAAACTACCAACAGCTGAGAATACATTTATTATACGGGCCAGGTTTCGTGTTAAGCGAACGATATTGTAGAACGGAAAGTGTTACCTGAAATAAATACTCTGAAATGGTTATAAAAAAACTTATTATTAGCAGAAAGTTTTACATATATATATTTGACTCGACCATGCGCCAAACACGCATGTTACTAGGCCTCGGGGCGTAGTCCTATGTATCATTAAATAAACAAACATATTTAAAATTGAACCTTGTAAATCTAAACATATAATAAACATATAGTAAAACCAAAAACAAATTTAAGATATATATGTATGCACAACCCAGGCACTTAGAAATTATACACTCGCCCTCTCACTCTCTCTCTCTCTCACTCTGGTACAATTCTTTTTAATGAGCTCATTTTATTAAAATTTTAAAGACTTAGTGAATTGAATTTACTTTGAAATTTTTATTTTGGTCATTTCTTTGAAATTAGGTTTGATTTGAAATTAAAAGAATATATGCTGTTGTTGGAACGTTCTCACCAAATCTGTAGCTGTTGTTCGATCTCTGTCTGTACGGTAAAACTTCGCGTACCGCGAGTTTACCGATTTCACTTCCCGGTCACATTTTTAAGTTGTAGATTCAGATAGTTAATTTATATAGTTAATTAACCACTTTTAGTGGTTTAAAAGTTAAAATTCACTCTTCGTGAAAGAGTTGCCGGCCGGCTGCGATCACGTTCCCTGTTGAAATGACACAGAGTCTTTGTTCCATATTTCCGAGGTGGGGTGAATCTACGTCACTCGGCTATTGTTTAGTTGTTGACAATTTCATCTTGTTTACAGAAACAAATTCCTGGCCGCTGACGTCATCAAGGATCGTCGCTTTTATCTCAACAAATGACATACTGTTTTTTGTGAGGCTTCACGTTTTTTGCTATGAATCAGTCAGAATCCTGGCAAATATTATATAGTCCACTCACGGTATATTTATAAAGATTATTAACTGTTTATTTAATTTTGACCAAATGAAGGAATACAATATTTATGGTTTTTTATACCATATTTAGGTTGATTAAAATTTGTACCATAATTGTACAATCACAAAATAACCTTGTCTGCAGCTGGGTTTCGTCTGTACGACTTTGGAAGAGAACCCGAAGGTAAGATAAGACATTATAAATATCAACTAAAATAAATTGAGTAGTTTCATTGGCGCCCGAACAGGGACTCGAGGAGTATTTTATTATTTACACTAAGTTATATAGTTTCATTGGCCCCCGAACAGGGACGGCGAGTGTAATTTTTTATTACATTCGCCAGACCTAATTAAGCTGCAGAACGGGTTGTTTGCGAGCGAGGGCGATTGTGTAGTTAGTAAGCTTACAAAATTGTGTATAAGTAAACAATAATATAAAAAATGGAAAACAATAATGATAAAGTCAACAATATTGATTTAACTAGCACTAGGACTGAAAATCAAATAAACACATTAGTGACCGAAACGGTAGTAAACGAAATAAGCCTAACTGAGTCCGTGACAATGGAAGGCGCTAGGATTCATTCAACGCCTATCAAAATAAGCAATCTGATAGTAATGAGATAATGAATATGATGCAATCACTTTTGGCAAAGCAAAGCGCAATGTTAGAGGTAAATTTTAACACCATAAATAATCGCTTTGACATGCATGATACCAAGTTCAATGAACAAAATAAGAAATTGGATGCTTTAAATAAACGCTTTGATACAAATGATGTTAAATTTGAACAATATAAAGAACAGAATATGAAATGTGAAAATAGTATAAACGTAAAGCTTGATGAATTAAATAATTCATTGTGTAGTATTGATGAACGACTTAACGAAATATGTAGAGAAACAAAAAGAGAAACAGATGAGTTAAGAGAGAGTGTGTGTGTGGTAGACAGTAAAACAAACATGTTAGAATCTAACCAAAATGAACTTGGACAACAAGTAATAAATGACAATGTAAAAAGCTTTACAAGTAAAGCGGGTAATAAATTTGAAAATGGGGTATCAAAAAGTGATACAGTAGATAGTAGTAGTGATATTGAGAATAGAAATGTAGTTGAGGTTAGAGTATTTAGTGATCATAATGAAAGGGAGTATAGAGGTAGTTTAAATGAAGAGAGTGTACAGAGGGTAGAATTTTCCCGTGGTGTGGTTGTGGGTGAAGAAAATGCTTCACGAGTGTATTTGGGAGACGTATGGTCTACAAATAATTGTCCCTTGTTTTTTTTGTGCATCTGGTAGAGCCAGGATGTGTTGTAATAATGTTGTGTTGCCCTCTGTGTGGAATGAGAATGTGAAATGTTGTGAGAAATATTGTGATGAGAGACATAGAGAGAGAGAAATAGAAATATTTAAGGTGAATAGAGATTATGAAATATTAGTACAGAGTTTATCCATTGAGAGAGAGGAACAAATTGACTTGCCTTGTAAAATAGAGATTGATAATTATTTTGATGACACCTGTATAAATAATAATAACTTGCCTGATGTTTTAATGAGTATAGTAAATGAATATGATGAGAAAATAAATTACTTGATGTTGAATAAAAATACTTACGGAGACAAGACCAAAATTAATGATGTAGACAGGTTTTATGATTTGATAATAATGTGGGATAATCCAGTAAATTATTATGTGGGTTCTATGGAACAATTGGAAATATTAGAAAATCATTATATAAACAATAATAATGAATTGAGTGTGAGTAAGGACGATAAGTATTATATAAAATTAAGACTGTTACACGATGATGGAGGTTGAATATAAAAACAATGAATGGACATTTTAAATACTTGAGTATATGGTTCTGACCTGGCTGATTTAGATAATGAAGTATGGTAAATAACAAAAAAAACTATGACGTAAATTTGTAAATAAATGTGTTAGTGTTAATGTATTGTGTTAATAGTATTTTGTTGTAATGTACAATATAGCTTATGTGTACCATATGTTTGTAACAAGAAGGAAAGGTATAATAATAAATAATAATATTTTATTTTACTAAATAATTAACAGGAGGTATTAAGGAATTTTATTTTGAACTGTGTGTCTATATTAAAAGTGTTTTAAATACTGTAACTAAAGCTAAATTATTTTGAGTGTAGGTGGCTATTAAAGTAATTTAAAAGGGTAAATTATTTTGAGTGTATAATTAATTTTGGTATGAATTGTAACAAATAATAAGTGATAAATATGTTAACTAAAAGATTTATAGAAATTGAAAGTTGAAGTACAGGTGTCAGTATATGATGTAATCATGAATGTTGAGACTGAGAATGTTTATAAAACAAGTCTGGCAGACAACTGTTGATGTAAACAGGTGTGATGTCTGTTGTGACCAATGTGTACAGTCATACTGTAGTTGACAATAACAAAAATGTATTCTGCTGAATCATTGCCAGTAGTAAAATCCTATTATGAAATAAAAGAAACGTAAGATGTGTTGAAATGGAGGTAGCTTTTTATTGAAATGCAATTAATATTTTTGCTTTGAGCAGATAAAATAATAATGAGGTAATTACTGCAACTTAGAGTTTGAGGAATTAATTTAAATTAATTTGGTAATTAAATCAATTGAAAAGGTGAATTTTAATAATGAATTTAAATTTATTTTGATTCGAATTTTAAATGTGATGGTAAATTAAACAATAATTGACGAAAACAATGATTAAAATATTCATTTAAAATGGAATAACTAAAGTATTTCTTTTAAAGGAAAATTGAGATTGAAGGCAATAATGTATTTTGTTTGTACTGTAGTATGTATCCTATAATAAGTTTGTTAGTATAAGATTTGTATTTTATGTAATTTATGTATGATTTTGGTGGGTGATGCATTTTGTATTATATAAACACGAACCAGTACTTTGTTAATGAACGAGTACGACTAAGAGGAACCAATCGGTGGTGGATATGGAATAATGGAAAGCCATTTATTGATGTTTTAATTGAATGTTATAGAGTCGGGTGATATTGTGGCGGGTATCGGTCCGAGCTTATGGTGTTGGGATCTCGAGTAGAGAAGTCCAGTAAGATCGGATGGGTGCTGCCACAGTCGCCGGACTAGGGGGGTAAGTACCCATGATTTTAGTAGAGAGTTAAGGGGGGTTGCGGCGCCATATCCTCACTGATCCTCTTAAGTTTTAGGCAATAAGAATTTGTATGCTTCGGCATTCAATCTCTTATTGGGGGGGGGGTATTGTAACGGTACAGAACTGTATGATCCCAGTTTTTATTTAAATCAGTTTTAATTTTCAATTGTCAGTATCAACCTGTGAGGTGCCCCAGTTTAACCAGCAACACACTGTTAGCATAAACAACTGTCTAGACAACTAGACTAGACGTATTATGTAACTGCCCCAGCAGCAGGCTTTGTGAATCACAGTAAGCAGAGTCCTTCAACAGTATGCAGATTGTCACCACAGAAGCAACAACAGACAGTAAAGTGTAGCATACAGCTTGCTAAATAAAACGGTGGCCTCGGGTGCAAGATAGGCCGTAATTTATATTCGGCCTATCTATTAAAGTATCTCATAAAGTTATAAAAGTGTATAAACAGTGTAGCGCGCGGTCAAATAATTAAAAACATATAAGAGCTCGAGTCATGTACGTCGGCCGACTTTTGTTGTGAAGCTAGCCGACAAAAAGTTCATAAAAGTGTAACGATTGTTAACGAAATCGTAAACTATGGTGAATTAAATATAACGGAGTACGTTGTGGTAGAGTGAAAGTGGGGAACTGGGGAAATAATATTTGTAACCAGAAACAGCCAACAACACGAGGTGGTGGTGGAACTGATTAACGCCATGGACTGTTAAGTACTCTACATAACCCTATTAGAACTATTCTATAAACACAGAAATTAAAAATAAACACAGTTTAAATCACGGGGTTTTTAAAAGAAAAAAATAAATAAATAAAAAATAAAAGTATGAGAGAGAGCGTGGCAAAGTGCTGGTTAAGTTATTTTATATTGCTTTATTGCCAAGTCATTTTCATACGAGTTTAGATCAACTGATTAAGTATTCATGCCTTATTGTTTTTTGTATTGAAATTATAATGTAAAGATAAATTGAAAGCAAACACTGCATTAAAGAAAGCTAGTTGTTTTAGAATACAAAAATTGGTGTTAGCGCAATTATTTTGAAACTTCAACCCAAATAACCTTGTCTGCAGCTGGGTTTCGTCTGTACGACCTTGGAAGAGAACCCGAAGGTAAGATAAGACATTATAAATATCAATTAAAATAAATTGAGTAGTTTCACATTCAATGTGGAAACCTTTAAGGAAGATATTAATGTTGTAAATTAAAATTTTGATTATATTTGGAAACTGTATCATTTTGCTAAAATATACCCATATTTCCCCTAATTAATGTAGAAGAATGATCATTCTGAAGTACTTATTTTTTACTAAGCAGAAGAAAGCTCTGGAAATCAATCAAAGGGAGATCTATGTTTTTTTTATGTATTTTCATATATGAAAAAGGAAAGTGTGGGATCTTCTGTTGTTCCATGTTCTACAAAGGCAAAAGTATAATACAATTATTATTGGGATAACAGGCTGCTAACTTCTTATTGCAATACTGTATTTTATGAACTAAACTGGGATTTCACAACTTTTATTTCTGTGTCTATACAACTGTGACTAGAATTTATGGCAGATATAGGTCACATAGAAGTCTGGATCCACATCCGGCTGTAAATTTTAATTCCTTATATATTGTTATGATAGTCTAACTGATTGTCATATGGTACAGTCCAAACAAAATACAGACACCAATGAAAAATTACTAATTACCAGCTTTAATTAATCACAAATAACAATTTGTAATCAACAAGATAGTCTTGTACATTAATTCAAGTTGAATTTGTCCACATGCAATAATGTCAAGCAATAGAGTTTTGCACTAAATATAACACAGTAATCACTTTGCACTAAATATACCACAGTAATCACTTTCGACTCGATCTGCACTAAAGAAATCACTTACTGTAACTGTCTGACAAAGCCAACTGCTGTGGGTTATATAGGTAGCGCAGATGTTCCAGAATAACTTTCCATCCATTCAGTGGCATGCCAGCATAATGCATTGTCATAGGACAAATGGGCGCCAATCGTACACCTCTTCGTTTTTGGTGACTCTTAAAGGCGCGTGTGGCGAGAACACCAACTGTGATGTACGTCCCGCCCGAGCTGCACTGCAGTCCTCCATCGGTATGTAGAGCCTGCCGTCCAGCCCAGGTCCATCGCTGGTTCGTCACAAGGCAAGAAAGCAAAAAAAATCCATTCTTCTCTCCTTCCTGTTCCTTCCAGCTGGCTCTGCGTAGTCTGATGGAGTGCGCCAAAAATTCTAGCGGTGCTCTTTTTATGTCCTGACAGGTTGGTGTGCCATGAGCCTATCAGAGTGCTGCTGATCTCTGATTGGCTGGCAGTAAGCTCGTCAGGTGTCACGTCTCAGCTGGTACCGAGAGCACGTGTTTGCCTAGCTGCCGTCAAAACTCCCCCCGCCGGGTCTTGAATGCTCTTCGGTGGCCAGCCTACTGCTCTTCTCTGGATCCTCTGGGTGAAGCTGTTGAGCGCCATGTTGGTTTGTGTTCCGGCTGGTAGCTCGCTGGCGTGGCCTTATCGGGCATCCGCACGATGATCGCTTCCCCAAGTTGAGCGCCACATGTCACAGGACAAATGGCGCAAATCGTACACCTCTTCGTTTTTTGGTGACCTTTAGAAGGGCCATGTGGCGATAACGCTGTGATGTATGTTCCGCCTGAGCCGGGCTCTGATGTTCGGCGGCTGGGCCCGCTGTTCGTGGCGTACTGTAGTCCTCCATAGGTATGTAGAGCCCGCTGCCGTCCAGGCGATGTCCATCACTGGTTCGTCACAGGGCAAGCAAGCGAAGAAAGTCCATTTTCTCTCCTTACTGTTCCTTCCGGCTGGCTCCGCATGGTTCGATGGAGTGCGCCAAAAACGCTGCCAGAGCTGTTGGGATATGCGTTGCGGGATGTCCCTATGGTTTCCTAGTTCCGAGCTTCCGGAAGGAGCTTCTGCCTAGTGGTCCTGTACAGAAATTTATTTAGTGGCCGCTACAACGGCATGCTCGCACTAGGTCGTTCTAGTGCAGTAAGTGCCGAGGCCGTTTCCAAGAATCACCTAGACGTGGTCGGTACTTGCCAATGCCGGCTATGAGTGGGTTTGTCTGAGTCCTTGCAGTTGACGTAAAATTTACGTGCAAGTCGCCACACGTCATCCAAGGAGCGGACACAGAGTCCACTTCTCAAAAGTCGATAAGGGAACCGATAGGGGGCTTTGGCCGCTAGTCGAAGACCCTTATCGTGGACGCTTTGCAACTTTCTTTTATGAACGGCTGCAAGTTAACCCCAGACAGGAATGGCATAGGTAATGATCGGCAACAGGTACGCGTTGACAATCAACTTACCTAGCTTGCGGGTCATAGCCTTGTTGACAGATATTGGAAACAGTTGCACTAGATGAGCGGACGCTCTATTTCGCATCGTCTGTGCGTGGGTACGCCAGGTGAGCCAACGATCTAGGTGGACACCGAAGTACTTAACTTCTCTCGACAAGGGCAGGTACGTTCGTCCGAGTCTCACTCGTCCTCATGGTTCTTTCCGGCGCTTTGAGAATAGCACCGCGGAGTTCTTGGTGTTGTTGACGGCAACTTTCCAGCTTTCCGTCCACGTCGTATATGCATCAAGTGCGCGCTGGAGTTGTATGATAACCCTGTCAGCATTCCGATCGGCATTATATACCGCCGTGTCGTCGGCAAACAGGGCGATCTGGACTCCAGGCTCTCTGGGTACATCGTTGAAATAGACGGAGAACAGGAGAGGTCCTAGGACGCTACCTTGAGGTAACCCTTCCGCTACCTGTCTCTTCCGCTGTAATGTGTCTCTTGTAAAAGACAAGGTCATCTATTCTCACGCAGAAAGTCTTCTCCGTCAGAAAGTTAGCAACCAGATGAAGGTAACAATCTGGGAGCTGGATTTCCCGGAGCTTGAACAAGAGCCCGACGTGCCAGACACTATCAAAGGCCTTCTCCACATCTAGGAAACAGGCGACAGTCTGCTCTTTCCGATAGCTGGCGCCCGTGATGTATTTCACCAATCTCATCAGCTGAATGCCCCACACGGAAACCGAACTGTTCGTGGACCAGTACATCGAAGTTTCCTAGATTGTTTAGGACTTGCCGTTGTACGAGACATTCGAGGACCTTTGCCATGGCAGACAGGAGACTAATGGGCCGGAGGTTGTTGGCAGGGTCTTCCATGGAAGTGGAGGATTGAGATGGCTTAGGCTTCACAACCGAGATGTTATCACTGGGTTGTGACGTCTCACTATTAGGTAACGCGGAATTGCGGCGCTTTTTCGCCTTAGGTGGGGCAGGGGCCTTGGACGGAGCCTGAGGTGGAGTTGCCTGTGTCACAGGTGGTTGGTTCGGCCGCTTATTCTTCTGTTTCTTAGTCTTAGAAATAATGGCGACAGTCACGGCAGCTGTAGCAGGAGGCGAAGGGCCTGGCTGCCCAGTTACAGGTCTAGAATCAGCCACCGGTTGCCACGGAGGTGGCAGGAGTCCCTTTGGCTTTCGCCACTGGAGCTCCTGCTTGTACACCGGGCAGGACCGGCAGTTTGCGGAGTGATTACCGCCACAGTTTATACACCTTCTAAAAGTGGGTGTATCGCAGTGCTTGGATAGGTGCGGCAAAGCCCACCTCATGCACCCATGCAGGGGCATTGCTGCAGGTATATCTATGATGCCCGAAGCGCTGACACCTGTGACATTGAGGCAGTGCCCCGGGAACGCAGCTGCGTTCCACTTTAACACAGAAACCATAGAGCCGTGTTAGTGAGAGTAGCAGGGTTCAAACTGAAATTTTGAGTTTGATTTCCCTGACTCTCCATGACCAAATCCGCAAATTTTCCCTGACCAGTGTATGCGTTATTTTTTCCGTACAATACCAATTTTTCAATATATAAATTGCCTATTAAACATTATTGTAGCCTATTTTCTCCGTTTAAAATATTAGTTTAGTGAAATTTATTTTTATTTGTAAGCATGAAACATTCATACATTATCTTATTGAAAATTTACTTTAGTATGCTTAACATTATAATCGTCCACCATCAAGGATGAATTTAAATAAATATTTATTTTTTTTAGTAATCGGCCTCCACCTTCCCCATAGCCGTCCAATGCACTCCTTTTTATTTTTCCAAAAAGTAAACAGTTGTATTTATACAAAAAACAATATCAAAATTAATTAGCTTAAATTAAAAAATTATAATAAATATACATTATTAGGTTAAAATATCACAAAAAACTGCATAAAAAATCTAAAGGAAACATACAAAGCAACACAGAGATTGTATTATTCTTTAAACATTGTATTTTCCTCCAAAAGCGTTTTAAGACTATAAAACAGGTTAATTACCTACCGTCACGCTTTTTGAAATCTGAAAACAGGATTACTCGAGTTTCGACACATTGTCATCTTCAGATCCTCGATGAATATAAGTTAAAAATACATTTGTTGATGTATGCACATCCCGTCAGATAATAAAAACAACATAAACATAACAACAAAAATACTTAAATAATTTAACACATATTAAAACCGAGACAAAACAGAACGAAAACACGATACACGCGGCCGACGCGGACCTGCGCAGGAATTATTCTTTAAAACTAAAACACTCTTTGAAACAGGTAACCTAAAATTCCATACCTAATTTTAATAGATACATGAATACAAATTTAATTATCATAGCCTAGGTAAATAAAGTCGACCGTGATCATAAAAGTTCTAAATGGGGAGATTTAGCCTATCTTTTTCTTCTCAAGAATCTGAATTTTTGATTTTATACTGTCTTCTTCTTTCAAAGCTTGCAGTTTTAACATCTTTCTCTGCTCTTCAAGTTTATTGATCTCTATGGATAATTTTCTTTTTTCAACCTTTTTCTTCTCTTCTTTTTGGTTCTGTTTTGACTCTTTGAGATGTTCTTCATATCTCCTATGGGCAGCTCTTACATTTGTCAACATTGTTTGAGTGATAGGAACTTTAAGAATACTTTCATAATATCTTATAGCATTTTCCACTGTTCTTTGAGCAAAAACACTATGTTCTTGCAAATTCTCCACTAATAATGATTTATTTACAGAAAACCCTCCTACTGTTGCATTTCCATGCGAAAATATGTCCTAATTTAATAATTTGCCACAATTCTGAATAACATTGATTCCCAAGTAATAAAGAAGAAAAAAAAAATCATCAAGTCTCTTGGAAGAACAATCACCATCCAAAAATACTTTGAATTGTAAGTGAAGGGTAGAATGAGCTTCACTGCAAAGTTGAGTGTATTGTTCTTTTGCTTTCTCAGCAACAGAATCTGTGATTCGGTTATTGGTGTACAATCCCTCTAGCAATAAACCAAATCTTTGTTTCCCTAGCTCTGGCTGATGAAAAATTATACTAGGATCCAATGATGAGAGCCCTTGGACAGGCTTGTACTTCAGAGGACATCTTTCTAATATCTTTTCTGTCATTTTGACTGGCACAGTCTGGCATTCAAGTTTGAATTTTAGGATATCACTTTCTTTTGAAGTGGCTTCTTTGAGAAGTTTTTTTGTATGAAATCCGAGATCAATACTTTTTACATCACGCAAATTTTCTTTGTCATGTAAATCTAATGAAAAAAGCTTAGTTGTTGTAGTAGGCATTTTACTGGATTTAAGAAATCTCTCCATCAAATTTTGTACGAGACTTTGCAAATCTGTGAACAGGAATGGACCAAGTGGGTCTGAGGTTTGGAACTTTCGTAAAAATGGTTCACATTCCAAGGAAAGCATTTTAAAAAAAGCCAGTTTGCATTTCAGAAATATATCTTTGGTTTGAACAAACATTTTTTAATGGTTTTGTATTGAGATATTCTTGGCTGTCAACAAATTTCTTTATATCATCAAAAACACTTAAAACTCTGTCAGTACAAGGCACATTTTCAAGCCATCTGGTTGTACAATGTTTTAAAGGAAAAATAGATTTTCCAGTAAGTTCAATGAAGTCAGCACGGCGGGCTGGTGAATCATTAAAGATGTAATAAACATCTCGCAAAAAGCTATCCACTTCCCACTTTGCCGTCTGTAATCCAGTTTTTATCACACCATTGACAACAAACACCAGTATTAATTAGATGTTTTCCATCTGGATTTTCTTCTTTGATCTTTTCATTCAATTTGTTAATAAAACTCAAATTTACATTAGGACCGTCCATTGACACTTGGAGAATGTTCTTAGGCTGTAATGGAGTTATTCCTGCAATGAAGTTGTCTAGAAGGTCTTGTGCTGTGGCTCTATCCAAAAAAAAAAACACTATTAAAATATTCAGTACGCACCCTACTTCTATTGACATCAAAAAACTTAACAAATATGTCCATCTGTCCTTTTTGAATGATCTTATTCAAAGATTCATCGAAAGAAACGACGAAATCATCACACTGACATAATCGGTCTTTCATTTCATTAGAAAAATAGGGAGCAAGTCCATGGTTAATAAGGTATTTACATTTGCTCGGCCCCATTTTAAAACTTGAAGCTACTGCACTATCCAGAAACATTAATTTAAATGTTTCTTCTATATCTGCACATGAGTTTAAAGACATTTATTTAGTTGTCTTGATTGTTACGAAAACATCAAGTTGAATCCCTGCGCCAATCCCCTTCCTCCACACACCACCCCCACTACACCTTCCACACAAAAACCGTTACGAAATGATGGCAGTCTGACTAAAAGCTGAAGAAGGTGGATACGTACGCCGAAACGCGTCCGACAAAAAAAGTAAGTTTTCACAAGAAAAAGTTCATTTTTAGATAAATTTATTTAGTTTTTAAGAGTGAACAATTATTTTTAGTCATAGTGAAACTATATTCTTTCAAAACAATTACAGTTTAAAATATAAACTATAGGTACATACATATTCAGGTCCATTACAGAGCAGCAAAGAATTCATGCAGTTCTTCATGAAACTTGGATCATCTTCATACATTTTGTGTGACTGGTCATAGTAAAAAAATTTCCCTGACTTTCTGAAAAATATACTTAATTTCCTTGACTTTCTGCATATCTTAAAATGTTTCCCTGACTTATTTTGATTTCCCTGACTTTCCAGGCCAGTATGAACCTTGAGTAGGCTTTCACTTGCCTCGCTCTTCTCCGCTAGGATATGAACGAGAAGGGGACGCCTGGGTTCAGCTGGGGTATGCACCTGAAAAATCGACCGACCTGGATAGCCCAGCTCGCGAAATTCGTAGAGTATCTCCCAGAGAGGAGAATCAACATCCAAGCCTCTGAGCACAAAGGACAGAGGCTTGACATGCTTGGGGGTAAAGGTGTGGTATTGCATCTGACTGGATTCCATGAAAGCCAGGAAATTGCGGTACACGTCCATGCCCCGGACAACAATTTTGATGGTGTCGCCCCCAAGGAGCTTCAGGTCAATGTTGCCCGGGGAAAGTCCAGGCGCCGCTACTCGCCGTCGGTGGTGCTTGGGTATCACCAGACACAGTCGGCCCCAGTCCGGATTCGCCATCGGCGGGGACAACTTCCATGGCTGACGTTGAGGAAGAGAATGAGGAGGACCGGTTCCGCCTTGGTTTCTGAACTGGTTAAGGGTGCCATAAATTCTAGTGGTGCTCTTTTTATGGCCTGACAGCTTGGTGTGCCATGAGCCTGTCAGAGTACTGCAGATCTCTGATTGGCTTGCCGTAAGCTCGTCAGGTGTCACATCTTGGCTGGTACCGAGAGCAGATGTTTGCCTCGCTGCCGTCATAGCATATTTTATGTGCTCTCCAGAACAGTCTCGAAGGTACTTGAGCATGGCTTTGACTAAGACACACTTGCTCGGCTAGTGAAAAAACGGGTGGAAGGATGCTCTCGACTCTTCGAGAGCGTTTTGTAATATCATTACACCGCTCCCTCCTTAAGCCTGTTCATCCCAAATTGGAAAACTGTCTCTGAGGTAATACTTGGCCAGGCGATCTAAGTGGATAACCTTGAATTTCTGCTGTCCTTCCCAGTTAGTTTGAAGTTTAGGTGAGCAACCATGATGGCGCTTTGGGTTGAACAACCAAACCTGATCTCCTTCTTGGAAATCCACACCATTGCTGCAAATGTCATACTGAGTTTTCATTTTATCACTGGCTATCTTCAGCCGTCCTCTTATCAAGCAATTCATTTCTTGCAGTTGCTTTTCTAATTGCGATGAAAAGTTCTGTGGCTCTTTTAACTGAGTCTCAGGTGATCCAAACATCAAGTCCCCATGAAGACGAATCTCCTGCCTGAACACCAATTTTGCTAGAGTCACGCCGCTTGTGTCGTGTACTGATGACCTATATGCCAAGTCTGTTTGGTTCTCGTTATCAACCTCTTGCGTAACATTATCTTCAGCAACTGCATTTTCTAGTTCTTCTTCCACTCCTGCTTGCAACAGGAGGGTTCTATTTACCACACCTGTTGTAAAGTTACTTTCTTTTATAAACAATTATCCCTCCAAAAAATACCACCTACCTGTGACATTCCAATTCTTACCTGTATCCAGTAGCCCTGTGTTCATTAGGCAAGGATTTAAATGACGCAAACAGATCGAGATAGCGGATTTAATAAATTACTCTAACACGTGGTCTTTGTAAACTGAACTTATTTTATTTGTAGTTAAAACATTAACGGGTTTTGCCCCATTTCTCTGGTGATTCATAGATCACATTTACAAACATACAGAAAGAATAATAGATTGAAACATTTACTTAATATTTAATAAGGTTCACCAGTACTTCCTATACACACTCGCTTTCATTCTTTCACCCCCCTATTACTTTAAAATATCATGATTGATGTTATTTAATAATTTTCTAGGTCTTGTACTTATTGAAAAAAGTTATCCATTTTGCGGTGTCATTGCTGTTCCCACTAATAACTGCTGCACTTGATAATTGTCCGAAACTGTTTGACTCATCACTGGTTGTCGACACTGGTTACTGATGTTTAGTATTTGATCACATTTATAAACTGCTTTACATTGAAAAACTTGATTTGTCCGCGGACTTGAATTATATCCAACCGGCCGGTTTTAAGAGTTGTGCGGAACAGAAAGATGGCGACTGACGAACGTTGGCCAAGTACGTCCGGCCGGTTGAAAGTGTTGATCGAGACAGCATGATTCTGATCGCCGTGCGGCCAATATAAAAGCCGGTCACGTGATACTCCTCCCACATGGGCAACGTCATTTCGTATGTCTCTGGACGTGTTCTCACTCTGTTTTCCTCTGTTCCAGAGGTATCAAATGTTGACTTGCCGTCATTATGATTGTGACGTCTGTTGAAAATTGCGATGTTGAGGCCACTGTTGGGTTAAATCGGTGACACTCTGGCTAGACGCAGCTAAAAATAGCTTTTGATTAACTTGTTTACAAGATGCACCCCACATTCCTTACTGTTTCATCCGCCACTGTTTCACATGGATTTCAAAGTACAATGATTTTATTCTTAATTTTGATCTAATTAAAACTCTGAACCCCGTTAACACCTGTGACTAGTATGTACTGTCACAATACCCCCTCAATGAGAGGTTTTATGCCAAGGCATAAAAACTCTCATTGACATAACCTAAAAGGATCAGTCCAGATATGGCGCCATGGCCCCCTTTAAATTTTATTAATCATGGGTAACTTACCCCCCCCTCGATCCAGTGATTGTGGTCGCACCTGCATGACTTTAATGGACTTCTTGTTAAGATCCCAACACCGCAAAGCCACGCAGGCACTAGACGCCCCTACCCTGACACGCTGGTCAGCACAGGGTTGCCACCACATTGTCACCAGATTCTGAAACAATCAAATTAAAATGTTAACAAAAGGCTTTACACCTTTCCAGATCCTGAACTGATTTGTTTTCCTTTTATTTGTACTGGTTCGCCTTTTTACGAAGTACTGGTTTTTCTTAACTTCTAACACACATTCTATGTTAACAGAACTCCTTAGCCTAACATGAAATAATTTAATTCAAAACATTTTACATTAACCTCTGCTCATTATTTCTTATTCCAAATTCAAAATATTTTCCTGATTCCAATCAGAATTTAAATAACCACTTCCTATTATTATTTTTTTAAATTTAAACAACTCATTTCATCTCTTAATTTCTTTAGTATTAACCTGTATACAATACATAATGAATCTAAAAATCAACAATTATACAATACTATACTCATAGTCAACCATATGTGTATTTGAACACTATATTATTATTTGTTATTTGTGATTCATCACTTTTTTTTACATTTTTCATTTTACATCTTAAACTACTCCTTCCACACACACTATTACCCTCCCTGGACTGTAGCACCCAGTTGCCTCCACAAGGACTGAAGCGGAAGGGGTGAACACTTTTTTCTTTTCTTTCTCCCCCATCCTTGCTTTTGCGTTATACAAAATTCGGCATTACTGATATCCCAGATACCAGTAATCCTACTAAAATAATATTCACAATACCTTAATCGGTCTATCACCCTTACATAGGTGTATAGCCGTGTTCCAAAGTTATATCATATTAGATTCCCCTGATCTTACCCCCAGTTGTATTTCTAAGTTCACCAATTTAGAATAACAAGCCAAATCCACGGTCAGGGTTCGGTGAAGCCGTGACTGCCCGAAATTGGGGAATCACATTTACCATGTATTATACATGTCTTATATCTACACAATTACCTTATATTCAAATAAACATTTTATGTTTTCTATACTAAACATAATACAACATAATGAACACTCAAATTGAACATTATCATTATTACATTTAAATAAATCTTTTACACTTGAATCTGATTAAAGTTACAAACATTTCAACCTTAATTTTAGTTTTGTCAATTAAATCTTCCACTTGTTATATCATTATTTCAACTCTGCATTTCCATTCAACCTTTTTAATCATCTACCATTGATTATTCAATTCAAATCTCAACCAAAATTTAAATTCATTACCAAAATTCATCTGTTACAACATTTTAAATTAACTACATCATCACAAATGAATTTAATTCCATCCTTTCTCAGAACACTGTAAATTACTGCAATTACTTTATTCAAAACAATTTACCTTCATTTAATTCCCATCATAAACTTTAATTATATGCTGTTAATTATCTCATCTAACAAAACACTATTACCCCACCAAAATCACAAATTGATTATATACAATACAAAGTACATAATAACAACATAACCTTAACACAATACATTTAACATCAATACCAATTTATCTACAATTTTTGTCATATTCTGTTATTTTTTTACCACACCTCATTACATAAGTTAGCCATGTAATTACACCATAAACTAAATTAATTAAATGTTCGTTCACTATATCTCTAACCACCATCATTGAAAATTAATCTGATTTTAACATAACAATTTTCATTCTTATTTACATATATATATTCTTATTTTTTATATAATGCCCCTTTAAATCCGTGTTATTCATTATACCATAACAATCTATAGGATTATTCCTTATTATTATTTCATAAACCTTGTCAACATTAGTTATATTCAAGTTGCCCTTAGTATTATTCATTATCCCCAGGTAAGTTATGATCTCATCATCATATTCATCTACTACATCAATTACATCGCAAGGTAAGTGCTTATTACCGACAGTGGTATCATCAAAGTAATCATCAACATTTACTGCACAAGGTTAAGTCTTTCATATAGTCTACTCCTTCAAATTTTAACCTCTTAACTAACCCTTCATAACCTCTATTTAACCTGAAAATCTCTATCGCTCTCTCACTCTCTTTATAATCACTTTCCCAACCACATCTCACACGTTCATTCCACACAGAGGGCAATACAACATTACTTAAACACCATCTGGCCTTACCAGATACACCAAAACTAAAGGGACCCTTTTGAGACCTATCGTCTCCCATTGAGGAACACTCGTCCTCCCTAAACACATGTGAAACCATTATTTCACATTTTACCTGGGGAAAATTTACCCTCTGCCCCACTTCCACAAAATAACTCTCCGTATTCTCTCTCAAGCACATCTATACTTATCATTACTCTCTCACTACCCCCTACTAACTCTATACTCTCATCATCACTATTAAATTTTTTGGTATCACCCTTAGATGCCCCATTTTCAACTATTTTACCACTATTACTTGTTAACTCATTATTATATTCATCATTACAATTAACCCCATTACTTACCTTGTTATCTACAACCTCGTCATTATTCGTCATCTTATCACCATCACAATTATCACCTGTATTGACATCTATCACTTCTTTACATTTTTTATTCTCGTTACACTTAGCTGTGTCATCATTATAATTAACACCATTACTACCACTTACCTGTTTTAATTCACCTTCTGTATTCTCCTTTAATCTACGTCTATCTCTTTCCCACTTGTCATTTTGTTTATTAAACCTTTCATCTAATTTTGCGTTTAACTCGTCAAATTTAATTTCAAATTTTTCATTACTACTATCAAAGCGTTTGTTAATTTCATTGACATTGTTTTTTAAATCATTATTTTGTTCTCTTAATTCGTTAAAATTACTCTTTAATTCATTATTCTGTTCTTTCATTTCATCAAATCTACTTTCACTTTTAACATCTTGTTATTTGAACTTTTCATTGAAATTACTATTTATTTTATCAAAATTTCTTTCACTTTTAATGCTTTGTATACAAATACAAATGCTTTGTATGTTGGTTAACATCGCTTGTATCATTTCAAACATTTTATTCTCATCAGATTTTTTACTTTGGATTGGCATTGACTGAATTACCACGCCATCCATTGTCTTGGACTCTGTTAAACTGTTTTCTGTATCTACTACAGTATTTGACTGTGTTTCCTTGTCGTTAACGACAGTTACATCAGCCAGGCTGACTCCCTTGTCATTTCTCTCCATGTTTTACTTATTATTTTATTTGATATATACACAGTTTTATTTAATTGAGATGGTTAATGAGTATTTTTATTATATAAAAATTTTCAGGCCACGTGTTTTCTGACCGTCTCAACCTAACAATTTAACTTCCGCTTTGTCTCGGTTTATTCCCGTTTATTCAATCCAGGCCTATTTCACGCAAAAATTTATTTCACGCAAAAATCCTGGTCAAGGCACCAATTGTAAAGTTACTTTCTTTTACAAACAATTATCCCTCCCAAAAATACCCCCTACCTGTGACATTCCAATTCTTACCTGTATCCAGTAACCCCAGAGTTCCTTAGGCGAGGATTTAAATGAAGCAAACAGATCGAGATAGCGGATTTAATAAATTACTCTAACACGTGGTCTTTGTAAACTGAACTTATTATTTTATTTACAGTTAAAACATTAACAGGGTTTGCCCCATTTCTCTGGTGATTCATAGATCATATTTACAAACATACAGAAAGAATAATAGATTGAAACATTTACTTAATATTTAATAAGGTTCACCAGTACTTCATATACACACTCGCGTTCATTCTTTCACCCTCCCTATTACTTTAAAATATCATGATTGATGTTATTTAATAATTTCCTAGGTCTTGTACTTATTGAAAAAAGTTATCCATTTTGCGGTGTCATTGCTGTTCCCACTAATAACTGCTGCACTTGATAATTGTCCAAAACTGTTTAATTGACTCATCACTGGTTGTCGACACTGGTTACTGATTTTTAGTATTTGATCACATTTATAAACTGTTTTACATTGCAAAACTTGATTTGTCCGCGGACTTGAATTATATCCAACCGGCCGGTTTTAAGAGTTGTGCGGAACAGAAAGATGGCGACTGACGAACGTTGACCAAGTACGTCCGGCCGGTTGAAAGTGTTGATCGAGACAGCATGATTCTGATCGCCATGCGGCCAATATAAAAGCCGGTCACGTGATACTCCTCCCACATGGGCGACGTCATTTCGTATGTCTCTGGACGTGTTCTCACTCTGTTTTCCTCTGTTCCAGAGGTATCAAATGTTGATTTGCCGTCATTATGATTGTGACGTCTGTTGAAAATTGTGATGTTGAGGCCACTGTTGGGTTAAATCGGTGACACTCTGGCTAGACGCAGCTAAAAATAGCTTTTGATTCACTTGTTTACAAGATGCACCCCACATTCCTTACTGTTTCATCCGCCACTGTTTCACATGGATTTCAAAGTAAAATGATTTTATTCTTAATTTTGATCTATTTAAAACTCTGAACCCTGTTAACACCTGTGGCTCGGTATGTACTGTCACACTGTTAACTACACACAGTTGCGGTTGACCAAAATGACAACCTTGTTAGCTACTCCCCTTTCAAACGTAAAACTCTGAAATGATGGAAAAAATGTTTATTCACATGTTTATGAGATCAGTGGTAAATGCACAAATATTGTAGAAAAAATCAAACTCAAGTCAAATTCCACTTGAAACTTTTAACAACATTGTTGGAGAAGGACTAGCTGACGAGCTGATCAAGAAATACCTGCTACACTGAGCAGACAAACGTCTTCAACAGCAGATTGCCTTACAGGAAGATATTTTCCACACAAAGTTTGTGCTACTGATAAGAAAGCAAGACCTTGCCATTCCTGCAAGATATGTGGTGATAAACGGGAGAAAGAATCACGAAAGTGGGCTACGAAAGAGGCGATTTACTGGCCATCGTGGATGTGGGACTCTGTGTACCAGACTGTCGTTATGCATTTCATACAAAATCAGATTACACATAAAAAACAAAACATTTAAATTTGTTTGTTTGTTTCAATGTTATAATGTAGTGCAAAAGTGTTTCATGTTATCTTCTGATAATAACAACAAAACTGATCAATATTATAACTGATAAAAAGTCAAAATGTCTGTGTAATTTTTTTAAAGCCAGAAACTCCATACGCTTAAAAATTAATATTTTATTTATTTCATAAGCTGTGGACAAAATATTTGTACAAAATTCAAAGATTGATTTATAATGTAATATAACTTTAACTATTTTTATTTTATACGGTTTAGAAATATATGTTTTTGAGAAAACACAAAAAAGCCCAGTATGTAGGATTACTGAATGCATGTTGCTCACAGTCGTGAATGTGTTAACCAAGGCCTATATTTGGTTGTTAGTCTAGTAGGAGGAGGCATTGGTCTATGTGAGAAATGGAGTTCCATTGATTTACATAATAATGGCTGCACTTATGGTTTCAGAGACATTTCCAGATCATTATTAAACATCTTGTTTAATTCCGTTTGAGTACATCAATTATTACAAAAATTAATTCTTTAACTCAATAACATAACTTAATAAACAGTTAAAGAGCCACCTGTTCGCACTTGCTGGACTGTGGCAAAAAGAAAAAAATGCTAAATCTGTTTTTTCGAACTCTTGTCTTTGTTGTTACATATAAACTCAATTACACATGGAATTATTATATGACACCTGAATGATGATATTTGATAGGTGTATTTTGAAACATGGACCCACCAAAAATGATCATTTAGTAATTCAAAACTGACATATAAAGCAAAACTATAAGCCTAATTCTTATCTCTTATTTATCACAAGCAACAGATGGATATCTGTATCACGCACTTACTTTATGTATGGCAGTACGAGTTTATCACGCGCTTCTTTCTCCTCTCTTTCCAAATCCAGTTTAAATGTTGTCAGCTGTGAAATGTCTTTAACAAGCTGATCTTCAGTTCTCCTGTTGAGGCTTGAGGATTCTTCTTTGACTTCATTAATTTCAATGTTAAAATTGTCATCAAAACTAACATATGCAACCTAGAATAAAAAAGTCATTAAACATTATACTGTTATTCAGTATTTTACTCTGGATTGTGTTTAGTCCTACAGGATGTAATGCATGGAGGTAAAACACACACACGCGTGCGCGCGTAGCTAGTACAGAGCTTGAATAGAAATAGGTTTAATAATAAATTAAATCACAAAAAAGTCTATATCCTATCTGCTACATTTCACCTACTGAAAAATGTGCAAATGAAGTCTTTGAAATTTAGAAAATAAAAAACTTCCAAGTTTACGCATTTATCTACTTTAAAAATTGTACATGTTTAAAAATAACATTTTGTGTAAGATATACGAGCAGGGAAGTGGTGAGCGTACTCTTTTCCAGATCAACATATGACATGTTCAATTTAGTGGGATAGCTTTTCACAATTCACAAAAAAGGAGTATATATTTATCAAACAACTTCTCTGATCAATATGTAAAGAGACAAAGGAGATAGATGCATAGTATTAACTATGAGGCTACATTACTGTGTACTTAGAGTGAAATTCTGACAGAACTTGCCATGAGATACTCCGTTCCAAAACAATTTATGTTTCAGGCCTAAGAGTAATTAGTTTGGCTGTCATATTATAACACTTTACTTGTTAATACAATTGTTTAAACAATTCTCAATCGCTTAACTTTATATACAGACAGAAGTTACAATATATAGTTTAGCTTTGCAAAAATGTATATCACTATTTTACAGAATGCTACCGAAACACTGTAATAACTTCACATAATATTATCACACTGCCGTCCTCTTATCAAGCGATTCATTTCTTGCAGTTGGTTTTCTAATTGCAATTAATAGTTCTGTGGCTCTTGGGACCGAGTCTCAAGTGATCTGAACATCAAGTCTCCAGGAAGACGGATCTCCTGTCCAAACACTAATTTTGCTGGAGTCACTCCCACTGCGTCATGTACTGATGACCTATACACCATTAGCTGGTCCAAGTCTCATTGGTTCTCGTCAACAACCTCTTGTGTAACTTCATTTTCAGCAACATTTCCCCACACGCTTTCATTAACTCAGGAACAAACAAGGGATTTTCCTCGACACCCATAGTTGACTTTCCAATCACTTCATTTGCCGTTACACATATTTGAAATTCCTCTGCTAGTTCTTCTTCCATTTTTGCCTGCAATAGGAAGGGTTCCTCTTGACCAGACCTGTTAAATTCCTCTTCGGCCAATGTCACTTGCTTAATCGAATGGTTGGCAGACCCTGTCATTTTAGCCATGTAAAGCTCTATCTTCTCTTGGCCAACCTTCAGGACATTCTCTCTTAAGTCCACAACGGACCCATACACATTCATAATGTCTGTGCCAAGAATCACTTTATTGACAATGTCTGCAATGACCATTTGGTGGCTAAACTAGAGGAGACCCAGGCGTACATGTATGTCTGCTTGACCTACTTTGACGGGGCTTCCGGTCACAGTCTGTAATGTCCAAGAGCTAATATGAGGCTGGTGGTTGCTGACTAAATCAGGGTGCACAATCGACACTGTTGGGTACTTGTCAACTGTAAATGATGTTGGTTTACCTTCTCCAAACCCATTAAAGATCAAGTTTCCACTGATCTTATGTAGCGTGGAAACGTGTGCTGTTCTGCAGCTTTATTTCTCAAATTGGTGTGATCACTCTCTTCTCTCGGTATTTTCTTCTCACAACAGTCTACCTGTAGATGACCACATTTCCCACAGTTTAACACTTCGGTCTTCTGTCTTTTTTCCCATAGTTCAAATCATTGCCGTACTCTTGAACTTCTGAATTGTTTGTCCGGCAATATTGTTTTACTGCACCCATCGTAACGGCAGTGAGATACTGGAATATTTTGATGACAGTGTGGTGGCATAAACTCACTATGTAGCAGGACACTGACTTGGCAGCTTCAAACTCGAGGCCGTGAACAAGAGCTTCTGAGCTATTTCAGAGTATTGCCATCCATAATACTTGCTGAAGTTGACAATCTCTGATGCCATCAATAAATGTCTGCATGGCAAACCTTATTCGAAAATCTCCTGGTGGTTCAGGATAAGCCAGTCTAACCAGTCTGTCTAGCTTGCTTCAAACTCTTGAAGACTCTCCCCAGAACGTTGTCGTCTTGTTCTCAACTAAGCACAGTACACATTGTGCAAATATCACCAAATCATAATTCTAAAGCTTTAATCAATTCGTCATAGACATTTTGACGTCAGGTGGCACTTCCTGTAGTAGCTCTGCTGCAGGTCCTTTTAAAGCGAGAATGAGTAAAACTGCCTTGTCTTTCTCTGCCCAATTATTTGCGCCTGGAGCGGCTTCAAAATCCCGGAGACACGTCACCCAGTGAGTGCTTCCATCAAAGGTTGAAGCCTTGACATGAACTGCTCCAACCACAGGCAAGGTGACTTTCTCTATTGTCTTTTCTATCTTTATCATTGGTACAGTCTGTTAAGAAATTTGTCTTGGTTGTATCTTCATGAACTACTCAACTTCACTCTTAATCTGCTCTTTCATATTTGCAACTGGAGTTTATGGATACATTTTGTATTATAATAAATCTGCAAATCACTTAATGTGTGAAAATTAAATATAAAAAACCAGTAATTATGTAAGAATCGGTTAGGTCAAGCATATTTTGTGAGTCAAGAACCATAGTAAGTAGAAAAATGTCCGAAAGCATAAAGTGTGTACATGCATTTTTAGTAACAAAGAGGAAGAGGTTTTTACTTCTGAGAAGCCACCAAATAGAGATGCCGCTGGATAAGAAAGCGTCACTCTTATTTTGACCATCACTAAGTACAGACACGATCTGCAAAAGAGTGAAATTAATAAATAATTTAAAGATAAATCGGTAACATAACTGCAAATAGTGTGTGCGAGAATAAACTAAGAATCAGATCGCTAATATTCCAACAAGGTGCAACGAAATATAAGAACAAGAAAAAGGAAAAACAAAAAATTAAATACTAATAAAATGAAAGTGTTAAGCTCATCTGCCAGGTAATAATTGTGTCTTAGTTATCCAACCACTATGTCACAAAAACATGACCTAGTCTAGTTTCACAATACAAAGAAAGTGTAATTAAGTGCACTTACAGATTAATCCACATTCTGTGTTACCAAACACATTAATTATTTTAAGAGGTAAGACACTCTCTAGCACAGTGCTATCACTTGTAAAATATAATTTATCTGTAAAATAATTCAAAAAAATTCTTAATTCTGTCTAACAAATTAACTATATAAATTCAACAAGGCGAGAGACTGTAGAACTAGGTTACAGTTGTAATAGACGAATGGCCATTGCTGCCATCTAGCAGAAAAATTTTGAATTTGTAATTCGTTATAGAAAAAATTTAATATATAATATTGTACACAAATAGAGATATTCATTAATAAAATAACTTGGTTATATAAATTCTTATGTGCTGCAACCCTGAGATCCAAGAGTCATCATTTCATGCTTTAAAATAGAAAAATTCAAATAATAAAAGAACCCACCACTTTGGAAAAGGGCAGTGCAACACACACACGCGCGCGCGCGCGTGATAAACAGAAGACGCTCCCATATAATTCAGAATATACTTGTAGTAATGACAACATGTTATTCTTTTAGATATCTGGAAAATACTTCACAACTATCCCAATTTACTATTATTGAGTATGTTTTTAAATCTAAGTTTACGTGTTAGACAAATTTACCACAAACTTGTGTTTGTAACATTATGTCAACTATCTGATGTAAGGTCGTAAAGTTCTACAGTTATTGTGTAATTTATATGTTTATAAAGTATGATTGTCTTTAATATCAGTAGTGAGTGAAACATGTTAAAAATAACTTTTAATAATTACATAGTTGCACATCCCTCAATCTGTTTTTAGTTATAATATATTTTACTATGCTATATGTTGACTACTATGTATAAACATTTTCTGTACCAATTTAATATCCAATTGTTAATTATTGCTTTTATAATTAACTTAAAATATCATTACATATAGCAATTTAAATTGTAATAGTGTATAAATTAAGGTCTGTGATATTATAATTTTCTCGTTTTCTTAAAGAAAGCTTTTGAAGATGTAAACAAATTATCTCAACTCCTTCACACATACATTGATACATTTGTATGCACGGACATGCGTGTGCGCACACACACTCACATACACGAACACGTTCACCCAAATAATTGTTCTGTTGTGTTTGACATTTCTTTCGTATTCATACACAGGTCCTGATGATGGCAACAAACATTATTGAAACGTTGACACAAATACGTTAAAAATTGTGTTATTTTTGACTGATCCTCACTAACCCTTCACTGAAAAATTCATTGATTGACGGTCACTACAAATTTAAGGATTATTGAGTATGCTACACCGTTGTTTTGGGTTTACAGTATGCTGGAGTAAAATGTAGTGGTGGTAATTGTGTCATGTACTATATAGTAATTTGGCAATAAATAATAATAAAAATATTACAGTATTGTAATAAACTAGATTTTTAAACTTCATAAAATAACCAGTGTCATCTATGATCACAAAAAAGACAAGCAAAAACATTTATACCAAAATTATATCATGATAAAAGCATACACAAGTGAATAAAAACAAAGTTAATATACAATTTATAGTGTGTAAGTTGACTAAGTCTTAACTTTTTTATAATATGGAAACTTATCCAATCTGAAAAAACTTTGGGGTTCCATGCATTTCTGCTTTAAATATGTTTTAGAATTATAATCGTCAAAAAATGATTACAGCTTACGTAAAAAAAAACATATTATATATAAAATTACAAGTCCAATAAAATATGAAGGAGCTCCAAATGAAGCAATAAACTCAAAAGGTTTGGTGCTTTAATTAACATTGACTACAAAGTTTTCACTCAATTCTAAATTACATAGCTTCATGACTTAATACTCTGATGCTGGGCCCTGGTCGTCCTTACCCCAGGCTAGGCCGCTGGATAAGAAAGCGTCACTCTTATTTTGACCATCACTAAAGCTTAAAGAAAGCTTTTGAAGATGTAAACAAATTATCTCAACTCCTTCACACATACATTGATACATTTGTATGCACGGACATGCGTGTGCGCACACACACTCACATACACGAACACGTTCACCCAAATAATTGTTCTGTTGTGTTTGACATTTCTTTCGTATTCATACACAGGTCCTGATGATGGCAACAAACATTATTGAAACGTTGACACAAATACGTTAAAAATTGTGTTATTTTTGACTGATCCTCACTAACCCTTCACTGAAAAATTCATTGATTGACGGTCACTACAAATTTAAGGATTATTGAGTATGCTACACCGTTGTTTTGGGTTTACAGTATGCTGGAGTAAAATGTAGTGGTGGTAATTGTGTCATGTACTATATAGTAATTTGGCAATAAATAATAATAAAAATATTACAGTATTGTAATAAACTAGATTTTTAAACTTCATAAAATAACCAGTGTCATCTATGATCACAAAAAAGACAAGCAAAAACATTTATACCAAAATTATATCATGATAAAAGCATACACAAGTGAATAAAAACAAAGTTAATATACAATTTATAGTGTGTAAGTTGACTAAGTCTTAACTTTTTTATAATATGGAAACTTATCCAATCTGAAAAAACTTTGGGGTTCCATGCATTTCTGCTTTAAATATGTTTTAGAATTATAATCGTCAAATATGAAGGAGCTCCAAATGAAGCAATAAACTCAAAAGGTTTGGTGCTTTAATTAACATTGACTACAAAGTTTTCACTCAATTCTAAATTACATAGCTTCATGACTTAATACTCTGATGCTGGGCCCTGGTCGTCCTTACCCCAGGCTAGGCCTTTTTTTGCATACACTTTAAATGTTATAGCTTCTAAACTATAGCCTACAGTAAAACTATGTGTTACTTGTCTTGTTTAAAGATTTAAGTATCTTGTTTAAAATGTTGTATGCTGTACATGATTTTAGTCTATGCTGCCTGAAACTGCTTTTCAGAAAGTCACTGTTTTGGGAGAAATAAAATATTGGCTGAGACTGTAATAAACGTATTCTGTATGATTATTATGCCACACGTTGTTGGTGTCAATTTGTAAAGAAATGATGTCATAATTTTTCTTACTTCTCACGCTGACGATGTCTGTCGCCAATGCACGAATAACCAGTACCGAATCTTTCTCGTGTTTAATCCTTACCTGTCCTTAATCGATGTTTTTACTTCCCGATAGGCGCCAAATTGTTTTATTAAAACAATTAAAAGTTTCGATCTATGTCGTCTTCTGTGCAATGATAACAAACTCAACTTACCCACATGAGTAGTATATAAATGTTCTTTCTGAGACAGGTCAGAGATCATGTCAAGAGGTCACCTTATCAGTGATAACCCCGCCTTATCAGCGATGACCCCAATTAAAATCCAATTAACCTTTTGATAACCCCGCCTTATTGCTGATAACCCCAATTGACCTCGAATTAATCAGCAGATAACCCCGTTGACCTTTTGTAATCAACAGATAACCCCGTTGATCTCTTCTAATCAATGTAAACATGACCTCGAGGTCACTAGACCGTAACACACTGACCTAGTAAAAAACGTAAACATAAACAAACTGTCTAGTGATAACGTCGTAAACATGACCTCGACAACACGCTGACCTAGTAAAAATGTAAACATAAACATTCAGGGTTCGTTGACACAACCGTAAAAATGTAAACATAAACAAACGTTCTTGTGATAACGTCGTAAACATGACATCGACAACACACTGACCTAGTAAAAAATATAAACATACACGTCGGCTGTGCACATTTAAAAACGTAAACATAAACATTCCGAGTTCGTTGACACGTAAACTGTTTATTTCCTTTTACAGTGCAGATAGCGTCGTCTTCATCTAATATATTACATTTAAATGTAACGATTGTCATGGTATACAGATAAGATATGAATTACCTTAGTCGGTAACGTGCAACTATGTTATTCTAATAATAGATTATATGTAAGTTAAGTATCAATTGTTCAATCCCTAGCTGATTCATACTTTTTTTTTAATAAAAAATATATTCATTTATATATAATACACGTTAGCAGTTGGTTTATTAGTGTTCCAACGTGAATTCTGAAAGTAACATCTTTGTTAATAACATGTCGGTAGTTAAAAATTTATTATATATAGTAATTGTTCAAATATTACTAATAAACTCTTTAGCCGATAATACAACACAGATTGAAGTGGATAGAGCTAAGCAATATTTATATGAATATGGTTATCTTCAAACAGATGATGAATCTTCGTTGCAAACTGTAAATGAAACAGATATTACTAATGCGTTACTTATATTTCTCGAATACTATAAATTACCTACTGATGGTAAGTTAAATAATGAAACTATAAATTTAATGTTAAAACCTAGGTGCGGTAATAGTGATATTATTTTTGATTATCGAGTATCCAGTTTTAAATGGAACAAACCTGAAGTAACATGGCATTATTATTTAGCGAATCAAGAGGTGTTAGAATTGACTAAACAAGCTTTTGCAGTATGGGAGGAAAAGTCTGGTATACGTTTTAAACATGATAGAGTAAATACAGATATTTTAATTTCTAATAAACGATTGAAACATATGATGCAAAAAGAATCGTGGCAATGTACGAGAACGTTTGACGGCAAAGGTGGAACATTAGCACATGGATATTTTCCTGATTATAATAATTCAAGGCGAGAAATTCATATTGATGAAGATCAAAAGTGGTCATATTCGATTGATAACGTTGTTCCTCTTGACCACACAAGTTTGTATGCAACTTTAATATATGAAATCGGTCATGTTTTAGGTTTATCACATTCAGATGTATCAGATTCTGTAATGTATGCTTATTATAACGGTAAAATCGAGTTAGGTGATGATGATGTTTTAGCCATTCGAAATTTATATGGTAAGGCAGGAAGTACTTTTATATCATCTTTTTCATACCGATGTCACCATCTTCTTCAGTACCAAAGATAGAAGACGAGCATCATAGATACAAATAAAATCGATCTTTGTAATTTTAAAAATATTAATTTATTTTTAATTGCTGATAAACGATTATATATATTATATGAAAAATGGTTGTGGATATTAAATCCGGCAGAGATGATATATACCAAACCGCTCATAATAAAACATTGGTTAACGTTTCTTCCAAAAAACTTCACCAAAAATTTTAGCTGTATATCAACGACCATCTGGTGAGATAGTTATGTTTATAGATTCTTTGGTATTCATGTTCGATTTAACGAGTCTTAAATTAAGTCATGGTTATCCGAAACATATCCAGTCTTTATTTAACATACAACCGGATAATTTACATGCGGTATTCAACAGTTATACAGGTAAAACTTATTGCTACGACAGCACAGAACAATCTACACGTTTATCGAATGCGCCAGAAAGATCTCGACGTAAGCGTGTGGTGTACGTGCTGCTAGACGCATGTTGCGAGAATTTTCTCGACTGTGCCGGCCTTCGCTCGGGCGCTCGGACTGTGTCAAGGCCGTACTAATTACGTAGTTCGCGAGAGATAAGACGCAGTTTGGAAGCTTCTGGTGTGTGAGCGTAACTATAAATACATCGTGTCGCGGCTTTAGTTTTCAGTTCAATGCGAGATTTTTGACTGTGCGGTTCGAGAGTATTAGTGCGATATTTACAGAGCGGTTCGAGTTATTATGGTGTATGTTCAAGTAGTTATTAGTGAAGTGTTGCGTTTTATATTCGGACGGTATAATTGTAATACAGTTGTGTTTTAATATTAGTGGACATTTTATTGCGTATGAACAATTTCATTTGATTTGTTGTAGACACTGTGTTGTTAATTACAAACTGTTTTACTATAACAATTAAAGGTGTGATTAGTGACTTGATTGGTGTCTTGTAATTATTTTGTTTCCACTGTACCTACGACGATCGAGTAGACCGTCGTAACAGTGGTGTCAGAAGTGGGATAGAACGGTTAACAGTGGAAACAGCGGACACTTTGTACAAGACGAGTGTGATTCGTAATTAATCGATAAACAATGGATGCCAGTCAGATGATGGAAAATTTACAGGCGCTGCTGTTGCAGACAGAAAAACGACAGGACGAGAAACGCAGACAGGAGGCGGAAGAAGCAGAAAGACAACAAAAAGAAGAACGAAGACAAGAAAGAGAAGAAGCTGAGGAACGTCAGAAAGCACTAATGCTAGAAACAGAAGAAAGACAGGATGAAAAACGTAAGCAAGAAGCAGATAAAACGGAAGCTCTCTTTGAAGTTATGCAGAAACAGTTGCAAGAACACAGTACCGCAGAATTGGGTATCCTACGAGGTGAGCTTAATAAACAAGTTACTAAAATATCGGAGGTACAAGAATCAATGACATTAAAAATAGCTGAAGTAGAAAAATCTGTCTTGACTGTTGAAGAATCGATGTCTACAAAAATATCTGTTATAGAAGAATCTGTTTCAAATAAAATATCTGCAGTAGAAAACTCAATGGCAAACATAAGAGAACAAATTAAAATTGAAGTCGAACAGTGCATAAGATTCAACCAAAACAAATTTCTGAACAGCTGTACCAGTGATAAAGACAGAAAAAGACACAGAAAATAAGTTAACAGAGAAAGTCACTTTGCCTGCAGTAGGGACAGTTCATGTCAAAGCTCCAACCTTTGACGGAAGCAGTCACTGGGCAACGTACCTTCGCCAATTTGAAGCTGCTGCATGCGCAAATAATTGGACAGAAAAAGACAAGGCTGTTTCACTTGTTCTTGCATTAAAAGGACCCGCGGCAGAACTACTACAGAAAGTGCCACCTGACAGCCAGAACATCTATGCCGAGTTGATAAAAGCTCTAGAATTACGCTACGGTGATAAACATTTGCGAGAGGTGTACTACGCTCAGTTGAGAACAAGACGACAACGTTCCGGGGAAAGTCTTCAAGAATTTGAAGCAAGTATCGACAGATTGATTAGATTGGCCTATCCTGAAGCACCAGAAGACTTCCGAATAAGGTTTACGGTGCAGATATTTATTGATGGCATCGGAGATTGTGAACTTCAGCAAGTGTTACGAATGGCAAGACACCGAGATAGCTCAGAAGCTCTTGTTCACGCCCTAGAGTTTGAAGCTGCCAAGTCAGCGTCCCGCTACATTAATGGGTTTGTGCCATCACGTTGCAGTCAGAAGATCCCTGTATCACATTACCGTTACGATGGGTGCAGAAAAACAGTGTTGTCGGACAAACAATTCAAAAGTTCAAGAGAGTCGCAACGATTTGAAAAAGACAGAAGACCGAAATGTTACAACTGTGGAAAACGTGGTCATCTACAGGTAGACTGTTGGGAGAAGAAGATACCGAGAGAAGAGACTGATCGCACCAATTGGAGAAGTAAAGGCCCAGAACAGCACACAGTTTCCACGCTACATAAGATCAGTGGAAACTTGATTGTTAATGGATTTGCGGATGGTAAACCAACATCATTTACAGTTGACACGGGCGCAACAGTGTCCATTGTGCGCCCTGACTTAGTCTGTAACCGCCATCCTCTAATTAGCTCTTGTACAATACAGACTGTGACTGGAAGCCCCGTCAAGGTGCTAGGAAAGGTAGACGTACGTGTACGCCTGGGTCTTCTTGAGTTTAGCCACCAAATGCTCGTTGCAGACATTGTCGATGAAGTGATTCTTGGCACGGACATTATGAATGCCTACGGATTCGTTGTGGACTTAAGAGAGAATGTCCTGAAAGTTGGCCAAGAGAAGATAAAGCTTTGCATGGCTAAAATGACAGGGTCTACCAACCATTCGATTAAGCGAGTGGCATTAGTCGAAGAAAAATTCAACAAGTCTGGTCAAGAGGAAACCTCCCTGTTGCAAGCGGAAATGGAGGAAGAACTAGCAGAGGAAGTACAAATAAGTATAACGACAAAAGAAGTGATTGGAGAGCCAACTATGGGTGTCGAGACAAAACTCTTGCTTGTTCCTGAGCTGATAGAAGCGGCCGAGGGTAAAGTGGCTGAAGATGAGGTTACGCAAGAGGTTGTTGACGAGAACCAAACAAACTTGGATCAGCCAGTGGTATTTAGGTCATTAGTACATGACGCAACGAGAGTGATTCCAGCGAAGCTAGTGGTTGCGCGAAAGATTCGCATTCCTGGGAACGTGATGTTCGGATCACACGAGACTGAATTCGAAGAACGGGAAAATTATCCTTCGCAAGGATGGCCACCTAGATCGCCTGGTCGAGTATTACTTCGAAGACGCTTTGCCAGTTCGGGACGAACAGGCTTAAGGAGGGGGCAGTGCTACGACAGCACAGAACAATCTATGCGTTTATCGAATGCGCCAGAAAGATCTCGACGTAAGCGTGTGGTGTACGTGCTGCTAGACGCATGTTGCGAGAATTTTCTCGACTGTGCCGGCCTTCGCTCGGGCGCTCGGACTGTGTCAAGGCCGTACTAATTACGTAGTTCGCGAGAGATAAGACGTAGTTTGGAAGCTTCTGGTGTGTGAGCGTAACTATAAATACATCGCGTCGCGGCTTTAGTTTTCAGTTCAATGCGAGATTTTTGACTGTGCGGTTCGAGAGTATTAGTGCGATATTTACAGAGCGGTTCGAGTTATTACGGTGTACGTTCAAGTAGTTATTAGTGAAGTGTTGCGTTTTATATTCGGACGGTATAATTGTAATACAGTTGTGTTTTAATATTAGTGGACATTTTATTGCGTATGAACAATTTCATTTGATTTGTTGTAGACACTGTGTTGTTAATTACGAACTGTTTTACTATAACAATTAAAGGTGTGATTAGTGACTTGATTGGTGTCTTGTAATTATTTTGTTTCCACTGTACCTACGACGATCGAGTAGACCGTCGTAACATTATATATTTCATGATGATAATTATTATAGAGAAGTCAATGAGTGTACGTTCACTACTAAATCATGGAGTTATATATCTGAAACATTTCCTGGAATTCCACCTAAAATCGATTCATCATTTAGATTTTCTGATGGTAATTTATACTTTTTTAAGAACAATACTGTGTATGTCTTTAATGAATTTACGTGTGAGTTAGTTAGAACAGAAAAAAATAATCTATCGATATTTGGATTGAAATGTGTAAATGATGATGTACTATATAAATTAAAAGAACTAATATTACAATTGATAATACAAAAGAAAGGTCAATCGATATCAAACAATAGTCGATAGTAATGTTGATGAAGAAGAATAAAAGTTCAGTTTCTAAGAACATAATGATTTGAACGTACAGTTGTGAAGAATACGTGAAGCTGTTAACATGGAGAAAGGAAATATTCATGCTTTCAATTGGTATATATATTGCATAGAATCTACTGATTCAACGTTTAATGAAATATGTTATTTTGTAAATAATGAATTTTCTGAAGCAAATGTTACTATAATTGAAAATGGAACAAATTATCAAGATACAGTTTCCAACGATTTGCTTGTATGACGATATATTACAAAGGTTAGAAAAATATCGAAATCAATTAATAATCGATATTGATTTTTAAGAAGAATACAAAACTCTCTATTGGAAGTAGTTAGTTAGTAGAGGTTCAACAAGTTGGACGCAATGTCAAAAATGGCGAAGTTGTGCGAAAAATTGAACCCCTGTAAGTTATTGCAAGATTTTTTTGAAGAAGCAGGATTTATTTTTAATGGTGATTTAGACAGTATTGTGTGTAGTGAGTGTGGATTTAAAACGAGAGGATCTTTATCTATTTCGCATATTCAATTTATGCACAAACTATTTATTTCAGAATGTAAAATGGTATGTTATATATACGATAAATATAATAATTATGCACTATACAGTATATTATTACATATTGATGATATAATGAATGCAAAAAAATGTATATCTGAAACTGAAGAAATCATGAAGTTAACATTTTGCTGTTGGCCTAAACGTTTACCACGAGTTGATAATTTAGTATCGGCAGGTTTTTTGTATACTGGTGTGGACGATGATGTAATTTGTATAGACTGTAAAGTTATACTTCACGATTGGCAAGACACAGACGATCCATGGTTTGAACACGCTAAGGCATCTCCAAATTGTTTACTTGTTAAATTACACAGAGTCATAAAAGATGGCTTCATTGAGTGACAAAAGTGGAAAGTGTATTGAAGACTTTTTTAAAAATCAAAGATTTGTTGATGATTCGGATAATATTGTTTGTTCTAAATGTGGTTTTAAAACGAAATGTTTTAATACTATTACGCATATTCAATTTATGCACAAACTTTTGTATCCGACATGTAAAACTGTGCGTTATATATCTTATAAATATGAAGACTATATCAGATCAAAAAAGTGTGTTGCTAATTTTGTTAATATATTAAAGTGAAAATAAAATTTATAAAAAAAAGAGTTGATGTGTTTTTGTTAGTTATTTGTTTAACCTTAGGATAACCTTTAGTTAATTAATGTTGTTTATTCTTAACAAAGTAACCTCTGATAATAATAAAACTTATTGACGTAATGTTTAACCTTTGATAATAAAAAGTTATCAGCAATTTATATTGACGTATTTACAAAGTAACCTCTGATAACTAAGGTCGTAGATGTAAACAGTTGTTAATTAGTTGTTGTACTTTGATACAAAGTAACCTCTGATAACTAAGGTCATAGATGTAAACAATTTTAATTGTTATTGTACTTTGAATAATGAGCATCAGACAGGAGATAAGTAGTGAATTGCATAAGCAAGCGAGAAGAAATTTTCCTACACGCAATGTCGAACTGAAAGGTATTCACGATTTGTATCAAGCTGACCTTGTAGAAATGATTTCTTTTTCAAAGTTAAATAAAGGTTATAAATATATACTAACAGTGATAAATTGTTTTAGTAAATTTGCATTTGCAGTTCCGTTAAAATCAAAAGCCTCACATGAAATTGTAAAAGCTCTAATGCCTATATTACATGTAAACAAAATGAAACATTTGCAAACTGATAAAGGAAAAGAATTTTACAATTTACCGATTCAGCAATTATTTAATCGTTATAATATAAATCATTATTCGACTTATTCAGATAAAAAAGCCTCTATCATTGAACGTTTTAATCGTACTTTAAAAAACCATATGTGGAAGTGGTTTACTACCAGTGGAAAGTATACATGGTATACTTTCCGTCCTATTTAACCCATGTAAGTGTTTGTTTGCTGTTCGTATAAGATATTTGTGCAGCACTGGCTGACGTCACGAGATGGGTGGGACTTAGGCTTCACATCCGGCAGCATGGTAAACAAAGTGAACAGAAATTCTACTCTTAGCCATTTTTTGTATTACAGTTCAGCGTCGGTCCGCGCACCTGGTTATCGGGTGCGTTCGGGCGCACGACCACACACTCGCAAAGTTCTAGGAAACTGATGTTGGGTGCATTCCTTGTTAGCGATTGCACAACTGTTGAGATGTATCGTTCCTTTGTTATACCACTGTTACAATACAACACGTGGCCTGGTCACAGTTGGAAATTAAATTTACAAATATTTTTTATAAATCCCCAAAAATTTAATAAAATAAAATCCCCTGTATTTGTCACGTTACAGAGTGTTTCCATATCTACTATTTTCACATAACAATTAAATTCTTTTTCTAATGCTACTTTTTTTTCTGATCCTTTAACATAAATACATTTACCGTTCATATATTTATTTAATATAAACTCTAGATCGTTATAATCTTGAAGACCGCACTTCCAGCTAAGTCCAAGGTTGGTTTTAATCCATTTATTAACGTTTTTTTTCTTCTCTGACAAATGTTTGAAATTAAATGGTGGTAAAAACAAATACTGATCACTAGCACCAGAAAATTTGTTATCTTGTATACACTGAATACAAAGTTCTTTAAAAATGAAATTGTTTCCATCATCGCGAAAACCTTGAAAATCGATAACGTATTCCATTGCATGCAACAGCAGAACTGATACACTTTTTATCTACGTAATTATATTTTAAATACTTTTCTTACAGTACCAGATAAAGGCGTATATTGCATAATTGTATCATAAAAAATGAGACAGTAGATAGTAGTTTTTTCCGGTATGTCTGTTGACGTCTCAATATCCAGACGAATGTCTATTGAACCAGTTTTTAATGATTCATTTTGTTTTGAACAATCAATTACACAAAAAGGTGTATACGTTAGAAAGTTTGAACGATTTATCATTGGCGAATTTTCACTGTTGTAATAATACGAGGACTGAAATATTGAATAATACTCATGTAGAATCGACGTTTCACCATTAAAATTATCATATGGATAGTATTCTGAATTTAAATATAACTTTACATTATAGAATGAGGCAAGATCAAAATGTGCTGGGTTTTTATGTACATTATTTTTTCTGTCAGTCTGAAAACCTACAATAACGTAACGAGGTTTATCTGATTGTGATGACGTTTTAACAGTCCAAGTAAGTTTGTTTGCTTTTGGCACAGACGGATACTCGTAAAGTTCCCATTTTCGAAACGGCATTAATAAAGGTCGATCAATTTGTACTATCTTCAGGAAATCTACCTTTACTACGTCGTTAACATAAACATACGGAATTCTCCATGATATATATTTTATTTTAAATTTGTATGTGTTTACTGATTCAAGTAAAATTACTGCATTATTATCAGTGGACGCTCTAATTAAAACTAATTCTTGCTTTACATTTAACAAAATCTTTTTAAAATCTTCAGCAAATCCGAACAACCTTTTTAATGGGATACAGAAGCTAATATCTTTCGATGATGGTGCCATATGACTTATTAAATCTGAGGCCCATCCACTATTTTCTAAAGTGTTAATTTCGTATGGTTTAATTGTTAACATATTCTTAATTGTTGATGTTATTCCAATATTTTTAACTCTATCGATTTCTGATCCACTTATTTCGTATCTAATTTCATCAAACAAAAATGCTAAAGCATTTGAACATAATTTTAAAGTTGGATCATATATACCATTATTATTAGTGTATTCTATTTTTATATGAAGGTAACTTTCACACGGTAATGTGTACACATCTTGTTGATTAATTGGAATTCTAATTTCGTCATTATTATTGAATGTAGTAGAGGTGTACGGTAGATGAGTGTGATAAGCTAATCCTACTATCGATTCATCTTGATACACAACATCTTCTATAATATTTAGAATGCTAGCGTTTACGTTTTGAATATTAAGGTTCATTTTTTGTTTAAATAATCCTTTATTACTGTTAATCCCAATGACTGTAGAAATTTCAGGTTTTGTGGTGTTAACCAGTCGATATTCATATCTTTACTACTTGTAATTGGCTTATTTGCAGTTGTTTTATTGATTCCGTAATAAAAAATAAGACCCATTATTATTGTTTTCTCAAATACAAAAGTAACGTAATTATTTCGTTTCGAAAATTAATCAGTCTTCCTTGTTGATCTTCTAGTCTTACTACAATATTATGTATCCTAGATGTGTTTACTGGTAAATATATCACGGTAGGTTTTTCAACAATTTTAAAACCTGGCGGAACACTAGGATAGAATTCGTGTATTATGTGATCTGGAATTCCGTTGTTATACGAACCGCTAATTAAATTACAAATCAATCGGATGCTCTCTACTTGAACAGCACTTATCGGTAAGGTTGAACTGTACCATTTATTTGGATTTATTATACATGTTTCAAATCCTAATATGGTTGCTAACGAATCGGGTTTACTAAAATCAATTTGAACGTTAGAATAAATTTCACTTTTTAATGTATTATTATTCGCCTTTATAATTATTTTTACATTTTCATCATGTTGAATTAAGTAATCGTTAATAAACGTTGCGATATCTGAAATTTCATAAGAGCCAGTAGGCAATACTATTTTCTTATCAGTACCATAATGTAATACATTGTTAATTCCTTCCTCTATATTAGGTATTGAATGATATGTCATAAAGTCAATTAATCCTAGTTCCCATTTTTCATCACTTAACTCGATTGGTGTAAAAATATCACATGTTAATACGGATCCTTTACCGCTTAGACAAAACATTATTACTGAGAAACTGTAAACACAAATGACCGCAGTTGACTGCATCCATATTTTGTCTTCGTGTATAATTATAAACGATTTCAATAGATCGTTGATTTGATGAATAAAAGTAATTAATTAGTTCGATAGGTGGTCTTAAATTACCAAAACTATCAAAATAATTAACTTTATTTTTACGTTTAAAATAACATACCCAGTGAGTACCATGACCATAACTATTATCTAAATTAACTATTCCAGTTTCATTTTGCCAAATTCCAGCGTGTAACGGTAATGTGTCACGCATAAACACTCCTCTGAAATTAGGAATCTTTAATTGTTTAACATACAGTAGTAAATCTTGAATTGAAAGCGGACGTATAGGAATACTCTTTATTATTTTCGCCATCAGTGTTTCGTTTTTCTTTTCTTTTTTTTTTTTAGACCTCCTCCTGTTTTTTTATACGGTCTCAAATATAAACCTTTTCCACTTTTACCAGCAAAACGTTTCAAATAATTATAAACTCTGTTAGACATAGTTTTTTTTTTTTTATTCCCCCACCAAATTTACTTTTAGCTTTCATTATGTTAGTTACTGACCACGCTGCAGCTTTCTCCCCGAACGATGCGTCACTTGATTTAACACGATCCCAAGCTCTTTCAGCTAATTCCTTATCAGCCTTAGCGCGATTTGTAGAATCTGAACACTTTGAATATGCAATATCGTGTTGTTTACAAGCAGCGTCAAGCTTATTAATTCCTGGATCACCTCTTTGTAATCGTTTCGCTAAATTTGTACCGGGTCCACAATACTGATAACCGGGTAAATGAAGTTCGACAGGTAATAAAGCAATTGATTTGTTTATAACTTTTCCAAGAATATTACTCACCAGACCACCGCCTTCTATCTTGTTTGGATACAGATGCATTTATGATGTTTCATATAAACTTTGTATTATATATACAATGTGAAATTCGTTTATAATTTTAACAGGATTGTCTTTAGTGCACTCCTTATATAATTTATATAATATTCTAACTAAGTTACTGTCAACTTTATAGTCTTCTAGATCTAATTTAAATGCAATCATAACCCTTGTTAAAGTCTTTTGATTTATAACGTCTGTATCATCTTTAGGATCAGCAACATTAGTCAATCAGCTTTCATTAAAATCTATACTATTTTCCTCTTCACTTCGTAAATAATATATTTTATCATCTATATATTGTTTACATTCATCTTTTGTATTATTTATACCTGTTAATAAAGTTGTTTATTTATAGCGTCAAGCAAATTAATAGGATCTGCTACATTAATTAACCTTTTTTGCTTCAAATCACAACAATTAGTTTGTGTATTTTCATCAGGTAATTTATTATCAACATAAAGTTTATTGACAGCATCAAATTTATAAACAGGTGGTGCGATATGAGCCACACGATTATTCTTGAATGAATACACTGGATTATTATCCACCTTAATTGGTATTCTATCAGCTAAATATGATTTAGTAGCATTTTCTAAATAATTTTTATTTACAGCGTCACAAGGTTCGTTAGGATCGGCTAAATTAATAACTTTTTTCATCTTAACATCGTAACAATCATCTGTATTTGTTAAAGTAATCGAATTTGTTCTCATATATTTTACATTTACGGCATCATCATCCAATTCAGGATCGCCCACATTACATAATCGTTTATTACTTATATTAAAATTTCCGTCGTCAGTTAATTTAAACCCTTCTCCAGGCGGTCCACGCTGAACGTTGGAACTAGCCGCTAAGTCACCACTATAGTGTCCGAATTTATCGATACTCATTTTGAAAATATCGCTTCAAACGTTGCTGCATCTTCTTTTATTATACCGGCCTCCTGTAGCTCTTCAATAATTGATAATATTTCATTTTCATGACCCGAATGACCTGCACTTTGTGAAGCAATCAATAATTTTAATCTATCGCATAATTCATTTACATTATTCCAGTACACAAACACTGGTTTATTGTTACTGAAATTTAACAAACCGCGACCTTCTGTATCACTATGCAATCGGCTACTTCCAACTTTTGATGCGGATGATTGTGAAAGTTTATTAATAATAGGCTTAATTATATTTTTATATTTGTAACTAGTACTGCTTTTAACTCTCTTTGTCTTTAAACTTAAATATGCCGCGGTTTCACTTATTATATGCGAGTAGTCATCTAAATCTTCTTGTGAATATACATAAGCGTTTGGGTTTTTCATAAAAATGAGATCGTACAAACCAGGTGTACCTTTGTACATAACATTATTAATTGTAATAATATCACTTTCTTATGCCCGTCAGCACGGCGTATTTATTTTTGTTTCATAAACAGTTTAAATTTGCCAGTTACGTACAAATACGTAACTAAGCTGTAAAGACAATCATTTTAATTAATAACAGCACTACTTAAGAAGATCCATTAATAATTCGACACTAGACAAGAGGAGAGTTCCAGAGAGAGATACGACGCTGGACAAGAGGAGAGTTCCATAGAGAGATACGACGCTGGACAAGAGGAGAGTTCCATAGAGAGATACGACGCTGGACAAGAGGAGAGTTCCAGAGAGAGATACGACGCTGGACAAGAGGAGAGTTCCAGAGAGAGAGACAGCTGACGCTGGACAAGAGGAGAAGAGAGACAGCCGACGCTGGAGGCGAGACTAGGACGAATACCGATGGAACAAAAATGATCGAGTATGATTGACGACAATAAGGTGATAGACAACTTATTCATATCTTAATCATACAAAGAATTCAAAGACAGTTAAAGACATTAATATTTTATTTAAAAATAAGAGCAATGTTTCTTGTATAGTAGAGTTAAAATCATAGATGTTTTAGAAATACGATTAACGTAACAAGAGCTCAAATTGATATGATATAAAATGATTACAAAGCATTTAAATAAAAACAATTAGTATTTGAGAAAACAGTACTGAGAAACAATAACTATTCATATTTGGAGTACGTTACAATATAGAAAAAAAGTTTAAAAATTGATTTTGAAACATAGTAATAGACCGAGTAGTCTGAAAATGAGATTTTTCTTTTATATAATAATTATTAGCATAGAATATTTAGTCAGTAAGGATGTATATATCTTAAGCCTTACGGCATAATAACTAATGTTTTAAAATCGAAGTCAGTGCCATGTGCACACATTTTTTTATAGTATCAAATAAATTTTAATTACCGTTTCAAGTTACATAGAGTTCTTATTGCAGATACACCCGACACCCAATTTAAATGTTAGATTGTTTAAAGAATTTGTCAATCTTGGACGTGAGATCGTTCACGCCTATTTATGTGTATGTAACGTTGCATAAATTTGGTGCTCCAAGATCGTGGGGCTCCACAAATTTAAATTATAATAAATTTGCAAATTGTCACGTCGCATAATTTGTCGCCCTGGACGTGGGGCACGACATGCCTAAATTTACGTACAAAAATTTGTGACATAAATTGTAGCTCATGAATGTATGACCCGACCCCCATCATTTAACTATTAAAATTTTTAAGTAGCTAAATGGTTGCTCTAAAAAATATAAAGAGTGTGTTAAATGAAAAATGTATAATATGTAATTATTATTTATATTAAACAGTAACTGAATGTAATGTTAAATTGTTGTGTAATCACACAGCTGGCGCCCACAAATAATATTGTTGTCTATGTAACAGGTGTAACTGTAATGAGTATTAATAATAACTATTAATAAAAATACAGAAATAAGTAGGGAACGGTTATCAATAATAATTGTTAAAGAAGTACTATTAAATAAATATTTTAATAATTATTCAACATGGCAGAACCAGGAGGGTTGAATTTAGAAGCATTTAAAAATACGATACTCGCCATGATGGACGAATTAGTCATAAAACAAGCTGAAAAATTTAAAGAGGAGGTGAGAGAGGAGAATTTCAAACAAACAGAAAGTTTAGAAAATAAATTAGAGCTACAGTCCGAAAATTTTAGACATGACACTATAAAAATTAGAGAGAGACTAGAAGAGTTAAAAATTGATAATATTGAAATAAAACAAAGTATAGTTGACAGTAATGTGCAGTTAACTGAAAAAATTGTTAATATAAACAGACGTATTGACACGATTGCAGAAAATGTCTGTGGAATAATTAATAAACAAACGGAGCTAATATGTGAAAAGATAGTATGTGAAGAATTCATACAAATTAAAAATACATGTGTAATTACTAATGATAATTATAAAAAAGTAATTAACATTAAGGAGGAAAAGCAAATAAAGGTTAATAAAACATACCTTATTAATAGCGATATTCCAATTGTGAGTCACACACACACTAGTAAGTCACATAAGGTGAAACACTTAAGGCACTACACTTACGGAGATAAATATCACTGTAGGTATAACAAGAAACGTAGTAAGTTATCTAGACGAAACACTACGCAAAATTGTGGTAAGTATGATGTTAGATATACGCACGATAAGTATAGTAACGATAATTATATCTGCAAGTATGAAAACTACAGAGGTTATCATAAACGACGTATGAAAAAACCATCGACAACTGTTCAGGTAAGTTCACTCAACCAAACTAGGGACGAGAGAATGGAGAAAGAGCGAAGCATTTGTAACGAGAGAAAGAGGGTAGATTTTGTGTGGCCGACAGGCAAGATGAAAACATTGCTCTATGAACAGGTGACTTATACGATCAAAACAAACGTTCACAAGGTAAGTACGCACACAAACGTCGCAGCTATGCAACGGAAAGGTAACGAGGGAATAATACAATGGAACGCGGACGTTGTTTACACGAGGGTGAACACAATGAATTTCCTGTGTACAACAACCAATTGTGTAATGAAGGGTGTCAGTTCAAACGACACTCCGAACCGAACTTAATACCGAAAATAAATAATTATTTTTAAATGAGAAATAATATGTGTAATAATATAAGAGAGTATAATTAAGAAATGTTATAAGGAATATTATTTGAAAGGGTTAATTAAGAAATGTATTAGTGATGGTAAGGTGCTATTGTAGAGAAATATTTAAGAAAGTAATGGTAAAAGATGTTATTGTTGTTAATATGAAGAAATGGTAAGGAATGTTATTATTGATATGTTATAAATATGAAGAAATGATTAAGATGAGCAATAATTGCCATAATTGTTAGAACGACTGATCAAGCGAACACTTATTGAAGATACAAGGACACAGAAGAAAGCGAGAGTGAAAAGTCATAAGGGCAGAGACTACTTAGGATTAAGGACTTCGAGAAAAATATCGTCGTTTTCCAAGACAGTTCCTCTGTAACCGATCATGCGACACACTACAAGCTAAAAGAGTATTCTGTTACGGAAGTGTATTTCAAGAAAGTAGTAGCGATCAGAAAGGTAATGTTAAAGAAATGTAATAAAAGGTAATGAATGTTAATGTATTGTATAAGTAATGTATTAGATAAAGTAATGTCATGTTAAGAAAAGAGCGAAGGAAGATTACAAGCGAAGGTAAGAATGTATGAATTAAGATAATGTAAAATTAAGGACCGAATATACAGACATAAGTAGGACAGAACACTTTCATCGTATATGATGAGATACAGAAGAAAGAAATTGGTAAATTCCACGCAACGTCATTTAGGAAGTTCTACACATGAAAACAGAGGACAATGAAACCAGTCAAATCAGCTGTTTGTAAAGCCACCCTACTACAAGGTCGCGAGCAGTGAGCGTACGAAGAGGGGAGGTAAGACATTTGTATACACTCCAATTAAGGGTGAAATGACGAATATTATTTTTTATTATTTGTTACATTTTTTTTTTGCAAATAATAATAAATAAATTTAAAAAAAATTTAGAATAAATAAATTTATTAAATTTTTTTTGTTACCAAGCAGAGGAATAATGCGACAGTACAAATAAGTGATGTACTGAGCATGGAATATAAAAATTTAAATTTACTTAATAAACTGTAAATAATTAATAATATATTAGAAATAAGCATGTTAGGGATTGCAGGCTTGGCTCAGACAAAAATATGAACAGGTGTTTCGACCTGAATCAACGTGCACACACACACAAATGTAACTGAAAGTGTGTACACCAGTATTTTGCTAGTGTGTGTGAACACAGGTCTCTGCAGGTGAGTTTGCCACCCCAAGATGAATAATTGCACAATTACTGTTTTTCCGTAATTATTCATAAACTAGAATTAAGAATTAAAATCCAAAAGCACAATAAAATGTAAATAAATTTACTAAATACTGTGTACGAAAACCACGCGAAAGTGACACACCGTACAAGTGCAATAGTGAAATAACTGTGTACAAATCGAAAGGGTTAAGTTGCAATGTCCAAAATTACAGTGAACATGTGTTATAAAATTAGTTATAAGATAAGTATAAGAGTATACTTACAGGACTCTGCAATTTGCAGAAATATAAAAAATAGCGAATTTGACAAAGAGTGGGGGAACTGAAGCCAAAGACAGTTTCTAACATGTCGATTTCGGATCACTGCAGGGTGTCGACCAAGACATGGGTATAAATAGGACACGCAAGCTACAGTGGTTCTCTTTCTTGAATCATCCATGGTGCAGCGGGAGCTTATGCCCGTCAGCACGGCGTATTTATTTTTGTTTCATAAACAGTTTAAATTTGCCAGTTACGTACAAATACGTAACTAAGCTGTAAAGACAATCATTTTAATTAATAACAGCACTACTTAAGAAGATCCATTAATAATTCGACACTAGACAAGAGGAGAGTTCCAGAGAGAGATACGACGCTGGACAAGAGGAGAGTTCCATAGAGAGATACGACGCTGGACAAGAGGAGAGTTCCATAGAGAGATACGACGCTGGACAAGAGGAGAGTTCCAGAGAGAGATACGACGCTGGACAAGAGGAGAGTTCCAGAGAGAGAGACAGCCGACGCTGGACAAGAGGAGAAGAGAGACAGCCGACGCTGGAGGCGAGACTAGGACGAATACCGATGGAACAAAAATGATCGAGTATGATTGACGACAATAAGGTGATAGACAACTTATTCATATCTTAATCATACAAAGAATTCAAAGACAGTTAAAGACATTAATATTTTATTTAAAAATAAGAGCAATGTTTCTTGTATAGTAGAGTTAAAATCATAGATGTTTTAGAAATACGATTAACGTAACAAGAGCTCAAATTGATATGATATAAAATGATTACAAAGCATTTAAATAAAAACAATTAGTATTTGAGAAAACAGTACTGAGAAACAATAACTATTAATATTTGGAGTACGTTACAATATAGAAAAAAAGTTTAAAAATTGATTTTGAAACATAGTAATAGACTGAGTAGTCTGAAAATGAGATTTTTCTTTTATATAATAATTATTAGCATAGAATATTTAGTCAGTAAGGATGTATATATCTTAAGCCTTACGGCATAATAACTAATGTTTTAAAATCGAAGTCAGTGCCATGTGCACACATTTTTTTATAGTATCTAATAAATTTTAATTACCGTTTCAAGTTACATAGAGTTCTTATTGCAGATACACCCGACACCCAATTTAAATGTTAGATTGTTTAAAGAATTTGTCAATCTTGGACGTGAGATCGTTCACGCCTATTTATGTGTATGTAACGTTGCATAAATTTGGTGCTCCAAGATCGTGGGGCTCCACAAATTTAAATTATAATAAATTTGCAAATTGTCACGTCGCATAATTTGTCGCCCTGGACGTGGGGCACGACATGCCTAAATTTACGTACAAAAATTTGTGACATAAATTGTAGCTCATGAATGTATGACCCGATCCCCATCATTTAACTATTAAAATTTTTAAGTAGCTAAATGGTTGCTCTAAAAAATATAAAGAGTGTGTTAAATGAAAAATGTATAATATGTAATTATTATTTATATTAAACAGTAACTGAATGTAATGTTAAATTGTTGTGTAATCACACAGCTGGCGCCCACAAATAATATTGTTGTCTATGTAACAGGTGTAACTGTAATGAGTATTAATAATAACTATTAATAAAAATACAGAAATAAGTAGGGAACGGTTATCAATAATAATTGTTAAAGAAGTACTATTAAATAAATATTTTAATAATTATTCAACATGGCAGAACCAGGAGGGTTGAATTTAGAAGCATTTAAAAATACGATACTCGCCATGATGGACGAATTAGTCATAAAACAAGCTGAAAAATTTAAAGAGGAGGTGAGAGAGGAGAATTTCAAACAAACAGAAAGTTTAGAAAATAAATTAGAGCTACAGTCCGAAAATTTTAGACAGGACACTATAAAAATTAGAGAGAGCTAGAAGAGTTAAAAATTGATAATATTGAAATAAAACTAAGTATAATTGACAGTAATGTGCAGTTAACTGAAAAAATTGTTAATATAAACAGACGTATTGACACGATTGCAGAAAATGTCTGGGGAATAATTAATAAACAAACGGAGCTAATATGTGAAAAGATAGTATGTGAAGAATTCATACAAATTAAAAATACATGTGTAATTACTAATGATAATTATAAAAAAGTAATTAACATTAAGGAGGAAAAGCAAATAAAGGTTAATAAAACATACCTTATTAATAGCGATATTCCAATTGTGAGTCACACACACACTAGTAAGTCACATAAGGTGAAACACTTAAGGCACTACACTTACGGAGATAAATATCACTGTAGGTATAACAAGAAACGTAGTAAGTTATCTAGACGAAACACTACGCAAAATTGTGGTAAGTATGATGTTAGATATACGCACAATAAGTATAGTAACGATAATTATATCTGCAAGTATGAAAACTACAGAGGTTATCATAAACGACGTATGAAAAAACCATCGACAACTGTTCAGGTAAGTTCACTCAACCAAACTAGGGACGAGAGAATGGAGAAAGAGCGAAGCATTTGTAACGAGAGAAAGAGGGTAGATTTTGTGTGGCCGACAGGCAAGATGAAAACATTGCTCTATGAACAGGTGACTTATACGATCAAAACAAACGTTCACAAGGTAAGTACGCACACAAACGTCGCAGCTATGCAACGGAAAGGTAACGAGGGAATAATACAATGGAACGCGGACGTTGTTTACACGAGGGTGAACACAATGAATTTCCTGTGTACAACCAATTGTGTAATGAAGGGTGTCAGTTCAAACGACACTCCGAACCGAACTTAATACCGAAAATAAATAATTATTTTTAAATGAGAAATAATATGTGTAATAATATAAGAGAGTATAATTAAGAAATGTTATAAGGAATATTATTTGAAAGGGTTAATTAAGAAATGTATTAGTGATGGTAAGGAATGCTATTGTAGAGAAATATTTAAGAAAGTAATGGTAAAAGATGTTATTGTTGTTGTTAATATGAAGAAATGGTAAGGAATGTTATTATTGATATGTTATAAATATGAAGAAATGATTAAGATGAGCAATAATTGCCATAATTGTTAGAACGACTGATCAAGCGAACACTTATTGAAGATACAAGGACACAGAAGAAAGCGAGAGTGAAAAGTCATAAGGGCAGAGACTACTTAGGATTAAGGACTTCGAGAAAAATATCGTTGTTTTCCAAGACAGTTCCTCTGTAACCGATCATGCGACACACTACAAGCTAAAAGAGTATTCTGTTACGGAAGTGTATTTCAAGAAAGTAGTAGCGATCAGAAAGGTAATGTTAAAGAAATGTAATAAAAGGTAATGAATGTTAATGTATTGTATAAGTAATGTATTAGATAAAGTAATGTCATGTTAAGAAAAGAGCGAAGGAAGATTAGAAGCGAAGGTAAGAATGTATGAATTAAGATAATGTAAAATTAAGGACCGAATATGTGATGGTACAATCATGGTACATTTTATAATTACCTAAAATATGGTAACGAGATAATAAATATTGTATTTTTCTATTTTTTGACATACCCAACCCAACCTCAAACACCCGATATCGAATTTACAGTGAGTGGACTATATTACAGTATTTGCCAGGATTTGAACTAATTCATGACAAAAAACGGTGTCACATCACAAAAACAGTGTGCAGTTATTGCGATAAGCAGAGCCAAGCCTTTATTACGTCATAGGCGGAGAATGTGTTGACAACGACAAAACGGCGATGTCAACAACTTAGACAAAGAAAATGTGACGTCAATACACCCCACTTCCGCAGAATTCAACAAGGAATTGCCGTCATTTAGCTGCAGCGACTGATCAGTGCCGGCCGGCCAAACCAATTCACTCCCGGGTGAATTTTAACTTTTTAGACCACTGTAGGTGGTTAATAAACAGTAATAAATATATTAAATACAGTGCGCCAACTCCAAGATGTGACCGGGAAGAAATCGCCGAACTCGCGGTGCGCGAAGTTCGTACAAACCGAGGAAGCCAACACGAAATTGGTGAGAACGTTCCTTTTACATTTTCAATCCTTTAATTATTTCCAAATACCAAATTTTAAATCAATTATTTAAAAAATCATTTAAATTTTTCATTATATTTAAAAGGAGCTCCACTATGCATAAAGTTGTACCATGAGAATGAAAGGGTGAGTGGTTGTGTGCGTGCGTAATTATTTCTAAGTGCTGGGTTGAGCAACACATATAACTATATATCTTTGTTGAATTAATATGAAAGTTACTTTGAATTAATAAATATGTATGTCTTCTCCTATAACATGTATTAATGCAGCATATATTCTTTGTGTAATGTAATTCCATGTGGACAACGCCCATGGCGCAATATGTAATGCTTATTAATGTTTAATATTAATAAATACTTTTATATGTTATTTGATGTGTCTTTATTTCAGGTACTTGGTTCCACTAAACTGGTACGTGTTAACACGAATTCTGGCCCTAACAGTAAATTTCGATCATGTTGCTTTATAACAAACATGGCGCCTGAAAATTATTTACGTATAGACAAACTTTACATTTTCACCATAAGTAATAAAACAATAAATGTAATTGATTACAAATATACAGACATAAGTAGGACAGAACACTTTCATCGTATATGATGAGATACAGAAGAAAGAAATTGGTAAATTCCACGCAACGTCATTTAGGAAGTTCTACACATGAAAACAGAGGTCAATGAAACCAGTCAAATCAGCTGTTTGTAAAGCCACCCTACTACAAGGTCGCGAGCAGTGAGCGTACGAAGAGGGGAGGTAAGACATTTGTATACACTCCAATTAAGGGTGAAATGACGAATATTATTTTTTATTATTTGTTACATTTTTTTTGCAAATAATAATAAATAAATAAATAAAAAAATTTAGAATAAATAAATTTATTAAATTTTTTTGTTACCAAGCAGAGGAATAATGCGACAGTACAAATAAGTGATGTACTGAGCATGGAATATAAAAATTTAAATTTACTTAATAAACTGTAAATAATTAATAATATATTAGAAATAAGCATGTTAGGGATTGCAGGCTTGGCTCAGACAAAAATATGAACAGGTGTTTCGACCTGAATCAACGTGCACACACACACAAATGTAACTGAAAGTGTGTACACCAGTATTTTGCTAGTGTGTGTGAACGCAGGTCTCTGCAGGCGAGTTTGCCACCCCAAGATGAATAATTGCACAATTACTGTTTTTCCGTAATTATTCATAAACTAGAATTAAGAATTAAAATCCAAAAGCACAATAAAATGTAAATAAATTTACTAAATACTGTGTACGAAAACCACGCGAAAGTGACACACCGTACAAGTGCAATAGTGAAATAACTGTGTACAAATCGAAAGGGTTAAGTTGCAATGTCCAAAATTACAGTGAACATGTGTTATAAAATTAGTTATAAGATAAGTATAAGAGTATACTTACAGGACTCTGCAATTTGCAGAAATATAAAAAATAGCGAATTTGACAAAGAGTGGGAGAACTGAAGCCAAAGACAGTTTCTAACATGTCGATTTCGGATCACTGCAGGGTGTCGACCAAGACATGGGTATAAATAGGACACGCAAGCTACAGTGGTTCTCTTTCTTGAATCATCCACGGTGCAGCGGGAGCTTATGCCCGTCAGCACGGCGTATTTATTTTTGTTTCATAAACAGTTTAAATTTGCCAGTTACGTACAAATACGTAACTAAGCTGTAAAGACAATCATTTTAATTAATAACAGCACTACTTAAGAAGATCCATTAATAATTCGACACTAGACAAGAGGAGAGTTCCAGAGAGAGATACGACGCTGGACAAGAGGAGAGTTCCATAGAGAGATACGACGCTGGACAAGAGGAGAGTTCCATAGAGAGATACGACGCTGGACAAGAGGAGAGTTCCAGAGAGAGATACGACGCTGGACAAGAGGAGAGTTCCAGAGAGAGAGACAGCCGACGCTGGACAAGAGGAGAAGAGAGACAGCCGACGCTGGAGGCGAGACTAGGACGAATACCGATGGAACAAAAATGATCGAGTATGATTGACGACAATAAGGTGATAGACAACTTATTCATATCTTAATCATACAAAGAATTCAAAGACAGTTAAAGACATTAATATTTTATTTAAAAATAAGAGCAATGTTTCTTGTATAGTAGAGTTAAAATCATAGATGTTTTAGAAATACGATTAACGTAACAAGAGCTCAAATTGATATGATATAAAATGATTACAAAGCATTTAAATAAAAACAATTAGTATTTGAGAAAACAGTACTGAGAAACAATAACTATTAATATTTGGAGTACGTTACAATATAGAAAAAAAGTTTAAAAATTGATTTTGAAACATAGTAATAGACTGAGTAGTCTGAAAATGAGATTTTTCTTTTATATAATAATTATTAGCATAGAATATTTAGTCAGTAAGGATGTATATATCTTAAGCCTTACGGCATAATAACAAATAATAACTAATGTTTTAAAATCGAAGTCAGTGCCATGTGCACACATTTTTTTATAGTATCTAATAAATTTTAATTACCGTTTCAAGTTACATAGAGTTCTTATTGCAGATACACCCGACACCCAATTTAAATGTTAGATTGTTTAAAGAATTTGTCAATCTTGAACGTGAGATCGTTCACGCCTATTTATGTGTATGTAACGTTGCATAAATTTGGTGCTCCAAGATCGTGGGGCTCCACAAATTTAAATTATAATAAATTTGCAAATTGTCACGTCGCATAATTTGTCGCCCTGGACGTGGGGCACGACATGCCTAAATTTACGTACAAAAATTTGTGACATAAATTGTAGCTCATGAATGTATGACCCGATCCCCATCATTTAACTATTAAAATTTTTAAGTAGCTAAATGGTTGCTCTAAAAAATATAAAGAGTGTGTTAAATGAAAAATGTATAATATGTAATTATTATTTATATTAAACAGTAACTGAATGTAATGTTAAATTGTTGTGTAATCACACAGCTGGCGCCCACAAATAATATTGTTGTCTATGTAACAGGTGTAACTGTAATGAGTATTAATAATAACTATTAATAAAAATACAGAAATAAGTAGGGAACGGTTATCAATAATAATTGTTAAAGAAGTACTATTAAATAAATATTTTAATAATTATTCAACATGGCAGAACCAGGAGGGTTGAATTTAGAAGCATTTAAAAATACGATACTCGCCATGATGGACGAATTAGTCATAAAACAAGCTGAAAAATTTAAAGAGGAGGTGAGAGAGGAGAATTTCAAACAAACAGAAAGTTTAGAAAATAAATTAGAGCTACAGTCCGAAAATTTTAGACAGGACACTATAAAAATTAGAGAGAGCTAGAAGAGTTAAAAATTGATAATATTGAAATAAAACAAAGTATAATTGACAGTAATGTGCAGTTAACTGAAAAAATTGTTAATATAAACAGACGTATTGACACGATTGCAGAAAATGTCTGTGGAATAATTAATAAACAAACGGAGCTAATATGTGAAAAGATAGTATGTGAAGAATTCATACAAATTAAAAATACATGTGTAATTACTAATGATAATTATAAAAAAGTAATTAACATTAAGGAGGAAAAGCAAATAAAGGTTAATAAAACATACCTTATTAATAGTGATATTCCAATTGTGAGTCACACACACACTAGTAAGTCACATAAGGTGAAACACTTAAGGCACTACACTTACGGAGATAAATATCACTGTAGGTATAACAAGAAACGTAGTAAGTTATCTAGACGAAACACTACGCAAAATTGTGGTAAGTATGATGTTAGATATACGCACGATAAGTATAGTAACGATAATTATATCTGCAAGTATGAAAACTACAGAGGTTATCATAAACGACGTATGAAAAAACCATCGACAACTGTTCAGGTAAGTTCACTCAACCAAACTAGGGACGAGAGAATGGAGAAAGAGCGAAGCATTTGTAACGAGAGAAAGAGGGTAGATTTTGTGTGGCCGACAGGCAAGATGAAAACATTGCTCTATGAACAGGTGACTTATACGATCAAAACAAACGTTCACAAGGTAAGTACGCACACAAACGTCGCAGCTATGCAACGGAAAGGTAACGAGGGAATAATACAATGGAACGCGGACGTTGTTTACACGAGGGTGAACACAATGAATTTCCTGTGTACAACAACCAATTGTGTAATGAAGGGTGTCAGTTCAAACGACACTCCGAACCGAACTTAATACCGAAAATAAATAATTATTTTTAAATGAGAAATAATATGTGTAATAATATAAGAGAGTATAATTAAGAAATGTTATAAGGAATATTATTTGAAAGGGTTAATTAAGAAATGTATTAGTGATGGTAAGGTGCTATTGTAGAGAAATATTTAAGAAAGTAATGGTAAAAGATGTTATTGTTGTTAATATGAAGAAATGGTAAGGAATGTTATTATTGATATGTTATAAATATGAAGAAATGATTAAGATGAGCAATAATTGCCATAATTGTTAGAACGACTGATCAAGCGAACACTTATTGAAGATACAAGGACACAGAAGAAAGCGAGAGTGAAAAGTCATAAGGGCAGAGACTACTTAGGATTAAGGACTTCGAGAAAAATATCGTCGTTTTCCAAGACAGTTCCTCTGTAACCGATCATGCGACACACTACAAGCTAAAAGAGTATTCTGTTACGGAAGTGTATTTCAAGAAAGTAGTAGCGATCAGAAAGGTAATGTTAAAGAAATGTAATAAAAGGTAATGAATGTTAATGTATTGTATAAGTAATGTATTAGATAAAGTAATGTCATGTTAAGAAAAGAGCGAAGGAAGATTACAAGCGAAGGTAAGAATGTATGAATTAAGATAATGTAAAATTAAGGACCGAATATACAGACATAAGTAGGACAGAACACTTTCATCGTATATGATGAGATACAGAAGAAAGAAATTGGTAAATTCCACGCAACATCATTTAGGAAGTTCTACACATGAAAACAGAGGACAATGAAACCAGTCAAATCAGCTGTTTGTAAAGCCACCCTACTACAAGGTCGCGAGCAGTGAGCGTGCGAAGAGGGGAGGTAAGACATTTGTATACACTCCAATTAAGGGTGAAATGACGAATATTATTTTTTATTATTTGTTACATTTTTTTTGCAAATAATAATAAATAAATTAAAAAAAAATTTAGAATAAATAAATTTAAATTTTTTTTGTTACCAAGCAGAGGAATAATGCGACAGTACAAATAAGTGATGTACTGAGCATGGAATATAAAAATTTAAATTTACTTAATAAACTGTAAATAATTAATAATATATTAGAAATAAGCATGTTAGGGATTGCAGGCTTGGCTCAGACAAAAATATGAACAGGTGTTTCGACCTGAATCAACGTGCACACACACACAAATGTAACTGAAAGTGTGTACACCAGTATTTTGCTAGTGTGTGTGAACGCAGGTCTCTGCAGGCGAGTTTGCCACCCCAAGATGAATAATTGCACAATTACTGTTTTTCCGTAATTATTCATAAACTAGAATTAAGAATTAAAATCCAAAAGCACAATAAAATGTAAATAAATTTACTAAATACTGTGTACGAAAACCACGCGAAAGTGACACACCGTACAAGTGCAATAGTGAAATAACTGTGTACAAATCGAAAGGGTTAAGTTGCAATGTCCAAAATTACAGTGAACATGTGTTATAAAATTAGTTATAAGATAAGTATAAGAGTATACTTACAGGACTCTGCAATTTGCAGAAATATAAAAAATAGCGAATTTGACAAAGAGTGGGGGAACTGAAGCCAAAGACAGTTTCTAACATGTCGATTTCGGATCACTGCAGGGTGTCGACCAAGACATGGGTATAAATAGGACACGCAAGCTACAGTGGTTCTCTTTCTTGAATCATCCACGGTGCAGCGGGAGCTTATGCCCGTCAGCACGGCGTATTTATTTTTGTTTCATAAACAGTTTAAATTTGCCAGTTACGTACAAATACGTAACTAAGCTGTAAAGACAATCATTTTAATTAATAACAGCACTACTTAAGAAGATCCATTAATAATTCGACACTAGACAAGAGGAGAGTTCCAGAGAGAGATACGACGCTGGACAAGAGGAGAGTTCCATAGAGAGATACGACGCTGGACAAGAGGAGAGTTCCATAGAGAGATATGACGCTGGACAAGAGGAGAGTTCCAGAGAGAGATACGACGCTGGACAAGAGGAGAGTTCCAGAGAGAGAGACAGCCGACGCTGGACAAGAGGAGAAGAGAGACAGCCGACGCTGGAGGCGAGACTAGGACAAATACCGATGGAACAAAAATGATCGAGTATGATTGACGACAATAAGGTGATAGACAACTTATTCATATCTTAATCATACAAAGAATTCAAAGACAGTTAAAGACATTAATATTTTATTTAAAAATAAGAGCAATGTTTCTTGTATAGTAGAGTTAAAATCATAGATGTTTTAGAAATACGATTAACGTAACAAGAGCTCAAATTGATATGATATAAAATGATTACAAAGCATTTAAATAAAAACAATTAGTATTTGAGAAAACAGTACTGAGAAACAATAACTATACACCAACATACCAATAGCAAAAACAGTAGAAATAATAAAGAAAAACAAATTAAGTAATGTAGAATGGAAAAACGAAATAATAGGATTAGAATTATGCCTAAACCAGAACTACTTCAGATTTAATAACAGATTTTACATACAAGAAAATGGATTACCAATGGGATCACCGCTTTCACCATTAATGGCAGAGATATTCATGAATAGCTTTGAAATCAAAATTTTAAAAGATATAGATAAAGAAAGAAGAATTAAAAAATGGATCAGGTATGTAGATGACATACTAATAGTTTGGGAAGGTGAAGTAAATGAATTTAAAAAAAAATTTACGGAACAACTAAATAACATAGAAAAAACAATAAAATTTCAAGAAGAAATTGGAGGATTAGAAATTAATTTCCTGGATATCAATATTAAAATTGAAGATAACAAACTCAAATTCGATATATATAGGAAAGAAACATACTCAGATTTAATAATTCCACAAGAATCATATCATCCAGTAAATTATAAAATGGCAGCATTAAATTCATTTTGTTATAGAGCTATAAATTATCTAGAAAATGAAGAACTCAAACAAAAAGAATTAAAGAAAATACAACAAATAGCAAAAAATAATAATTACAACCCTAAAATAATTAATAGAATAGTTAAGAAAATAGAGGAAAATAAAGAAATAGAAAATAACAAAAAAAAAAAAAAATGAAGAAAAGAAATATAAAGGAGCAATAACATACATAGGATATCAAACAAAAATGCTACAAAAATGTTTCGAAAAATATGAAATACAGATAGGAATAAAGAAAACGAAAAATGTATTCGAATATATAAAAAATGATAAAACTGAAGAAATTCCATTAACAGAAAAAAGCGGCGTATACAAATTAAAATGTGGGGAATGTAATAAGATATATCTGGGCGAAACTGGAAGAAAATTTAAAATTAGAATGAATGAACACGCAAAAGGAGAAGGGGTTAGAGTAACGAACTCACTATATGCAAGACATTTCAACGAATCAGGCCATAAATTCATAAATCCCAAGGAAAATATGGAAATAATAAAAATAGAAAACAATCCGCAAAAAAGAAAATTAATAGAAGAACTAGAAATACTTAAAGTTAAAAAAGAAGATAAAAAAAAAAAAAAAAAAAAATTAATGAATATAAAAGTGGATTTTACAAATGAAGAAATATTTTATTATATATTAAACAATAAACAAAAATAAATTAAAATAATAAGAATAACACACTAAAAAATGACGAAATGCAAAAGGTTATAAGTCAAGAATGAAGAAATTAACGGGAGATTCTTAAAACAATTTGACGGACGTTAGAAAAATGCCTAACGGAAAAAGGTAGACAAAGTTCCCGTGAAGAGCGGTAGCAGCTAGAACCAATAGGAGGGGCGATGACATAAGGGGAGGGGCCTAAAGTATAAAAGCCTACAACGTACAGTTGACAGACATTGTTTAAGACCTGAAGATGTCAGTAATGACGAAAAGCTTTGTCTAAATAATAAAAACAATTATAGCAGTTTAGCAATTTTATAAAAGAAAAGTAAGGATGGCTGCTAATTTAAACAATACGAAGAATAAAACATGCGAATTGCAAGCAGATAAATATAAAAATGTAAGGGAATTTTTTAAGTATTTAAAAATTAAAGCAAAATTGAAAAAAACGCTAGGGAAAATTTGGTTTAATAAACAGTGTTTAATTAACAAAATAACTCCAAAATACGCAAAAATTAAAATTAATAACAAAAGCAAAGTAGCAAACCAAGTGAAAAACATGGCGGAAAAAATATGGATAAAACTTGAAATTAAGAACTTATACAGTAAAATAAATAAATATAACAAAGAAATGTATCAATTACATCAAAAATTATATACAAGTTACAATTATATAGAAATAGAAGAAATGAGAAAAGAGTTTGGTGAAAAATACATAGAAAAGAAAATAAGAAAAATGGAAGAGAGATTAAATAAGAAACTCAAGGAATTAATGGAAGGAACAAGAAATAAAAATAAAGAAAAAGATAAAGAAATAAAATTTGCTGAAAAAGTATTAAATTTAACAGAAACAAAGTTTACAGAAAATGAACATAAATTATTAGGGAAAAGTTTAAAATATGCAACAAAAACAAACATAGATAAAGAAAATACAATAATAGAATGTGAAGAAATAATCGATAAAATAAAAAATGAAGAAACTAAAAAACAATTAAGAAGTGAAGTAAAAGAAATAGTAGAAAAAATATGTAAGAAAAACAAAAATGTAAGAAATAAAAACGAAACACAAATAAAAAGAAATATAAGAGAATTAAAAAAGAAAATCACGGAGAACAATTTGATAGTTATAAAAGCCGATAAAGGTAACACAGCAGTGGTAATGAACAAAAGAGATTATATCGAAAAAGCAGAACAATTTATACAAAAAGGACCATATAAAGAAATAAAATATGATTACACAAGTAAATTTCAAGCACAAACAAAGAAATTGATAAAAAAGACAACATATTTAACAGAATGGCAAAAGAAACAAAAAATAGAACATAATCCTGAAGCTGCAAAATTTAGATGTCAAATTAAGTTACATAAAAAAGAAATGCCATTAAGACCTATAGTATCATTTATAAATTCGCCAACATACAAAATATCAAAAGAAATAAGTAAAAGAATCAAAATGGCATATGAAAAAGAAGAAATCCACAGCATAGAAAATAGTAAAAAGGTAATAGAAAGATTAAAAGAAATTACCATAACAAATAAGACAAAATTAATGTCATTAGATATAAAAGATATGTACACCAACATACCAATAGCAAAAACAGTAGAAATAATAAAGAAAAACAAATTAAGTAATGTAGAATGGAAAAACGAAATAATAGGATTAGAATTATGCCTAAACCAGAACTACTTCAGATTTAATAACAAATTTTACATACAAGAAAATGGATTACCAATGGGATCACCGCTTTCACCATTAATGGCAGAGATATTCATGAATAGCTTTGAAATCAAAATTTTAAAAGATATAGATAAAGAAAGAAGAATTAAAAAATGGATCAGGTATGTAGATGACATACTAATAGTTTGGGAAGGTGAAGTAAATGAATTTAAAAAAAAATTTACGGAACAACTAAATAACATAGAAAAAACAATAAAATTTCAAGAAGAAATTGGAGGATTAGAAATTAATTTCCTGGATATCAATATTAAAATTGAAGATAACAAACTCAAATTCGATATATATAGGAAAGAAACATACTCAGATTTAATAATTCCACAAGAATCATATCATCCAGTAAATTATAAAATGGCAGCATTAAATTCATTTTGTTATAGAGCTATAAATTATCTAGAAAATGAAGAACTCAAACAAAAAGAATTAAAGAAAATACAACAAATAGCAAAAAATAATAATTACAACCCTAAAATAATTAATAGAATAGTTAAGAAAATAGAGGAAAATAAAGAAATAGAAAATAACAAAAAAGAAAAAAAAAATGAAGAAAAGAAATATAAAGGAGCAATAACATACATAGGATATCAAACAAAAATGCTACAAAAATGTTTCGAAAAATATGAAATATAGATAGGAATAAAGAAAACGAAAAATGTATTCGAATATATAAAAAATGATAAAACTGAAGAAATTCCATTAACAGAAAAAAGCGGCGTATACAAATTAAAATGTGGGGAATGTAATAAGATATATCTGGGCGAAACTGGAAGAAAATTTAAAATTAGAATGAATGAACACGCAAAAGGAGAAGGGGTTAGAGTAACGAACTCACTATATGCAAGACATTTCAACGAATCAGGCCATAAATTCATAAATCCCAAGGAAAATATGGAAATAATAAAAATAGAAAACAATCCGCAAAAAAGAAAATTAATAGAAGAACTAGAAATACTTAAAGTTAAAAAAGAAGATAAAAATAAATTAATGAATATAAAAGTGGATTTTACAAATGAAGAAATATTTTATTATATATTAAACAATAAACAAAAATAAATTAAAATAATAAGAATAACACACTAAAAAATGACGAAATGCAAAAGGTTATAAGTCAAGAATGAAGAAATTAACGGGAGATTCTTAAAACAATTTGACAGACGTTAGAAAAATGCCTAACGGAAAAAGGTAGACAAAGTTCCCGTGAAGAGCGGTAGCAGCTAGAACCAATAGGAGGGGCGATGACATAAGGGGAGGGGCCTAAAGTATAAAAGCCTACAACGTACAGTTGACAGACGTTGTTTAAGACCTGAAGATGTCAGTAATGACGAAAAGCTTTGTCTAAATAATAAAAACAATTATAGCAGTTTAGCAATTTTATAAAAGAAAAGTAAGGATGGCTGCTAATTTAAACAATACGAAGAATAACTATTAATATTTGGAGTACGTTACAATATAGAAAAAAAGATTTAAAAATTGATTTTGAAACATAGTAATAGACTGAGTAGTCTGAAAATGAGATTTTTCTTTTATATAATAATTATTAGCATAGAATATTTAGTCAGTAAGGATGTATATATCTTAAGCCTTACGGCATAATAACAAATAATAACTAATGTTTTAAAATCGAAGTCAGTGCCATGTGCACACATTTTTTTATAGTATCAAATAAATTTTAATTACCGTTTCAAGTTACATAGAGTTCTTATTGCAGATACACCCGACACCCAATTTAAATGTTAGATTGTTTAAAGAATTTGTCAATCTTGAACGTGAGATTGTTCACGCGTATTTATGTGTATGTAACGTTGCATAAATTTGGTGCTCCAAGATCGTGGGGCTCCACAAATTTAAATTATAATAAATTTGCAAATTGTCACGTCGCAATATTTATATCTTTTAATAGTGTAATTAACGTCACAATTGGTGCAGCCGACAGGGACCGTTTTTATGAATAAAAATTTTAAAGTAAAAACCGCACCTACAAAAAAGATGCGTGTGTTTAGGGTTAAAGTAAAGAAATAAATTACGTCATTTATGCACAATTGGCATAGTATCGAAATTATATTATAATAAAGCCTTAAATAATAAGAAATGGCAGATAATAACGAGATTGTAGTTGAAATGAGCGAGTCGGCTGGTGTGGGGGAACCAGAGGTTCATTCAACCCCAGTAAATCGATCAAAAGAATTCAGCCTAACTGAATCAGCTATAGACGACTCGAGCACTTTATCAACTCCAACCTTAGTAAAAAGCAACAAATTAGATAACGATATAATGAGTATATTACGAACCATATCAATGGATATTCATGAACAGAAAAACGAAATCAAAGAAATTAAGAGTAGTTTCAGTGAGAAATTAGATGAACAAATTAAATTAAGCAATGATTTTGACACCAAATTAGAAGTACAAAATAATAAAATTGATGAGTTGAAAACCCATATGAGTGAAATTAACAAACGTTTTGAAAATACCAATGAAATAATAAAAAATAGTTTGAATAAATTAGAACAGAGAATTGAGAGAATGGGAGTGGGTGTGATGAATACAAACAAGAGTAATACGAACGAAAATTATAATGATATGTGTAAAAATGTGGTACTAGATAAAGAGTTAACAAATGATAATGATGATGTCGAAAATAATAAAAATAATATTGAGAATAGTAATGTAACTGAAAAGGTAGTATCAGAGAGTGATACGTTGAAAATAAATAGTGAGAGTACTGATGAAGTTGTAGAATGTGATAATGGAATGTTAATGTGTGTTTATGAGTCAGAGAGAAAGTGGAAAGATAGTATAGTGGTAGAATGGGGGCAGAGGGTAAATTTTCCCTTATTTATGATGATTCAATGTGTTCACAAGTGTTGTTTTTGAAGGGCAAGAGTCCCGTGTTAGTAGAAGATTTGAGTTGTTTATTTTTTTTGTATAAGTTTGTACCCTCTGTCTGGAGTAATATTGAAGGTATGAGATGGTGTTATGATGAGAGAGAGTTAGATAGAGAATTGTGTGTTGATAAAGAGAAAGAATTGTATGAATTAAAGAGAGATTATGGTGAGTGGAAAGAAATGTTAGAAGTGTATTTAAACAAGAATAATTTAATTGATGAGAAAATAACTGACCCGATAATGAATATAATTACTACTGGAGACTTGACAGAAATACATAATGTTGACTTGGTTCATGATTATTATGATATAACGAATGAATTTGATTTTTATGGTTATGACACACGAAATAGCAATATGTGTGTCAATAAAATTGAAAATTGTTATTTGCAACAAAGACTAATTTTTGACGATGGAGGGTAGACTATAAAACAATCAATGGACAATTTTAAATGCTTTGTTTTGTGGTTTTGACCTCACAACCTTGGACATTGAAGTGTGATATAACTGAGTAATCAATGGTGACGATTTGTAAATAAGTGTAGTGAATTCAATTGCATGTATTGTAAAATGTAGGTAAACAATGTGTATGCAGGTAATTGTTGTAATAATAATATTAATATTTTGCAATCTAAATAAATAACAAAATTAATTTTGGAGACAGGAATTAGCGAATTGTAATTGTTTTATAGCAATGGAACTTGTATTTTCAATAATTAATTTAATTAAAATAATTTGATATGTTTAAATATTCCGATTGATTTGAATGTTATATCATTGAATTTTCTAATGAGTTTAAATTATTTTACGAGATGGTGAATTTGGTAATTAATTGTTAAATTGTTTGATTTGAAATAACATTTTGTTAAATGTTTCAGAGGTTGCTTGGAGTTATTGATGTGTATGGTGTATATATTTTGTGTATGTCAGTATGTGAATAATGGACTGTAAGTATAAAAATTTATAATTATCAGTCAGATATAAGAAAATGTTTACAGATGTTTTACTCAAATGAAAGAATTTTAACTTCAATAATGAAAATAACTTGAGATAATAATTTGAAAAATTAATAATAACTACATTATAATGTAAAATAAATGCTCATAATAAATTTGAAAATTGTAAGAAATTTAATTGTAGAAAGTGATGAATGATTTGAATATTGATGGATAAAATGGTAAATGAAAATTTCATATTATAATGATGTATATAAAATTTTTATTTAGCTATTAATGTGCTATTGCTGGGGTGGCCTGTGCCCCAGTAGATAGTGGAATGGGTTGGGGGTAACAGTGAGTGTTACCTCCATCGGAGGCCGAAATGGCGAAAATGTACGGCACACTTTTTTTCGTACAATTTTAATTTGTGCCATGATAGACTTTCGTGCCGTACAGAATAGTGATAAGTAGAACAGGCATTAAAGTAAAGTTTGATTTCCCCGACTTTTCGGGCGATTACTGCCTTACCAGCACTAATCGTGGTTTTGGCTAGCGGTCAGCTATGGCCATAATCAAGTCCCTTGACCATAGCTGACTTGAAATTGGTTGATATTAGAAATTAATAGGGGCCACTAGGGGAAATCCCCGGAACTATGAAACAGCGGCTGGCACTCTGTCCGAGGAGGGACAGCAGAGCCAGGTGGTAGACCCGTTTTAAGGGCTTATAATTATAAACGAAGGTATGTCGATACCTAAACTTTTTAAAATGTAAAGCCGAAGCAAGGACACGGAGATGTCCAATTCCTCCAACTATGCAGTCCTTGTGAACGCAAATGGGTGTTACAGTCCAACATAAAATACAATAGTGTGTGTGGATTGGGTGGTTGCTCAGATGAGCAATGAATTTAAATTTCATAAATTAAAAATGATAAATCAATTTTTCTCTAATAAAATGCTTGTGTTATGCTTTGATAAATAGGTGTTCATACGTTCAGTATAATGTGTTCATTCTGTATTTTATAAATGTATTATTTTATTGTGTTAGAGGTAAGAATTGATAAAAAATATGTGTTTTATATAATTTGTGTAAGTTTGAAGTGAGTATAACAAAGTAAATAATTAGACTGACTGGCAGGCGGTTTACACAATAGTACCAGAGTCAGAAAGAGGGGAAACAATGATGTGTAGTATGGTATACGTAAGGATATCAACCATATGTATTTCATAGAATGGGTATAATTGTGAAATGCGTTTTCACTTTGCTAGGAATGTCAGCTGATCAGTAGTAAAATGTCACTGTGAAATTGTTTATTAATGTTCAAGGTAATTAATGTTAAATATAATGTTTTAATGTGTTAAAACACTGTTTCAAATAATGCAGAAAGTAATTTGATAAAGTTAAGATTTTAATGATTTGTGAGAAATAATAAAAGGTAGATTTTGGGTGATGAATATTTTGTTGGGACATGTAGATCAGTCCAAGTTAAAGTTAAAGTGGTATTAGAGAGAATAATATTGTTTTGAATTAAGGTAATGTTGTTGTGAATTAATGTAATAGAATTTGAGAAGTACTGATGTTGACACAGTAGTTATGGGGAATATATGTAGAGTAATGAGTGATATATTGATGTTTATAAATAATAATGTTATTTTGTAGTTGAAGTGAGGTAATTAGAATGAGATTTGGGATGGTAATTTTGTAAGAGGGGATAGTGTAATGGTGGAGTCCGCAACAAAAGGGTTGGGACGGGAAGGGACCGTTTGGCACCAGAAAGGGTTACCTTAGGTAGAATCCAGGAACCAACATAAGGGAATGAGCTTTTGGGGGGGGGGAAAACACTTATCCTAAGTACAAAGGGTTAGAGAGTATTTTTTTTTATATATCAAGAGAATGTGGCGAATTGAGTTTAATAGTAAGTTGGGTTTAGAGAGAGTTTGATAGATGTTTTGATAGAGATGGGTGTCCTGATAGTTAAAGTTGTTAGTGGTATTAGAGTCAGAGTGAGAAAGATTATATATGTATACCTGCCAAGTGGCAGATCAAGTCAGTATAAATAATTGAATCACCCAAATTAATGGATAGGAGATTATTAAAGAAAAGAGGTTCATAGTAAAAATATAAAATTTTGATTGAAACCAGTGACAAATTTTGATAGAGTTTGAAAATAATGTAAAGCTATAAAGTGTTTATTTGAATAATTTAAATATCAATTTGACTGTTATTTATAATATTTTGTTATCTTAAATGTTTTATTTATTATGTTTTGTGTTTAAAGGGAGACTTTTAAAGATGTTCAATGTATTTTCAGATGTAACTTGTGTATAATTTATGTAGGTCAAGGTTCTTGACTTGACCCAGTTTTGATCAGCTGATAGGGGATGTCATATACTAGACACGTTTAGCAAGGAAGTAAAGCCGATTTTGCTTTTAATTAATTTGAATGATTTTAAATAATTTCAATATCGAAAAAAGAAAATATTTTAATAAATTTAAATTTTTTTGAAAAAAAAAAATTTCTTGATTCTGCCTGCCATCTAATTGATGTTTTTGAACTTTGATTATATTATTGTTTGTGTATTAATCGTGTTTTTTGTTGAATTGTATTGTTTAGAATGTAGGTATAATCACATGTTAGGATAAGGATGTTCCTATTTTAAGAAATGTTCAACTTGTTTATTTTCTAATAACAAAAAACTAATGAAGAGAATTAGTCAATGTAGGTAAAGGATTTGTGTTCTGATTTAAAGAAAATAGCTGCTGATTTTGATTTAAACAAAATTTTAAAACTAAAGATGTTTCAATGTTTATATGATGTAGTATAAGTGTGTGTGTGAGCCCAGTAACTGCTAAAGGCAGCCCAGTTTGCATGTAAGGGGAACATATCGGTTGAGGATCTGGCATGATATAAGCCAGGGATTTGGATTTATGGGTTGCATGTTAGAAGGTGAGGTGCGCTGTGGTGCGTATCTGTTCGATTTTTCGGTGTTGGGATCTCGTTCAGATGCGTCCATAGTCGCCGAGCCAGGGGGGTCGTTTACCCATGAAGTGTAAGAACAAAAGGGGGTTGTTGGCACCAGTTCCTCACCGGTTCTCTTAGGGGTTTTAGCAATGAGATTTCTTCTGTTTCGGCAGAAGATCTCTCATTGGGGGGGTATTGTAACGTGACAAATACAGGGGATTTTATTTTATTAAATTTTTGGGGATTTATAAAAAATATTTGTAAATTTAATTTCCAACTGTGACCAGGCCACGTGTTGTATTGTAACAGTGGTATAACAAAGGAACGATACATCTCAACAGTTGTGCAATCGCTAACAAGGAATGCACCCAACATCAGTTTCCTAGAACTTTGCGAGTGTGTGGTCGTGCGCACGAACGCACCCGATAACCAGGTGCGCGGACCGACGCTGAACTGTAATACAAAAAATGGCTAAGAGTAGAATTTCTGTTCACTTCGTTTACCATGCTGCCGGATGTGAAGCCTAAGTCCCACCCATCTCGTGACGTCAGCCAGTGCTGCACAAATATCTTATACGAACAGCAAACAAACACTTACATGGGTTAAATAGGACGGAGCTGTGGCAACGAACCATGAGGCCTTGGTTTCCACCTGGAGAGAGACGTAATCTAGTTGGCATTGAAGTAGAGACGCTTGCTTCTTACCAGTCAGATTACAGACAGTACCTGGCCAGGTACAAGGTACAAGCCCAATGGGGCTCTTTTCAAAATTGATAATTTTAAAATAAAAAGTGAGTTTTAATAAACAATAATGCGACAGTGGTGATAGTGTGCGAAGTAAGGACAACAAAACTCTAATTTGTTCGGCGTCTATGAAGTAAAAAATATGGAATAAATCGAGGTTGCGTGGACGCCTCGTGCCGGCGTGGGGTATATGTTTTCAATTTCTATAGATATGGGGTTATAATAACTAAAAGGTTTAATTTAATATGAATGTGAGAGAGAGAGAGAGCAGACTGGGCAGTCTCCATAGTTGTAAGTAGTCTAATTTAAATATAACAATATAAGATGTGTGACCAACAGGTATGAAAATTAAAATTTAATTTGTCAAATTTTATTGGAAAACTAATAGTATAACTTTGAAATACTTGCTTATTAAAATGTTAGTTCTCTTCAAATAATGAGTAGAGTACATTATTACAAAAACCCGTAAACCATGTTTGCATCTTACGTTCGTGTGACCGGATTTTGGACCCAGATAGAATCTTTGCAGGTAGGTGGAATTGAATTATATATTTATATCTTTTAATAGTGTAATTAACGTCACAACTCGATTGTCCATCCTTAAAAGTGTTAAAACAGCAGTCTCCATATTCTATTCACTGTCCTTTCAAACATAATTCGTATTATTGTGCTCTAAATAATGTACATCATTTAACTAAGTGGATTATCGAATACTGGAACAGTGTTACAAATTGTGTGTGGGGACTGTATGATTTATGTAGTTGATATTTTGATCTCCTACTTACGCAAAACTTATATCAGTTCTGCTGTTGCACGCAATGGAATACGTTATCGACTTTCAAAGTTTTCGCGATGATGGAAACAATTATATTATTAAAGAATTGTGTGTGCAACCTATAGTAAACGCTAAATTCGCTGGTATTTGTAATCAATACTTATTCTTACCTCCATTCGATTATAGGCATTTATCAGAAAAGAAAAAAAAAGTTAATAACTGGATTAACAATAATTATCTTGGACTTAGTTGGAATTGTGGATTAACAGAATATAGTGAACTTCCAGTAATATTAAATTCATATATATATGGAAAGTGTATTTATATAAAAGGACGTGAAAAAAATAACTTTACAAAAAGAATTGAACTGTCATGTAAAAATAGTGGATATTGAATCACTCAAGTGTCCATCTCTAAGCGTTTTGAAGAAGCAGTCTGTAAATAGTATATGTTGTCCATATGATCACTCTTCAACAAACTGTGCATTAAGTAACGTGTTTTATATTACTAAATGGATAATTCAATATTGGAACTGTTTGTGTGATGAACATGATGAAGAAACTAAAAGAATAAATTGTTGGGACTGTATGATTGCTTAACTTTTATTGTAATTATATGTGAATTAAGATATGTAAAATAAAGGTGTTTTTAAAAATAATAAAACTTAAAAAAAACATTTTCATTTTTGATTTATTACTTACTAAAATATACAAAGCATACATGTATACATATAATGATTTTTTTATATTACAAAAAACATATACATTTTTTAATTCTTGTCGCATACATAATTACCATTCATAAATAAAGACATACATACATACAATGTGATTTTTTATACCAGCATACATACATATAAGTTTTTTATACTAAAAAACATATACATATAATTACATAATATATACAATGTTTATTTTTATACCAGCTTTTTTTTTGTTACTTACAAAAAACAATATGATGAAGAGGAACTTCAAAAGTTTTTAAATTTTTTTTTTTAACGTTTTGAATAGTCGATAAATTTTTCGCTACATTTAGAACCATTTTGTACAATTGAATATATTTCGGATCTTTTTCAGATTCAACTAAAAACGTGGTTCTATAAGCAGCTTTAGTCCATCTGTCTTTTACCTCAATTCCCTTCAAATCTTTGGTATCTATGATTTCAATCTTCAGTAGATAACGCCCCGTTTCCCCAGGCGTTTTTAAGGTTTTTCTTGTTCCATTCGATTGGAACATTACAGATTGTTCAAACAAACTACTCTTTCTTTCACTCTTAGATTTTCTTACGGATGTAAATATTTTTTCAAGTTCTCTCTCATCATCACCATCATTATCATCATTGTCATCATCATTATGATCAATATCAATATAAATATCGTTATCAACGTAAACATTTTTCATATTAAAATTAGGATAATTTTTTATTAAATTATTTAATATAATAAAAGTTGATTTAATTATATTTTTTCATTAAAAATTGGAATTGTATTGATTATATTATCATAAATTTCTTCAATATCAAATAGGTAATTATTAAGTTGAACTATTTTGTCTTGAGAATTCACATCTAATTTAATTTCCAGAGTAATTTTTATTCGTTTTACTACCTCACTCAATCTCGTATATAATGTTATAACCTCTATATTATCAACATTAATTAATTCTGTTTTAACACTTTTCATGCACATTTCCCAACTTTGGATCAAAGTCAGACCTAAGAAGTAGAATAATTTGAATACTTCTTCTAATGACATAACGGAGTCCATGATTACTTGATAGAAGGTAAGATTGAAATGTCACAATCTATAACATACAAAATAATAATTTGTTAACTAAACAAAGACAAATTACAGATAGAGAAACGTATAGAGCGCATTATTTGTAACTGGTAACCACGAATCCCTTGAAAAAAAATATTAGTCATATACTACAAAATAATAATTTGTTAACTAATAATCAAAGACAAATTACAGATAGAGAAACGTATAGAACGCATTATTATTTGTAACTGGTAACCACGAATCCCTTGAAAAAATATTAGTACAAAGACAAATAATTTATAACCAAGATAAGAAATGTATAGAACACATTATACCTTCACTTTACATGTTTTTGAAACACACATATTAAAAATAATATAGAAAAGACTTATAACAAAGATAAATTAAATTTTGAATAGAGTATAAAACATTATATATGTACATATGAATGAGATACTGGATCTAAACATAAAATTTTTAAACTATAAATCCTTTATTAACTTTTTTATAAATGGTCTTAGAGTTGAGCCTGGTCTGTCGACTAACATTTTTAATTTTGCAATTTCTTCGGATGTTGACCTTTTCGGCAAAAAAAACCATTTATAAAGAAGACGGTCCTCCTCCTGTTTTAATTTATTATGTAAGAAACGATTCTCCTGTGTTGATGATTCTTGATCCATCAAGATCATTGAAGCAGATGTTAACGGTTCAAAAACAGTTGTAAATGTGATCTATGTAAATCAAATACGGTTTAAAAATTACATAGGAAAGACTTATAACAAAGACAAATTAATTTTTTTGAAACATGTCATACCTTATAAAAATGACATAGGAATAATTACATATATATTAAAAAAATGACATACGAAAAACACAACTTATTTACAGGTAACTAAGAATTACTGTGCATGTTCTTGAAAAAAAATATTAAGAGACATTACTTTGTATACTGAGTAAGAAAAAAATATGTTAAAACAGTAAATTAACATAAGATAATAATGTTACCTTAATGACGATCGCAGACTGTAGTAGCTGGTATGTTTCTGGATGCTGAACCACAATTTTCAATCGGCTTACATACACAGAAAATGCATTATCAGTTTTATTGTAGTTAATACAGTCACGTTCTCAATAGTAGGAGATCAAAAGATCAAGTAAATAACTTGTTTACCGAATTCATTATCAGTTACGTAAATAAGTATTGACACGTTCTCAATACGTGTAAGTAGGAGATCAAAAGATCAAGTAAATAATTTGTTTACAGAATTCATTATCAGTCACGACGAGATCAAAAGGTTACGTAAATCAAAAGAGCAAGTAAATAACTTGTTTACCGAATTCATTATCAGTCACGACGAGATCAAGAGGTTACGTAAATAAGTATTGGCGTCATCGGTTGATTGTTAGTATAAATAGTCATACAGTAAAAACAACAAGTCATAGCAAAAGATTGACAAAGCAAAGATCTCAACAAAATTGTAAGTATAATTTATCAACAGTAACTAATAAACTAATAAATAAAGATTTTTGATTTTTTATTAGTATGTTGTAATCACATGTAAACAAGGTTAAAATAACATTGATGTAAGCAATCACGTTGTCTGATAATAAGTAAAAATATACTCGTATAGATAACAAGAACATCCAAAATATTCTTTTACAGTAGCTAATAAACTCGTTTACAACTTTTGATTTCAGTTAACATGGAAAAAATCTACCTTTTAAAAAACGCCAGTTTATTAGAAACGAAAATTTTAATAATAGAAACGATCCTCAATCTGGACCTTCACATGCACAAGATCCGCATGTCAGATATCAAGTGTCTGATTCATTTATTAATACAAACAATCCTCTACCTGGGTCATCGCACGTACAGGATACAGAACCTGATCCATCGCACAGCAGACCTCAAGCGTCTGATTTTAATAACGCAAACGATCTTCAACCTGGACCGTCACACGATTGGTATCAAACGTCTGATTCGATAAGTTTATCACCATCATCATCATCATCATCATTGTATAATAATAGAAAAACAAGTAGATTAAGGAATACAACAATTGAAAATGAATTCATTGAAACTGAGAATGCGTTCAAAGGTAACTTAAAAACATTTTTTTATAAAAATACCAACGAACATGTTAAAGATATCTGTTTATTATTATCACATTTAGAACTAATAATAATAAATATTTTATATAATATGGTTTCGTTATATAACACAATTAAATTTAACATAGTAGTGGAATGCACTTACTTAAGACCTGTTTTAAATGATTGTCAAGATAGATCATTCAAAACTAAAAATATTACTCTCTTCCAAAGTAGTTCACTAACAAGTATAATACGAGATATAATTAATAATATTTGCTCTGAAGAAGAGACATATTTACAAAAAGGATCCGGATGGGCTTTACATTCAATAGATGGAATTTTATTAAGAATAAATCGTTTCAAACCATTAAAAGGCAGCTCGTACATCCCACTACCGTTACATTCAATCACAAAAAAATGTATAATTAATCCCAAAAATAACGATTATTTATGTTTTAAATGGGCGATTCTTTGTCGTTATATAAAAGACTCACATCCAGAGCCAATTAATTTTCGATATAAGCATATCGAAAATAAATTTAATTTTAATAATATTAATTTTCCTACACCATTAAGAGATTTAAAAGTTTTTGGAAAGAATAACATTTCTATAAATGTTTATGGTGTAGAAAAAGGTAAAATAATTTATCCACTAAAAGTGTGCGAAAATGAGCAATGTAATCATTTTGATCTTTTATTATTAAACAAAGATGACAACTATCATTATTGTTACATCAGTAATTTTAATAGATTAATAAAATCTCAATTAACAAAGAATCATGACAATATTGAAGTCTGTAAAAGCTGTCTTACCTATTTTACTGCGAAATCTAAAAAATTAAAAGATCATAAAAGGTACTGTGGAAAATATACACCTGTTCGTGTAACAATGCCTTCTGACAATTTACAATTTCGAAATTTTGATTATCAATTTAGGGTACCAATAGTCGCGTATGCAGATTTTGAATGCATTTTGAGACCGATTAAAACGCGCTACCCACATCCAAAATATTCTTTTACAGTAGCTAATGAACTTCATGAACCTATGAGTTTTTGTGTTTGCTTTGTAATCGATGATTCAGTACCCAATTTCATTAAAAATCAATTACCATCACAACCTTACATATATAGAGGTATAAACGCTGCACAAAACTTTATGTCCTATCTTATAGATATTACCAATCGACTTGGTTCATTATTACAAGAAGTCAAACCAATACAAATGGCAAAACAAGACAAGATTAAATTCAAAGCAGCAACACATTGTGAAATAAGTATGCGAAATTTTACATTACTCTACAAACCCATCAAAGATTATTGCCATCTTACCAGTTTATATCGTGCAGCATTATGTAACGATTGCAATCTAAAACGACAAAACCACAAGTTCATTCCTATTTTTATTCATGCAAGTTCAAATTATGACTAACATTTTATTATTCGACAGTTGGGTTGTGATAAACAAAATATTCATGTTACACCAAATTCGACAGAAAAATATATTTCTTTTTCCAAAAAAACTGTTAATGGCATAACTATTAGATTTGTTGATACCTATCGCTTTTTAGATAGATCACTTTCTGAATTAAGTAACAATTTACCAAAAAATAAATTTTTTTATACAAGTAAATTTTTTTCCGATAATGACATGCAATTAGTTACACGAAAAGGTGTATATCCATACGAATATACAGATTCGTGGGATAAATTAGTAGAGTGCCAGCTTCCATCAAAAGCATACTTTTATAGTAAATTAAATGACGAAACCGTAAGCGATGAAGATTACATTCACGCTCTTAACGTTTGGAACCACTTCAAATTAAAAATTTAAGAGAATACAGCGATATATATTTAAAAATCGATGTACTACTTTTATGTGATTGCTTTGAAAATTTTAGATCTCTTTGTGTATCGTCATACAACTTAGATTCTGCCCATTATTTCACGTTACCAGGGTTTGCTTTTGACGCTATGCTGTATCTTACTAAAATTAAACTTGAATTACTTACTGATATTGATAAATACATTTTTTTTTTGAGAGCGGGGTAAGAGGGTGCTTATCTGTTAATATTAAGAAGCATTCAATTGCTAACAATACATATATATCAACATATAACCCAGATAAGCCTAAAACATTTCTAACATATTTAGATGCAAATAATTTGTATGGGTGGGCAATGTGTAAATGTATACCGTATTCAAATTTTAAGTGGGTTAAAGGAACTGATAAAATAAATATCTTAAACGTACCTGACGAATCGGAAATAGGATATGTATTAGAAGTTGATATAGAGTATCCACAAAATTTACATGATGAGGACAGAGATCTACCATTCATGCCTGTTAATAAAAGTGTAAACAATACAAACAAACAAAATTAGTTGCTACATTAGAAAATAAAGAGAAATACATTTGTCATTATGTTAATTTAAAACAAGCTATTAATCATGGTTTAAAAGTAACGAAAATTCATAGAATATTGCAATCTTCACAAAAACCATGGCTAAAGCCGTACATACATCTAAATACCATAAAACGACAAGATGCAAAAAATGACTTTGAAAAAGACTTTTTTAAATTACTAAATAATTCCGTCTTCGGAAAGTGTATGGAAAATGTTCGGAAACGAATAAATTTAGATCTAGTATGTAATAAAAAAAAAAATTATTGAAACTCGTATCAAAACCAACTTTCAAAGACAGAATTATTTACGATGAATCACTTTGTGCAGTATTATCAAATAAAACATCTGTTTATCTAAACAAACCCATTTATGTATGTTTCTCTGTTTTAGAATTAAGTAAGACTAATGTATGATTTCACTATAACGTAATGAAAAAGAAATACGGAAACAATATTTCCCTTTTATATACAGATACAGATAGCTTTTTTTACGAATTAATCACAAATGATTTTTACAGAGATATGTTGGATCCTGATTTAAAAACGTATTTTGATACTAGCGAATTTTCATTAGCTCATATGTGCTACTCATTAACAAATAAAAAAGTTTTAGGTAAATTTAAAGACGAATGTAGAAGTATTCCAATTAAAGAATTCATTGGTTTACGTTCAAAATTATATACTTTTACAACGAACGAAAACAAAATCACAAAAAAAGCAAAAGGTATTAAAAAATGCGTAATTAAAAAAACATTGAATTTAATGATTTTAAAAAAGTCTTTATAATTCATTATCAGACGAACAAAAACATAGAATGATGACAATATTTAGATCAAAAAGTCACATCGTTAAAACTGTAACTATTAATAAATTTGCATTGAGTAACACAGATGATAAAAGAGTAATATGTGAAAACGGTATAGACACATTGCCTTATGGTCATTACTCCTTACAATAATGAACAAGGGTCTCCGTTAATTTTCAACATCTTTCGCTAGTTTATTATTAATAATTATCCGAATAAAATGATCTACGACATATTTTATCAGTAATGTATGAGTTTACCTATATGACATATTTTATGTATATATTTTTAATACATGTTATATAATAAAATAGTCCCTGTTCTGGTGCAATAAAATATACGATATAACGTCTTTGCTTTAATTTAATTTCAAAGGTCGGGCGCCATCTTGGTTTACAAGAAAGTAAATATATACGTAAACAACTTGTAATTTTACTTACCTTTCAAAGTCACTATAGGGCAGGAATTCGTTTAAGCGAACTATTGAGTAGCGGAAATTGTTATATGAAATAATAATTCCTTGTTACAATTTTTACCAATGATATACCCAATTTATTTTCCAAAAGACTACGTACATATTACGCAATGGTGCGTTTAGCAAACATCAAAGTAAACATCAAACCCTCCAAAATAAACAATAAACATGAAACATTTGATTAATAATTATTAATCATTAAACATATATATATCTCGCACAACCCAGCATGATGTAAGTCACTCTCTCTCTCTCACGCTCTGGTACAATTTATTTGTTTTATTGAGCTCATTTAAATAAAATTTTGTTTAAAATTGGTCATTTTAATTTTGAATGAATTTACTGAATGAATGTTGGAACGTTCTCACCAAATTTGACTGCTACTGAGCTGCGGTTGTTCGTCCGGTAAAACATCGCACACCGCGAGTTTACCGATTTCGCTACCAGTCACATCTTGAAGTATTAGATTTACAACACTGTTTTTAATCCACTTTTGTAATTAACCACCTTTGTTGGTGTAAAAGTTAAAATTTACACTTGGTGAACCCTTTTTGCCAGCCGGTTACGTTCACGCTTTCGGATGAAATGACCAAGAGTCTTTGTTTCACATTGCGTAGGTGGGGTAAAAACTACGTCATCAGGCTACTGTTCATCTAGCCAAGCCTTGATTTGTTTACGGAAATGCATTCCTCACCGCTGACATCATCAGGGCTCGTCGCTTTATCTCGGTATGTGACATACGTTTTTTGCTGTGTTTTGTCGTTTTGCAATGAAAAACGGTCAGAATCCTGTCAATTCACATTTGCGTGTTATAAAATATTTATATAGTCCACTCACCACAGCTTCACAGGGATTATGAAATAATTAAATAATTATTACCAAATTCTTAAAAATAAATGAATACAATAATTATGGTCTTTTGTACCATGTTTTTATAAATTTAAGATTGCACCAGAATTGTACCATCACAAAACCCCCTCAATGAAAGATTTTGTGCTGAAGCATAAAAACTTTCATTGACCCATTCATACTTCCTAAAGGGATCAGCCAGGATAGGTCGCCACAACCCCCTTACAATTTATACAGAAGAAAATCAATAACTCACCTGTGGTCTGATGATGATGACAGTACCTGCATGACCTTACTGGACTTCTCCTTCGAGATCCCAACACCATAAGGCCAATTAGGCGCGTAACGCCCCTGCTCTGACGTGCTGGCCAGCTCAGGACCGCCGTCATAACATCACCAAACACTGAAACAATAAAATTAAAAATATCAAAATAGTGGCTTTGTATATTACTCTATCCTTAACTGATCTGGTTCCCCTTAGCTATGTGCTGGTTTGTGTTAATAAGCACTGGGTTTGCTTGAACTACTAAAAATATAAATACAAAAATGTAACATACAAGAATTACATAGAATTGCCATTCTCTTTATGGACTACCCTGAATTGTAAATATTGTTTCGATTCCCATCGATAATAATTAACTCTTTCTGTTTCATAATTAATGTAATTATAAAAGAAACAAATATTTATATAAAAAAGAATTATAAATAATTATAAAATAGAAAATATGGAAATCCCCATATAAATCCCCAATATTACTCAAACATGGAGAAAAACAAATTATGGAAAAAACAATAATTAATAAAATCTTATTGAAATTAATATTATTATTAAAATTATTATTATTATTATTATTATTATTATTATTAACAGGTAATAATTGGCGCTGTTAACAATATTTACCCCTCATTCTCCTCCACACACACTATTTCCATAAATCATGTTAAAATTTCATAACATAATACATAATAATACATATTATCTTTATATTAATACAGTAATACATTGAAATGGTTAATTCACATTTAATCTTGATTAAGCTTTGCACATTCTATCTATTTAAATTTGCATTTAAATCATTTAAGTTACAATTTCAATTAATTAATTCTAAACTTGCATTAATTAGTCATCAATTATTTATCATAATTATAAAATTCATTTCAAATTTATTATTATATTCATATTACATTATTATAATATTATTATTTTATTATTCACTTCTTATTACTTCTCTACTCTGAATTTTCTACCTACCTAAACTACCTAACCTTTCACATTCTAGTCTGGGTGACTCCTGTATTCACTATGCTTTTACTTATTTTTATTTTACTCACCTTCTTCTAATTAACAACCAAATTTACCTATCATGACACCAATCTCTCAATTATAAACACCTTTACTAATTTCATTCCGACGATAAATCCTATAGCACCGTGCGTCTTTGTACAGAGATGGGTGTTCCCTAACTGGCTATATACATTTATAATATTTTGCCCTTCCAAAAAATTCGGCAAACACTCCCTAAAACTATGCTATTACCTGCCACAACACTATACGTTGGCTACTCCTTATCACCTCACCCCCACTACAAAATATCATCAACAACAAATAAATGTTTAACCTTTACTTTACTCACCTCTACAAATAATCACTAACTACTGTGTCCCTAAATATCTAATACTCTCTTTGTATTATTTTCTTCAAAATTCTTAGCTATCTAACTCCATTTCCATTAATTAATTAACTCACATGCTTTTATCTATACCCAGGCTCTATCCCTGTTTAAACATTCTACCTTACTGTAATCATTGACATCTGTCTTATATAATTATATATATAATTCATCTCTCACCTACTCATAACAGTACATCTCAATCTTCAAATATATATTTTTACTTAATCATTTATTATTATTCAGTAGGAATTACCTTCATTACCAATTAAATAATTATTTAACTTCATTAGAAACTTTCTATTACAATTAATAATTTACAACTTCAGTTAGTACAACTTCCTTTTGTACCATTTTAATTCAGTAATAAAGAATAATTACTCTTTAATTATTATTCAATTATTTAAACTTGTTAAACAAAACATGTTAATTGTTAATTATTAACACAATTATTAAAACATACATGGTGTACACAAATATATAAAAATTACCTGTAATACACAAAAATTGTCAAAACCCAGAAATACATTGACATAAATACATATAAAACAATGAAAAAATATACAATCCAACTTCATTATTGTGTCATTAATCGAAATCAGTCCATATGCAGTCCAATTCAAAACCACTTTTCACATATATTAAATGTTCATTACACAATTAACACAATCTATCCTCCATCGTTGAATAACATCCTAATCTTAGGTCTATTTATCTTATTGTCTAATGAATAAATTTTATTATTAGAAATTATATTCATAATAATTATCAACTATTTCATATTTATTCACAAGTTCAATTTCATATATCAAGTCACGATCGAGTAGGGTTCTGTCTACATCAGTAAGATCATATGTTATAATCTTGTTATTCATCTTGTAATTATCATCATAATTTTCTACCACAGGTAAGTACTTGATACCATTATTATCATTACCTAATATACCAAATATAAATTTAAGGAACTCTTGTCCTTCTTAAAAATACATGAAGACTTTTCTTCACCCCCTAACACAACATCCAAAGAAAATTCTAACCCCTGCACCCCTTTAACAAAAATACTTTCTCCAAGCTCTCTCTCTGACTCAATACACTCAAACACTTCATTATCACTCATAATACTTTCATTATCATTTTCTAACATCATATTCTTACTACCTGTAAACTCATTATTCAAGTTATCACTGTTACTTACTTTATTAGTCAGTACTTCGTTTTTCGTCATATTTTCACTACTACTCACCTTCTGATTTTCTATTTGAATTAAACTCTCATCCAATTTTTTAATCACTTTATCACACTGCCTAATAAGATTATCATTACGAATTTTAATTTCGTCTTTTAATTCATTAAACTTGATATCAAAACTATTTATGATTTCATTTTTCTGCTCATTAAATTGTTTATCAAAATTATCAAATTTGTTATTCAAATTTGTAAATTTTTCATCGAATTTTACACTCTGTTCATCAAATTTATTTAATAATAGCTGCATCATGGCAGCCGTACAATCTGGTTTACTTTCTGAACTAGTTGAGATGGAGGTTAACGGAACTGTGTTTAACTCAGTAGCTCTGGTTTCACTGATCTGACTAATTTGGGTTAATTCAACGTCCATCTCACTCGTAACTGTTTCGTCAGCTATGCTGACTTTTGCATTATTATCTTCATCAGTATTCATTTTGCTTATTTATAATATATGCATGCATACAATCTTATAACATAACCTCGTAAAAGTTGGGTTATGTTTACGTATTTAAAATTGGGTTTATTACCTCAGATAAAACTTTTCCGCTCTCTTTGTAGGCTTGCCCACATAAAATTTTATGTCGAGTCCCTGTTATTATGGGAGCCATTTGTTACAAAATAATAGTCCCTGTTCTGGCACAATAAAATATACGATATAACGTCTTTGCTTTAATTTAATTTCAAAGGTCGGGCGCCATCTTGGTTTACAAGAAAGTAAATATATACGTAAACAACTTGTAATTTTACTTACCTTTCAAAGTCACTATAGGGCAGGAATTCGTTTAAGCGAACTCTTGAGTAGCGGAAATTGTTATACGAAATAATAATTCCTTGTTACAATTTTTACCAATGATATACCCAATTTATTTTCCAAAAGACTACGTACATATTACGCAATGGTGCGTTTAGCAAACATCAAAGTAATCATCAAACCCTCCAAAATAAACAATAAACATGAAACATTTGATTAATAATTATTAATCATTAAACATATATATATCTCGCACAACCCAGCATGATGTAAGTCACTCTCTCTCTCTCTCACGCTCTGGTACAATTTATTTATGTTTTATTGAGCTCATTTAAATAAAATTTTGTTTAAAATTGGTCATTTTAATTTTGAATGAATTTACTGAATGAATGTTGGAACGTTCTCACCAAATTTGACTGCTACTGAGCTGCGGTTGTTCGTCCGGTAAAACATCGCACACCGCGAGTTTACCGATTTCGCTACCGGTCACATCTTGAAGTATTAGATTTACAACACTGTTTTTAATCCACTTTTGTAATTAACCACCTTTGTTGGTGTAAAAGTTAAAATTTACACTTGGTGAACCCTTTTTGCCGGCCGGCTACGTTCACGCTTTCGGATGAAATGACCAAGAGTCTTTGTTTCACATTGCGTAGGTGGGGTAAAAACTACGTCATCAGGCTATTGTTCATCTAGCCAAGCCTTGATTTGTTTACGGAAATGCATTCCTCACCGCTGACGTCATCAGGGCTCGTCGCTTTATCTCGGTATGTGACATACGTTTTTTGCTGTGTTTTGTCGTTTTGCAATGAAAAACGGTCAGAATCCTGTCAATTCACATTTGCGTGTTATAAAATATTTATATAGTCCACTCACCACAGCTTCACAGGGATTATGAAATATTTAAATAATTATTACCAAATTGTTAAAAATAAATGAATACAATAATTATGGTCTTTTGTACCATGTTTTTATAAATTTAAGATTGCACCAGAATTGTACCATCACATACAATTATATAATCAGTAATGTATGAGTTTACCTATATCAATCTTTTGCTATCATTATGTAAACTGTTTGATAAAATTATGTAAACTGTTTTGTTTATCCGAATAAAATGATCTATGACATATTTTATGTGTGTATGTATTTTAATACCTGAACAAAAAAATGATGTAAGGTTAATAAATCAACAAGATTCAAACAATTTCTTACACAAAAAATGCTCATTAAAACGCATACTGAGAACGGGATTGTATTAATTGCAATGAAACTGATAATAAATTCGATAAACAAGTTATTTACTTGATCTTTTGATCTCCTACTTACAACACGTACTGATGATAATGCATTTTCTGTGTATATAAACAGATTAAAAATTGTGGTTCAGCATCCAGAAACATACCAGCTACTACAGCCTGATTACAACATTGTTTACAATGAATTACAATCACACGGAATTTTATAGACGTTTGCGAACGTATTTTAACGTAGAGAGAGTTGCTTCGAAAAAATATTTCTATAAAATATATCCAAACAGTAGTCAAAATCCTCTCAAACTGGTAGGCGCTGGGTTCGTATATCAGGGGGGTGGAGACACCGTACGGTGTTTATCGTGTCGAGTAAGATTTATGGATTGGTTAGCAGAGGATTGCCCTGTTGCATTACATGCGAAGGTAATGCCAAAATGCCAGTTTGTGGCGACACAGCTTGCTGATGTAATCTGTGATCATCATCATTAAGGTATTTTTTATTTTTTTTGATAATTTTTACTGTTTAAAAAATATGTTTTTCTTACTCAATATACAAATTTTATAAGTCTTTCTTATATCATTCTTAATGTAGGTGATTATATTGGTTTCAAAAAATATGTAATGTTTTTTGGTTACTTGTAAAATAACTTATTATAATATGTTCTACACAAGAACATGTACAGTAATTCTTCGTTACCTGTAAAATAAGTGTGTTCTTCCTATGTCATTTTTACATTTCTCTATTCAAAAAATTTTGTCTTTTGTTATAAGTCTTTCCTATATCATTTTTTTAATATGTAATTATTAAAATATATAATGTATTCTATACGTTTCTCTATTACTTTTTTTTATCTTAGTTAATAGGGTTCAATTTTTAGTTTAAAAAAAATTTAATTTATCTTTTGTTTAATTTAAAAAAAATATGACTCTTTTTTTCAAGGGATTCTTGGTACGTTTAGTTAACAAATTATTATTTTTGTTTGTTATAGATTTGGGGGACTGACTTCCAACTGCTACCAAAAAATGTAATTAATTAAGATATGTAAAATAAAGGTTTTTGATTTATTAATTGTAAAATAAAGGTTTTTTAAAAATATTTTCATTTTTGATTTATTAATTACTAAAATCATATATACGAAAACATACATATAATACGATTTTTTATACACAAAAAATGCTCATATACTATAGATCAAGTTTTCATTCGTTCTCGTAAGTCATTTAAATCGATCATCGAGAAACTTGATGATATCACCACAATGTATAGACACATAACAAACACAAGTATCCGGTCCATCCACAGTAGATTCATGTGCCCATGGACATTCAAGAAAATGTGTAAACGTCTCACTGCTTTGTTCTCTACGTTCTGGTGTAATCTCTTTCAGTCCGTCTGAATTATAAAATTCCAACACTTTACGACACTTTTGGAGTACCAACAATGTATCTCGCATAAATTCAATCTCTGCTTTAGTTTTATTCATAAATCTTTCAAACATAGGATGAGATAAGACATCTTGCAATGTTAAATTCTTCATTTTGACTGAACTATCAAAGTTCATGTTCATGTTGACATCGTATGGAGGAACGTTGTACCACGTACAACAATTCATTTTCGACTGCTATACAACACACGATTTTATCACTAGGTGTCACTAAAGACGACGCTATCTACACTGTGAAAGGAGAAAAAAACAGTTTACATGTCAACGAACTCTGAATATTAATGTTTACTTTTTTAAAATGTGTAACGTTTATGTATCAACACTGTGAAAGGAAAAACAGTTTACGACGTGTCAACGAACTCTGAATGTTTATGTTTACGTTTGTGGAACGCTGACGTGTATGTTTACATTTTTACTAGGTCAGTGTGTTGTCGAGGTCATGTTTACGTTATCACTAGAACGTTTGTTTACGTATCAACACTGTGAAAGGAAAACAGTTTACGACGTGTCAACGAACTCTGAATGTTTATGTTTACGTTTACATTTTTACTAGGTCAGTGTGCATAAAAACGTTTGTTTGTTTACGTTTGTGCAACGCTGACGTGTATGTTTACATTTTTACTAGGTCAGCGTGTTGTCGAGGTCATGTTTACGACGTTATCACTAGACAGTTTGTTTATGTTTACGTTTTTTACTAGGTCAGTGTGTTACGGTCTAGTGACCTCGAGGTCATGTTTACATTGATTAGAAAAGGTCAACGGGGTTATCTGTTGATTACAAAAGGCCAACGGGGTTATCTGCTGATTAATTCGAGGTCAATTGGGGTCATCACTGATAAGGTGGGGTTATCACTGAAAAGGTGACCTCTTGACACGACCTCTGACCTTGTCCTAGACCTCTGACCTGTCCCAGAAAGAACATTTATATACTACTCACATGGACTGGCGGGAATTCAAATCTCGCGTGTCGTTCGACGTGTTGCCAACATACAATTCTGGTAAAGAATTTTATTTACAGCTAAAGTACACAAATGTTATAATATATTTCAAATAAAACAAAGGATGGTTATTAATGATCAGTACTAGTTTATTAGTGTTCAAATTCGCTAATCATTTTTCATTCAAATACAAAAGAGATTATTATTAAAAAGTTTGCTCCGGCTATAAATTAATTTCAACTCAGCGGATGGCTATGTTGACTGAGCAGTTTGACGAAACCAGCACGGCCGCCGATATTATTTCTTTTACACAATTCATTCACTCAATGAGTTCTTTTGATTACAAAAAAATTAAAACAAGATGTTATTAAAGTACACAACCTTACATCAATGTTACTTAAATACTATGAAGGTTTACATACAATTCGGTTCTTAGTGTTTAAAAGTGTGTGTCAATATTTTAGGCCTTGTACTTAGGTTAAGCTATAATTTACATTCAGTTTTAATAAATATTATCGATCAATCCTTGAAAGAATATAGTATACCAAGTTCGGAGTGAGAGTTATTGTGTTGTGAAAACAGATAATTAGTTTAGTTCGCAATTACTGGTAATTCAATTATACTTAACAAAACCTTGTCGTTTCTTGTGATGAGTCACAGGTATTTCTTCCAGGTTGGGTTGATACATTCATTAATTTTTCATCATTTGGTTTTCCTTCTTCTTATGGCTTCTAATTCAATTATTCAGAGTTTTTATTGATTTTTAATTATTAAAATTTAGTTTATTGTTTCTTCCTGGGTTTAATGTATCTAGGTTCAACTTCTAGTATTCGTATTGATTTAATTGTGATTGCATTCCCTCTTTTTTAACTTTTAATTGATTCGAATTCAGTTTGGCATCTGTCTCTCTTGATCGTTAATAATGGACTCTTTGTTTTATAACGGTTTTCTATATAATAACGTTTCGTTGTTATGGTAACCATCTCATACCATATTGGTGGTAAATATTTGTACCTATTGTTATAAATCCTGGGTTTTTGTTCAAAATGAATAAATATTTTATAATTGCTATTATTCCTTGGTGTTATTACCAATGTATGAAATATTAACATATATGTCTCTATTTTCTTTCAAAGATTAATTTGATATCCCACAAAGCTGGGCTTGGTCATATGTTAATGTTTTGACAAAATTGCTAATGTTATGTTATTACATATTTCACTTATTTTTTCTGTTTATTCTATTTCTGACATACTATTATGGTTAGCTAATTGTAATTAATAAGTTACTTGGTCTTATTTCCAAATACAATAGTTAATTGCTTAGAAATTGTTTATTCTGAATTTTGACAGGCATTTTATAGGCCTAAGCTGTAACTGTCTATAACTTCTTATTTTACACAATTTAAACATTATTTATTATTTCCATATGTTCTGCTTGCTGTCACTTATTACTTATTTACTTTTGAATTACTTTGGGCTGTTTTACAATAAATGAATGTTATTATAATTTTACAAAATCATTCCTTGCCTGATATTCTTTTTTTCCTATCTTTACAATGATGATTAATATTGTGATTGCTAAATTTATACCCTTGCTTGCTTATACCTACTACTATTTCTGTTGAATATATGTAATACATTTATATTGTACAATATATGTAATGCGCATAGGCATGTATAAGTTTGTTAGTTTTTAGTTTGTAGTAAGACGCCGTAAGTGACGCACGCACCGTAGCACTGCGTATTTAGTATGTATTTGTGTATGGGTTAATAAACTTTATTATACAGTATAAACTCTTATATTTCTTTATTCCACACTTTAACATGATAGCAGAGGTCCGTGGTTTACTAAATTTGTGGTCAAGAGTGCCGTTTAAGTGAGTATTGTTTTTTTTTTTTAGTGCTGTCGCATGCTGTGATGCAAAGAAAATGCCAAAGAACAATGACATTATAATTCCAGTGTTTGATGGAGTGGACTATAGTATGTGGAAAAAACGTATTGTGTTGTTTTTGAAATTTAAAAAATGTGATGAAGTGATAACACGAGCAAAAAAGGCGCAGGATAAAGACCTGTGGGATGATAATGATTTAAAGGTTATGAACTATATATACAGTACTATAACGAATAAGCAATTGGAATTTATTAGTGATAAAACAACAGCGTATGAAATAATTCAAAAGTTTGATGAAATGTATTTGAAAAAGTCTACGGCATTGCAAATTGTATATAGAAATAAATTGGAAAAATTAAGACTTAAAAATTATACTGATTTAGCGACATTCTTCAGTGATTTTGAAAAAACTGTGAACGAGCTTAAAAACGCGGGTGCTAGTGTGTCAGAAAAAGAAAAATTACATTATATGTTAAATACGTTGCCGGAATCATACAGTTATATAGGCGATTTAATAGACGCACTAAAAGAAGAAGATCAAACTGTGGATTATGTGAAAAGTAAAATTCAAATGACTGAAATAAAGCATCAAAAGGATGAATATTCTGGATGAAAATCTAATGCATTCATGGCAGATAAAAGTCGACAACAGCGAACATGCTTTCAATGTGGCAAAACTGGTCATATCAAGAGAGACTGTAAATATGGTGGCCAACCAGCAGGCAGCAGCAATACATGGCGAGCACCACGAGGCCGACAAGAAACCGAAAAAAGTAACTACGCTATAAGACATGGCAATTTTCGAAGTCAGTGAGGTGCAAGAGCACATCAAGCAACTCAATCGCAGCAGAAGAATCCAGATACGAGCGCATGGGTTATAAGAGTCGACTATCACGTAGCGCATAATAGTAAGATAGATAAGTTTAATAATTGCGAGATTAATTGGTTATTAGATAGCGGTTGTACTGACCATATAATAAATGATGATAAATATTTTGATAAATGTATGATACTTAAAAAACCTGTTAATGTTTATTTGGGAGATAATAGAGTTGTAAAAGCAACTAAAATTGGTAACGTGGTAAGTTACTTTGATCTTTTTGGTAAGAAAAATGAAGTAAACATGCAAAATGTATTTTATGCTAAAGATATGCATAAAAATTTAATAAGTTATGGTAAAATAACGGAAAATAATACGATTATTTCTAAAGGTAAAATGACAAAAATTACTGATAATTTTGGAAATACTACAGCTGTAGCTTGGAAAGAAAATGGTCTATATAAGATGAAAAGTAAATTAAAAAATGTAGTCATTGGTAAATGTTGCAAATAAAAATGGTGATAATATGAGTAAAAAAGAAAGGTGGCATCGTATGTTGGGCCATGTAAATTTTAATTATTTGAATATTTTGTGTAAACATAAATTGTTAAGTGGTATTCCAAATGAACTTGAATCAGAATTCATGAAGTGTAAAATATGTGTTGAAAATAAAATGCATAATATTCCATTTGAAAATAATAGAAAAAGAGCAAAAGATATTTTAGAAATTGTTCATACTGATGTGTGTGGACCTTTTAAAACAGCTGGTCTATACGGGGAAAAACACTTTATTTCCTTTATTGATGATTACAGTAAGATAGCTAAAGTTTATACCATGAAGTCTAAAGTAGAAGTTTTCAATTGTCTTGTTCAATATGTAAATGAATGTGAAAACTTAACGGGTAAAAGAATTAAATTTTTGAGATGTGATAATGGGAAAGAATACTTAAATGGTAATATTTATAATTTTGCTAAAGAAAAAGGTATTATAATTAATAATTGTCCTGCTTACGTACATGAATTAAATGGAACCACAGAACGGTTTAACAGAACGATAATGGATATGTCACGTTGTTTATTAGCTGAAGCACAAATCCATAAAAAATATTGGCCTGAAATAGTTTGTGCTGCTACTTATTTGAAAAATCGTACGTTATCAAATACTATAGAAAAGAAAACTCCTTATGAAATATTTTTTGGGACGAAACCGAATGTTTCAAATTTACATTTATATGGTAGTAAAGTTTTTGTAAAAAAACCGGAACAAAAAAGATTTTCTAAGTGGGATAAAAAAGCTGATATGGGAATTTTGATCGGTTATAGTGAAGTTGGTTATAGAGTGCTAATTAATGGAAAAATAATAGTGGCTAGACATGTTGATATTGTTGAAGAAAATGTAAAAGGTATTGGCTTGAATGAATGTGAATCTGATGAAGAAGTATATGAATCTTCAGATAATGAATCTCTTGATGATAGCTTTAAAGGTACAGATGAAAATCTAGGGGATGAAAATAAAAATAAAATAAAAAAATCTGAGCGCATAAGAAACCCACCAAAAAGATATGAAGATTATTATGTATATAATAGTAATATTTTTGCAAATTATTGTAGAGCAGATACTCCTAGTACATTTGAGGAGGCGCTTGAAAGCAATGAAAGTAAATATTGGTCAAAAGCTATAGATAAAGAAATTGATTCGTTAAATAAAAATAAGACTTGGCAATTAGTTGAAAATGTAAATGGTAAAAAAATACTGGATGTAAAATGGATTTATACAAAAAAGTCTGACAATGCTTATAAGGCCAGGTTAGTTGTAAGAGGTTTTCAGCAAACCGATAAAATTGATGATGTTTATTCTCCTGTGGCGAGAATGCAAACTTTAAAGATTTTATTATCATACTGTTGTCAAATGGGTCTAATTATTGAACAAATGGATGTAGAAACTGCATTTCTAAATGGTAAAGTAAGTTCTGAGGTATATGTCCATCAACCAAAAGGTTATGAGGATGGCACAAATAGAGTGTGTAAGTTAATAAAAGCTTTGTATGGTTTAAAGGAAAGTCCCAGAGCTTGGTATGAATGTCTTGATAAATTTTTAATAAGTTTGGGTGTTAAGAAAAGTAATTTAGATTATTGTTTATATACTTTTGGAAATGGAAAAGATACTATTTATTTATTAATATTTGTGGATGATTTATTAATTTGTGGACGTAACAAAGAAAATATGCAAAATATTAAGAAACTTTTATCAGAAAAATTCAAAATGAAAGATCTTGGTAAAATTAAAGAATATCTTGGTATTACCGTAGAGTATGAGTTTCGTAAATGTGAAATAAAATTAAGTCAAACAAAATATATTGAGTCATTAGTAAGAAAGTATAATTTAGAAAACAGTAAGATGTATAATACACCTATGGAGGTAAATATAAAAGTTGAAAAGTCTGATATTTGTGAAAGGAATATTCAATATAGAAATTTAATTGGTGCATTATTATATATAAGCTCAGCTACAAGGCCTGATGTAAGCTTTAGTGTAAATTATTTAAGTAGATATCAGAGTTGTTATAATGAAACACACTTTAAATATGCTTTGTGAATATTAAAGTACTTGTATTTAATGAAAGATTTAAAATTGACTTATAAAAGAAATGATAATTCTGAAATTATAGATTGTTATGTTGATGCCGATTGGGCTGGTGACCATTTGGACAGAAAATCCACAACTGGTTATGTAATTCGATTATTTGGTAATGTAATTTATTGGAAGTCGAGAAAACAAAAGTGTGTAACAAAGGCTTCGACATATGCAGAGTATGTAGCGTTGTCGGAAGCTGTGAGTGAATTGATATTTGTGAAAGAATTGCTAAAATTGTTTAATGTAACTTTAGAAAAACCGATTAATATTTTTGAAGATAATTCGGGAGCGATAAATTTAGCAAAGTATGGAAGTTTTACAAAAAATTTTAAACATATTGAAGTTCATTACCATTATGTACACGAATGTATAAAAGAAAATATGATTAATGTTGTAAAGGTAAATTCTGATGATAATATTGCTGATATATTTACAAAGTCATTGTGTAAAGAAATGTTTGAGAGATTTCGAACTATGCTGAACTTGAAAAGTTGAACTTGAAATGTGTATTTGTAAAATTGAATTTGTAAATACAATATAAATGTAAGGAGGCGTGTTGAATATATGTAATACATTTATATTGTACAATATATATAATGCGCGTAAGCATGTATAAGTTTGTTAGTTTTTAGTTTGTAGTAAGAAGCCGTAAGTGACGCACGCACCATAGCACTGCGTATTTAGTATGTATTTGTGTATCGGTTAATAAACTTTATTATACAGTGTAAACTCTTATATTTCTTTATTCCACACTTTAACAATTTCTTACACACTTTTTAGCACTTAATCCTACTATAAAAACATAACATAAAAAGAGGTTTATGGTCTGTTCATTATCCAGCCATATTCCTTCTTATAAACCATAACTCTTTTAACTAAACAAATAACTTTGGTGAATAGTGTCTTGACACAATCTATTCTATTGTGATAATCATCCTTGTGATTATTTTAGTAATATAGGATGTTTTCTTATTATTGCACTCACAACTACTCTGTTTCTTACTAGCTAACACCATGAAATTAGTTGTCTATCAACCTTTTGATTATTGTTCTGGTTTATTACCATTGTTTATTTCTTTTCTTAAGATTATAAATTGTTTATCTTAATTTCTTCTTATCACCTCTATCACCTTCACTGTTTATCATTACCACTTCCAACCTATCTCTCACTCTTGGTTTTTATTGGTTTTTTAAAACATAATTTTATAGTCAGTTTTTTAGCATTTTATGTTTTACTTTTTTATATCACTATAAGGCTATTAATAACACACATAATGTACTAACAATTGTTTCACTTATTTATTATGGGTAGTGTACTTCCTTTTACATAACTTTATATAATGCTCGTTACTACATTTGATTTACTATTTGTTTTTATTATTAGTTTACCTTTGATTATTTTATTGTTTTTTATCTGGCCAATCACTGGGGTTGGGTCGTAGTCATTTGTTTGTCAGTCTAGTCTATTCACTTATTTATTATTCTTGTCTACAAGTTTTCTTTTTATTCTCTCAATACCATTTTATATTTTTGATCATTATTTTTTAAAATTAGTTTACTTTTCTTCAGCTATATAATATTTGTGGATCCCCTATAGGGTCCGAGTTCTGGAACGTTATATAATGCCCTTCCACCAAAATTGATCATTTTATAAAACGTGATTCTAAATTTTAAATGAAATTATCAATTGTATTGTATCTTCTCCTTCTTGGATGCTCATGCTTTATGTTAATTTTCAAGTTCAACCTTTACTTTTACTTCTTATTTAGTTTTGAATCTCTTCATTATTATTTCCTTCTACAATCTGGCTTATTGATTTTTGTATTATAAATTATTCCCGGTAAATTCTATTTTCCCTAACTATCCCTATTTTGCAGCTGAAATCGATTCGGATGGGCTCTATTGGCTAACCTAACTCCGTCGTTCAAAACTACACTGTTTCTGCGGTCAGGGGAACATCATCCCTGCTCAGTTAAATGATTGCTGGACCTATTCAACAGTCAATCTTAATTAATAATTCTTTAATGCAGTCATCCTGTGACTAATAATAATAATAATCTTAACAATATTTGAAAGGAATTTTTTATTTCATTAATGCTCAGTTCGAGTCATATTTAATTCTCACCTCTTTCTGTTGATATCATTTGATAATACTTGAAGCGTTGCTATTTATTGATACAATTAACATTTTTATTCTTTTTCATTTACTCCTTGATTCATCTCATTTTTTTTTTATTATACTTTTTAGAATAGTTATTTTTCTTACTTTATTCTTGATCATTTGGTTTGTTGTTTGTTTACTTCATCTAATACGTTTTCTAAATAGTAGCGTAAGGTGATCTTACATATATTTTGGAATTTTGTGGTTGGTTTATAACTTTCCTCATCCACTATTCTTCTTTGATTCAATTTTATTTGTAAACTTATTTATTTGGTTTGGTATATCTTTGTATTCAATTTGCCTTCGTCGTTTAGTCATTTTTTGTTTTTTCAGTCACTGATGGTCGTCGTAGTATTTTTTTATAGATGCCTGATTGTATACCCCTTTTATTTTCTTGTGATGGGGTGAGTGATCTCATACGTGTTGTTGCCATTGTCCCTGGTTATTATATAAGGTCCTACGTATAACAATAATAACTTTTTCATAATTCCTTCTATTGTGCTGGGTAATTCTCTGTTTTTAATTAAGACCTTTTCTCCTATATCGTACTTGATTGTCTTTTGTTGGTTCTTGAAATATTTATCTTTTTGTTGTTCTATTTTTTCTGCTATTCTGTTATAAAATTTTCTTTTTTCAAATTGATATTCCGGGTTTATGGGAAACTCTACCATGTCATTTATTTCCCTAGGTGGTGGTCGCTCGAACATCATGGTGTATGGTGTGGCTTCAATGAAGTTGTGGTATGATAAGTTTATAAATTCCTCTGCGGATTTTATGTAATTGTGCCATTCTCTTTGTCGATCATGACAGTAGGTCCTTAGGATTCGACCCACCTCTCTTAGTACTCTCTCGGCTGGGTTGCTGCTGGGGTGGTAAACGGATGTTTTGTATGTTTTTATACCATGTTCCCAGAGTTTATTTCTCCATTTACTTTCCTTAAATTGGGTTCCATGATCTGTAATTATTGCCATAGGTTTCCCTAATTCAGGTATAAATTTTGTCATGATTATTTCAATAATTTTCTTAGTTGTCGCAGTTAATTGAGTATAGTTTTGTGTATTTTGTGAAGTGATCGAATATGATTACTATGAATCGAAATCTGTGCCTTCCTCCGCTGCGGGGAAACGGTCCACATACGGCAAGGAATACTTTTTCTAATTTTTGATTTGATATAATTGGTATCATTATACCCTCTTTTTTCGCATTGTTACATTTCACCATCTGGCAAATATTACATTTCTGGATTGTTTTACTTACTTTTCTATAAATATTTTTAATATAAACTTGTTCCTCCAATGCCTTTATCACCTTCATGGCTCCCATATGGCCGTACCTAATGTGGTAGTCTAGTATTATTTGTTCTTCAACTGTAGTTGGAATCACCAGTTTCCACTCTCCATGGTTACGGTTATTTTCAATAAATAATATATTGTGTATATTATAGAACTGTACAATCGGTTCTTCCTCATTTTGCACTCTCTGCCGGATACTCACTATTTTCGGGTCCAAATTTTGATATTTTCTAATTTCTTGTATTATGTTTTCTAAATCAATCCTGTTTTTTAGAATGTTATATACTTTAACCAATTGTTCCTTTTCTCCTTCAAAAGTTTGTTGTTGAATGTTTATATGGGATAATACGTCGGCGGCTGTGTTTTTTCTCCCTGGTATGTATTCCCAGTTAATATTGTATTCTTGTAACAACAATATCCATCGGGTTAATCTCCCATGACTGAGTTTACATTGCTTGAGAATGAAATGGATTTATGGTCTTTTCTCACTGTGATTGTGTATCCCAGAATATAAGTCCTGAATTTGTTGCAGGCAAATACAACACTAAGTAATTCCTTTTCTGTAACGTGATAGTTTCGTTCACAACTATTTAATATTCTACTAGCAAAACTGATAACCATGTGTTGTCCCTTCTCATCCTCCTGGTATAAAGCAGCCCATAAACGAACATCACTCCCATCACAGTTCATGAAGAATGACTTTTTGTTTTTGAAGTCTGGGTGATGTAGTATATTTATCTGATTGAATACCTCATTTTGTTCGGATCCCCATGTCCATTTATCTTTGGATGATAATTGTTTTTGGAATTTGGCGGTTAAGTTAGAATAATTATCTTGGAATTTCCTATAATAATTGCAAATCCCGAGAAAAGATTGCAGCTGTTTTCTGTTCTCAGGCGTTGGAAAGCATTGTATAGCTTCAACTTTTTCTAATGATAGAGATATGCCTTCCTCCGTTAAATTAAATCGCAAAAATTGCACTTCATGGGCTATAAATTTCGATTTGTCCAGCTTAAGAGTTAATATCAGGGTGACCGAGCTTTGCTCGGTTTTCACATTTATTTATAAATATACAGATTTAAAAAAAAAAAACATTATTTATTATTAATTATTTATTTATTTTTTGATATTATTTTCACATATAAACATATCGATACTACGCCGTTTGCGTTTATCGACGGTTTCTGTTATTGGAATCACAATTATTTAATACTTCTTTCCATACAACGATTCTTGTATGGCGAGGATTTTCTGGTGGTAAAAGAACTTTTAAGCCACTTCGCCTTTTGACTCTGGAAAATGCTACATACAACATGCCGTGCATAAACACAGGAATTGATAAGTGAATTCCCACCACTTCAAATGTTTGACCTTGAGCCTTGTGAATAGTAATAGCAAAAGCTGCTCTGACGGGAAATTGATGCCTTTGCATAGTGCACCCAAGCTGACTTTTGCTGGAATCTATTGTAATCCTTGGAATATGAACTTCTCGGCCTGAATATTCACCCGTGATAATCTTGGCTTTAATAATGTTATTACATAATTCAGTCACGACCAATCTCGTTCCATTGCACAGCCCTTCAGAGACGTCCAAGTTTCGTAAAAGCATTATTATTGTATTTTTTTTAAGCTTTAATTCGTGTGGTGGTATGTCAGCCATCTCAACAGAATTTAGAAATTCAGAAGTGAATTGAAGAGCTCCTTCTGGTTGATCTTTAACAGAATCGTAGCTTTTATATACTTTATAATATTCTCCAGGAAGGCTTTTTAATAATTTCGTCATTAATTTTATTTACGTCTTTATTCATAGCTCGGTCTTTCATATTTTCGTATCTGTTGTTTGCCAAACAATCACCAAATACTTCATCAATAAGATTCCCATTAGACAGAATATGACTACCACTTACCTCAGAGAATGCAAAAAACACAACAGCGTATAGAGAACACTTAATAGTTTAGATTATGTATATATCTCAGAGAATGCAAAAAACACAACAGCGTATACAGAACACTTAATAGTTTAGATTATGTATATCAGATAGATTGTACAAAAATCGTTGCGCAGAAACCCACAATTGTATGTCTCAACTCTTAGTTTGTTTATTTACAGTCATAGCAACATCTGTTTATATTATTTATCAACATCGATACTGCGCCGTTTAGGCCGCAGGTTAAAGACCTATAAAGACCCTACGGTATCGTTAGAGCCGTTTCAAGGACATACATAGATTAGATTGTATGTCTCAACTCTTAGTTTGTTTATTTACATTCATAACAACAGCTATTTATATTTATTTATAAACATCGATACTGGGATTGTATGTCTCAACTCTTAGTTTGTTTATTTACATTCATTGCAACAGCTATTTTATATTATTTATAAACATCGATAAGATCTATTCTTTATGAACAGAATTAAAATTAACGTTTTAATTTCAAATACAAAATATTTTTTTTAAATATCTGTTGCTGGGTGACAGAGTTATAACAATAGCAATTGTTGTGTGAATATATTTAAACCTACATGAATTAAAATGTATACTTAAAAGACCCTACGGTTTAGGCCTTAGGCGATTTTTGTGGAAAATGAGACCTAGCCCAATCGATTTGTAGTGTCCAAATACGCTTAAGTACCAAATTTCAAGAAAATCGTTAGAGCCGTTTCCGAGAAAAAAAGGACATACATACAAAGATTGCTCGCTTAATAGTATAAGATGTTGTTATCTGACATTTTTTTTAATACTTGTTCTACTCTAGCACAGTGTTCATTCCAATTTGACGATGTTATCAGCAGGTCATCCACATATACGGTGGTAAAATTCAGAGCGTCTTGTCCCAATATCTGGTCCATGCATTTGACAAATACTGCGACTGAATTTATCAATCCAAAGGGTAGTCTCTTGAACTGATAGTTCCTCCCATCGAACAGAAAAGCCAGGTATTTTATGCTATTCGGATGTAGCTCCACCTGCCAATATCCGCATACCGTATCCCACGCACTGATGTACTTCGTACCGTGGAATTTCTTCAATCTCTCCTGGAGACGTCCTATCGTTCACTATCATTTTATTTATCTCTCTCGCATCAAGACATATCCTCACCTTTCCATTCTTTTTTGGTATTGCCACTATCGGACTAGTATAGGGTGATTGACTAAATTCAATAAATTCGTCTTCCATCATCCTGTTGATTTCCGCTCTAACCTCGTTCTTTAGTGAGTAGCCAATGGGATAGGACTTTTTTTTTGAAATCTACGGGTTCCCTGAATTCGATCTTACATTGGTAATCCTTTACCTTACCCGGGGCGTCTGAAAAAATATTCCGGTATCGGTTGTAGATATTGATGAGATCCTCTGCTTGGGACATACTGATCTGTTGGTATTGTCCTTCTCGTTGGAATGTTCTGATCTCCTCTAATTTACTCGACCATAATTCTTGATCACTCTCCTCGTATAGTATCATTCTGGGCGAGTCATGGCAAAAATAATTCTGAATTATTGGGCAGCTGGTTGGTATTGAATGTGTTTTGCTGCTGTCCGTTAGATTGGCCGTACATATTCCTTCTTCCGTTGTCAGGGATACATTTCCTCGTTGTAAATTAATTATGGCGGAGTGTTGTCTCAGTACGTCGCAACCAATAAGTATATTGAATGGCAGTCCGCTTGCAACCAGAAATGCCATTGGTATTGTTACTCCATGGCTGGTAAGCTCCAATGATACCTGCTTTCTTATCGTTTTATTTTGTCTACCCGTAGCACCGAAGATGGTAACGTTGTTTATTGGTAGAGTTGGTATTTGTGTTTGGCTTCCTTGCTGTATTCTTGTTAATTCTATGTTGTCGATCAAAGAAATGTTCGATCCTGTATTGATCATTATGGTTGATTGTGTTCCGTTTATTTAAGCATTGATGTATACAATTTCATTGTTACGACTTGGCATTTGATTATTCTCTGCCTCTATCAACTCTTCCCTTATGTTTTTCAAATAATGATTTAGTGTTATTGTAATCGTCTTGTCAGTCATTTGTCTTATTACCCCAGACGATTGGTCCAGTGATGGGCTGTTTCCAGTTTTCACCGACCTTAGCAGTTTAAATGAGGACTGGCCTCATCGTTCCTGATTTCTGTTGGGCTTATTGTTTGGCTCGTTTGTGGCTCCTGTCGGTTACCAGAATCATTTTCCACATTCCCGGCGTTTTCTTCATATGAGTTAATTGATTGGTTCGGTACCTGGTTATAGTACGTTCGGTTACTAAGTGATCGAGGATAATTTCTTCTCGGACTTCCTTGGTTTTGAGATCGCACGTAGTTTACGTGTGGTCGATACCCGCGGTTTTGGTTATTACCATTTCCTGGGTGATAATGGTTGTTTTGGCCGTTTCGCGGATTACTCCCTAGGTAGTCATTATTCCTCTAGTATCCATTAGCATTACCATTTTGATTATACGTCCTTTGCATGTTATTTCCCTGTTGGTTACCCTGGTAATTAGGCATATTATTTCCCCGGTAACTATTATGGTTGTTTGCCATTGGTCTACTATCATTCTGCTGGTTTGGTGGTGACTGATTTTCATTATATTTGTTAATTCTCGAGCTCGTGAAGCGGTTCTTGCGCTATTGCCACTCATGTTCATGGCTTTCTAACAGGCTAGCCATACCTTGTATAGTTTTCACTTGGCTGTACATTCGTGCCTTTTGTATGGCATCATCGTAGTGGTACGACAGCTGGATCACTAGGCACTCTTCAGGAATGCGGGGTTCTAAGTTTCTAGCCACGCAGATCTTCCCAAGAAAATATGACGTCAGGGATTGTCCACTTTGGTTCTCATGTCTCCCGTTGCTCAGATTGTTTCGGACCATATTCTGAGTCAATTCTGACCAGTACTTTGCTTTAAATTGCACTTTGAATTCCTGTATACTCTGTATGTCCGGTCTCGTGGCTGTCCACCAATTGTCGTATGTCTCTATAAACATTTCGTCTAATATTCCTCTCACAGTTGTCCAGCGATTCTCTCGATTTTTTGCGACTAATTCTTCTACCCTCTTCAGAAATTCCATTGGGTTCCGTTTATAGTTGCGGAAGTTAATGGTTTCCTGATTGTTGTTGCTGATTACGTGGGTGTTGTTACATGGTTGGTAATGCCATGCGTTCATTTCTTCCTGCAATATTACTTTGCATCGATGTATTTCGTCAATTTTTTGTTTGTTTTTGTCAACCTTGCTGTCAATTTGATTTAAGTTATTATATACTCCCTCCATCCTTTCTCCAAGATCCGTTCGTATTACTGTTATATCCTTCTGATTTTCTTCCGGATTTGACGGATGTCCTGCTTCGCCTGTTCACATTTTTTGGAGGTTTCCACTTGAAATTCATCAATCCTTTTATTTTCACCTTCGAGGTCATTCATTTTATTTATTACTTCCTTACGGACTTCTGCGACCGTTTCATTGGTTTTTTCTATTTTCTCAAGCGTCTCTTCTAATTTCTCATTGGTCTTCTCTAATCTATCGTTGGTTTCCGTAATTGTCTGTTTTATTTCTTCCTTAGTCTTCTCATTAATTTCCTTCAATTGTTGTTGGAGTGTTTCATTATTCTTTTCGATCTTGTTGTTCAGTGTTTCCAGATCCTCCTTGATCTGTCTCTTTAATTCCTCACTCTTCCCTTCTAATGAGCCTCCTGGTGGTCTAGTGGCTAACACGGGCGCTTGATGCGCTCGTGGTCCCAGGTTCAATTCCCGGCGGAGGCTCCGTACGGCGTGCACTCAGCGTCGTGAGGCTGAACTGAGTAGGCGCTGAGAAACCAGCACCGCCTCCTGGCTGTGAATACCGCAACTAGCGGCTGGTGGCGCGTTGTACTAGCCATGCAGCCATCACATTGCACACAACAGCTGCGCGGTACACCTTGGTCCTTTCAGGGACTGTTGAGCGGAGGTTTGACTTTTGTCCCTTCTAATATTTCTTGGTTCCTCTTCAAGGTTTCATGGTGGCTTTCAATTTTATTATTCAACGTTTCTATGTCCTCCTTAATTTGTTTCTTAAATTATTCACTATTTTGTCTTAAATCTTCTTTCATTTCTTCCTTCTGTTTCTTAAAATTGTCATTAGTTTCTTCCTTATTTGTGTCCAATTTTTTGGCTATGAAATTCATCAGGTCTTGCATGCTCGGACCTCCTTTTGCTTTTTCTTGATCGCCCGTCTGTTGTTCCTTTTCACTGTATTGGATTGGTTTCTCTAGTTGGTCCCCTTGGGCATCCTCTTCGATAATTTCTACTTCCTCAACCAATGTTGTCTCCTTTTCTTCCTTGTCGGTGTCCTCTGTCCTCTTCTTTGGTCTACCCCTTGTGATCATGTAGTTCTCCTTTTTCGTAACCGCCGCTAGAATGTTGTCCTTCCTCTACTTCTAGCCTCACTAGTTGGTCGCCAATTTTGTAATAAACGTATTGTGTATGATTATTATGCCACACATTGTTGGTGTCAATTTGTAAAGAAACGATGTCGTAATTTTTCTTACTTCTCATGCTGATGATGTATGTCGCGAACGCACGAATAACCAGTACCAAATCTTTCTCGTGTTTAATCCTTACCTGTCCTTAATCGATGTTTTTACTTCCCGATAGGCGCCAAATTGTTTTATTAAAACAATTAAAAGTTTCGATCTATGTCGTCTTCTGTGCAATGATAACAAACTCAACTTACCCACACGGACTGGCGGGAATTCAAATCTCGCGTGTCGTTCAACGTGTTGCCAACATACAATTCTGGTAAAGAATTTTATTCACAGCTAAAGTACACAAATGTTATAATATATTTCAAATAAAACAAAGGACAGTTATTAATGATCAGTACTAGTTTATTAGTGTTCAAATTCGCTAATCATTTATCGTTCAAATTGTAACGGGGCAATTGAAGGGGAATAGCTATTTGTCAATTTAATAATAATTTTGAAGGATCTATTTTTTATTTAATTTAATAATTATTTGGGCACCCTTTATGGTCACTAAAACTTGATTTGTGTAACACCCTGTAGTCAACTTCGTGCCAGGAGGCACTAGGTACGGAAGAGATAAAAACATTGGAATGCGGGGGGTGTGTCCACTCGTGTGCCGCTGTTTATAATCTCGGCACCAAATTCGCTAACGGAAATGAACAAAACGGAGCTAATTAACCTGCCACGTGAGTGAATCAATGAATCAGAGCGCAAGCTGGCGGGTGTGGCATTACCGACGCTTAGCGTGGCTTCATCCAGTCGACTAACCATTCAGGCCGCACGCGGTCATAAAAATCTTTGCTCAAGCGAATTAGGGTCGGCCGACCAACCAAGTGTGTATCAGAGGTATGTAAAGCAGTGTAAAAGTTTAAATTAATATGGAACACAGTGAAAACAAGTGAAATTTTTATCAAAAGTAAACCAATAACCTTTTGGACATAGTGTGAGAGAACATTGCAGGACGCGCCACGTGGTCGGCAAAGACGACGCTGCAGAATGTAATCTATTCCATCAAACCTATTCTTATTTTACATAAATGGGGTAATCAGAATGAGTGAGAGAGTGAGCAAGCTGGGTTGCTTTATAATTTAAGTATTAGATCGTTAGCATTATAAGTAATTCAACATGTGGTTTTTATTTCATGTGCCTGTATAATTATAACAGATCAATAATAGTGTTTTTTTGATAAAAAGGGAAAATAACAAGTAGTTAAATTTGAGGAGAATATTAAACAGAATGTGAAATAAATTTGAGTTAGTTCACAAGAAATGAGAGTCGAGTACGTTACTGATATAACCTAAGTCATGCTTGTATTTCACAGTTCGTGTGACATAACCCTGGGCTAAATTAAGGTAAGTGGGAGATATATATATATAAATTTATAAATATGTTAAAGTAGAACATCACAAAATACAAAAGATATTATTATAAAAAAGTTTGCTCCGGCTATAAATTAATTTCAACTCAGCGGATGGCTATGTTGACTGAGCAGTTTGACGAAACCAGCATGGCCGCCGATATTATTTCTTTTACACAATTCATTCACTCAATGAGTTCTTTTGATTACGAAAAAATTAAAACAAGATGTTATTAAAGTACACAACCTTACATCAATGTTACTTAAATACTATGAAGGTTTACATACAATTCGGTTCTTAGTGTTTAAAAGTGTGTGTCAATCTTTTAGGCCTCGTACTTATGTTAAGCTATAATTTACATTCAGTTTTAATAAATATTATCAATCAATCCTTGAAAGAATATAGTATACCAAGTTCGGAGTGCGAGTTATTGTGTTGTGAAAAAAGTTAATTAGTTTAGTTCGCAATTACTGGTAATTCAATTATACTTAACAAAACCTTGTCGTTTCTTGTGATGAGTCACAGGTATTTCTTCCAGGTTGGGTTGATACATTCATTAATTTTTCATCATTTGGTTTTCCTTCTTCTTATGGGTTCTAATTCAATTATTCAGAGTTTTTATTGATTTTTAATTATTAAAATTTGGTTTATTGTTTCTTCCTGGGTTTAATGTATCTAGGTTCAACTTCTAGTATTCGTATTGATTTAATTTTGATTGCATTCCCTCTTTTTTAACTTTTAATTGAGTCGAATTCAGTTTGGCATCTGTCTCTCTTGATCGTTAATAATAGACTCTTCGTTTTATAACGGTTTTCTATATAATAACGTTTCGTTGTTATGGTAACCATCTCGTACCTTATTGGTGGTACATATTTGTACCTATTGTTATAAATCCTGGGTTTTTGTTCAAAATGAATAAATATTTTATAATTGCTATTATTCCTTGGTGTTATTACCAATGTATGAAATATTAACATATACGAGGGGGGACCCAGAAGTAATGAGAATTTTTCTCTGGCAGTTGGTAGAACGCTAGTTCCGACTTCTCCCGCTAGGTTCCTTCACTAGACACCATTTTGTATCAGTTGCCCTAGCGGCATTGTTGTGGAAACATTAGCGCGGTCAGTGTGACTATTTTTTGTAAGCGCAGTTTCACGTTTTCCGCAATTTGTCAATGGCAGACATTAAATACCAACGTGCTAACATCAGGTTCTGTTTCCTGTTAAGGAAATCAGCAGCATAAACTGTCGCAATGCTTCGGACGGCTTATGGGGAGGAAGCTTTGAGCCAGGCAAGGATTTACGAGTAGTTTTCTCGTTTTAAAAGTGGTCAAATGTCAATTGAAGATGAACCACGACCGAGACGTCCCTCGACTTCCAAAACGGACGAAAACATTGAAAAAATCCGTGTTGCAATCATGTTTGATCGTCGTAGAACAATCGATGAATTGGAGGAAATGACTGGAATATCCTGGAGTTCATGCCAACGAATTTTAACTGAATATCTGAAGATGAAACGTGTTGCAGCAAAATTCGTTCCGCGTGTGCTTTCTTGTCGGCTCAAAATCCTTGCCTGGCTCAAAGCTTCCTCCCCATAAGCCGTCCGAAGCATTGTGACAGTTTCTGCTGCTGATTTCCCTAACAGGAAACAGAACCTGATGTTAGCACGTTGGTATTTAATGTCTGCCATTGACAAATCGCCGAAAACGTGAAACAGCGCTTACAAAAAATAGTCACACTGACCACGCTAATGTTTCCACAATAATGCCGCTAGGGCAACTGATACAAAATGGTGTCTAGTGAAGGGACCTAGCGGGTGAAGTCGGAACTAGCGTTCTTCCAACTGCCAGAGAAAAATTCTCGTTACTTTTGGGTCCCCCTCGTATGTCTCTACTTTCTTTCAAAGATTAATCTGATATCCCAACAAAGCTGGGCTTGGTCATGTATTAATGTTTTGACAAAATTGCTAATGTTATGTTATTACATATTTCACTTATTTTTTCTGTTTATTCTATTTCTGACATACTATTATGGTTAGCTAATTGTAATTAATAAGTTACTTGGTCTTATTTCCAAATACAATAGTTAATTGCTTACAAATTGTTTATTCTGAACTTTGACAGTTAGGCATTTTATAGGCCTAAGCTGTAACTGTCTATAACTTCTTATTTTACACAATTTAAACATTATTTATTATTTCCATATGTTCTGCTTGCTGTCACTTATTACTTATTTACTTTCGAATTACTTTGGGCTGTTTTACAATAAATGAATGTTATTATAATTTTACAAAATCATTCCTTGTCTGATATTCTTTTTTTTCTATCTTTACAATGATGATTAATATTGTGATTGTTAAATTTATACCCTTGCTTGCTTATACCTACTACTATTTCTTACACACTTTTTAGCACTTAATCCTACTATAAAAACATAACATAAAAATAGGTTTATGGTCTGTTCATTATCCAGCCATATTCCTTCTTATAAACCATAACTCTTTTAACTAAACAAATAACAACTTTGGTGAATAGTGTCTTGACACCATCTATTCTATTGTGATAATCATCCTTGTGATTATTTTAGTAATGTAGGATGTTTTCTTATTATTGCACTCACAACTACTCTGTTTCTTACTAGCTAACACCATGAAATTAGTTGTCTATCAACCTTTTGATTATTGTTCTGGTTTATTACCATTGTTTATTTCTTTTCTTAAGATTATAAATTGTTTATCTTAATTTCTTCTTATCACCTCTATCACTTTCACTGTTTATCATTACCATTTCCTACCTATCTCTCACTCTTGGTTTTTATTGGTTTTTTAAAACATAATTTTATAGTCAGTTTTTTAGCATTTTATGTTTTTCTTTTTTATATCACTATAAGGCTATTAATAACACACATAATGTACTAACAATTGTTTCACTTATTTATTATGGGTAGTGTACTTCCTTTTACATAACTTTATGTAATGCTCGTTACTACATTTGATTTACTATTTGTGTTTTTTATTAGTAGTTTACCTTTGATTATTTTATTGTCTTTATCTGGCAAATCACTGGGGTTGGGTCATAGTCATTTGTTTGTCAGTCTAGTCTATTCACTTATTTATTATTCTTGTCTACAAGTTTTCTTTTTATTCTCTCAATGCCATTTTATATTTTTGATCATTATTTTTTTAAATTAGTTTACTTTTCTTCAGCTATATAATATTTGTGGATCCCCTATAGGGTCTGAGTTTTGCAACGTTATAATACACTTGTTAGTTACTAAAAATTCATAGTGTTATTGTTATTTGTAATAAATACATTGCACATAGTGTTATGTACTGTTTATGATATAATCAATTTTATAAAGATACAATTTTATTTAATTTGTTTAAAATGCGGTTGCAGCTAGTACAATTTAACATGCACTGTTTTCTTCAGCTGTTGAAAGTGAATGCATATGTAATCTATTGGATGGTTTAGATACTATAAGATCTAATTTTGTTTTCAAAACAGCTCCAATTATGTATTTATATACACGCACCATATAGAAACACGATGACAGTGTAGGACATCAATGTAAAATAAACCACAAAATCTTTTAGTCCATCTTTATCATAAATGTATAAATTCATGGTAAGTACCAAATTTTATACTTGCAAACATTTCTTTTCTTTCTCCCCCCCCCACACACACACAAACACAAAATATTAAATACTTACTTCGTCTACCAGTTTCCCATTTGATTTTTTATGTTTGACATAAACTTTAATACAATTAGCTTTGTATGAAGTAACATCGAGACTTGTTCTTGCAAGATGGAGAAAACACTTGAGAGCTTTGTCCTGTAGCAATACATCTTTGTGTATCAATGCAACTATCTGCACCCGTCGTTTATCTAAATATATCAGAGAAAATTAGCTCCATCATTGAACTATTAATGTCAAACTGAAACATACCTAATTACTAGAGCACGGATTAATAAGCATAATCAAACAGTAAAATAAGAATGCAAATATGAACGAAAAATGGGAAAAATATGGACCAAAATAAGCAAAAACAAATACGCAAAAGTAGAATAACCAATTATGTTTGTAGAAATCCTACCTTATTCAGTTACAGTATTTAAGGAAGGTCATCCTGAGATTTTCTTGAGTGAAATTCCTGTGTATGTCACTGAAGAATGATTTGTACAGTGAAAATGTTCTTTCAATGTTGCATGATGTCACAGACGGATGATATAAGCAACACAGTTCTTTTTCAGTGAATTGCTCTTCTCGATTGAGCTTGTCGAACACAATTTTAGCAACACTGTGAGTTTTTGAAGATAATATTACTGAAATTTCCTCTAACAGAGAAAGTTGATGTTACAAGGAATTATTTCGAGCTTCCAAATGTGTTATAACATCAGGTAATTTGGAGAAGTGGTTATGGATATACTGTGCCTTTTCTTGGATGCTGTTTTTACTAACTGTGTTATAATATCAGGTAATTTGGAGAAGCGGTTATGGACATACTGTATCTTTTCTTGGATAATGTTTTTAGCAAAACATTCCTGTGATGTGGTTATGCTTGGTGCAACTTCTGTATTAAAGGAACACAAAACTGTTTTCAGTTTACTGAAATGTTTCACCTCTAACCATGAACACCATCATGTTAAAACTGGCTGAGGAGGTAAAGACAAAGTTGGAAGCAGTTCACAAAATTTTTGAATTCTAATTGGTGCCTTCACAAACACTTTCTTCAGGCTGGAGACAAGAAGAAGTCTTTATACTGGCTTCTAACAATTTCAGCAAGGCATGTCAGGGTGAACTAATTTAGGGTAAAGAACTTTCAATCCAGCTGCCACTTTAACAATATATAAAGCAGCATCATCGCTGACAAATTACAATACATTGTCATACCACAAAGTACCACTTACTGTCTGGCCACAAGAAAGTTAACGAGTCAATGAAAAATTTTTCAATAGCAGAATGATTTACTCGGTCAAGTATTTGTATGTTAAGAAGACATGATCTGCTGCCTGCTTTCATAGCACCAACTACATACAGCACTACACACGGACTGTCCTGATGTGTCTGTGGTTTAATCTATAGAATCCATATTTTTTCGTGCTTCTTGATTATTACAAATTACATCTTAAAAACATTATGGCACATAGTTTCTGTGCAATGTAGATACGTCCAGCACCCTTCTGTTTATGTACTTTTCTAAAAAAACCTGAAACTGCACATTATTCAATTTCCAGAATGGAATGTTGGAACTCACTAATGCTAAACACAAGTCTTTGGAAAATGTGTCACTTGAACTTGATTGTTCACCTACATTGCTTGTAATCAGTTGTCGATATAACATATTTATTCTTAACCCTGTCTTTATGCCATGTTGTATTAATATGCTTCACATCATATTTTTTTCTTTACTGAAACACTTGTTTCACATATGAAACAAAATAACACTTTGCCGTCCTCACTAAAAATATTATTTCCGAACTCGTTTATATATTTACCATAACAATGCCAATGTGACGATTTTGTGGGAGGCATTGTTCAACTCAATTATAGGACTGATCACATTCAGCTTATTGTAACAACGTGTGAGACACGACTGACGCATTGAAACTGGGTGAGTTAATGGCTTGAAGAATTGGGGATTCACCAACCACGTGACAAGATACCGATCTCCGATTAGCCTGATTAATCGCAGAAGCAGTTGGGAGGGAATCTCAAGATTTTCTTCTAATTTTAACTGCGCAGTGTTATTTCACAATATCTTGAGACTTCCCCATTTTGCATTCAAATTCTGGCTTTGCTTTTTTACACATCTGACTGAAGCTACTATTTTAGTAGCTGATAAAAAAATGAATCAGTGATAATGATGGTTAGGAGTGAAATATGCACTTTTAATATGACAGTTTTGACTAAAATATGCAATGTTCCTTCAAAATCATAAAATATGCATGCAAAATCTTTTTCGCCCAGAATAAGCATTTATAAACACCAACAAATATAGTTGAAGTTGCTTGTCAGGATGTGTATTATAAAGTATAACATTTCTGCTTATATACAGAAGCGTTGAAAAAATATGCATTTTGTATAGAAATCCGGGCTCTAGTTATAACAAAACATCAGTGCTGCCATCTATCTGATTGGGAGGAAAGGAAAATTTGCCTTTACTTTTGATTTACCCTCATAATTTGTATTATATTACCTTTTATAGTTATACAATGTAATAATATAATATAATATTATAAGTCTGATGATGTATAATAAATGTTATAAGTATGATGATATTATAAATTTCATATAATTTTATATTATATTATATAAGACTGATGCTGACACTACATTATAAAACTGTTGAAATACTGTAAATGTAAACAATAAAAAATACATTTTTGTATCAACAATATAAATTATTATTACTTAGATATTAAATATGTATTTTGAACATCATTATATTTATAAGTATAACAATCATGATTTTGGCCTTCGTGGCAAAATTAGTAATCTGTAATTATAATTGTTATAATTTTAGTTTGTGTATGTGACATTTAAATTTGTAATTTCTAGCCCTACACTTTTTACAAACACTGTGAACCAACATAGTGTGCTACATTTGTCAAGATAAAAGACAATTATATAACTCTCTTCAAAATTTGAGATTGTCATTCTACACATTTCTTGACTAGCTCAGTCAAGGCTGTTTCAGACGCGATGTGTGTGTCAAGGTTGTGCAATGAGCTTGTTTTCAGATTGATTGAGCGCCTGTTAATATGTAAGTTCTCTTGGCATGCCACCTGGAGAATGGAATATTATTCTGGAACTTCTGCAGGGTATATATAAGTGTCAGTGGTTGGCTTAGTAGTTCAATTATTATTTGGTGATTATTAGTTATTATTATTATTATTATTAACTAATAAATTATTAGTTCAATTATTCAATTGATGATTTATTCAGTGCGGATCAGGTGATTATTGCGGATTAGTGGAAAGTGATTATTGTGTTAATTAGTGCAAAACTGTAGAAGCTGACATGTATTTATTGTGGGTGTTGGACAAAATTAACATGAATGATTGTATAAGAGTTGGATTTTTAATTGTTGTTTGTGACTAATTAAAATTTGTAATTAGTGACTTCATAGGTATCAGTTATTCTGTTTCTGCTGTACCCACTGCGATCTGTGTGACCGCTGCCAGATATTACTAGAATATCTGAAATAGAAGAATCATTGTCTACAAAAATTCTGTTATTGAATGATTCACGTAGAATAAAACATCTGAAGTAGAGCAATTAGTATCTGTAGCAATTGTGAAAGAATCAGTCTGAACTATAAAAGAGTCAAATTCAAACATAAAAGAGCAAATTAAAAGTGAAGTTAAGCAGTTAATGAAAAACAGCCATCAGTTTTGAACAAATGGCTTAAGAGACAGTGCGAATCTTAAAGACAGAAAAGTAAGTAGAAAATAAGGTATGGTGTAGTAAATAGGGTGATAGCAAGGTATAGAAAATAAGTAGGTAACTATGGTATAGTGAAAAACATTTGTGTGATGGTTGAGAGCAAGGCACCAGCAAGGCACATCTTCAAGATTTGAAGGAAGCATGGTGAGACTAATTAGACTGGTCTATCCTGAAGTACAAGAGCAATGGGGTTTGCGATGCAGACATTTACTGGCAGTATCAGAGACAATGAACTATAACACGTGTAACAAATGACAAAACACCAGAATAGTATGGAGGCTGGTCCATGCTCTATAATTTGAGGCTGCCAAGTCAGTGACGTTGGAAATATCATTAAGTATGTGGGAAACCTGGATATCTACTACAAGACAGTTGGCCCAGAGTTCAGTGGCAGGGAAACAGGAAGTAGTTGAAACAACAGGACAGGTGCTTACTAACTGGAGGGATGAAGCCTCTAGACAATATGCAGTCCCTTCAAAAAAAACACCGGAAGTTTGGTAGTTAACGCAGTCATTCAAGAAAGGTCAATCTCAATTACAGTTGACATGGATGAAACAGTTTCCATTGTGTGCCCTGATCTGGTGAATATGGTGCTCTTACAGTCTGCGAACAGCTACTGGAAGGCCTGTAAAAGTGTTTTGGAAAGTTAAGATATTCCTATGCCTCGGTCGACTTGAGTTTGATCACCAAATACTTGTTGGAGACATTTTGGATAAAAAATTCTTGGTGTGGACATTATGAATGTGTATGGTTTTGTAGTTGACTTAAAAACCAAGTCTTGAGAATTGGGCAAGAAGAAATAATGCTCTCCACAACAAATACTTCCCACAAGTCAATGGACATAATACATCAAGTGGCCATAACTATCCCACCAAACTCCAAAAAAATTATCATGCTTAGAACGAAGGTAGATACTATGGGGAAATAGTGCTCTATATTCAAACCCCAGGTAGTCAGCACACTGGGCATACTAACTACCAGAAGTTTAGTAAAACCAGACGAAACCAGAAATGTACCTATTAGAGGCGCAAATGAGTTGGACCAGGCTGTCACTCTACAAAGCAATACACATCTAAGCAAAATTTCTGCTGTGGCCTGGATAGCTGAAATGAAGACTCAGTGCTTCAGACATTTCAAAATTACCAGAGGTACTTGAGGTACTGCTGAACATATCTGATGATCACTCAAGTGTTGAGGTAAAATAACTCAGACAGTTTTTACATGAATTCAAAAATTCTTTTGCAGTTCAGGGCCAGTCATTGGGAAGAACCTCTCTTGTACAACATTGCATTAACACACAGGATACAACAGCGATACGCGAACCTTCTCGAAGACCTCCATTAACTAAGCAGGAGAAAATGTTTCAGTTAGTACAGGACATTTTGAGAGAGGGAATAACCAAGCCTATGTCATGTGCTTGGTTTTCTCTGGTAGAGCTGGTAGTAAAGAAGGATGGTGGTTTATGTTTCTGTGTAGACTACCAAAAGTTGAACAAAGTGACAAAGAACAATTGCTATCCATACCTTGTATCAACGATACACTGAGCACACTGTCTGGAGCTCAGTGGTTATCCACATTGGACCTGAAGAGCAGATATTGGCAAGTGGGGCTTCATCAAGAAGACAACGAAAAGAGCTTTCTTGACCCCAAGTGGCCTCTTACAGTTCATAGTCATGCCACTTGGACTCTTTTAATGCACAAGCAATGTTTGAAAGACTGACGGATCTTCTGATCCTCCAAGGCCTGACATGGAAACTTGCCTTGTTTATTTAGACAATGTCATAGTTATCGGGAAGACTTTTAAGGACCTTTTGGAAAACCTTAAGGAGGTTCTAACTAGAATTCACAATGCCCATCTGAAGCTGAGTCTGAAGAAGTGCTCTCTATTCCAGAGGAAGTACAGTATTTGGGCTATTTAATCTACGCAGCTGGTTTATGGATCCAAATAAAGTAGACACCATGAGAGACTGGCCAGTTCTTAAGAGTAAACATGATATTCAGAGTTTCCCTGGGTTATGCTCATGTTTCAGGCATTTTGTAAAAGGCTTAGTTACTAATGCTACAACACTACATGAGCTAACGGAAAAAAACAAACATTCCCGAGGTCAAGAGAGTGTGATTGAGCATTCAGGACTTCAAAAATTGCATTATGCTCGCAGCCAATTCTTATTTCCCTAGCTCTTGAATGGAAGTACATCGTAGAAATGGATGGAAACACTACTGGTCTAGGAAGATTTTTGTTTCAAGTGCAAATGGTGAAGAACAAATAATAGCATATAACAGAAAGCAGAGAAAAAATTATTGCGTTACAATGAGAGAGTTGCTAGCTTAACATCTGAGCTTTGGAGGACTTCAGTAAATATCTGTATGGGAAGGAGTTTTCATATAGATCACATATGATACTGACCATGCCGCACTTGCAGTTTCAGGTTTAAAAATCCAGAAGGAGAGTTCACAAGGAGGCTTGAACATTTGCAAGAGTACAACTTCACAGTATAATACCAGCGGGGGTGTCTCCATTGCAATGCAGATTGCTTATCCCAGCGACTGTGACAGTACAGAAATACCTGTTACCATAATAATGGGATTCAGGAATATTTTATTGTAAATTTTATTCTGATCATAAATGTTAACAAGGGCTAAGTTAGTTTTGCACAAGTCCCAATAACTACGCAGATTCACAAGAGGGGAGCCGAGCCAAGGTCATCGTGGTACGAGCAGAATTTAACATATGTAATGGCGGCATAAGTGAAACGAACTAATAATACGAACTTTTCATTGGTCCACAATGCCAGATCGTCATAAATAAACGAAGACGGCATGAAACACATACGTATTAACCAGGGCGGTGGCTATAAAACAATGCACAATGACGTCAGACGCACGACTACTTGCATAACAATTGCGTCTGATTCCGCCCCAGTCGTCTATAACAGTTCACCGAGCACACCTGCTCGACCAGTGCAGTGGGCAGATTTTGCCATAAAAATGCAGTAATTGTTTTCAAAATGCAGTAATCAGTTGAAAATGTAATCATTAACAATAATGTAGAATCAGTGGACAACCAATATGATAATTCAGTAAATTCAGTGCACTAAAAGAACAGTAAAGGTTCGGCCGAACACCCGCCAACCACCATGGGAGTCTGAGGAGTCTACGCCGCATCAAATTCAGGAAAGCCCTTATAAATTCTCTTTTCTAAATTTAAAAATCTAAAAGATGAGCTCAATTCAGAATAATTAACAAGCGTTCAATATTACAGTATGATTGAGAGTGAAAGTGAGAGAATGAAAGTGATCGTTGGCCAACCTTAAATAAGTATATTTGAGGCGTTGGTTTGTGTATAATTACAGAGTAATCATTAAAATCATAGAAATAAATAAGAATTTGAAAATAACTGCAATACAGAATTTAAAAAAGAATTATTTTAAAGAAAGCAAAAACCCATGCATATAGCATTAGACGCTTGGCGATAGCGGAAATAATGTAGCCGCCATTTTGAAATTTAACAATCGTTGATGACTCTCATTGTTTATAACCTATAGCGCAAGTAACTGAATAAACTAGAATTTATTATCCTCATGTTGTGTAAATGGTCATTTCAATACCCCGAAAACCTCTGTCTTTTCTGCTTAACGCAATCTTGGACCCAAAAGCCTAATGCACTCAACAAAACTGAGCACGTGTTTCACCGAAGGTGTGGTAAATTATGTAAATCCCATAATAATTAATTATCATACATTGATTGTTATTACTAAGTATTTATTGTTGCTGACGAGTGAGTCATCACAGATGGCGCACGAACTTGGACTTTGTATAAAATTAAAATTATATAAATAAGCAGAAAAGCGGAAGTAGACGGGTAGAGAAATATACATAACAGTAGAGGTTGTCTAGGTAGGTTATGTGTGGTATGAAGAGAATTGTATGACAATTAAGACAGAATTTATTGCTATCAGTACAACAAAAATGGCAGATAACAACAAAAGCATTAATATAGAAAACACAGCAACAGAATCATTGGTGTTAAACGAACCACAGGCGAACTCAACGCCTGTTATAAACAATAAAGTTTCGTTAAAAGATCTTTTTCAGTTAATGAAAATACAGAATGGTCAATTAAATAATAAATTAAATCAATTTGATGAACAGTTTAATGATATTAAAAAAGAAATTAAGAAACAGAGCTGTAATTTTGATGAGAGAATAAACGAAATAGAAATACAGTGTGACAGTATCCAAAAACAAACAGAAACTAGTAATGAGCAATTTAATAACCAAATAAGTCAGTTAGACGACAAAATTAAGCAAATTAATGAGACAGTTCAAAACCAAATAGAAACACAGTATGAAAAAATAGAGAATAAATGTTTAAACACAGTTAATGAGCAGATAGAGAGTAAAACTAATTCTGAAACAAATAAACAAATAGAAATGAAAACTAACATTTTGCAGAACAAAATAGAGAAATGTGAATTAGATGTAATAGACACAACCAAACAGTTTGAAACAATAGACCAAACAGTATCAAAATATGAGAATAACACTAATGAGAGGATGAGCATGTTACAAAGTAAAATTAAAGAAATAGATAACCTAGTTATACAAAACGATAATAATGTGCATGTTAAATGTAATATAATTGAAAATGATTTAATGAAAGTGAAAAATGAGTTACGGGGGGAGATTCAGAAAAATTTTACCGGTATTATGGAAAGAATAATCGTAACCAGGGACATGTACAGTGAAATAGAGTTAGAGAATTTTAACCACGAGAACAGAATAATACACCCTATGAGATTTTTAAATCAGGCGCGTGAGTATAACCATTTTAGTAATCATAATTGGGAAATACAGTTAACGAAAATTGTCAAATGTTTTAAAGGCAATTCTATCATATGGGCGGAGGCGCACAGAGTAGAATGGGACAGTTTTGAAACATTTGAGAGGGCATTTAAAGATAAATTTTGGCCGGAAGAGGAACAAGAGAGTTTGAGAAGTCGTATTATGGGAGTAGGTAATTTTGTGGGGCAAAATAGTATAACAATGTACGTGACAAAGTTGTATAATGAGGCAAAGTACCTCGAACCGCCGATACCATTTAAATCGTTCGTCAGATATGTGAGTAAACATCTACCCAGAGAAGCACAGGTTACCTTAATGACGAAGGAGATAGAGAATTTAAGTGAATTAGAACGGATTTTAGATATTTTGCAAAGTATTAGCGATCGTGAAATAATTAGACGGCCTATACAGGCTAATCACCATAATAGTAACCCAGAATTTAACCGACATAAGAGTAGTTATCAGGGAAATAGCGATCATAATAATAATTATAGACCCAGAAATCATTTTCAGCAGACAGGTGAGTGGAACTGTTCCAGATGCGGAAGAGAGAACTACGCTCACACACAACAATGTTTCAGATGCAAACTACCGAAGGAAGAACAAAGGAGGAGAGAAAACATGAAACAATATGTACCGACCAACAAAGGAGGACCAGGTACCAGTGGGACATCCAACCACCGCCAAGGACGACCCAATGGTCAACAGCAACAGGAGATGAATAATAGCAGACGACAGCCGGAAAACTAGAATCAACAGTGGTAGCCAGGACCCGACCACTGTTCAGAGAAGCGCATGAGGTCCAACCAACGGAGGACATCCCAAGCAACGTCATCAAAACGGACATAGTAGTTGATTTATTAGAAGAGGATAACCATACTTTAGCGGAAGTGAGAGCAGGATTGACGGAAATTCAGGTAAATATAGAAGGTAAGCATTTTAGAACACTGGTGGATACAGGGAGCGAAATTTCAGTGATAGCAGAAAGCATATTAAACGAATTGAGAGAATTTAACAAAAATATTCCAGTTTTGCCAGTAGCAGGGGTTACGGTGATAGGAGTCACAGGGGTACGGAGTAAGCGTGTGACGAAACAAATACACTTGAACTTTTTGATAAATGGTATAGATTTTGATAGTACATTCTTGGTAGTTAAGGGTTTGAGTTTGGACATTACTTTGGGTAACGATTTCTTACAGAGGAATAGAGCGGTGATAAATTTTAAAGAAAAGGTGATAAGAGTTAGACGGGGGTGACCGGTCGGTGAAAATAAATTTTGAACGGGTTATAGATAAAATTAAAACAACTGGGGTAAAGTTATTGAAGAAACGAGTAGATGAGAATAATAGCGATACTAGAATCAATTGGTGTAGAGAGGCAGAGTATATTTACGATGATGATAACGAAATGAGTAATATTAATGATGCAGTGTGCGAGATAAGGGCAGATAAGTTTCGGAGTGAAGGGTCCAGTGTTGGGAGTGGCCAGCGTGCAGCGTTCTGGCAGGTGGTAGAGCAGTTTAAGGAAGTGTTTGCCGATGTACCAGGTAGGGCAAAAGATTATGAATGTACATTACAGATAAGAGAACATACACCATTCATGCAACGGAGTTATCCTGTGCCTTACTCCAAAAGACGAGCGGTGCAAGAGGAATTGGATAAAATGCTGGAAGGTAAAATTATAGAGAGATCAGTATCGCCCTACTCGAATCCTTTGGTGGTAGTAATCAAGAAGGACGGCAGAGTCAGGTTGTGTTTGGATGCGAGGAGAATAAACCAGATAATTATACCCGATCGAGAGTCACCAGAAGCGATAAATGAGATATTCCAGAAATTCAGCGGCGTGAAGTATATGACATCGCTGGACCTACTGCAGGATATTGGCAGGTACCGTTAGCGGAGGTGAGTAGAAAATACACCGCATTTTTATTCAACGGAAAGGATTACCAGTTCAGGAGACTACCTTTTGGATTAAATACCAGTGTGGCGAGTTTCATCAAATGCTTAGACAAAATTTTGAGACCCAAGGACTTGGATTTCCTGACAGTTTATGTGGACGACATCTTGATTGCATCCAGGACTTTCGAGGATCATTTGGAACATTTAAGATATGTATTAACGAAATTGGAAACAGGAGGACTTACAGTGAATTGGGACAAATCGGAATTTTTACAGACAGAGATTAAATTTTTAGGTTTTATTATTACGCCGGAAGGGATCTCCGTAACCCCGGACAAGGTCGAATCGATCATGCGCTTCCCTGAACCGAGGAACATAAAGCAACTTCAAAGTTTTCTAGGGCTGTGCAACTTCTACCGGAAATTCCAAAGGAACTACGCCCACGTGACAGCAAGGTTAAGTGTGATACTGCAAAAGAACCGACAGTGGAAATGGGGCGACGTAGAGCGTGGAGCCTTTGAGGAGATTAAAAGGAAATTCAGTGAAATGATCATGATGAACCACCCGGATTTTGAGAAAGTGTTCTATTTACAGACAGACGCCAGTAATGTAGCCGTCGGGGCGGAGCTGTATCAAGAGGATGAGGAGAAGGAGCACCTCACTATAGCCTTCGCGAGTAGATCCTTGCTGCCAGCGGAGAAGAATTATACAACGACTGAGAAAGAGTTACTGAGTATTGTATTCGCCGTTGGAAAATTTAGAACTTACATTTTGGGAAACAGGACCATCATACGAACGGACCACAAGGCGTTATCCTTTCTGAACACTTGCAAGCTTGCTCACAGCGGTCTAACAAGATGGGTGCTCGTGCTCCAGGAATACAACTTCGAGTGGGAATACATCCGAGGAACAGAGAACAAGATACCCGACACTCTCTCCAGAGTAGATTGTGAAAATAACAGGACAGGTAGGGATATAAAGGAGATCGAGATTTTTAAGATAACTAGGGAGGATAAGATATTTGGAGAAGAATTAAAGGATATCAGCACCATGCAAAGAGCAGATGGTAAGTCGGGTAAGATAACCAGCTTAGAAACGGAATTGGAGGAATCAGAATACAGCCAAATGTTCCAAATTTACAAAGGATTATTGTTTAAAAGGGTAGTAGGGGGTGAGCGTGATTGGAAGTTAGTAATACCAGAAGGGCTGGAAGAGAAGATTATTTGGGATTGTCATCTGAGATACGGTCATTTTGGGGCGAAGAAGTGTGTTAATGTGTTGAAGGAGTCATGTGTTTTCAGGAGTATGGAGAGACGAGTGAGGAAACTGCTGAGGAGTTGTGATTTGTGCCAGAAATCAAAGGTAGTAAACTACAGGGTTAAAGGTGAGTTGAATTTTATAAGGGTAGAGAGACCATTTGATTTAGTTGCGGTAGATTTGTTTGGACCATTGCTGAAGGGTAGAGGCGGAGTTGTGTATATTTTTGTATTACTTGACACTTTTTTGAAGTATGTGAAATTGTATAGCGTAAAGAGAGCTACCAGTAAGGTATTGAGTAAGAAGGTGACTAAGGACTACATGATGCACGTGGGTAAGCCGAAGGTGATTTTGTCGGATCATGGGCCACAGTTCATCAGTGGAAAATGGCGCCAGACCTTGGGATGGGAAGGAATCCTCACGAAGCATAAGGCTGTGTACCATCCCCAGTCAAACCAGGCTGAGCGTGTAATGAGAGAGATAGGCAGGATCTTTAGAGCCTATTGTCACGCTAAACACAGCGAGTGGCCGTTGTACGTCAAGAAGGTAGAAAATTGGCTGAACAGTACCACCCACGAGTCCACCGGCTATACACCTCACGAGTTGGTAAAGGGAACACGCCCCCCAAGAATTTTGGAGCAGTTGTTCGATTATCCAGACGAGAGCGAGCGGACGGAGGTGAGCATTAAGATCCGGTTGGCCAACGAGAATTTGTTAAGCAAGGGTGAACGAAGAAAACGTAGACACGACGCAAAAGGTAAGTGGGTAAAATATGAAGTTGGACAGTTGGTATTAGTGAGGAGGCACGATCTGTCGAGTGCTCAAGACAAGGAAATTAAGAAATTCTTCCTGCTTTACGAAGGACCTTACGAGATAGTAGGGATCAAAATGAAAAAATCATATGTGTTGCAGGACATGGAGACTAGGAAAGTAGTAGGAACACACAATGCAACAAACTTAAAGTTATATTGGTCATCTTAGGGTTTTGATAAGATTTGCATATTAATGAGTGTGAATGAGTTTAGTTTGCTGTTTATGTTTCCAGGAGGGACACTCCCCCATTTTCGGGCGATCACAGATTCACCACCTCTGATCGTGGTTTTGGCGAAGGAGGCAGACCATGGTTGGCGGTAGCCTCAATCGCGGGGTGAAACTAACGGTGTGAGTAGAAATTTTAATGTGCAAGAACGGGGAGGGGGACCCAGAGCTCGTGGAAGTATTAAAAAAAAAAAAAAAAAAAAGTGGAGAGAGAGAGAGAGAAGGAGGTTATGTACATGTATTCCACGAGTTAAAGTAGTTTCGTTCAGAAATTGTGAAACGAAATAGTTAAAATTATTGTAATGTCAGTGATAAAAAATTTTCCAAGTATTTGTTTTATTTTAGAGAGCAAGTGAATATATTTTATTTTATGTAATCTTATCAAGTGATCCATTGTTGTAATTCCTATTTTGTAGTAGGAGTTGTTAGTGAAGGTGAAAGCTTGAACTTGTAAAGTGTCTATGTGAGAAATTTTAAATAATTAACGAACTTGTTTTTGAGCAAGGTTACAAAGTGTTTTAACACTTAGAAAATGTAAGTCAAAATGGACTGTATGAACAGTATATGTAGGAGGAATTAAGTTAGAATTAATTGGGCTAGTGCAATAGTGGCATGTGCTATTGTAGCTAGCGAAGTGGGTTGATGAGTGACGCACAGACCGTTGCCATCATCGGAGGCCTCAAGAAGGCGTGAATACACTGCACAAATTTTAATATAATTTTGTATTATATGTGATTATTGACCGTGCAGTGTATGACAATGATATGATGTAAAACATGCTTGAAGGTAAAGTTGATTTCCCCGACTTTTCGGGGGATTACTGCCTTACCAGCACTAATTATGGTTTTGGTTAGTGGTCAGCTATGGCCATAATTCAAGTCCCTTGACCATAGCTGATTTGAAATTGGTTGATAGTAGAAATTAATGGGGGGTGAAACTAGGGGAAATCCCCGGAACTATGGAACAGCGGCTGCCACTCTGTCCGAGTAGGGACAGCAAAGCCAGGTGGTAGACCCGCATTAAGGGCGTGTAACTATATAACAGAGGTATGTTGATACCTAAGTCTTTCACGTGTAACGCCGAAGCAAGGACACAGAGGCGATAGATTCCTCTAAAAAGAATGCAGTCCTTGCGAAGGCAAATGGGCGTCACAGTCCATCCCTAATAAAGCAATAGTGTGTGTGGTTAGGAGGTTACTACAGGGGTAGTGACGGTAATATGATAAATTGTATGTTGGTTAGCAAATTTATGGTAATGATTCTGTTATAAAAAGACAATTAACGTAAAGAAAGTTGAGTAAAGAAAATTAAATAGTTTTGAAGTGCTGCCATGATAGTTAAATATACTGATGTTATTTGAAATAAATGAGTAGAGATAGTAGTTGTTGTTTGAGAGTAGAATTTGTTTTATGTTTAGTATAAGAGTATATTTCATTATGATGAGAGAAGTAAGTTGATATTGACTAGAGTCAGAGAATTTGATAAAATATATATATATGAGTGTTGAAAAGTAGAAGGATTATCTGTCTAAATCTAGTTATAATTTTTGTGTTATTTGGAATTTTATGAGTAAAGAAAACCAACGCCTCAAAACACAAACCAATGCATCTAAGGGGAGACATATCAGTTGCGGATATGTAGATAAATAAGGCCACTATTTTAAAATTTTGTATTACATGTTTCAGAGTTTGGTGGTGTTGTGACCGCGGTCCTGCGCTGGCCGGAGCGTCAGAACAGGAGCGTTCAGTGCCTCATGGCCTTATGGTGTAGGGATCTTTCCGGAGAAGTCCAGTAAGGTCACAGGGTACGAGCAGCACTATAGGACCAAGGGTAAGTGATTGAAATTTTTTATATATTAACACTACGGGGGTTGTGGCAACATATCTGGACTGATCCTTTTAGAAACATATGAATGAGTCAATGAAAGTTTTTGTGTCTCGACACCAAACCTTTCATTGAGGGGGTTTTGTGACAGTACAGAAATACCTGTTACCATAATAATGGGATTCAGGAATATTTTATTGTAAATTTTATTCTGATCATAAATGTTAACAAGGGCTAAGTTAGTTTTGCACAAGTCCCAATAACTACGCAGATTCACAAGAGGGGAGCCGAGCCAAGGTCATCGTGGTACGAGCAGAATTTAACATGTGTAATGGCGGCATAAGTGAAACGAACTAATAATACGAACTTTTCATTGGTCCACAATGCCAGATCGTCATAAATAAACGATGACGGCATGAAACACATACGTATTAACCAGGGCGGTGGCTATAAAACAATGCACAATGACATCAGACGCACGACTACTTGCATAACAATTGCGTCTGATTCCGCCCCAGTCGTCTATAACAGTTCACCGAGCACACCTGCTCGACCAGTGCAGTGGGCAGATTTTGCCATAAAAATGCAGTAATTGTTTTCAAAATGCAGTAATCAGTTGAAAATGTAATCATTAACAATAATGTAGAATCAGTGGACAACCAATATGATAATTCAGTAAATTCAGTGCACTAAAAGAACAGTAAAGGTTCGGCCGAACACCCGCCAACCACCATGGGAGTCTGAGGAGTCTACGCCGCATCAAATTCAGGAAAGCCCTTATAAATTCTCTTTTCTAAATTTAAAAATCTAAAAGATGAGCTCAATTCAGAATAATTAACAAGCGTTCAATATTACAGTATGATTGAGAGTGAAAGTGAGAGAATGAAAGTGATCGTTGGCCAACCTTAAATAAGTATATTTGAGGCGTTGGTTTGTGTATAATTACAGAGTAATCATTAAAATCATAGAAATAAATAAGAATTTGAAAATAACTGCAATACAGAATTTAAAAAAGAATTATTTTAAAGAAAGCAAAAACCCATGCATATAGTATTAAACGCATGGCGAAAGCGGAAATAATGTAGCCGCCATTTTGAAATTTAACAATCGTTGATGACTCTCATTGTTTATAACCTATAGCGCAAGTAACTGAATAAACTAGAATTTATTATCCTCATGTTGTGTAAATGGTCATTTCAATACACCGAAAACCTCAGTCTTTTCTGCTTAACGCAACCTTGGACCCAAAAGCCTAATGCACTCAACAAAACTGAGCACGTGTTTCACCGAAGGTGTGGTAAATTATGTAAGTCCCATAATAAATAATTATCATACATTGATTGTTATTACTAAGTATTTATTGTTGCTGAAAAGGGAGTCGTCACACGACCGTGCTCGGAAAGATTCCTGACATTGCCGCAGAAAGGAAGAACAGAATGCAAATGAACAAGTTCAAGTTCACCACTATAGATTTCTTGGCAGATGGTTGGGCAACACAAGATTTCCAACATGAGCAGATGGCTGATGAAGACACAGGACCGACCTTGACAGCAAAAGAGAGTTGTCTCCCCGATTGGCAAGTGTCTGCCATGGTTCTAAAGTGCTGAAGAGCTATGGTGCACAATGGGAGTCTCTAACCTTGGAGAATGAAGTGCTGAAAAGGCCTTGAGAAAGTGCAAATGGACAAGACATGGTCATGCAGCAGATAGTTCCCTGAAGTACAAGTGTAGTCTGTTTATAGGGACATGCATGATGGAGCATCTGGAGGCCATCATAAAAGCATCATCATCATAAAAGAATTGCCAAAATACGGAAACTATTCTATTGGCTTCATCATCACCACGATGTAGAGGAATGGTGTCGGACCTGTGAAATTTGTGCTGCACACACAAGGGCCCACAAACCAGAAGCAGGGGGAAAATGAGACAAATAACATTGGACTGCCATTCTAGAGAATTGCCATAGACATTGCTAGACCTTTCCCAGTTACTGACAATGGAAACCATGTTACTGTACATCATGATTATAGGTGACTATTTTACTAAGTGGGTGGAAGCTTATGTAATTACATAAGCTTAATTTGGAATTGCCACTGTGGGAAGGACATAAGTTCACAATTTCTCTTGCCAGTATGGAGTCACTATAGAAATCCATATGGATCAAGGGAGAAATTTTGAGTCAAGAGTTTTTAAAGTACTATGCCACCTATTTGAAATTCGAAAGACCCTGACAACACCTCTCCGTCCTCAGTCTGATGGAATATGGTTGAGAGGTTCAATAGGACACTTGAGTAGCACCTGTCTAAGGTTGTTGACGAGAACCAGCATATACCATTATTCCTAATAGCATATAGGTCATCAGTACACAATACAACTAGTGTGACCCCAGCAAAACTACTAACTGCTGTTTGGATGGGAGCTTCATCTTCCTGCGGACTTGATGTTCGGGTCACCCAAGACTCAGTTAAAAGAGCCTCAAATTATTCTTCGCAATCAGAAAATCAACTGTGAGAAATATATCACTTGATTAGAGGATGGCTGAAGGTAGCCAGTGACAAAATGAAAATGCGGTATGACAGTTGTAGCAATAGTGTAGGTTTCGAAGTAGGAGACCAGGTTTGGTTGTACCATCCAAAGCTTTATCGTGGTTGCTCCCCTAAACTTCAAACTACCTAGGAAGGGCCTTATACTATGATAAAGAGAATAAATGATGTTGTTTATGGGATACACCATGAAGGACAATGGAAATTCAAGCTCATCCACCTAGATCACGTAGCCAAGTATTACTGCAGAGACGGTTTGCCAGGATGAACCAGCTTAAGGAAGGGGCAGTGCTATGTTACCGAGATGAAAGATAATTACGTAATGCTTTTGAAAATTTGAGATTGTTGTTCTACACGTTTCTCAAATAGCCCAGCGCATGCTGTATTCAATCATTTGAGGCTGTTTCAGACGTGGCATCTGTGTCAAAGTTGTACACTGCGCTTGAAGCCCAGTTCTCCAGATAGCTTGAATGCCTGTAGCTAACCAAATTCTCTCGGTTTACCATCTGGATAATGGAATATCATTCTACAACTTCTGTGTAGTATATATAAGCATCAGTTGCCGGCTTAGAAGTTCAGTTATAGCTGTTTATTCAGTGGACATCAAGTAATTATTGTGGATTAGTGGAATGTGATTATTGTGTTAATTAGTGCAAAACTGTTGAAGCTGATATTTATTTATTGTGTGTTGAACAAAATTAACTTGAATTATTGTATAAGAGTGGGCGTTGTTGATTTTTAATTTTTGTGACTATTTTAAGTTGGTAATCAGTGACTTCATAGGTGTCAGTTATTCTGTTTTCACTGTACCCATGGCGATCTGTGTGACTGCCACAACAGCAGAAAACAAAAGGCAGCTGTTCATCAAACCTTACCTTTATTTGTATGAATTAATTTATGGATGTCACTATAAATGGGATGTAGATCATGTGAAATTATTGCAGCAGACAAGGAATCAATGAAAACAAATAACGGTTCATGCTTCGTATCGCTAGCTAATATTTTCTCAAATAGTAATCCCTTTGGTTTTGTATCTCCTGAAAAAGTAAGAATGCTCTGAGTTTCTAAATAAAAACAAAAACTGGTATATGCAATAAAGACATCTGACCTTGTGTCTAAAAAAAAAGATATTTCTATTAGGCACTATCTGACAATAACATGATTAACCATCTTTAAAAATTATATAATCCATTTTAATTTTTACCAGAAATATTACGGAAAGTATTTACCTGTTTCCTTGAAATATCCTTTTGGATCAGTGTAGCAATCATGAAACACCACAAACTTCTTAAAATTGAGATCAAAGTTTCTAAGAATATAAGATGGAAAGTTTTCAAAACACATCACATGCACTCTATTTTTCAGTAAGGCACGTGCTTTTATGAAAGCACTGAATAATAGAAACCCACTTTCATCCAGAGAATCTGCAACAATAATAAACTTATATAAAGAATATTATTCTTTATCTGAACACTATGTTTATTAACAATATTTTTAAAGAAAATGAGTCTATCATTTTATGTTATGAAACATAATAAAAAAAATCAACATTTATATATGGATATAAATCACATTTCATTTTTATATTAACATAATGGAGAATACTAAACCTGATGGAGAAAAAAATGTTAATTTACAGGTTGCTATATAATCACGTTATAATGCCAAAGGGAGTAATGTAACGAATAATGTAATCACTCCACAGGCAATAACAATGTCAATTAATAGAGTTCCACACAATTATTAACACAATAATTCTTCACTTCGACAAACACTCGATCCGCGCTAACGAAAATCGCTCACGTAACTGAACTAACAACCTGGCTGCTAAAGCTTTATATGGGGGTCATTCCGTATCAAATCAACGCGCTAAAATTAAAAATTTTACCTGACCATCTCAGAATTTGATGAAATTTGGTATGTAGGTAGTCCTCATGGAGATTAATAAAAATACAAATTTTTTTTTCAAATATCTCAAACGGTTTAGAAATTACGGCTATGTAAAGTTTTCAAAAAACGGCCAAAAACGCACGTCCGACATATTTTGAAATCACCACAGCTGCTCTCCTAATTGAGCTAGAGAGATGGGAGTGGTGTTATTTTACTCAGTTTTTCATGCAGTTTTCATTGATATACAGCACAACATACCTTTTCATAAAAAGGTTTTTTGTAAACACAAAATCAAAATTTTAAATTTAATTTTCTCAAAAAGTGCATTTTTGAAAATTTTTTAAAAATTCCTATAAATAGTTTAAACCTTTGGTAAGTGATTCTCGAAATTTCAAAGTGGGAGGCTAATGGGTTCATAGTTAAATAATAATTTAAAAAAAGAGCGTTTTATAAAACTGATGCGTAATTTTAATACTATGTACCTTTACATAATGTATTACAATGGTGATTATTACCATAATTACCATAATTCAAAATTTGCTTCGACCAAAGCATTGCATATTGGCAGGCCAAAGTGGCACACATGCAGTTTGTGTATGCACAATTCACCAGAACGTAAAGTTAATGATAGAAAATACAAAATTAGGAGCTTTGACAAATAGACAACTAAATACATATAAACACTGTTTGGCAAAAAATGCTGTGTAATCCACCAAACATTAATTGCTATATGAGTGAATATAGAGAATGCCCTGGTGTTGCCCCAATTCGCAAAATCATTGAAGAGGCTTTTGAAGAAAATCTTATAGAAAATGTCACCTATAGTCAGTGGGTGTCTGTTGATCATTGCAACCTTGAAACTTTACAGAAATCTAATGAAGATTTTATAAATGTTTTTTGTGACAAACTGACTCTCTTAATCAAACATGATTTTATTGCAAAGCAGCAGTCTTCATTCATTAATGACAAAAAAGAAAATTTAAAAGAGTCAGAGTTTGTAGTAAACTTAGATTTCTCTGAAAACTATAACATTGTCGTTCAGGACGAAGCTCAAAGTTATCACTGGGCAAGCGAACATGTGACAATACACCCTTTTGTGATTTATTACAGAGAAGATGATAAAATTAAACACTCAAGTTTTGTTGTAATTTCACCTTGTTTAGAGCATAACACTGTTTCTGTGTATACATTCCAAAAAAAACTTGTAGAGTTCATGACAACAAAGTTTCAAACAGTGCCAAAAAAGATTTTTTATTACTCAGCTGGGTGTGCTGCACAATATAAAAATAAGAAAAATTTTATCAATTTATGTTATCACAAGCAAGACTTTGGTGTAGAGGCTGAATGGCATTTTTCCGCAACTGCACATGGGAAAGGACCATGTGATGGGGTTGGGGGCTCAGTCAAGAGACTTGCTGCAAGAGCAAGCCTGCAACGTCCATATGACAACCAAATTTTAACACCTATCCAACTTTATGAATGGGAAGTTGAAAATTTATCTGGAATTAATTTCACCTTCTCCACACAAGATGAGTATGTTGAGTCCGAAACATTTCTGAATGACCGTTTCAGCCAAGCAGTAACTATTAAGGGAACTCAACAGTATCATGCTTATATACCTGTTCATTCAAGCGTATCAAAGATTTGTGTAAAAATATTCTCTGAAGATACAACAGAAGGAACAGTGATCATCCAAAAATGCTCAGAAAAACTACAAATGTCAGAAGTAAGCGGTTATATAACGGTCGTATATGACCAAAAGTGGTGGCTGGCACATGTGTTGGAGAAGAATGAAGAAGAGGATGAACTAAAAGTGACATTTCTACATCCTGCTGGCCCTTCATCATCATTTTCATATCCAAGGAAGCCGGATGTATTGTGGATATCACTGACAGACGTGCTTAGCAAAGTTGATCCTACAACTCCTACTGGAAGGATTTATGTAATAACACCTGAAGAAGCCACAACAACTTCACAAGCTCTATCATCAAGTTCTACATAAAATTTTGCTAAAGATGTAAGTGTTAAAGATTTAATGTAAAGTGTATAAATAATTTAATATAGTAATGAAATATGTTTTAATATCTAGGCCTACTATCAGTTTTATAAAACGCTCTTTTTTTAAATTATTATTTAACTATGAACCCATTAGCCTCCCACTTTGAAATTTCGAGAATCACTTACCAAAGGTCTAAACTATTTGTAGGAATTTTTAAAAAATGTTCAAAAATGCACTTTTTGAGAAAATTAAATTTAAAATTTTGATTTTGTGTTTACAAAAAAACTTTTTATGAAAAGGTATGTTGTGCTGTATATCATTGAAAACTGCATGAAAAACTGAGTAAAATAACACCACTCCCATCTCTCTAGCTCAATTAGGAGAGCAGCTGTGGTGATTTCAAAATATGTCGGACGTGCGTTTTTGGCCGTTTTTGAAAACTTTACATAGCCGTAATTTCTAAACCTTTTGATATTTGAAAAAAAATTTGTATTTTTATTAATCTCCATGAGGACTACCTACATACCAAATTTCATCAAATTCTGAGATGGTCAGGTTTATACCCTGCGTTGATTTGATGTGGAATGGCTCATAGGTTGCGCAGAGGTCCAGTACAGCTTTCCCTCCTTACTGCATGCCGCCGGCTTAATGCGTATCTCAAGTGTTCTTGGAACACACTAGAACACCTACTTGAATGACTTTAACACCTGTCACACTGGACTGGGGGAGTGGAGAATGTTCTCAGCTGTTCTATGCAGTTCGATACCATACTCATAACACTGCCCCCTCCTCAAGCCTGTTCGCCCCGAACTGGCAAACCATCTAATAGTGTCATGTTGGTCATGCCTAAGTGTTTATTGCATGTGTGGCCAATAATAAAAAACACATACCACGCAAAGACACCATAATGAACATTTGGGAAAATTTACAAATATACAAACATAAAACACAAAACAAACTAATACCTCAACAAATACAAATAAATACAAAACATGACCCAATTTTCAAAGCACTCAACATCGAAAATACACAAAATACTAATATATACACCATAATCACACACAGTAATACCAATTTAAAATTCCAAAGGCCAACAGGAAACCATAACAACCAACCACCAAAGAAGTACTTCACAAGATGCAAAATCAGGAAGGCCGAGGATGGGAACACAAAGTGTCCCAAAACATGTTCCAAATAAGAAAAAACATCTTGAGGTAAAGTTATTATAAATATTAAATATATTGTATACATCAAGAAATAGACTGTAGCAAAAAGTGTTTGAAATATATATTATAACGGTACCAGGTATTTAAACAGTTATAACGATACCAGGTGTAAACAGTTATAACGATACCAGGTGTTTAAAGAGGTATATAACGATACCAGGTGTAACTATAATAAGCGTAATAAATTTATGAGTAGTTAAAATTTCATGTTTATTGTTTAAAAAGCATTATAATTAATAAACCATTGATAATAATCTCCGATCAAGAAATCACTCATTATTAAGCGTTTATCTCTTAAGCTATACGTTGTTACACACATTTAAAACACTCTTACATCTAGACATGTTAATAATCTTAATCTAGACAATTATTCAAATTGATTTAATAAAAGAAATAAAATTTAAATGTAATTAAGTTTTATTTTAATTGAATTCATTTAAATCAGATCTGACCTCAGCTTGCTCAGTCTATACCAATGGTTTCTAAAAATAATTTAAAATTATATTAATTACTCTTAGACAGCCATTTGTTTCGTATTCAAAATTTAAATTATTCTTTTCTACAAAATGCAAATATCAAATCATTTCAATTATTTTTCTTTGATAAAAAAAAATACTATCTCAAAATTAAACTCTTTTTTTTCTATATTTATCTAAATGCGATCGCTCATTCTTACGAATCACACTACATACATAACACATAACCACATACATACATAACATAAGACTACATACACACACATATGATATACACACATACATACATATGATATGTGTACTACATACATATTCTTACATAAGACTCTATTACATTATTTACCTAATTATAAACTCTTTTTTTTTTAATTCATTGTCTCTTTATACAGTCTTTATGAGCTCTTTAAAAAAAATCATTTATAAATCCATTATGCATGTCACCTCGAGTTTTGATGACCTTACGACTTATTGACGGGGTCCAGCGTTCGGTTACCGTTACTCCTGGCTTGGCGTGGTCCTGGATATATCCAGAGTCCAGTGTCTTTCTCCAGCAGTGTGTGGTCCATCCCAGAGAATTAACATTGGCTGCGAGGTGGATCTAGTTCGGCTGTTAGGCGTCTAAAAAGCATCTCCTAACGTCCAGCATCTCGCGTCGCTCTTTGTAGCTTCTCTGTAGATACTCTTGCTGACTTAAACGGTCCCGGTATTCTACGTTTCCCGTAATAGTGTAAACATAATTACTGAAAACGTCTTTATTCGTTCGTAGATGAGACTTATAACAAAATAAAACTGTTCTGCCGACGGACAGTGTGTCCGACGGCAACTGTGTCTTGAAATGAAGAGAAGGGCTTCCAGTCGAACCCTTAATTTATACCGTCTCGAGATTCTGCACCTGTTGGTTCCGAAATTGTCCTGTCGAGACCTCCAGATTACATGATAGCCCCCACTCCCGAACCTTTTGATATATTTGTAATTTTCTGCAAATTGCAATGTTTTGTAAGGAATTTAGATAGCACAAATGATAGATAATTTGATTAAGCACTCACTGTATTAATTTGAGGGTCTTAGTGTAATTTGCATATTTTTGGCACACTTATTTCGCACTGACTTCGCGTAGTGTGTCCTACTAACGTCATTTTCTTACTGTGGATATCTATAAAATTTACACACACTATGGTGCCTTTTGTTTGTTTATACACTAATTAGTTTTCACACAGTGAATTAAAATAATTATTTTAGTAATTAATTGGGGAGGGTTGCTGGGATTCCTGTCTGTACATGCATCACTAACACACACAAGATACACACGTAACACACATACAATCGAGCAGGTGTTCTTTGCCTGTTGGAACAGGTTAATTTCTCCTCTAGTATAACAATGAAACATTTTTACAATCCCAGACATGTCCATTTACCCCAAACTTATAATAATTTTACAAATTTTACATTTATTTAAATCAATGCTCAATACAGCATATGGCTGTATTGTTGCATTATTCCTCTGCATAAATATTTATTTATTAAATTTTTGTCTATTTGTTCTAGAAAAATAAAAATAATATTATACTAGCTTAACCTTAGTTTACATCAGTTAAATGACACATAATAATGAGTAGGTCAGTATAACCCTCGCCTATGATGGTATGCAATATATTCACCCCCATTATAACATCTGAGCGATGCGTTGACCTTGGACGGGCGCAGTGGCATTGTTCTTCTCTCTCTCTCTCTTCTCGTTATTCATATGTAGAACTTCTTGAATGACGTCGCACGATATTTGCCGATGTCTTTTTCTTTCCCCTCGTCGTATACGATGAACGTGTGTCTTCCTACGCGTTGTTTCAACGTATAAGGTCCGTTGTACAGCCGAAAGAATTTCTTCGCTGTGTTGTCAATGCGTTTTCCAACGGGATTAGTTTTCAACAGAATTTGTTCTGCTACATCGAATCGTTGTAATTTATGTGTTCTATTGAACTTTTCTCTCCTCTTGTTACCTTGTTCTATGATGCGTTGTTTAGTATACTCAACCTTTACACTTAATGGAATAGGTACATTTTGATTCTCTGGCTTGCTTACATATTTGGTCCAGAATCTAATAGGTTTTTTGTCTTCATCTAACTCGATTGGCGTATAACTTGTTGCTTCGCTATAATTTTCATTTATTGCTTTTTCAAAGAAAGGTAAATACTCTGCCCATTTGTTGTGTTGGTCGTGACAGTAGATTTGTAGATATTTACCTAACTCTTTATTTACTCTTTCCACGAGATTTCCCTGTGGGTGTCGTACTGATGTGAGTACAGGTTGGATTCCATTTTCACAAAGTCTTCTCCCATACATCGCTTTGGAACTGCACTCCTTGGTTGCTAAGTACCTTCTTCATTTTACCATATGTAGGAATGTATTTCTGCAAGAGTATTTTCAAAAACAACTTTAGTTGTGGGTCACATAATTGGATACAGATGGACGGCTTTGGAAAATACATCAATACAAACAAGTATGTGTTTCACTCCATGACTTGATCTTGGAAGTGGTCCCAAAAAATCCGATGCAATTAGCTCTCCTTTCCGGTCCTTCTGGATACTCTGCATTTCCACATAGGTATGTAGATTCGGTCCTTTTGCTGTTTGACACTCATAACATTTCTTACTTACGTTTTTAATCTTCCTGAACATATTATTGATGGTGAAATCTTCACGTAGGCTTAAGTAACATTTAAGTGCAGCAGCATGTGCTAAATGTTCGTGTGTTGGTCGAATCAATTTATGCAACATATCATTTGTTAATACTACCTTCCAATCTTGCCTCATTAGTTTATATAAGATTCCATTTTGTACCTTGTAATGGTCTAGTAGCTGATCTCATAGCTTAAATCCTCTCATAGGATCTAAGTCTTGTTGTTGAGCTAGATTCTTCAGCATGTGTTTAACATCACTGTCAGCAGTAAATTTAATAGGTAACAGTTGTAACTCATTATGGTTATTTTCGTAGACCTCTTCACACTCTTCTGTCACGTATCTACTTAATGTATCGGCTATAAAATTATCTTTCCCTTTACAATATTTTATAGTAAAGGAATACTCACCGACTGCTAGGATCCATCGTAATAATCGAGCGTTGGTTACTTTACATTTTAATAGAAATGATAACGCTTGATGGTCCGTATGTATTTCAAAATGCGTTCCGTAAATATAATATCGAAATTGTTTCAGGGCGTATACTATAGCAAGTATCTCCTTCTCAGATGTAGAGTACTGCTTCTCTGCCCCTTTGAATACTCTACTGGCATATGCAATGACATGGTGTTCTCCTGTAGCATCTTGTTGATACAGCACACTTCCACACACATAGTCGCTAGCGTCTGCGTAGATAACGAATCTTCCATCTCGCTGTGGATGATGAAGCATTATGTTTTCAATGAATAACTTCTTGACTTGGTCGAAGGCATCTTGATGTTTCTTCTCCCACTTCCATTTGTGATTTTTCTTTGTTAACTCCAGCAACGGTTGTGTTCTTTCTGCATATTGTTGTGAGAATCTTCTATAGCATCCTGTGAGTCCCAAAAATGCTCGTAACACTTTAATATTCTTAGGTGTAGGGAAATTGGTAATACTGGATATTTTTATGGGATCGGGTTGAATACCTGAGGATGAAATAATATGACCTAGGAATTGGATTGAGGATTTTATGAATTCGCACTTGTCTAGGTTAAGGGATATATGGGCTTCCCTAACCTTGTGGAATATAGTGTTAAGATGTTCAATGTGTTCGTCAAGTGTTTTTGAAACTACCAAGATATCATCCACGAACACTATGGTGTAAGGCTCCACTTCTGGTCCTAATGCTTTCTCCAGACATTTTACAATCGCAGCCAAACTCGTGCTCAAACCAAAGGGAACTACCTTGTGTTGGTAGCATTTATTTCTGTATAGGAAGGCGGTGTATTTTCTATCTTCTCTTCTAATTGGAATTTGCCAAAAACTCGACTGTAAATCCAACTTAGTCAAATCCATCGTATTTCCAATTCAACTTCTCCCTTGTACTTCATGGGTATTGGATACGTTCGTCTGACAAATTTTGTAGGGTCTGATACCATAATAGCGTGTTCGTAGACTGTGGTCTGCGTCGGTACATCGCTGAATACTTCGTTATACTCTTCTATTAATTTAAATAACTTCACTTCTTCCTGAGATGACATTCCTTCTTCGGCTGTATTAGCATGCAGAGTAGGTGCATATCGTATACGTGGCTTGAATACGACAATAGGTTTTCCACTTACCTCACAATTTTCTTCATTTTCATTCATAATTAATTCATATAGAACATCCTTATAATTACATAAAATCTTATTGTTATTAATATCAATCCTTGCACTTAAAGTATTTAATAAATCTATTCCAATAATTCCATCATATATAAGTTTATTCATTATGATCATAGGATATGTTATTTCTAAGTCCTTACAATTTAAAGTTACGTAAGCTTGCTGTCTAACCTTTTCTCTCTTACTCATGGCTGTAATAACATTTATATTATTGACAGGTAAAATAGCCGTTTGTTTAAAATATTTTTTATTTTGTTGTACCCACTTACTGGCTAGTACAGTCAATTGGCTACCTGTATCGATTAACATTTTAATTCTACATCCATTAATTCGTACATTAATTATAGGACAATTTATTTCTTGTTGATTTGGTGTCACATTCCTGTCAGTGTCTAATAACTCATTTCTAACGTCGCACGGATATATATTGTTTATTGTGTAACCACATGTCCTGTTTCTCCGTCATTGTGTTGTGTCGCAGGAACAGGATGGCTGAACATGCACCTGTTGCTGTCTCTCTTTTATTTCCTCATCTGCGCTCTCTCTCTCTCTCTTGCTTCCCACACTACAGCTCCCCTCTCTCTTCTCTTTTCTCTGCATTGTGGATACGGTGCGATCATATGGTTTACTAAACTTTTTCTTCAAATTTGGCCAGGCCAAACCCCTTTTTGTATCGCGCACGTTTCTCTCAAGAGTGCTGTTCCTTCTCTGCGTCGCCTGCATTATTCACAGCTGTGTGCTGCTTTACACTGTGCGTTGGCAGCGTATAATTTCGCCTATAATTATCACGGTTTTGCGTATTGTCACGTTCTCATGCTTTATTACTACGGTCATAACTAGCGTGATAATTAATGCGTGTTTGTTGATTGTGTGGTGAAGTGTTACTCTTGTTAATATTTTGTGATTGAGTGACAAGTATTAAGAATTGTTCGATCGTTTTGACACCCTGCGTATGTACAGCTAACTGAATATCTCTATGGAAATGGTAAGACAACTTAGACACTATCTCATACTCAGAAAATTTTGGTTTTAAATGTTTTATGCGTTCAATCTGCGCTATAGTGTACTGCTCAATACTCTGTTGTCCATGCGGATTATATTTACCATACTCCAACTGGTCACATACTTGGCTTTGAGTGTGGATATTCCAGTATGCTTCTCTGAATTACTGATACGTGGTTATATTGTCTCGAATTATAAAGTACCATTGACTTGCAGGATCTCTTAAATGACGGGTGACAAAACTCATTTTCTCCTCGTCGTCATTCATACTTCAAATTTTTTCAATTTCTCTCTCGATATTCGCCAAAAATTCCAAGCTATTTTCCCCTTTGTTACCTGCAAAGGTTATCTTACTTCTTTCTTCTATGGGTGCAGTGAACATCATTGCCTGCGCCGGTCATTTCTTGATCTCCGTTCTCAGATGTTCTACCTCTCCACGTAGATCTTCCTTAAGCATGTTCATTTCACCCGAGTAGTCCTTGGTGGATTTTTCAGACTCTACTACAGCAGTTTCCAACGTCGCCGTTCGGGCTTCTATTTCCTGCGTTTTATTAATGTTTTCCCGGATTTGTTCACTAACTGTTTTAATCCTCACATCTTGTTCCTGCTTTGAAACTCTAAACTTATCATTCCAGTGTTCAGCTAATTGTTTAATACTTTCTTTTAATTCTTTCGACCATTCCGTTTTCTGATCTTTAAACGTATTCTCTATCTTTATAGCTTGTTCATTTAGCGACTGTTCTACTCTAGTTTCTATTATTTCTATGCTCGTATTAGTTTCTTCGTTTTGTAGTCAGTTGCTCTTTAAACTCTTTAAATTCGGCCCTACGTTCTTCGCTATTAGTTTGTATTTGTTCATTGGTTTTCGCTAATTCAGCTTTAAATTCTTTATTAGACCTCTTTAATTCTTTGAATTCGGATTTAGATTCTTCCCTACTCTTTTGCATTTGCTTTGTATTAAATTCTTTTAACTCTTCTATTTGCTTTCTATTTTCTTCTTTTTGGTTTGTACTTAATTCGTCCACCCAGGCACGCATCATGGTTTGAAGTGCTTCCAAACTCAAGCTTTCTGGTGCTGCCATAGTGAATTATTATTAAAATATTTATTTATAATTTTATGAGATAATAGTTTAAAAAGATGGAAAGTAAGACGGCTTTCTTACATGATAATTTAATAGCCTCTGGTGAGCTCGAAAGCAGCAGCATGCAGCGTGCTTCCGTGCGATAGCATGCAAATGACAAACATTCATGAAATTTAAAAAATTAACCGCATGCAAAACACTCACGAGCAGGCACAAAAAACGAAACGGCACGGCACGTTGGTAATTAAAATAAAAATCACGCAGCCAAAACTGACTTACAACCCAATTACTGAAACTCAACCCACCAGCAGCATCATGCACAAAATTACGAAGCACGTGCTCCCAGTCGTGACGGCAAAATATTTAATTGAAAAGCTAGCAACCTCATGAATCCTCTGGTAGTAAATAGATGTGAGATAATAGTTTAAAAAGATGGAAAGGAAGACGGCTTTCTTACATGATAATTTAATAGCCTCTGGTGAGCTCGAAAGCAGCAGCATGCAGAATTGCTAATCAGACAAATAATATAAAAAAATGACTTACCGTATCTCACGACTGGGTGATCCTGACACTCAAGGCAGGATAGACTGGTTGGGAAAAGGATGGGTGAAATGCATGGATTTCTACCTGCCGAGAAGGGCCCGACTCGTGGACGTTGACACTGAGATGGCTGGCGTACGGCAGAGTCTAAAAGTTCACGTGCATGTATGAGCTCTACAAAAGCCATAGTGCCAACCTCGGAAAATGAAAAGAATGACCGGTTCGATCCGAAATATCGAACACCGGCCCCCGTTGACCGCAATGGGTCAACCACCAACTACACCAAAAGACATGGCCAAAAATGCAGTACAAAAATTTGGCTTTTGGTGAACAGGAACATTCTCTGAAAATTACCCTCCAACCTAGGAGGGGGTCACACGCAAACACAAGAAAATACAAACATACAGAAAACATGCAAAACATGCAATGAATCAGAAAACCATGCCGAATAACTCCGCCGCGGGCGCATCGACCAGGCGAGCAATCCGAAAGGTTCGGGTAGAGCAGACAAAACCCAATAACATACAATAAACAATGGCCCAGCCAAACACAATGTAAAACTCAGCAAATCAACTTAGTTAGTTCCCTAGTTTTTACATTTTTTTTCCTTTTTTTTTTTATTTTTTTTTGTTGTTCCCTTTATTCCCCCCCTATTTTTCGTTATTTTTTTGTTGTTGATTTGTTATGCATCCATAACTCCCAATGAACTGGCACAAACGCCATGCCAGAAACATTCCACAATGTAAAATTCACTGCGGACAACAGCTGGAAGGAATCACCTGGGAAATCCCAGCAAAGTGTCCAGTTAGTCCACAACAATCATTGAAACTAATTCTGCTCACCCGAAAAAACAAGATAAACCCAATTAAGAAGATATGGGCAACCGGTATAATTTAATAGCCGGTCGTTCAAAAGAACCTGTGGATGTTTTAACTGAAGCGCGACGAACAACCCCGTCGCTCCCCGGAAACACAGCTGAAACTCGGCCAAGAGGCCACATCAGGGGGGGGAGAATTCTGTTCCTCCATAACCACCAGGTCCCCAACCATTAAATTTCTTGACTTAGACGACCACTTCGATCGGGCATGAAGTGCCGTCAAGTATTCCAAACGCCACCTTTTCCAAAAGGCTTGGAGCAAAGCGGCAATTTGTTTGTAATGACGGGCGGTCCCTTCATTTAATGAGACTTCAGCTTCCGGGGGCGCGGTAATGGGGCGGCCAACCAAAAAATGACCAGGCATTAGAGCCTGGTAATCACTCGGATCTGAGGATAGAGCAGTCAAAGGACGGGAATTTAAGATTCCCTCAATGCGAATGCATAACGACGAAAATTCTGCTATGGTCAGCGACCTGGTCCCAATCATACGTTTCATGTGAAACTTGGCCGACTGGACAGCCCGTTCCCACAAGCCACCCTGATGAGGGGCAGACAGAGGGATAAATTTAAATTCAATGTTATTGTCAACAGCAAAAGCTGTTATCTGAGCTGACTGGTCAGGATTGGAAAGCACATTTTGGAGCTCCCGTTTCAGTTCGGAGCGCGACCCCACAAAATTCCTACCACAATCCGAATACAGTGTTTTCAGAGCCCCACGGCGACTAATAAACCGTCTCAACACATCAATAAACTGGGGCGATGAAAGATCCATAGCCACTTCAAAGTGAACTGCTTTAGTGGCTAAGCAGATGAAAATGCAGAGATACGCTTTGACTACAGGTGCCTTCCGAACAGCGTAGGCCCGCACCAAAAAGGGGCCAGCATAATCCATGCCGGAAGAATAAAATGGAGGTGCCGGATTAACCCTAGGAACTGGCAGATCCCCCATTAACGGGTTGGTGGGGCGAGGACGCGCCCTGAAACAAGGAAGACAATTCCAAATTATGGTTCTTATTGCCTGACGGGCGGACAAAATCCAATAATTTTGGGCAAGCTGAAATTGAACTTTGTGCCGTCTCCCTTGTTAAGACAACACAAAAGTCGGTAACTCGTTCAATTCTTTACCAGTAAATTAAACTAGCTGCCGTTGTTAGTAAAAATACTTACCAACAAATTACAAAACAATTATGATATAGGAAATTGACAAGGTTTGCATAAATTTATTCACTCACTAGGTGTTAGCGAAAACATCTCTTTATTGCTATTCAAATATTATGCTTGATTTTAAAGAAAAGTTATTTTAGTAAATTCTGCTTTTACTGCTTCAAAGATCTTAAGTATATTATTCGTTTTATCTCAAAATTTATTCATATAGATGTTAGTTTTAATACCACGGATCCGGGTCTCAACTTTCTCAAAATAATTAATTTATCAAAACTTCAACCATATTATTAGAAGAATAATATTGGTGATACTCTACATTATTATCTTACATTTATCTATACATTGCGGTTACTATTACTTCATTACAAAATTACAAAATTTACAAATCTGATAATTTGTTCTTTACATTGCTAAAGTTCTTTAAAGTTCTTTGTTACTTCTTTAATTAAGGCGAAATTTACAAAAGTTGTGTTTGATATCACCTGAATTTCATATGATGTTGTTGTTGTATCCTTTGGGGCATCTCCTGTCGTCTTCTAAGGGTGGAGTACGTTGTTCCTGGTGAATCTACATCGGGTTGCTTATTTCTGCTCTCGAAGATCGGTTGTTTACTTGTAGTTCCAACTGTTGTATTTTCATTTTCCTTGGTCCAGACTTTTGTAGTTCACATTTTTTTATTTTAATTATAGTTCTCACTTTGCAGTACTAAAGTCTAGTAGTTACATTTCTTACACTTACATTTTATATTTTAAAAAGAAGAGATGTGTTGGCTACCTTTTTCTTTCTGTATGTATTCTCACTAACTCTACACACTACATTATTCACAATAAAACCATCTCACGTTGAATCTACGTTTAACGCCATACACTTATGTGTATGTACACAACACCAAAACTCACATCTTGTCATGGCGAAGTTCTACTGGCGAATGCGCGTATAGTTTAGGGGCGAGGGCTCAGTAAGCTAGCGCGTATTTACGCACTAAGAAAATAGTTCGTACTTTATATATTAATAATTATCCATTAATTAGAATGTAAATACTTTATGTTTACTTTATTATGACTTAGGGATTTCTTTATTTATATAGTCGCATTTTTAATAATTAAAGTAATTATTATTATTATTCTTTACTTAATACCTTTCTTGGCGTGTTGGTACTGGAAAGTTTCAAGTTGATTCACGAATCTGGGTATAGGTAAGGGTGTATGATACTCTTACTTATTAATATTAAAAATTTTAATTTGTGCGATTTTCGATATACTTAAAATCGTCACATCCTCCTGCACTTAACTATGAAAAACGGGGGGGGGGGAATAATAATAGAAAATCTAATTAACAATTATATTTGGACACAAAATTCCATACTGAAATTTCTCTCTCTCAGATTATTTCTATTCATCAATTGATTATCTTACACTTACGTCACATCTAAATTCTACTACATCTACTATATAAAATACACAAAACGTAAATCTACCTTATTTTAATTCTTACATCTACTACCGGTTTTTTCTTGAATTGGTCACTCGTTTTACGGAGTTATACTCATGAGTATGTTACTAATAATAATCACGTATTGTAAGAACAATAGAATTACTTTTAGTTTACAGCGCTAAGGATTACTTTTCTTTCTTTCTTTCTCTCTCTTCATCTTCATTATCATCGTCATCAGATTTCTCATGTATTATATCATTCTCGCAGGACATTAGCTAAGGTTGATCAGGCCTCGCTAGTATTCGTACGAAGGGTTTTTTTTGTTTATACTCACTATAAATACTATAAATACTATAAATCACTATACTACTATAGTATAGGATGTTGCACAATCTTATCCTATTTTGGTATAAGTATATACAACATATTTTATTCTTAATACTTAGATAGTATTCTAGGTTTTCTATCTTTCTCGTAGTCTTTCTTCTGTATTTTGACACGTAAAACATTTTTTTATTTGAGACAGAAGGCTTCTGCGAACGTAATTTTCTGTATGGGGTTCATACAGAGCTACAGTAACGGGGGTGATGAATTTATGAATTTGGTAGGGGCCACACCATCGATATGATAGTTTCGAAGTGGTCCTATCAACTGCTTTACTCATAGGATGAGTTTTATACATTACTAAATCACCTATTTTATACTTTATTTGCCTATTATTATGCTCATGATACTTCCTTGATTTTTGTAAATTCGCTCTCAAATTTGCACGAGCTTCGTTCCATATTTTTCGTATGTTATTCCCATTTACGTCGCGGGGTAATAACTCATTGATTTTCCACTTTGTGGTTAAAGGATGGTTGGGTTTGTACTTGTACAGTAAATCAAATGGTGTTGATTTATGACCTTCATGATACGCTGAATTGAATGCAAATTGTATCCACGAAATATTTTGATCCCAGGTTGTCTGGTCTTTAGCATGATAAGATATTAATGCTGATTTTAAGTTACGCAAGTATCTTTCTGCTAGATTTCCTTGCGGTCTGTACTCGGTCACGGTAATATGATTTACACCTAATTTAAAACACATGTCGTTAAATTCTTTCGACTTAAACTGGGGTCCATTGTCAGATATTAAGCTTAAAGGTGTACCATAGTCTTTAAATAGTCGTTCTTGTAGAATTTTAATTGTCGTAGATGCTAATGCACGACGCATAGGATACATCCACACGAATTTAGTGAATGAGTCTACACAAATTAACAGCATAGTATTTCCGGATTTAGAGCGGGGATAAGGCCCAGAATAGTCTATGTATATTTTCGAGAAGGGAGTGGTAGGTATTTCGGAGATTAATTTTCCGACTTGACTGGTTCTTGCTGGTTTGCTCAGCGCACAAATTTCGCATTCTTTCACGAACTTTTTTATTTCACTATTCATGTTTTCCCAGTGGTATTCCTTGCGAATACGATGTATAGTTTTCCTAATTCCCATATGAGCTCCAATTGTCGATGAATGGTAGTACTCCATTAACATGGGTTTGATTATTTCCGGGGCGATTATTCTCAGTAATTTTCCGTTTGCCTTTTTAAAACAAAGTACTCTTTTACTCAAGATATATTTGTCAGAGTTATTTCCTTTTTCTATTTGTTCGATTATTTTGCACAATTTCGGATCTTGTTGTTAGTGATATGCTATATCCTTAAATGCAAGGGGAAAGTTAGTAATTAGTGTATTAATGGTAGTGGTTTCAATATTGTCTTCTCCAGATCTTGTATTGGGTAGTTGGAACATGCGGGACAGAGTATCGGCTACTACATTTTGAGTACCACGAATATGTTGCACTTTGAACTTGTAGCAATTTAATCTTAACACCCATCTTCCGATACGACCTAACTGTTTTGGGTGATTCAATAACCATGATAAAGCTTGATTATCGGTTTCTAGTAGAAATTCTTTGTGTTCCAAAAATGGTTTGAATTTATCAAAGGCAAATACTACGGCTAAACATTCAAGTTCATAGGCTGAGAACTTCCTTTCTTGCTCGGTCAATGTACGGGATGCATAGCTGATTGGGAGTCTAGTATTATTTATTTCCTGGTATATTACGGCTCCTAATGCTACACTTGAACTATCGGTCTGTACGATAAATGGTTTACTGAAATCCGCTAACTGCAATACAGGTGGGGATATAATGCTTTCTTTAAGTGTTTCAAACGCTTCTTGGTGTTGAGTAGTCCACTCGAATTTCGTTCCTTTCTTTCTTAAGGCATTCAATGGGGCTGCTATATCCGCTAAGTGGGGTATGTACTTATGAAAATAATTAATCATACCTAAAAATCTAGCTATACCTTTGACGTCTCTCGGAGGTAAAAATTCTTGGATTGCGCGTGTACGTTCGGGATCGATGGTAACCTTACCTTCGGCAGATACTATGTGACCTAAGAAGGAGAATTGTTTTACAGCGAAATTAACTTTACTCGGGTTTACGGTCAGTCCGGCTTTCTTTAACCTGGATAATACTTCACGCAAGTGATCAATATGTTGATCCATTGACTCACTATATACTACTATATCGTCAAGATAATGATATACAAATTTAAATTTAACGTCATGGAAAATTTTTTCTAACAGTCGGCTACATACTGAACTTCCTTGTGATATACCGAATGGTACTCTCGTAAATTGATATAGATTAAATGGGACAGCAAAAGCAGTTAAATGTTTTGATTCCTCAGCTAGTGGGATTTGATGGAATGCTTGGTTGAGATCCATTATGGTGAAGATTTTCGCTCTTGTAAAATAGTGAAACGCACTGTGAATGTCGGGCAGTGGTATCGATTCAAATTCTATACTCTTATTTAGTTGTCTATAATCCACGACTAGTCTATGTTTGTCAGTTCCTTTTGGTACTAGGAATGGAGGCGATGAATATGGAGACGTTGAGGGTTCAATGACGTGCTGATCAAGGAGTTTGTTAATGTGGTTTCTCATGATTTCCATCTTGGGCGGAGATAATTTGTATGGGTGCAGTCGTATTACCTTGTTGTCACTAAGATTTATTTTATATTCGATTAAATGAGTTAATCCTAACTTGGGGGTGAGTACAGCAGAAAATTCTTTTATTAACTTTTGGATTCTTAGTCTCTCATTTCCTTTTAAATGACTCAGACTCGATTCATGATGCTCTGAATGAATAGTTGCGGTTTCACAAATAGCGTCTTTACTTAACTCGGAGTCGAACTGATATTTTCGAGTACGATCAAATCTGAAGAAATATTGTTTTGCATATATATCAAGGATTAAGGCAGTTTTTCTTATAAAATCCGCGCCTAATATTAAGTTCTGTCCTAACTCTTCAGCTACTAGTAGGGGAATATACCAAGTAAAATTCTTTATTTTTAATTTCACCGTAATACTGTGCGATATCTTTAGGTTTTGTTTATTTGCGGTGGTACACTTTATGTTCACCATTTGGCTACGTTTAATCAGTTTATGATTAGCTAATAAGGTGGCTAACTGTTTACTAATTATACTACGGGTAGATCCGGAATCAATTAAACCAAGGGTTTTCGTTGCTCCAAGGTCTATCTGTACATAGGGTAGTTGGCATATACTTGTTTTACATGCACCAATAGAGTTGCACTTCTCGATAAATCTTGTTAAATAAGGGTCTATGCGTTTATTTTTATTTATTTTTATTTGATGCTTAGTATTGTTGTTACCTTTCCTTCTGGTGCTTCGGAAGACGTAGGATTTTCGGTCTTCCAGCTTCACACGTTTTTTGATTGTTCGGTTTTCTGTTTATAGCGCTTTTGTTTACATAACTTGCTAATATGTCCGGCCTTTCCACAGTTATAACATCTTCTTTCCACATTTACTTCGCTCGTAGGTTGTCGGGGTTTTGGTTTGGAGTATGTTACATGGGGATAGCTTTGGGTTTTATATGTACTTACGAATCGCTTATCGCGGTAGTTTCGGGTATCATTTCCAATTGGTCGAGTTTGGAAGGAATCTCTGTGTTGACTCAGGGACATAGAAACGCGTCTATTCTGGTCAGAATACCAGACGTTGGAAGAATGTATACAACATAGTTCTAGTTCGGTGAAAGTGGTAGGTCGCTTCACGAGTGCTAGGCGAGATCGCTCCTCGGGGGATAGTCCTACTAAGATAGTGTCTACTAACTGTTGTTCACTCCATTTAACTTGTAGCAATAAAGCAGATTCTCTTACCTCAGAAATATAATGAGCTAGTCTCTCGTATGTGCCTTGTGCACGAAGTACTAAGTTTCGCTTCAATTCTTCGTAGATACCGGTGGGAATGAAATGTCTTATTAGTGTGGTGTGAAGTTCTTCTACCGGGTGATTATACCTTAGGGATTCTAACACTCTATCTTTTAATGGAGGTCTACACTTAGGTAAAATTACTTGCAAAATCTGGTTATCTCTTAGTTGTTGCAGGTCCTTTATTTGTAAGATGTGCTTGATAAAATCAAGGAGCTTTGTAATATTCAGCCCATCAGTAATTGGTATGTCAGACAAAATACTTTCTACAGGGTGGGTTATCTTTCCATAGAGCTCGGGAGTTAGATTTATTTGGCTCATCACTCTAGGTTTTTCTGCAGATTGATTAGTCCGCAAGTGAGAAGGTAAATCGTAGGTACGGGTCATATTTTCTAGTTCATTAGGGAGTGACGTAACGTTTACTGGTTGAATATTTACTTGACTATCAGTTAACCGTTCCTTGAATGGATTTATATTTGATTCCTGCAGAATCTGAAGTTTTGCAGTACCGTTTGGCTGTTCTTGAGTCGGGGATTGGGTAGGTGAAATATTTAATTTCATCATAGCTTCTTCGATTTCGTCTAATCTAAACGATTCGGATCGTCGACGTAATTCACGCATTATCTCAGGTAATTGTTGTAATGCTTCCTCGGCGAATTTTTGTACATCATGAGGGGTATCTTTATCACCTGGCCAGTTCAACAAATTGGTGATACGGCGGGTTAGATGCTCGATTCTTTGGGTGGTGCGTAAAATTACTGCGGGAGATTTTTCATCACGCAGGGTTTGTGCGATCGACGTTAGTTCTGTATACTTATGATAACATGTTTCTTTTTCGTTTCGAAATCCAAAACACTCAAACGATTTAATAATGAGGGTTTGTCCGGTTTATTTTCACGTAACGTCTTGCGAAGTTCCGCGACAGTTACATTAGAGTAGGGAAGATCACGCAATAATGCTTCATAGCTTAATTCGTCTTTCAACAACAAGTCGGGGTTAAATTGAGCCATTTTTGATAATAACACCTTTAAATACACGACGTATTACGAACGACAAATCTTATGTCACTTACTTTAATTCATTTTCTCAATGTTTAAAATAGTTAACGTTAATTCATTTAAACACATACACATATATATCTTATTTCATATTAAGATTCCATATGCAATCTTATCTTAATTAATCAACATAACTTATCTCACAACAATTAAATTCTCAGTATTGACATATATAATTAATCAAAACAAAACGATAATACCATTTTAGTAGAGAGAAATTTCATATACGGAAAGTTCATTGCTTTAACAATAGCACAAAGAGTCAGCTGTTTTGGGGTCGTCTAGTTGCGTAGGGTGGTAATTCAGGACAATACAAAACAGGAAAGAGCTTGTCTAATATGGTTTTGTTTTCTTATGGGGAGGAGGGGTTATGAATGAGAAGGGTGTTACAAAGGGGAGAGTTTACATTCCTCAACACGTATTTAACATGAACAAACTGGTTTGGAATTGAATACTTACCAGCTATGACTTGCTTAATACGGCAAACTAGCGATACTAATATTATTATAACATAATTAAAATTTTACTCATTTATTTTTTGTTTATTTCAGAGCGAATAAATTTATGTTTGTCCTAGTTATCGTTAACGAATTATAAAATTACACAACAACAACAACATAATTATGTGGCGCAATTTTCTGTATGTGACACTCTACACAATTAATTAATTTTTTTTTACAATAGCAAATTAAATTATTTTTACAATAGCAGAGTGGCGCAATTTTGTGCCGTCTCCCTTGTTAAGACAACACAAAAGTCGGGAACTAGTTCAATTCTTTACCAGTAAATTAAACTAGCTGCCGTTGTTAGTAAAAATACTTACCAACAAATTACAAAACAATTATGATATAGGAAATTGACAAGGTTTGCATAAATTTATTCACTCACTAGGTGTTAGCGAAAACATCTCTTTATTGCTATTCAAATATTATGCTTGATTTTAAAGAAAAGTTATTTTAGTAAATTCTGCTTTTACTGCTTCAAAGATCTTAAGTATATTATTCGTTTTATCTCAAAATTTATTCATATAGATGTTAGTTTTAATACCACGGATCCGGGTCTCAACTTTCTCAAAATAATTAATTTATCAAAACTTCAACCATATTATTAGAAGAATAATATTGGTGATACTCTACATTATTATCTTACATTTATCTATACATTGCGGTTACTATTACTTCATTACAAAATTACAAAATTTACAAATCTGATAATTTGTTCTTTACATTGCTAAAGTTCTTTAAAGTTCTTTGTTACTTCTTTAATTAAGGCGAAATTTACAAAAGTTGTGTTTGATATCACCTGAATTTCATATGATGTTGTTGTTGTATCCTTTGGGGCATCTCCTGTCGTCTTCTAAGGGTGGAGTACGTTGTTCCTGGTGAATCTACATCGGGTTGCTTATTTCTGCTCTCGAAGATCGGTTGTTTACTTGTAGTTCCAACTGTTGTATTTTCATTTTCCTTGGTCCAGACTTTTGTAGTTCACATTTTTTTATTTTAATTATAGTTCTCACTTTGCAGTACTAAAGTCTAGTAGTTACATTTCTTACACTTACATTTTATATTTTAAAAAGAAGAGATGTGTTGGCTACCTTTTTCTTTCTGTATGTATTCTCACTAACTCTACACACTACATTATTCACAATAAAACCATCTCACGTTGAATATACGTTTAACGCCATACACTTATGTGTATGTACACAACACCAAAACTCACATCTTGTCATGGCGAAGTTCTACTGGCGAATGCGCGTATAGTTTAGGGGCGAGGGCTCAGTAAGCTAGCGCGTATTTACGCACTAAGAAAATAGTTCGTACTTTATATATTAATAATTATCCATTAATTAGAATGTAAATACTTTATGTTTACTTTATTATGACTTAGGGATTTCTTTATTTATATAGTCGCATTTTTAATAATTAAAGTAATTATTATTATTATTCTTTACTTAATACCTTTCTTGGCGTGTTGGTACTGGAAAGTTTCAAGTTGATTCAGGAATCTGGGTATAGGTAAGGGTGTATGATACTCTTACTTATTAAAATTAAAAATTTTAATTTGTGCGATTTTCGATATACTTAAAATCGTCACAACTTGCAAGGGCCCAGCATGACCTAACCACACATGGGTGTGATAAATTAGCAACCCTACTAGGTGGTGATGGTTGGGCAGTAAAATCGGAAAACGATTTCTAGTAACCGCAGAGTTGGTCAAGCGTCCGCGTACTCGAATGAGGCCAAAATCATCTATAAACGGGACCAGGCGCTGAATGCGGACCGGGAGCCGCTTACCTAAATGAAGAGCCGCGAGCTCCTGTCCAAACATGCTGCGCTGAATGTAGCGTAAAATATACTTAACAGCCAACTTCTTCCAATCCATGGCTGTGGAAGCTTCAATCCGCGAAGGCATAGCCCACCTTAAGATGACTGAGGTAACCCCCACCACTAAGGGCCACGAGGACAAGTGCTCAAACAATTCCACCCGGGGCTCCTGAGTGACAAACGAAGAGACCTTGGTTTCCAAGGCAACATCTTGCACGTCGTGATTCGGGCGATAATTAATAGGGGGCCAGCGCAGAGCATCAAGCTTTAACCAATCTGGCCCTGACCACCACAATGTCGACAACCGGAGGCTGGAGAGTGACGTGCCTCTAGAGGCTAAATCAGCGGGGTTAGAAACACCATGCACATGACGCCAAGATTTAGTATCAGTCCACTCGGTAATGGCAGCCACCCGATTAGCAATAAACGTCTTCAATTTAAAAGTAGGCATATTCAGCCAATCCAAGACAATCGTCGAGTCCGTCCATAAGAAAACTTGACTCAATTGAATACATTATGAGAATAAGCGAACATAATGACGAACAAGTTTGGCTAAAAGATAAGCTCCCAACAACTCCAAACGTGGGATTGATAAAGTTTTAAGAGGTGCCACTTTAGTTTTAGACGACACCAACAAAACCACCGGAGGACCAGAGTCAGTATAAATGGACAGATAGAGGACGGCCGCGTAACCCAACTGGGAAGCATCACAGAAACCATGCAATATTACCCTTTCAATATGGCCGGTAAATAGTAATTACTGGAAGATGATTCAAAGAGGACAGGAATTGACTCCAATAATCGTTTAAATCATCACTTAGAGGAGCATCCCAGTCCAAGCCCTCAGCCCAGAGTTTTTGGAAAAAAGCCTTGGCCCTGAAAATTACTGGCGAAAGCCAACCACATGGGTCAAATAATTGTGCTATCTGAGATAACACGACACGTTTGGTAGATTGAACCTGAGCATTGCTGCAACAGGCCAAAGGAGGAAAGGAGAAGCAATCGGTAAAATGGTCCCAACTTAAACCCAGAATATCCTTATCCTTAGCAACGACGGAATCACTTGGAGCGGCTGATTCAGGTAGGCAGTCGGGTTGATTAGTGCACCATTTTTTCAAATTGAACCCTCCTGAAGACAACAACAGAATTAATTCCCGTTGTAGTTTGCAAAGCTCTGATTTTGAATCAGCGCCAGCAGCAATATCATCCACAAAAATATTACGGCTAAGTACCACCGCTCCCGCAGGAAAATTAACTGCCTCATCCTGAGCCAGCCGCTGCAAGGTTCGCAACGCCTGAAAAGGGGCGCAAGCCAGTCCATAAGTGACGGTATGCAACGCGAAAACCCTTAGTGGGGCGGTAACCTCCTCACGCCATAAAATACACAGGTACGCCGAGTCATCAGAATGCATAGCAATTTGGCGGTACATCTGTTCGATGTCGCACGTAAAAACATGGCTAAACCGCCGAAACAAAGTCAAAACGTCGGACAGTAAGGTCTGCAACTTAGGGCCGACACATAACACATCATTTAAGGAAATCCCAGAGGACGTCTTCATACTGGCGTCAAACACCACCCTTATTTTTGAAGTATCACCTCTAACTTTAAAGATACCATGATGAGGGATGAAATATTTTGGAAAATTGGGGTCAGACACCAATGACATATGCCCCTGAGCAACATAATCCGTTATAAATTGTACATACTGGCTCTTAAACTGACTGTTCGCCGCAAATTTCCTTTCTAACGCAAAAAACCGAGACATGGCTCCCTTAAGGGAATTTCCCAAAATGTGAGAAGAGTTTTTGAAGAACGGCAAGCGCACCTGGTAACGACCCGACGGCAACCGACTTGTTGACTCCATGTAAAACCTTTCAGCAAAGTGATCCTCTTCAGATAATTGGTGGGGTACAGCTGGAGGCTCTTCGACCTCCCAAAAACGATGAACTTGCTCAAGTAGGTTTGGTATATCCGTAGATAATGTTGTGACGGAAGGATAAAAGTGGTGGAAATGACAGTGAAGCTGATGTGCAGATACCAGATCCAAAGGAAGGCCAGTGAGACCGCTAGCACAAGTCAATGCACAATTAAGTGAAATTGGGGCTCTACCCATAATCACAAACCCAAAACGTGTCCTAACTGCAACAGGCAAACCTGCACCCAAAGGAATCTCCCATAAGAATAGCCGCTACAATATCGGCTCCAAACAACGCATCAATTGGGGCTGCTACATCGAAGGTAGGGTCCGCTAACAAAAGATCTATTGTAGCCTGCTTAACTTCAGGCAACACCTGGAACCTAGGTGAGTCCGACGAGATCTTAGAAAGAATTATAAAGGCATGGTTAGATGCCACAACCTCGCGTTTTAAAGTTTCCAAGGACAGATGGCACTCCTTTTTTGCTTTGGTGGCAATATCACCTACCCCATTGACACTTACTGAAGCGTCAAAACAAGCACACTTTAAACGAGAGGCACATGCTTCAGTTATGAAAGAAGCATGGGAGGCGCTATCCAGGATGGCCCTAACTACAATATAACCACCATTCAGAGACGACAAGACTGCTAGACAGGTGGCTAACAGAACCCCTGCAGGATGGGGCAGAGACACGGTCAGAGTAGTGCTACACAGATCAACAAGCGATGACTCCGAAGCCTTGAGTTCAGCTGTGTCAGAAATCTGTGAACGAGACGGAGACGGACGGGCACTTTTGAAATGAAGTAAAGTGTGCTGGTACTTAGAGCCACACGTTTTGCACCTATTTTTACACCAGCCCGAATGTTTATGTTGGAGGCACGAAAGACAATATTTTTTATTTTTAAGACTCTGAAATCGAGCCCTAGGGTCCTTACTCAGCCACGCCGGACACTTGAGAAGCAAATGGGTCCGGGAATCGCAATGAAGGCAACGTGAACCAGATGCATCCCGTTGCGTAACCTCCGCAGATAACGTAGACACAGCAAGAGGAGTAGCCTTAGAAAAAGAAACCTTCTGGGTTTTCTGGTGGCTAGTGCTGGGAAGAGCAGGTAAAGCCGATTCCAAAGATGCCTGTTCTTTCTGTTCCGCCATAGCGGTTAAAAAAGTCATAATTTCTGTTAGGGCAGGGAGATTCTCTTTGTCCGTAACAGACGCCTCAAAACGTTCACGCAATGATAGATCCAGCCTAGACAATACAAAAGACGCATATATTGCTTGATATATATCAGCAATGTTTAGAGCTGACAACGCTGAAAAGTTAGCATTGAAGCTGTCCACCAACTTTCTAATAGACGCAACTGATCGCATAGAAGCAGCTGGTAACTGAAGCAGATTGGTACAATAAACCCGAGCGGCCAAACGAGGATTGTGATAACGACTTTTAAGAGTCGACAGTGCAAGTGAATAACTATAATCAACTATGGGAAGCGCGGCAACCTTCTCATAAGCCTCACCCTTAAGATGAGTCAGTAAATATAACAATTTTTGCTTCGGAGTGAGGGCAGGACTTTCGTCCACCAATGTGGTGAACTTTGACCAAAACTTGGACCAACATTTGGCCTGGCCATCAAAACAAGGTAACGAAAGCTTCGGCAACTCATGAACGAGAACACCTGAGTGCCCGCCACTTGCCGATGAAAATCGACCGGAACCAACCGGTATCTATGGTTTTGTTAGTTTGGATGCTAAAATGCTACCCCGGACATACATATCCTTAATTTGAGCTACCACCGCAAAAATGTGGTCCTCGTCCAATCCCTGGGGCAATGACTCGGCCGATAGGTAAGGATCGACCTTACCTAGAAGGTCCTGATATTCTTCGGACAACCTGGAGGCCAAAATACCGGCTTCATGTTGATCCACGGCTCTCAATTGCGGCAACCCTTCCAACTTATTTATCAAATGCTGCAACGCAAGTATTCCCACCGAAGTGGTCCGGTCAAAAGCTGCCAACGACAATTTAGCAGGCATATTGAATTAAAAAATATCGCGCAACCTACAACCACCCTTAATAAGAGAATTAGAAACTGAACAATAATCACGCACCGACTTAGCCTAACAGTGCTCGAGATAACTAGGCGTCTCACACAACTACTTTGCATAAACAATACCGAGCAAGATAAATACAAAAGTAAATTAGTGCACGGCAAAATACAACTTACACAATCCAACAGGCAAATAATGCCAAACACAATAAATTAAACACGCAACAAATTGATTTACACAGCGCAAAAGCACGACAACAAAAACACAAGTTACACAAGATTACAGCATATACGGTGCAAAATAATGGTACACAAAAGTGCACCCAAAAACAAACATGTATAATACCAAATAGAATAAATACACACAAAACACAGCAAAGTACAATGTACAACAATTCACCAGTTACCGAACCAAACACAATAACTGGGACACCTTAAATGCCAAAATTGATGGTCAACGCGTCGTGTATGGACAGGATATCGCATATGCAAAATATAAATCGCACCTAAAGGTAATAGTCATGCCAAAAAATTAAATTAAATACAAAGGCAGGCTACTCCGAAATCCAGATAACCTAAAACCGTTCCCTTTACGCCTGACAGTCACAAACACGTAGCGCACAATTTCACGTGGGACACAAACCGTAACAGGACGGAAACAAACTTTACCAGACTTGACCCAGTAATTAAACGACTACCCCAAAAAACAAGGTGCAAAATTTTGACACAAAATCTGCCCACCTGGCGATGCACACACGACGACACTGCTGACCACAAGCTACAGCCATAAACGCAAACTCATAGTTCACATGCCTACGTATTATACCAACGTGCTTCCGTGCGATAGCATGCAAATGACAAACATTCATGAAATTTAAAAAATTAACCGCATGCAAAACACCCACGAGCAGGCACAAAAAACGAAACGGCACGGCACGTTGGTAATTAAAATAAAAATCACGCAGCCAAAACTGACTTACAACCCAATTACTGAAACTCAACCCACCAGCAGCATCATGCACAAAATTACGAAGCACGTGCTCCCAGTCGTGACGGCAAAATATTTAATTGAAAAGCTAGCAACCTCATGAATCCTCTGGTAGTAAATAGATGTGAGATAATAGTTTAAAAAGATGGAAAGGAAGACGGCTTTCTTACATGATAATTTAATAGCCTCTGGTGAGCTCGAAAGCAGCAGCATGCAGAATTGCTAATCAGACATAAATAATATAAAAAAATGACTTACCGTATCTCACGACTGGGTGATCCCGACACTCAAGGCAGGATAGACTGGTTGGGAAAAGGATGGGTGAAATGCATGGATTTCTACCTACCGAGAAGGGCCCGACTCGTGGACGTTGACACTGATGGCTGGTGTACGGCAGAGTCTAAAAGTTCACGTGCATGTATGAGCTCTACAAAAGCCATAGTGCCAACCTCGGAAAATGAAAAGAATGACCGGTTCGATCCGAAATATCGAACAAATTTATTATTGGTGAACCGTATGCGAGCTTTTTATATTTACTGTTTAATTACTATTATTTATTTATTTTTATCTACTCATGTTACAATTACACCTGTTTGTTTGGGTGGGCACCAGTTGCGTTATTACAATACAATACACACAACAAATTTAAAATACTAACATACAAAAATAATTGAAATATAATATTACTTACATCATATAAATTATCAAACACTGATAATGATAGAGCATACATTAATTATTAATGTAGGCGTGTCGTGCTCCACGTTAATGGGCGACAATTTTATATAACGATACCAGGTATTTAAACAGTTATAACGATACCAGGTGTAAACAGTTATAATGATACCAGGTGTTTAAAGAGTTATATAACGATACCAGGTGTACCTATAACAAGAGTAGTAAATTTATGAGTAGTTAAAATTTCATGTTTATTGTTTAAAAAACATTATAAATAATAAAACATTGTTAATAATCTCCAATCAAGATATCACTCATTATTAAGCGTTTATCTCTTAAGCTATACGGTGTTACACACATTTAAAACACTCTTACATCTACACATGTTAATACGAGGGTTATCCAGAAAGTAACAGACGTTTAGAAATAAAAAATTTACAAAATGAAAAAACAAAATTTTATTATATACATTTGAAAGGTACACTCTTAAGCTATTTTTCTACATAATCGCCATTCAAATTAAGGCACTTATCATACCGTGGCACAAGTTTTTCAATACCGTCTGTGTAGAAATCTGCCGCCTGCGATTTCAACCACTGGTTTACACCGGCATGCAGTTCGGCGTCAGTATCAAAGCGTTGTGTAGTGAGCCATGTCTTCATCGCTGGGAAGAGGTGATAGTCGCTCGGTGCCAAATCCGGGCTGTATGGTGGATGATCGAACACCTCCTATCCAAAACCATCGAAGAGCTCTCGGGTACGATTGGCCGTGTGTGGACGTGCGTTGTCGTGAAAAAACAAAACCTTCGCACTAAGTTTTCCCCGACGCTTGTTTTGTATCGCGCGCCTTAACTTTCTCAGTGTTTCACAATACCTCTCTGAGTTAATTGTTGTGCCACGTTCAAGAAAATCAACGAGAATCACTCCTTAAGAGTCCCAAAACACAGTAGCCATGATCTTTCTTGCTGACAGCGTTTGCAAACGCTTCCTTGGTTTCTTGGGAGAATTTGTGTGTCCCCATTCCATCGACTGCCTTTTTGTTTCACTATTGACATGCTTCACCCAAGTCTCGTCCCCAGTTACGATACGATCGATAACTTTGTTACCATTTTTGTCGTAATCTTCGAGGAAAGTTAGTGCTGCAGCCAGTCTCTGTTTTTTGTGGTCTTCCGTTAGGATTTTCGGAATCCACCTAGCACAAAATTTGTGGTAACCAAGCTTTTCCGCCACAATTTCATGCACCAAACTCCGTGAAATTTGGGGAAATGTTTCGAAAGTTCCGTAATCGTGAAACGACGATCTTCACGAATTTTGTAGTTGATTTTCATCACCAGTTCATCAGTCACAAGGCTAGGTCTACCACTGCGGTCCTCATCGTGAACATTGGTACGGCCATTTTTAAAATCAATGCACCATTGCCTCACTCGGCTTTCACTCATTATTCCTTTTCCGTACATATCACAAAGTTGGCGATAAATTTCAATTGGTTTGTGATTTTTTGCCAACAAAAACCTAATCACAGAACGCACCTCACAAGTGGCAGGATTTTCTATTGCAGCGCACATTTTACACGTCACAGAGAGCAAAGTAAGAGGGACACAGACCGCACGCTACCACAGCTGGATGCGTACTGAGTGTAGGAACGTTCTGACACCAAGATGGCGGCTCTATCCCCGCCCATCGCCGCGGTCGGTCAAAACGTCTGTTACTTTCTGGATAGCCCTCGTAATCTTAATCTAGACATTTATTCAAATTGATTTAATAAAAGAAATAAAATTTAAATGTAATTAAGTTTTATTTTAATTGAATTCATTTAAATCGGATCTGACCTCAGCTTGCTCAGTCTATACCAATGTTTTCTAAAAATAATTTAAAATTATATTAATTACTCTGGCATGTTTCATATTCAAAATTTAAATTATTCTTTTCTACAAAATGCAAATATCTGATAAAAAAAAATACTATCTTAAAATTAAACTCTTTTTTTTCTATATTTATCTATATGCGATCGCTCATTCTTACATCTAAAACATTTACATAAGACTCTGTAACGGTACAGACCGATGGGGTTTTGTAAGTGAAATCTTTTCAACATTGTTTGCAACCAAGAAATTACGGTGAATAGACTATAGCGTCGAGACGGGTGTGAATTGACATTGGTATGTGCAGATTGCAAAGACTTTCAACCGAGCACTCGGGACGGCGAACTTTCCCAGAGTTGGTCACGTATTAAGAAACTCTTTCGCTGTGTGCGCACAAAAAACTCTGCAGTCGATTGAGAGACCGAACCCCGGCCGGGCGTTAACACATAGACTCGTCAGCCTAAAAATTCAGCTTCTAATTTTAAAGTATTAAATGTGGCTAAATTGATAATATAAATTGGAATAAAAAACAACGTGAGAACAAATTACTTTACAGTGACATAGAAAACAAAATGTGAGAACTATTTTCGGACATGTGAGGGAATAAACCCACAGAGTACAACACGGGTCGACCAGGACGTACAGAGAAGTAACAGTGCAACTTTCTTCTTAATTCTTGCCGTAATTTTTATAAAGCGCTAAAAATAAAGTATGGGGAAAATTTAAATGGTATGAGTGAGAGCGTGAGCCATCTGGGTCGTTTTTGTAGATAATAAGTTAATAATTATGTTATAGTCAGTAGCAAATGAATTTTGATATGTGAATTAAATATTGCTCGGAGTGTTACTCCTAGAAAAAGCATAACTGAACAGTAAAAGTCACAATTTGAAGTAGTTTCACAACTCATTACGTATCATGTCGTACGATAAAAGGAACGGAGTGTATCAGTAGATTCAAAATAGAAATAAAAAAGAAAAAATGTCATGCTAAATAAATAAAGTAACATTCTATTTGAGTTTATAAAAATATGTGTTTGTTAATTTGCATTCACCTGTGGTTTTACTCAGCCAGAGTACATCAGACGACACCTTGGTAAATTATCGGTAAAGGTAAGTGACTAAAATTTAAATATTTCAATCATTAATTAACAAGTAAAGCTTCAGTTGGTGCCCTAAAAAGGGACTCGATTTCAGTATTTTAATACCTAATTAACTCATAAAGTTTCAGTTGGCGCCCGTAACAGTTGACGTTGTAAATTAATTTTTAATTTAATATAAATTGAATTAATTTACAACCTAATCGAAAATGGCAGAAATAAACAAGAATGCAAATTTATGTAAAAGTAGTGTAGAGGAATCTATTTTAAACGTTATGCAAGACAATTTAATCTCAACAAACGAAAATATTGATGAGAGTGTACAATTAGAAATACCGAATGTAAATGAAACAGTCGAAGTTGAATGTAGTAGTAAGAGCCACAATGTAAATATATTTAACCAATTAGCATTGATGATGGAAATGATGTCAGGTATGAAAACTGATAATGAGAAGTTAAACGCGAGTTTAAATGATAACTTAAAAACGAGTTTAAATGAATTTAAAATTGAAATCAAATCTGAAATCAAATCAGAAATAAATGTTGTAAATATTAAACTTAACAAACAAGATGAAAGGTTAATAGAAATAAATAACGAGTTTGCGAACTAAAAATGAGTGATGTAAATATGAATAGCCGATTGGAAAGTATGAATGAGACTATTGCTGGAGTGAAAAGTGAGATGACTAAATGTAGACAAAATACGAACCGAGATGAAGAATGACATAAAAACAATTAACGACAAACAAAACGAGAAACTAATAGAGACAAACAAAAAATTTGACGCGTTAACAAATAAATTTAACGATAAAATTAAAAAACAAAATGACAAAATTGACAGTAATGTTCAAGGTGTAAATGACGAGTGTGAGCAAATTAAAAAAGCAAATAAAGTACAAGAGAATATAAATGACGAATTCAGAAGTAACTTTGAGCATATTTATGTAATTAAAACTAATGTAACTAGTTTGAAAAGTAAACAAACAGAACATGAAAAAGAAATAATTAAAGTCAGAGAAGACTTGAGTGTAGCAATTAACCAAAAATTAACTAATGTGAGTGAGAGAGTGAACATGGAAGTGGAATTAGATTATTTTAGTAATGAAAGTAGGGGGGGTGAACCCCATACAATTTTTAAACTCGATAAAAAGTTTCAATAAATATAATCAAGAAAGTTGGGAAATTAAATTAGTAAGAATTTTAAAATACTTTAAAGGGGATGCTAAGATATGGGCGGATGCTCATAATGATAATTGGGTAGACTTTAATGAGTTTGAACAAGCGTTTAAGAATAAATACTGGTCGGAAGAAAAACAAGAGGGTTTACGCAGTACTATAATGGGATGGGGTAATTTTAACATTAAACACATGAGTATTACGTCGTATGTGACGAGACTATACAGTCAGGTTAAATATTTAGAACCACCAATGCCTCTTTCATCTTTTATAAGATACATTAGTAAGCATTTACTTAAGGACATACGGTCCACAATCAGAACCCGAGAGTTTGCTAATATTGCAGAATTAGAGAAAATACTAGAAGCATACCAGAGTATGAAAGAGGAAGAAGATAATAAATATCAGTTTAGAGTTTATGAATCAAATCAAATAAATACCGAAGTAAGACTACCAGACCATTTTGTCAGTAATATGAATAGATCGTGGGAGGGGGCATGGTTATGTCCAAACCCTAATTGTGGAGCTAATAATTATAATAGTTCGCGGAATCAATGCTATAGGTGTCAGGGTCCGAGGGGTAGTGCTCAAGGGAGAGTAGAGAATCATAGTGAGTTTAGAGGGAGTCATAGGGGGAGAGGCTTCACCAGTAATCGGGGAATGCCGGAGAATTTCAACCACAGAGGTAGAGGGGGATATGTTAGTAACCCAAACGACACTAAGGGTGTAGAAGCACCTGCTAATAACCAAAACAATAGAGGGGATCACAGGGGGTTTACAGCGAACCACCACCTCCAATTCAGTTAAACTAATCAGGGCGGTTGAAAAGGAAAGCCCCCAGCCGTCTAGAAATCACATGACAATAGGGTCACTTATCACCAACATACATAATGATTTATCCAATGAAGAAGTGGGGGAGAGCAGCAATACTTTTGGGATGGCGGAATTTGAAGCCGAAGTGTTTAATTCTAAATACACTTTTTTAGTAGATTCAGGGAGTGAACTGGCAGCAATAGATGATAACATTTTTGATAACATAAAAAGCCAAACTACAGAAACAATTCCACAACTACCAGTACTGGGAATTAGTGTTATAGGAGTAACGGGTGTTCGCAGTAAAAAGGTAACTAAACAAATAATGCTACAACTAAAGGTAAATAAAAACACAATAAATGTGCCTTTTTTGGTCATTCAAGGATTAAATATGGGAGCTATAATGGGTAATGATTTTTTTAATAATTTCAAAGTGGAGTTAAACTATTACACACAGACTATGAAATTAAACAATGATAATAATATCACAGACTATGAAATTAAACAATGATAATAATATAATTAAAATACCATTTATACAAAAGAAAACTGTAGAAATGAAAGCATTAAAAATAATTAATAAGGGAATGTTAATTTCTGATAACGATATAAACGAATGTTTATAATTATTGTAAATAATTATTGTAACTTGAGGGTAAATAATAATGAATTATTTGAAATTGAAGATAGTTGGGGTGAAAAAATGAATAAAATCTTATATCAAGATGGGGAATTTAGTTATCAAGATAGGGGAAAAGTAGTACAAATAATAAATAAAAATAAGTTAGTTTTTTCAGACGAACCAGGTTTAGTAAAAAATTTTAAGGGTAAATTAGTCGTTAAAGAAAAAAGACCTTTTGCACCTAAAACCTATCCGGTACCATACTCCAAGAGGGGGTTAGTACAGGAGGAAATAAATAAAATGTTAAGGGAAGGTATAATAGAAAAATCCACTTCACCATATTCCAACCCTTTAGTAGTGGTTACCAAGAAAGATTTATCGATAAGACTGTGTTTAGACGCGAGACAAGTAAACAGAATAATTGTTCCAGACAGAGAATCACCAGAACCAGTGAGTGAAATTCTTCAGCGTTTCAGTGGAACCAAGTACATAACAACGTTGGACTTAACAGCCGGGTACTGGCAGATAGAGCTGGAAGAAGAATCCCGTCGATATGTAGCGTTTTTATACAACGGCAGGAACTACCAATTCCGTATGTTACTTTTCGGACTGAACGTAAGTGTTGCGATTTTCATTAAATGTTTAGACTACGTATTAGGGAGGGAGATTTTAGAATTTACAACTATATATGTGGACGATATAGTTATTACGTCACCAGACATTAATACACATTGCGAAAGGTTAGATAGAGTGCTAAGTAGGCTGCATGAATATGGAATAACAGTTAAATTTAAGAAGTCAGAATTTTTGAAAGAACAAGTTAAGTTTTTAGGTCATATAATTTCAGCAAAGGGTATCAGTACAGACCCTAAGAAAGTAGAAATAATACAGAATTTTCCTATACCAAAAAACGTTAAGCAGTTGCAAAGTTTCTTAGGTTTGTGCAATTATTATAGGCAGTTTGTAGACAAATATTCCTATTTAACAGTACAATTGGGGCATTTATTAAATAAAGATAATCGATGGCAGTGGAATGCAAAAGATCAAACTATATTTGAATTAATAAAAATTAAATTTTTAAATACGGTAATATTAGCTCATCCTAATTTTCTAGAACCATTTTATATACACACAGACGCATCGGACATTGCTTTGGGAGTAGAATTATTCCAGTTAGATGGGAATGGTAATCATAAAGTGGTAGCTTTTGCTAGTAGGTCCTTATTACCTATTGAAAAGAACTACACAACCACAGAAAAAGAAGCGTTATCAATAGTTTTCGCCTGCAGAAAGTTTAGGACATACCTATTAGGAAACAAAGTAATAATAAGATCAGACCATCAAGCTTTAACATTCTTAAAGAACTGCAAACTAACACATGGTAGATTAGTGCATTGGATGCTAATATTACAAGAATATGACCTAACTATCGAGTATCGTAAGGGTAAAGAGAACGTAGTAGCTGACGTCCTGTCCAGAACCGATTTTGATAACAGTACCGAAGTAGACATAGCCAATACGTATAAGATGTTTGTGGGGGGAGTAGATATGAAAAAATTAATAAATGACTTAGCGACCGACCAAGAGAAAGATGCCGAACTTGGCAAGATGTTAGCTTTAACGCAAATACCCAACATACCTCATAAGTGGGAAAAGCATTTTAGTTTGTACAATAAACATTTATTTCACCGTACAAATGAACAGGGAGATGATTGGAAAGTATGCATCCCTAAAGTTATAATATCTGAAGTAGTGAGAGATTGTCATTTAAGGTATGGTCATAAGGCCCCAAGAAATGTAGTGACATATTGAAAGAGTCATGTAAATTTAATAATATGGAAAGAACAATGCGTAAAATATTACAAACATGCGAAATTTGTCAGAAAGCCAAGGTAAATAATCGTAAACAGGAGGGTCTAATGCAACATGTAATACCAGACAGTCCTTTAGCAATAGTTGCCGTCGATTTATATGGCCCCCTACCCAAAGGTCGAGGGGTAAATTATTTATTTGTTGTGTTAGATGTTTTTACCAAATTTATAAAATTGTACCTGATTAAAAAAGCTACCTCCTCAGTATTAGCTAGGAAAATAGTAAATGAGTACATTACGGAAGTAGGTAAACCCAAAATAGTATTATCAGATCATGGTTCTCAGTTTACCAGCAACACCTGGCGGAAAACTTTACGTTGGGAAAACATTTTAGTTAAACATACATCAGTGTATCATCCACAATCAAATCCTAGTGAGAGTGTTATGCGGGAGTTAGGGAGAATGTTTAGAACTTTTTGCCACAAAAAACATTCATTGTGGGCTACGTTTGTGTGCAAGATAGAAGTGCACATGAATCCACTAGCTACAGCCCATATGAGTTGATGTTTCAGAGAAGGCCATCACGCATATTGGAAGAACTGATAAAATTTCCGAACCGGACGGAGATGCCACATGGTAGGAAATTGTTGCTTGCAAAGGAGCGGCTGCTAAGTAAAGCTGAACAGCGTAAACGAAGACACGACCGAAATTTAACACCCATACAATACGAGGTAGGACAATTAGTATTAACAAAAAATCATGATCAATCATCAGCGTTAGACAAAGAGATTAAAAAGTTTTTCTTATTATACGACAGTCCATATGAGGTTAGCGAAGTGAAAATGGAGAATGCTTACGTGTTAATAGATTTGCAAACCCGAGAAATAAAAGGAACACATAATGTGACCCAATTAAAAAAGTATTATCTAGCTGAGTGATGTTAGACATATTTTTATTTATTTTTAAAGTTAATACATAAACATACATTATGGTATATTAAAAGTAGGAGGGATCCTCCCCCATTTTCGGGCAGTCACAGATTCACCACCTCTCATCGTGGTTTTTGGCGTTCTGGAGGCGGGCCATGGTTGACAGTAGCCCCGCAAAGGGTGAAATCAACGAAGGTCCTAATCCACAAATTGGTGTAAACTAGAAATTTAACACTGTCATTGAACGGGGAGGGGGACCCCTAGTTTCGTGAAAAGATAAGGTAGTTAAAGAAAAAAAAAACTGATGGTAGTATTTTTCCACGAACTATACAGTAGTTTGTTTTAGAAATTGAAACTAGAAAATTAGAAAAAATTTTAGAAAATGAAACAATCAAAATTATGTAACTTAAATATTTAACTTTTCAAGTTGTTTTCCTTCAGAAAACAAAATGTATTTTACTTTTAATGTAAATTGTAAGATGATCCATTGTTGTAGTTCCTATTTTGGTCATAGAGAAAGTGTTAGAGAAAAATGAAAGCTTGGACTTGCAAAAGTGTCTATGTGAAAATATGTTAAATAAAATAAAAGAACTGTTATCAAACAAGGTTAAAGGGTGATTTTGGGGGGTTGTTTGGTGTTAATCGAAGTGTAAATCAATTATGGCATGTAGAGACTGCAAAGTAGAAGGGCTTAAGTTTAGCTATTAGTTATGCTATTGCAGTGGTGGCATGTGCCACTGTAGATAGCGATGAGTGTTGGTGGTAACGTCAAGGCATGTTACCATAATCGGAGGCCTAAATAGAGCGTAAAATACACTGTACAACCTTATATAATATTATGTTATATGTTAATATAATATTCATGTTAATTGCTATCGTACAGTGTATATAAATGATGACGAAAAAACATGCTAATGAAAGATGATTTCCCCGCCTTTTCGGGCGATTACTGTCTTACCAGCACTAATCGTGGTTTTGGACGACAGCCAGCTGTGGGCAGCAATTGTAAAACTGACCATGGTTGGCTGTCCTTGAAATTGGTAAACTTTGAAATTAACGGGGGGCCACTTAGGGGAAATCCCCGGAACTATGGAACAGCGGCTATCATCTTGTTCGCGTAGGAACAGTAAAACACGTGATAGACCCGTCTTAAGGTTGTCAATATGTAAAATCAGATATTATATCTGACCTTTTTAAAAAATGTAAAGCCGAACCAAGGACAAGGAGATGCCAAAATTCCTCCACCAATTCAGTCTTTGTGGAAGCAGCTGAACGCCACAGTTAAGTGGGGGGTCATAGTCTGTGTGGTAAGGGGGGTTACTCAGGGGAGTATCGAACTAAAATTTGAAATTTAATGACGCTGACTAGCTGACAAGCTAATTAAATGATTGTAGTTTGACCGTAGACAACTTGTACGAATTTATTTACATGTAAATATTCAGACATGTAATTGCTTTACATGTGTTATATTCTGTATGATTTTATAAATGACTTTACTGATTTTTAAAAGATTATCTCAAGTAGAGAAGACATTTATCAGATTTTGTTTATTATGTTTTATTGTGTCATTAATTTTGTTATGTTAGAGTGTAAGGATTATGAACTTATGTTGTGTTTTTATGGTATAATTTTATATGGTGTATATAGGGCAAGGTCAGTCACCTGACCCAGAGAGATCAGCTGATAAATGATGTTAGAGCCAGGATAGGTTTATAGTGATTAACTTATGAATTGTGTTACTTCAATTAAATTCAATAATTTTGTTTTTTTCTTGATATTGATAAAAGAAATATTTTGGGGAAAAAAAACTGCATTAAAGTACGTCATTGTAAATTGTAATGTTCATTATAAGTAGGGAAGGTGTCAGCTGATTCATGATGTGTATCTTATCTTTGTAATCAAGTGTAGCTATTTTCGAAGTTATGGTAGTCATAGGTTGTTTATTATAAGTTTAATATAATGAATTTGTTTATTATTATATGGGTTACTATATTACTATATAGTTATACTATTACATTGTTTATTTATTTATTAAATTAAATGCATTTGGAGAATTGGGGAATGTTTTTAAAGAAAAAAAAGAAACTTTTTTATGATTAACTTCACTAATTAAAGTAAACCATATGACTCATCCTAAAAGGAGAATCTTTAATAAGAGACTGGGGTTGATTGCTCTATCGAACGAAATTTATATAATTGATTTGAGAGATTATTTTTGAGAGTTGATGTCAAGAAGTAGGAAGTTTGTGTTTAATTAATAACGAAAATGTGTACGCATCCAGTAATTGCTAAAAGCGACCCAGTATGCATGTAAGGGGGAACATATCGGTTGAGGATCTGGTATGGTATAAGGCCAGGTTTTGATTTTTTGACGGAATGATACAAGTTAGGTGGTACTATGGTGAGTATCTGTCCGATTTTATGGTATTGGGATCTCGTACAGAGAAGTCCAGTAAACTCGTTCAGGTGCAGCCATGGTCGCTGAGCTAGGGGGGTAGTTTACCCACGATGTGTTTAGAAATTAACGGGGGGTTGTTGGCACCATATCCTCACCGATCCTCTTGGGGGTAGCAATGAGAGTTTTTCTGTTTCGGCAGAAAACCTCTCATTGGGGGGGGTATTTTAACGGTACAGACCGATGGGGTTTTGTAAGTGAAATCTTTTCAACATTGTTTGCAACCAAGAAATTACGGTGAATAGACTATAGCGTCGAGACGGGTGTGAATTGACATTGGTATGTGCAGACTGCAAAGAGGGCGCGCCCGTGCTTTCAACCGCGCACTCGGACGGCCAACATTCCCAGAGTTTGGTCATGTATTAAGAAATTCTTTCGCTGTGTGCGCGCAAAAAACTCCACAGTCGATTGAGAGACTGAACCCCGGCCGGGCGTTACACATAGACTCGTCAGCCTAAAAATTCAGCTTGTAATTTTAAAGTATTAAAATGTGGCTAAATTGATAATATAAAGTGGAATAAAAAACGTGAGAACAAATTACTTTACAGTGACATAGAAAACAAAATGTGAGAACTATTTTCGGACATGTGAGGGAATAAACCCACAGAGTACAACACGGGTTTACCAGGACGTACAGAGAAGTAACAGAGCAACTTTCTTCTTAATTCTTGCCGTAATTTTTATAAAGTGCTAAAAATAAAGTATGGGGAAAATTTAAATGGTATGAGTGAAAGCGTGAGCAATCTGGGTCGTTTTTGTAGATAATAAGTTAATAATTATGTTATAGTCAGTAGCAAATGAATTTTGATAGCATGCATATGTGAATGAAATATTGCTCGGAGTGTTATTCCTAGAAAAAGCATAACTCAACAGTAAAAGTCACAATTTGAAGTAGTTTCACAATTCATTACGTATCATGTCGTACGATAAAAGGAACGGAGTGTATCAGTAGATTCAAAATAGAAATAAAAAAGAAAAAATGTCATGCTAAATAAATAAAGAAACATTTTATTTGAGTTTATAAAAATATGTGTTTGTTAATTTGTATTCACCTGTGGTTTTACTCTGCCAGAGTACATCAGACGACACCTTGGTAAATTATCGGTAAAGGTAAGTGTTAAGTAGAAGAATGATCCGCCATGTGTGGACCAAAAAATGTTAAGTGTGAAGTGTTCTATTTTCTGTAGGTTGATTCGCCAGGATGCAGAAATGATGAAGCGAGTGGACTGTAATTAATACATTTATTTAATTGTTCACATTTACACCAGAAATTGTTAGGTTTCACCTTTGACTAAGAGATTAGCTAATAAGCATATCTTGAATACAATTCGTATTACATTGAAGTTAATTTGATGAAAGGGCGTAAAGGGCCATATATGAAGTGTTGGAAGGCCTACATTAACTGTCACGACAAGAAGAAAAATGTGACAGTAAAGCTGCGGGCGCGAGCCGACCGCCGCTTGCGAGCGTCTGTGACGAACTGTGTGGAAGCACGGACATGAATTGATCAGATTAAAGTGTAAATTAAAGCGCAGATTAGCCAACCTATAATGTAAAAATTACCGCGCTACTGTACATAAACTGCCCGTCAAAAAATCAGTAGATTTTTTACTACATTTTAGTAACTTATTATACATTTTGGTAACTTATTATATAACATAGAGAGTTCTTATTAATGAAAGTCAATCTCATAGGCTGCATTGAACCTTGAGTTGTAATCTTAGATAACAGCTGTACGTTAATGGTTTAGCGATAAGCATGAATAAAGATAAGCTTTAAAGATAAGCGTTTGGTAGGCCAAGGTTGGCGAGCAAACTGATTTCATACATAATGAAAATGTAAGTGTTGGCAATATATTGCCCACATATATTGTATGTATACAATATTGAACGTTATAAAACATGAAAAATACATAATTTGACAATGTTTAATAATGTATGATCGGAAGCTCATCACATGATGGCCCGATAAATTGTAACCCTATGCAAGTCATAGATGGTTACCGTGAACTAGTTGAGGCCAGTAGACCTGTACAGAGTATTGCTTACATGAACAAAAATTGTCACAAATTATACATGTTTACACGTAAATCTAGCATGGCGTCATAGATTTGAACGAGTCATGCTATACCTGAAGTTTCAAGAATTTACAATATGTTGTTGTGTGAGAACAAGCTATAGATAGCTGACTGATTGCAAGCACATATGTAATGACATGTATGTCATAATTAAGTAGGAATGATAATTGTGCAATGCATAATCACAAAATATAAAATACAATATAAAAATACAATATAAAATAAATCTAGGCGTGGCATGGTTACATACAGTAGACGCAAAAAACAATATATTTTACATAAATGCAAGTTATATAATAAATATAATAAACACCAATTTAGTTAATTACAAATATGAATAAGCGCAATAGCATAAGTAACAAATACGACACTGTGGTTACAAATGTAATACATGAGTTGAACAATTGAGAAAGACACTCATAGAACAATAAATCACACATATTAACAACTTGTGCAAGAAATGCATGCATGGTTGCATAACTGCAAACCATGCGAATATTATGTAACAAATTTTTATAAAACAATACCACCGAAAACATGACACATACCCAATACATCAAAATGTAAATGTGTAGGACATAGTATGCCACACAAAATATTAACATATAAATACAAAATAGCAAATATACCATCATGATAATATGATGAGTATAGAAACACGCAATGGCGCAAATTGTCATGAAAATGTTGTGATAATACATATCACAATTAAGTTGACCAAATGGTCATATAATAAAGTAATAAGCCAATGGCTGAGTAAGATAGCATTGTGCTAAATGATCATAATAATCTTGTGTCAAATCTCGTCCCCCGCTGGCAACAGACATAACTTATGTACTGGTCTCCGCAAAACACCAGTGGGCGTGCGAATGTCTACAACTCTAATTAATTTATCTGGGCCGGGAAATGTGGCGGTAATTACACCAAATTTCCAGGCTAATGGAGGTAGGTTATCCTCAATAAGTGAAACTAGGTCCCCAATGGAAACATTATCCTTAGCGAATTTCCATTTGTGACGCTGTTGTAACTGGTGTAGATAGTCGTGAGACCAAGCCTTCCCAATGACTTGGACAAACTTCTGGAGAAGTTGCCAACGTCCAAGACGAGAGATAGGAATATGAGATAGGTCTGGGTCCAGTATCGCCATTAATGGTGAGCAAATCAAAAAATGGCCAGGTGTAAGTGGCACCGGATCATTTACATCCGAAGAGATGGCAAATAAAGGGCGAGAGTTTAGACATGCCTCTATCTGAGACAAAACTGTTGTAAACTCCTCGAAGGTGAGTATAGACTTGCCTACCATGCGGCGCAAATGAAACTTCAAACTCTTTATGCCGCTCTCCCAAAGGCCACCAAAATAAGGTGACGAGGGCGGAATAAATGACCATGAGATACCCTGAGAGGACGTGAATAATTTGAGTGATAAGGTGGCATCCTTATTATGCCAAAGATTGTAGAGGTCATGTAAAATATTGCGGGCCTTCCTAAAGTTTGTGCCATTATCAGAATATAACTGACTGGGTATGCCCCTGCGGGCCATAAAACGACGTAAGGCAGCTATAAACGCACTGGCTGTAAGGTCGGAAACCAATTCCAAGTGAATGGCCCTGGTTGCTAAGCAAATGAACAAAGACACGTATGCCTTAAATAGAGTTCTGGATTTCTGCCCACCATGACGAATCATGAAGGGACCACCATAATCAACCGTGCAGAATAGAAACGGCCGTGAAGGAGTGACTCTAGGAGACGGTAAAATACCAAGCCTCTGAACCTGCTGTTTGGCACTAAACCTGGACACTTGACACACTTACGAATGATGGAGCGAATGACTAACCTGGCATTAACAATCCACCAACGGATTCTCAAAAAATGTTAAGTAGAAGAATGATCCGCCAACGTTGACGAAGTGAGTGATGCACGAGTTGAGCACCAGCGTGAAGTAAACGAATGTGTTCGCGTTCAATGATAAGGTGAGTAATATGAGCCGATGGATGTAAGACAATAGGATGTTTAGTGTCGTAAGGTAATTGCGACTGCTATAATCGCCCGCCTACGCGTATTACTCCAGAATCATCAAGAAACGGGTCGAGAGAAGCCAACTTACTCCTAATAGAGACAGAAGACCCATTACGAAGACAATTAATTTCGGCTCCAAAGTGGATCGACTGAGATTGTTTTATGAAGAAATTAAGAGTATGATGAATTTCGACAGGGGTAAGATCGCCCGTTATTTTGTCAGCACTGGAGAGTCTAATATTTTTGATGAACCGAAAACAGTAAGCGTATACGCGTGTCAGACGATGCAACGAAGAAAAGTCCTTTGAAAGGTCGATAGCCAGGGTAGACATTAGAGAAAGGTTATGGGTTTGTTTCTCTTCCGCAGTGACTTCAGAAGACGACGGATTAGAAGGTAAAAAGGGTGGAAAAGGATTGGACTCGGAAGATTGAGACAAACAAGTGGGACCGTGCCACCAAAGCGAACAATCGCGCAAAACGTCGGGGAGACACCCCCTTGAGATAATATCAGCAGGATTGTGTCTAGAATTGATATGATGCCATGTATCGGCTTGCGTAAGACGCTGAATTTCAGCAACACGATTAGCGACGTAGGTTTTCCACCTTGTGGACTGGGCATGAATCCAGTAAAGAGACACCATAGAGTCAGAATATAAATGAACACTATTAATAAACGAATAAAGCGTAGAAACGACCTTAGATACGAGTCGCGATAACAACAAGCAAGCGCAGAGTTCGATGCGAGGTAATGACACCTGTCGTAGGGGAGCCACGCGAGATTTAGAACACAGGAGATGACAAGAGGCTGATGAATCTTGATAAATGATTCTAATATAAATACAGCACCCAAACCCCTTTTCAGAGGTATCCGAAAAACCATGTAATTCAACTGTACTTGCCTCAAACTTGCAACGAATAGAACGTGGGACAACAATTTTGCTAATCAGACACAATTTGTCGCACAATGAATGCCAATCCAAACGTGACTGCCCGGAGATCGGTTCATCCCAACCTAGATTGCAAAGCCAGAGTTGCTGCATAAACTGTTTGTACAAGAAAACGACGGGACCGATCAGTCCAAGTGGATCGTATATGCCTGCGATAATCGAAAGAATTCTCCTCTTGGAGATGCTTCATTCAACAGGGAATGATTTAATGTCAAACAGAAATGAATCGGCAGTGTTATTCCAGAGAATGCCCAGGGTACGCACACTGTCCTGTTTGTTTAAGGGGAGTGATAAATTGTCATGACTTGCGACCACTCTGGGTTCATTAGATGCCCATTTATGCAACGTGAGACCGTATTGACTCAATAACGCACCTAAGTCAGATTTCAACTTGGTCAGATCAGAGATGGTGTCTTCACCGGTAAGCATATCGTCGACATAGAAATCATTTGTTATAGCTAACGCCGCATCAGGAAAAGAAGCTTGATGGTCCCTACCAATTTGAATAAGACAGCGAGTGGCCAAAAACGAAGCACTAGCCGTGCCGTAGGTTACCGTTCGCAATGCAAAGTGTTTAAATTGTTCGAGGGGAGAGTCACGTCACAGAATACGTTGATAGTGACAATCCTTTTCAGCTACGCGAATTTGTCGATACATCTTCTCGATGTCGGCGATGAGAACATATTTATGCATGCGGAAACGTAAAAGAATAGAAAAAAGGTCTTGTTGAACATTCGGGCCTACCAACAAAATGTCATTGAGAGAAAGGCCATTGGTAGTTTTGGACGAACCATCAAAAACGATGCGCAGTTTTGTGGTCAAGCTAGACTGCTTAAACACGGCATGGTGAGGCAGACAGTAAGTATTTGACACTCCTGAATTGATAGAGCAATTATCGATAAGCGTCATATGGCCAAGATCCTTATATTCATTAATAAAGTCTGCGTAATCGCGCGCGAGCTTAGCATCACGCCTGAATCGACGTTCTAAATTCAAAAATCTTGCTTCAGCATTGGTGTAAGATTCCCCCAACTGGAGATGGTTGGACTTAAATGGCAGTGAAACCACGAACCTACCCTCATGGTTGCAATGAGTAGAACGCATGAAATGCTCCTCACAAGCTGACTTGTTGTCAGGTGTGTTGTCAGAGATAGTTTCTGCTTCCCAAAATTTTTCGAGAGACTGCAAAATTTGACTGTCGTTGTTCCTAGCTAGGAACGAAACAGCAGGACCCTTGTAGCGGCAGTGTTCGGGCAGATTGCCAGCCAAAATGTAGCCTAAATTTGTTTCCTGAATGATGGGAAAATGAGGGCCGCGTACGTATTTGTTGGCTAAAATTAAATCCAGATAAAATTGCGCCCCTAAGAGTATGTCGATTTCGGATGATATGTTGAAATTTGGGTCAGCAAGAAAAATGTTGTCTGGAATGTTGAATTGATTTATGTCAAACGATTGTGCTGGCAGATTGTGGGTTAATGAAGATAAGATAGCACATTTTGCCACGAAGCTAAATCTCTGATAACGAGAAATAATGCGTACAGACGCAATATTAGTGGCATGACACGCTGTATTATTTATACCCGTAATTGGTATGTTGGATTTAGTCAAATTAAGCCGTAATTTCTTTGCAAATGATTTGGTACAAAAGTTTATTTGTGAACCTTTTGTCTGTTGCCAGCTTGGTCAATGACAAATACAATTGCTGTTGATAAAAGAATATTATTCGTGGATTGTAATTTAAATGAACAATAATTACTACTACTGGCAGAGATTGAGTTCGGCACATTTTTTATGTGCAACAATGTATGGTGGCGTTTTGAACAGATCTTACATGCCTGCTTATTCTTACAATTAGATACAAAATGATCTGATCTAAGACAATTGGTACAACATTTGTGATTTGATACAAATTGTCCTCGCTCAGCGGTGCTTAGTGCACGAAATTTATCACATATGTAAATCGGATGATTAGATTTACAACACAAACATGAATAATTGCTTGACGCTGAGTGGTAACTCTTAAATGTAGTACTGCCAGCAGCGTTTCATGATTTACATTTATCAGATTTATTGTTGAGTCTTAAACTCGGCTTGTTGAGTTGCTGTCCGGCATCGATAGGCAGTGTATTTTCTAACAGCTGTCTACGTGCGTTTAAAAAATGAGTGAAATCTTTAAAGTTAGGAAGATTATCAAGGTCAATAGACTCCTTCCATAATTTAAAAGTAGTAGGGTCGAGTTTAGTTGATAATAATTGTATAGTAATTAGTTCAAATGAATTCACTGACAGTTGCATTGCCGCCAGTGAATTAACGGAAAACGTTATCGTATTTGTGAATTCCGCCAAACTTTGGACAGAGTCTTTAATTGTCGACTTGACTTGAAGTAAATTTTGAATGTAGTATTTTGCTAGTATGAACTTGTTGTCATACCTTGCGGACAGCAAACTCAACGCTATCGAGTAATTTTCATTACAAATAGGTAGTGATTTAATTAAGTTTAACAGTTCATTTTTTAGAGAAGAATGTAAATAATGTAGTTTCTGCACTGGCGTTAGATCGGATCTTGCATGCACCAAGTCCGTAAAAATTGAATGAAACTGCTGCCATTCCAAGATATTGCCTGTGAAGCAGGGCAAACTTATCGGTTTTAATTGCATATGGGCCGATAATACGGGAGGTACAGTCTGAACATTAAAAGTATCAATCAATTGTAAAATATTTGCTTCCGTAGAATATAGCATTTCTTCTACCTCAACTCGGTCTTCTTGAGCAGCGTTTATGTCTTTACAAATAAGTTCGATTTCAGATTGTACCTCATCGTACTTCCATGCCAAGCTTTTCAAACTTTCAAGTCTTACTGTTAAAAAGTGTTTTGTATTAGAATTTGTATCAAAGTTACTGACAGCTGATTGTATGCGCACTATTGCGGACTTTAAGCCGCCTTTCTTTCTGACTAACACTTTGAGGCCTTCTTCAGCCATTGTACGCACCTTGAAATGATGTTAGTGAGGTGATACCTTGTAGGCGATGTCCTGAAGCGTCAAAGCCATGGAGAAGATGGCAAACACACAGCTCGGAGAGATGACTGCTTGACTGACGTACTGAAGCTAGCAGGCTCTTGCAATGATGTCGTCAGGAGGCTCAAAGGCGACGAGCGAAATGCTGATCGAATCACGCCACGGTCGTATCAGCGGATATGCTGAGTCGCCCGTGATGGCCAGAAATAGGGGCAGAAAAATAATAAATGTGAATAATGTATCCGGAAATCCAGGTCCGGAGCGACCAAAAAATGTTAAGTAGAAGAATGATCCGCCAACGTTGACGAAGTGAGTGATGCACGAGTTAGCACCAGCGTGAAGTAGACGAATGTGTTCGCGTTCAATGATAAGGTGAGTAATATGAGCCGATGGATGTAAGACAATAGGATGTTTAGTGTCGTAAGGTAATTGCGACTGCTATAATCGCCCGCCTACGCGTATTACTCCAGAATCATCAAGAAACGGGTCGAGAGAAGCCAACTTACTCCTAATAGAGACAGAAGACCCATTACGAAGACAATTAATTTCGGCTGCAAAGTGGATCGACTGAGATTGTTTTATGAAGAAATTAAGAGTATGATGAATTTTGACAGGGGTAAGATCGCCCGTTCTTTTGTCAGCACTGGAGAGTCTAATATTTTTGATGAACCGAAAACAGTAAGCGTATACGCGTGTCAGACGATGCAACAAAGAAAAGTCCTTTGAAAGGTCGATAGCCAGGGTAGACATTAGAGAAAGGTTATGGGTTTGTTTCTCTTCCGCAGTGACTTCAATCCGGCCCGGAGGACCAAAAAATGTTAAGTAGAAGAATGATCCGCCATGTGTGGACCAAAAAATGTTAAGTGTGAAGTTGTAACAATAAAAAAGGAAGGCCGAAATATATAAAATAAATATCTAACCACTACCAGGACTTACCTGTACGCAATCCTATCCACTTACCTGTTATTCGAATTTTACCAGAAGACCAAGGTCGCCACGATTATTTTTTATATAGGACAAAATATCGAAAACCTTTATACTCCACCTTAAATAAAAAGGACAATTTAGCAATCTAACCCACCCAATTAATAATTCAGAAGATTCCGGAACGTCTAGACGAATTTTTTCAACACAGAAATGAGAACATGGTAATGACGAAATAACTTAGACTAACACATGGTTATTAAATGAATACTTTACTTACTCTCATAAAGACGTAAATTCCTTATACACAACACAAAAGAATACGGTAACACATTAATTACTGGTTACATCGACCTTACCTTACATACTATGTATTACAAAAGAAAGTAGCCCAGCTTTGCACACACACACTATCACACCAATTAAACCCCTTTTAAATATTATAGTCAATATAGAAAATAGTTAGCCTTTATACATTCCTGTTTCGTTACATTCACTAACTGTCCTGATGCCGACCGAACACGTGTTTAATGTCCGATTTCACTCTTGGCGTTTCGCACTTTCGCTACACTAGTTTATTACGTCGTTGATTTCACGAGTCCCGGTCGGTATTAACGATATTGTTGTTTCACATCACATCGTATAAAACAACACCGACCGGGACGCCGACAGAGTTGTAAGCGTCTCTAACTGGGTGCGGCTCTAGCTGACTATATGGCGTCTCTGCTTAATGTCGACTGTTCCGTCACGGTGAAACGTAACAGGTACATTTACCTGTTCCTGGAGGGAATCTGGTTCTCTACTGCCATGATGTTTTCGTCGCTCCGGCTTCATTTGTTGGGAAGTAACCACTTTATATATGGATTAAAGCTGATATGTGTGTATGTCCAGAGGCCGATATTGGACTTGGTTCCGCTGATGTCACCAACAGTAGGCGGAGTCTAGTGCGACTTCCGTGAGGTCTTAAAGAAGACGACGAATATTTTTTACGCTCTGGCCATCTTGAGTTTTTTGTTAGAGCGTCCTTTGAGCGCGTGCGGGTGTAGTTGCGCTTGAGCGTTGACACACATTTACAGAGTTCTTAGAATTTTGGTGGAGGTGCAAATGCTCTGCCGCATTCCTCAACAACAACTGCGCCTTATTTCTTTGTTTCACTGTTCTGTTACACTGACTATTATACGTTGCACAATACAATTACAGTTTTACAAATTTATTATACCAGTCCGCCCGAAAACGAAATAAATAAAATATAAATGCCCCAAACCGTTAAAATAAAACACCCAAAATTTGACCCGCTACAAAGTGTTCTATTTTCTGTAGGTTGATTCGCCAGGATGCAGAAATGATGAAGCGAGTGGACTGTAATTAATACATTTATTTAATTGTTCACATTTACACCAGAAATTGTTATGTTTCACCTTTGACTAAGAGATTGGCTAATAAGCATATCTTGAATACAATTCGTATTACATTGAAGTTAATTTGATGAAAGGGCCTAAAGGGCCATATATGAAGTGTTGGCCTAAGGCCTACATTAATTGTCGCGACAAGAAGAAAAATGTGACAGTAAAGCTGCGGGCGCGAGCCGACCGCCGCTTGCGAGCATCTGTGATGAACTGTGTGGAAGCACGGACATGAATTAAAGTGCAAATTAAAGCGCAGATTAGCCAACCTATAATGTAAAAATTACCGCGCTACTGTACAGTAAGTGACTAAAATTTAAATATTTCAATCATTAATTAACAAGTAAAGCTTCAGTTGGTGCCCTAAAAAGGGACTCGATTTCAGTATTTTAATACCTAATTAACTCGTAAAGTTTCAACTCTATTACATTATTTACCTAATTATAAACTCTTTTTTTTTTAATTCATTGTCTCTTTATATAGTCTTTATGAGCTCTTTAAAAAAAATCATTTATAAATGCATTATGCATGTCACCTCGAGTTTTGATGACCTTACGACTTATTGACGGGGTCCAGCGTTGGGTTACCGTTATTCCTAGCTTGGCATGGTCCGTCCCAGAGAATTAACATTGGCTGCGAGGTGGATCTAGTTCGGCTGTTAGGCGTCTAAAAAGCATCTCCTAACGTCCAGCATCTCGTGTCGCTCTTTGTAGCTTCTCTGTAGATACTCTTGCTGACTTAAACGGTCCCGGTACTCTACGTTTCCCGTAATAGTGTAAACATAATTACTGAAAACGTCTTTATTCGTTCGTAGATGAGACTTATAACAAAATAAAACTGTTCTGCCGACGGACAGTGTGTCCGACGGCAACTGTGTCTTGAAATGAAGAGAAGGGCTTCCAGTCGAACCCTTAATTTATACCCTCTTGAGATTCTGCACCTGTTGGTTCCAAAATTGTCCTGTCGAGACCTCCAGATCACATGATAGCCCCTACTCCCGAACCTTTTGATATATTTGTAATTTTCTGCAAATTGCAATGTTTTGTAAGGAATTTAGATAGCACAAATGATAGATAATTTGATTAAGCACTCACTGTATTAATTTGAGGGTCTTAGTGTAATTTGCGTATTTTTGGCACACTTATTTCGCACTGACTTCACATAGTGTGTCCTACTAACGTCATTTTCTTACTGTGGATATCTATAAAATTTACACACACTATGGTGCCTTTTGTTTGTTTATACACTAATTAGTTTTCACACAGTGAATTAAAATAATTATTTTAGTAATTAATTGGGGAGGGTTGCTGGGATTCCTGTCTGTACATGCATCACTAACACACACAAGATACACGCATAACACACATACAATTGAGCAGGTGTTCTTTGCCTGTTGGAACAGGTTAATTTCTCCCCTAGTATAACAATGAAACATTTTTACAATCCCAGACATGTCCATTTATCCCAAACTTATAATAATTTTACAAATTTTACATTTATTTAAATCAATGCTCAATACAGCATATGGCTGTATCATTGCAATATAATATATATTCAAACACTTTCTGCTACAGTTCGTTTCTTGATGTATATAATATATATTTTATAATGACTTTACCTCAAGATGTTTTCTCCCTATTTGGAACATGTTTGGGGAAGCAAGATGGGAACACAATGCTTCCCAAAACATGTTCCAAATAGGGAGAAAACATCTTGAGGTAAAGTCATTATAATATATTGCAACGTTACAACAATTCTACAAATATATTACCATGTACTCAACGCAACTAAATATTTATTACACCGGCCAGGTCGCAGGATTTTGTTTCTCGTTGCGTTAAGTATATGTAATTAAACAATAATAAAAAAGTTTTTAAAGAGGAGTGAGATGTTGTTGACATGAAATAAATCATTTAAAATAGTTTCAAATAATAATTCTAAGATTTATTAATTAACAGAAAAAAATATTTCAATATTATAATTTTAAACATTAGACACATAAATATTTACCTTTATAAGTGTTACAAATATACTGTGTAACCTGCAACATACCATAACATACCACATACCACAAAAAAATAAACACCCATATAATCTTATTGATTAAACAAACGTGTTAAACAAGTTATTTAAATTCTTTTTATTTCTGTGTATCTGAAATTAACTCAACTTTTAAATACTGATAGCAACTCAGTTATAAACAAAATAAGATTAACTTTCAAGAATGAATTTATTGTTGCTATAAACAAAAATAAAATAATCTACCATTTACTTCCAATCTATAATGGACTTATACTGACACATCCTAAAATACTACAAAAGATTATTATTTCTTTACTAGATTTGCTTGTTAACTTACTCTCTTATCTAAGTATTATTTAATCTTAAAACTCGACTAATTATTATATTCATATTTAAGTTCTTTTTCGAGAGCTCTCTTCACAATAAAATATATAGTTTTTGTACCTACCGTTGCGCGCACGCACGTGTGTGTGTGTGTGTGTGTGTGTGTGTGTGTGTGTGTCCAGAATCCTGAGAGTATGATGATGATGATGATTCTGCTGCTGTGGATGTTGTCTCTAAGTGTTGTTGCTGTTAGTGATGCTCCAGCATTCCTCCTTACGTCTTGGTGTGAGTGGGGTAGAGTGTGTGTCCTGGTTGATCTGCAATCGGGCAGTGTAACATCGTCTGTAGATTTCGTGAGTCTGAGTGTGTGATCGCCCAAAATTGCCAGTGGTATTTATACTGGTGGTGATTTGACAGGAACATTCCTGCTTTCGACAGGTTAGAGATGGTCAGTTCGCTCCAGAGCGTCCTTTTTATTACACTCACTTTTTGGTTAATTATCGTGAACTTATGACCATATTCGTCACACGAGCGATCTTATTGTTTGCGTAATTTTTCTCTGGTCACTCACATACACCACACATATTAATTACTCTTTAATTACACTAGTAATTAATATTAATTAAATAGCATCATTAATATTGCAAATTTTGTAAGAATTTTTATATCAACATATTCATCAAAACTTCCTTTACGTAACGATGTCTTTATAATTGGCGTAGGTCTTCCTTAACAGGTAAAAAACAAATAATTAGTTTATTTTTACTCCTGTTAAAACCTGAATAATTGGAACAAACAATTCGTACGTGTCACCCCATTATCGTGTCGCAGCTGGTCACACACACACAAACACACACACGCCGTATCTTACACTGGCACAGCAGGTGTTACTCTCGACAGGACTCAGCCTGCATTTTCACGCACAAAATTGTATAAAACTGTTCGTCTTATACTTTCTATGCTAATTACATATTAAACATACCGCCCTGGCCAAATATGCAAATATATGTATTGTTGCAATATATATACAGTATATAGTAATTTAAAATTTATGTTGATATTACCTCAACATGTTATATTTCCTATTCGGAACATGTTTCGAGAGCTCCCATGCTCTCATCCTCAGCCTTCACGATCTTGTGTCTGAAGTATTTGTGTGTTATACTGTATACCACAATCACACACAATAATACAACTTTAAAATACCAGAAACCAACAAGAAACCTTAATAGCATCCAGCCAACACACAAATACTTCACCAGACGCAAGATCGTGAAGGCTGAGGATGAGAGCACTGGAGCTCTCGAAACATGTTCCGAATAGGAAATGTAACATCTTGAGGTAATATAAACATAAATTTTAAATTACTTTATATATATCAAGAAACGAACTGTAGTAGAAAGTGATTGGATATATATTGCAACGATACAGCCATATGCTGTACTGAGCATTGATTTAAATAAATGTAAAATTTGTAAAATTATTATAAGTTCGGGGTAAATGGACATGTCTGGGATTGTAAAAATGTTTCATTGTTATACTAGGTATGTTTACTAACAGGTAAACTTGGATAATACGGTAATTGTAATCATATTGTAAAATATAGTCAAGAGTATTATAGAATAATGTAATTTATGTATGTGTCCACAATCACCCTTCTCTTTCACCCATGCTCCCCCCGCCAGTCCTCACAGCCTCTCACTCTAACCTGAAATCAATCTATCACTCACTATCACCCCACTCTCTCTCTCTCTCTCTCTCTCTCTCTCTCTCTCTCTCTCTCTCTCTCTCTCTCTCTCTCTCTCTCTCTCTCTTCTACATCTCACTCACTGTCTCCCTTCTTTCCTCTCTCACTCTTCCACCCTTCGCTCTCACACTCTCTCTCTCTCCCTCTCATTCACTCTCTCTCCCTCTCTCTCACACTCTCTCTCTCGGTCTCTCTCTCTCCCTCTCATTTGTCATTGTCCACGATTGGCACTCTAAAACACTCACCATTTTTATTACACTATCATCCTCATATAAATAGAGAATTTATGCACACGATAACAGAAATGATTTACCAACTTGTATTAAAGGGTTACAGACTTTATAACACAACATTATAGATAACAGATCTATTATATGAAAATGGTTATTACTTAATATTTACATTTTGGTCAATGTTATTTACCTGGAACTTGGTCTATACAGAGTACCATAGTCAATGTAGTTCAAACATATGTCGGTGATAATCTCTCTCTCTCTCTCTCTCTCTCTCTCTCTCTCTCTCTCTCTCTCTCTCTCTCTCTCTCTCTCTCTCTCTCTCTCTCTCTCTCTCTCCCTCCCTCCCTCCCTCACCCTCTCTCTCTCTCTATCTATCTCTCTCACTCTATTCTAAACTGATATATACCACAAATCTAACACGTAGACGTGTACATACACACACGCTAGAATTACATATGAACACACACACACACATACAACATCAACAACAACAAAACAACCTCACAAGTCAACTACACATTCGAGAATCCATACATAAATATAACACTATTTTATTCACTTATTTTTATCATCTAAGTGTAAATTATGCACAACGGAGATGCCCACTGTACTGAGTTTAAAACTGATCGACTATGTGTCTATAAGAAATGTTATATGTTTCTTAGCTAATACTAAATAATATGATCAGTGAGACACTTACAATTGTTGCTGACGCCAAACACACAACTGTAAATTTTCCCTAACCAACACCTTATTATAAAGCAGAACAGATGACCCTTGTACATTTGTAGGAAATTAAGTAACATGTGTTCGGAAGACAGTTGAGAAAGATTTGCACTAGGGGGGAGTGTGACACTAATTAATATCTAACGACAAGCTGGCCACTAATGACCAACACATCCTGTAGGGAGACTACTGATTATTTCTTCAAATTTCATGTTTTGACGGTGTGTATAAGTTGAGCATAACTGGACGAGAGGTTTTGAGTATCAGTCCGAAAATTAATGGAGTGAGGGTCACTTTTAATTTGAATCATTTCCAGTACGCACCTTTTGAAATAATTATTTTCGTAATATTTAATTTGGGTGTTGTTGAAGTCAAATTCATGACCGGTGTTTAAATGGTGAGATACTAAAGCGTTGGGGATATCATTATGGGTTTTTTTATGGCAATCATACCTATGTTGATAAATTCTCTTATGTAAATATTGGGACGTAATACCAGTGTATGTGGCTGGACAGTCATTGCATTGGATAGTGTATACGACATTAGATCGTTTATCTTTGGATGTCGGGTCTTTGAGGCTTGAGAAGAGAGATCGAACAGTATGTTGGTTTTTGAATGCTAAAGTTTTTTGAATTTTTGATAGGCATTTTTTAAGTTTTTCAGAAAGCCCTTTAACATAAGTTGTAGAAAAGTACGAGCCAGCGTTGGGCTCAGGTGTATTAGATTGGGCAGATGTAAGATTGGGGCTCAGCTGATTTGCGCGATGTTTATGAATTACCTGTTTGATTATGTGGTCTGGGTAACCATTGTTTTTGAAAATCTTAAATACTAATTCCGTGTTTTTTTGATGAAATGATTGATCACTTAGACCGGTGGCTCTCTTATATACCGAGTGGATTAAGTTAGTTTTTAGATGTATGGGATGGTTGGAATTAAAATGCAGATATCTACCGGAGTTGGTGGGTTTTATGAACCAATCAGTGACTATAGTACCATCTGTCTGTCTAATAACCTTGGTATCAAGAAATGAAATGGAACTATTCTGTTCGTGCTCTATTGTGAACTGTATTCGTTCAAAGCCCATTAGTTTGGAATTGAACAGAGATAAGATTGTGTCGTGTTGGTCATATGGAATACATGTTATAATATCGTCCACGTATTTATATAGGAAGGGGAGATTAAATGGTAGCGTAGGGATAACTATGTCAAGAAACTGGTTCATGGTAATGTCAGCTAAGATGGGCCAGAGACTGCTACCCATAGCAGTGCCGTAAGTTTGTTTAAAAAATTGTCCCTGAAATGTGAAATAACCATTATTGCAACAATGCGACAGAAGTTTAAGGAAACTATCCTTATCTAATGTTGTATGTGTGGAGATGCAGTTCCAATTTTTGTTTAAAATGTTGATCACTGTTTGGATATTTACATTAGTGAATAAGGAGGAAACGTCTAGTGAAATTAAAACATGATTGGGAGGGATTGTGTGTTTCTTTATAGTTTCAACAAAGGTAAAGCTATCACTAATGTTGTACTTTTCAGAAGACACATTTTTTAGAATATTTGCTAGCCATTTTGATGTTTCATATGTAGGGGAGTTTATAAATGAGATAATAGGTCTAAGAGGGTTGTCAGGTTTATGAGTTTTTACTAAGCCGTAAATTTTAGGTGGAGTTGGGGCATGGGGAACTAAGCGTTTATAGGTATTGTTGTCAATTTGTCCGTTTTTGAAAGCCTCTTTGAGTATTGTCACAGTTGAGTTGTTTAAAGAAGTAGTGGGGTCCCTATTAAGCTTAACATATGTTTCACAGTCACCTACTAATGAATTCATTCTATTGAAATACTCAGTTTTATACATGATAACTGTCTTGTTAGATTTATCTGCTTGCAGTACTAAAATGTCTTTATTGTCTGATAAGAAGTGTTTGGTGGCTTTACAAACAGTAGCCAGCTGGTTGTTTTGGTGTTTTTTATTTTTATTTGATTTATTTTTGTTAATGTGATTAGTAATAATATTAATACATTCACTCCTGACAATTTCTGGATTTTTATCTTCAGGTAGGTTGTGAAGAACGTGTTCTACTTCGGTGATAATTTTCTCGGTGGGGATGCGATTATCATTATCCGGGAGGGCAAATTTTGGTCCTAGAGAAAGTAATGTTTTTATGTCTAGAGGAATATGGATGTCAGTGAGATTTATCAGCCAGTCCGGATTGAATTTTGGAAGGTTGTCCTTTTGTTGTTTTATCCGGTTTAGTTTCGCGATTTGCTTGTTTCGAATTTTTTCTACCATGTGTTGAAACGCACTGTTTTGTTTATTTGAAAATTCGTTTATTATGGAAGCTGGTAAGTGTTGATAACTATTGAGTTTGGTTTGATGTATCCTATTTTTTGTGTAATTAAGATTTTTTATGGAATTTTTAATTTCACTATTAAGATAGTCTCTTTTAAATCTATTTGCACTGTTCACAACACTATTGTACATTTGTTGTTCCATGGTGCGACGTTTAAAGTTGAACATTGCTTCTATATGCGCAGGAAATACTTTGAACTGTCGACACTTCAGCAGAAAAATACGTTGGTTAATGAGAGAAGCGAGTTTCCTGTTATCACTGGCCCATAATTTTAGGAGTCGGCAAGCTGGTTGTCCGTATGTGTCCGATATTTCTCTGTAGAATCCCATGTTTGTTGTTGAATAACCTCAGTTCTTAATTAAATCCTTAAATTTTTTAGTGACCGTCAATCAGTGAATGTTTTAGTGGATGGTTAGTGAGGATCGGTCAATAATACAACTTTTAGTTATTTTTCGTCGACGTTTCGACAATATTTATTGTCATCTTCAGGACCTGTGTATGAAATACAATAGAAATATCAAACATAACGAAACAATTAAATATTTGGGTGAACGTGTTGGTGATGTGAGTGTGTACGTGCGTATGTATGTATCATTTTTTATGTGAAGACTTATGATAGTTTGTTTACATCTTCAAATTATCTTTAAGAAAGCGAGCAAATTATAGTATGAGAGAACTTAATTTATACAGTATTACAATTTAAATTACTAAATATAATGTTATTTTAATTAATTAAACAAACAGTAACCAACAACTGGATATTACAGTAGATTGGCACATAAATTGTTTATACCTACAACAGTCAACATATAGCAAAGTAATATATTACCTATAACTAAAACAGATTAGGGGATGTGCACTACGTAATTATTAAAAGTTATTTTTACCATGTTTCACTCCCTACTGGTGTTAGCATACAATCATAATTTAGAAACATACAATTTACACAATATTGTAAAACATTTCGACTTAAATCAGATAGTTGACAAAGGTTACAAACAAAGGTTTCTGGTAAATTTTACTAACAGGTAAACTTGGATAATACGGTAATTGTAATCATATTGTAAAATATAGTCAAGAGTATTATAGAATAATGTAATTTATGTATGTGTCCACAATCACCCTTCTCTTTCACCCATGCTCCCCCCGCCAGTCCTCACAGCCTCTCACTCTAACCTGAAATCAATCTATCACTCACTATCACCCCACTCACTCACTCTCTCTCTCTCTCTCTCTCTCTCTCTCTCTCTTCTACATCTCACTCACTGTCTCCCTTCTTCCCTCTCTCACTCTTCCACCCTTCGCTCTCACACTCTCTCTCTCTCCCTCTCATTCACTCTCTCTCCCTCTCTCTCACACTCTCTCTCTCGGTCTCTCTCTCTCCCTCTCATTTGTCATTGTCCACGATTGGCACTCTAAAACACTCACCATTTTTATTACACTATCATCCTCATATAAATAGAGAATTTATGCACACGATAACAGAAATGATTTACCAACTTGTATTAAAGGGTTACAGACTTTATAACACAACATTATAGATAACAGATCTATTATATGAAAATGGTTATTACTTAATATTTACATTTTGGTCAATGTTATTTACCTGGAACTTGGTCTATACAGAGTACCATAGTCAATGTAGTTCAAACATATGTCGGTGATAATCTCTCTCTCTCTCTCTCTCTCTCTCTCTCTCTCTCTCTCTCTCTCTCTCTCTCTCTTGTCGAAACGTCGACAAAAAATAACTAAAAGTTGTATTATTGACCGATCCTCACTAACCATCCACTAAAACATCCCTATCCATATTATAACATTTGTTTTATAAAATTCTAAATGTATTTCCTAAAATTTCCAAAATTCCAAAGTTTTTATAGGCATATGTCTTGACATGTTAAATTTCTATTTTCTGTTATTGTAACACCTATTAACTATGCAACTACCATCAAAACTACTCCCTATAACTCTATTAGTATTAATATTGTAACATTACAAAATGTTACCTAACCTAAACGTATACTATCAGATTTAACAAGTACATAACAATAATGTAAATAGGGAATATAGTGATAAGAATAACCAAGAAGAGAGAAATCATGGAAGAAGAAAGAAGCAGAAGTGCCACATGAAACAGTAAACCCAAATACTGTTTGACACTACAACCAGACAATAACTAACACAAACTGATGGACAGAGTAAATTTACTTTAAGCTGTCAAGCGAGTCAGTGGATAATGTAAACAGAATATGATATGTTAATAAAAAGTGAGTCAATAAGAATCTGAATAATGTGAAATCAGAATCAGCATTTGGCTGGGTATTAATTAAATATGATTAGTAATTATTAACGCCAAAAAGCTAAAAGTAGCAATGTCCACAAAATGAGAACGAAGCTATATTTCAATCTCAAATATACCTATGACGAGAAAGAAAAAACATTTGTAAGAGGGAACCTTGTACAAAGAAGGTACCTCAGCAAATTAACGAATTGTGAAATAATGAAAGCTTTTAAAGGCAGAATTCCGGTATGAGCGGTATGTCTTAACAAGGCCTAGACCAAACAATAATCAGTGAGTTGATTATTGGCAGGTAACATGAGTGTAGATTAAATGCACAGAACAATTGTTATGCTCAAACATAGCAGAAAACCATTATTAAAATGATATATTTAATAATTCAATTGTTAGTTAGTAGAATAGAGCGAGTTAGTATAAAACGAAATGTCATAGTAGTAAGGATCGTTCATTACCATGTATAAAGATAAGGTTTATCCATAATGTTCAATAAAATGTCAGTACAGAGTTAATAGTGTTCTCACATAAACGTTTGAGTAGTAAAATGCTATGTGAACACAAACAATATTAATCAAAGTGTATAATCGTCGATTCAGGTAAACAGACGACAGTGCGGAGTAGTGTACCTGAACATTGTTTATGTAGCAATGTCAGTAAAAGTGAAATTAACTCGGTATCAAACGATATCAAATTAAAGAGGACAAAATGATCTTTAATTTGATGGTAATATCGCCCCAATCGCAACTGTATTAAGTGCGTGAAAGGTGTTAGCATCATTTACGAAATATGCATCAGAAATCTGGGTACTAATACCAACAATATCGACAGCTGTCAATCATTTCAGAGTTTGGCGGTTGGAAAACCGTTATTAACGGCTAAAAAGACAATACGTCATATTCATCACACCTGCAAGAGCCAATCACAAAATTAGTTAGTAATTAACATTTTTGCCTAAAGCCGATCGAAGAGTAGGGTATATAAGAGGATGTAACCGATTCTCGACAGACACTTATCAACTTCATCCAGCGCGGAACGTGCGCCCACCATCTCAACATTTTTATTAACTGATAGCGTCATCACGATAACACGTCAAAGGAAACAATTCGACAACAACCTACAACTACTTCAAATTATTCTACAGAGAACCATAGTGATTATGTGCAGTATTATTTCATTTTTGTGCGGGAAAATAATGAACAGAAGCAATTAAATAATGTTATTTATGATCCATTAAGTTAGAAGCGGATCGAAATTCTCTGTTCTTGTGCGTGTGCAGTGAATAACGATAATCATTATAATCCGATTATCGAGGTGCTAAATGAGTTTTAATTAAATAATTAAAAACAAAAGGTAACAGTGCAACCATTATTTCATTTTTACTACGAGCGCCATAACCTGTACGTTTTTATACACTGATCTGTACTGACGCAAACCACAGAAACATTGCAATATTACACCACGTCTCAATTTATTTGATGAATTTGTCATTATTAATTAAGCTGAATGTTAGTTATAAGTGTTCTCAATCTATAAACTTTGTAATTCATAAATCAAGCGTGACGAACGCACAACCTATCAAATAGGTTATTTTTATTTGTTTACTTTATAAAAGTAACGTCAAAAACATTATTAATCAATATTATATCAGAAAATCATTAGCTATTGTGTAGGCATGACTTTCTTTTTCGTGTCTCAAAGAACTCACATCTGAGATTTTAATAATATTAATGTTAAAAATAACAAATATCTGGACTTAGCCAGATTTACCACTTGTGCTCTGAGCAAGCCTTATAGGGTATATAATAACTTATTTACAATTGTACATCATTGTATGTTTTTAATTATATTTGTTGGAATTCTCTATCAAGGGTATGAATAAAACCCCATTATTAACAGCATAACTCGACTTAATTTATTTCTAACAGATAGTTAAATATTTTATTTAGACAACTCAAACAACCTTCAGTTGTGATTAAGTACTTGGAATAGCATTGCCATAAAGATAATAAACAATTATTTTAAATTTTTTTTAAATCATTAATTGATTCTATTCATGGGTTTTACACGGGATTTTCCCAAAATAAATCCGTGTGGCGCCCACTAGTAAGCAAGGCAATTTAACCTTGTAGCTGAAGTGAGTTGGTTTTTTGTAAACTGTCTTGGCAGCTTATTGAACTTCTAGAAAACACGACCAGGTACGTGAAAGTATATTATATTTATTCTATTGTCCAGACATTACTAGACGTAACGTACTTAGACTATTATCGACCTGGAGGAGAAGTTTCACAGCTAGTATCAACAAGACGATCAGCATCATCAAGCGACCAACTATTATACTTTACTTTTAAACTTAAGCAAAACTAGTATTTCATTATTATCAACCTAACTATTTTATTTGTTTCATATAAGGGAATTCTTTTCAGACAATTATAATTATACAATTGTAAACACACTTTGAGTAACCTCGAATGTTACATTTTAAATCGCTTTACAAAATTAGTCACCTTCAATTAGAAACAACCACAAACATTAATACATTTCAAAATAATATTTCAAAGATAAACATAATACCAAATAACAACCGCAAATCATTTATTATATTACAAATTGGCCAGCCCAACAGTGTGGCTTATAAAGGAGAGAGTTTTTACATATTATATTACAAATTGGTGCACCAACTAGTGTGGCTTAAAAATATTAAATAAAAATATTTTATATATTGATAAACAGCCCGGTAGACACAAAAGATAAACATGCCACACACCCATCAATATGATACGAGATATAAGGACAGTTGGGTAAGAGAAGGACAGCTAGATACGGAGACATACGAAGCGCAACCCACAGACGAGATGGAAGTCATTACCATAAATAATATCGAAACTCGTACCGACGAAACACCTCATGCAGAACCGGAAGTGGAAGTGAGAGTCGACAACCAACCCAGACAAGCTGAAGGAGTCGCGCAATCAGGAGAAACAGCCTTCCAAGAATGGATGAGGAGAATGATGGAATCTTTGAAGGAAGATAGTCGAACTTTGAAGGAAGATAGTCTCAAGAATAACAAAAACATGGAAGCATTAAAGGAAGATTTAAATAAAAATATAGAGTCAATAAAGGAGACTCATCGTGACTTGAATAAAAACATAGAGTCTATTAGTAAAAATGTGGAGTCACTGAAAGAAGACTTGAATAAAAGGATAGATAATACCCATAAATCCATGGACATATTAAACAATAAAATAGATGACAACAGTAGAGCCATAAGAGAAGAGCTGAACACCACATTAAAGAAAATTAGCCAGAAAATGGATGAAATGAATAAGAAATATACGGGAGAATTGGATCAGACAACAAGAGGAGAATTACCAAACGACAACAACTCAGAGACAGAAGAAGTACCCAATGATGAAACCATAGAAGAATTAAGCATGCAACCCGAAGATGAGGTCGAACAAGCTGAGAATGAAGGAGACTCAAATACATCATCGTCTGAAAATGAGCTTGACAGAAACCAGGAAGATATTCATGACAAGGAGATTGACACCGAAAGTATAGAGAAGACTCAGATAATTGAAGAAACGGAAGAGTTATTAGCCGAGAATGAAGACTTAGAACAAAATAATCTGCCCATGTGTAATGATCAAGTGGAGACAAAAGAATTACCCAGAAGTAAAAACACCGAACAAGTGAATTTAAAAATTAAAATTCATGAAGAAAGGAACGAAATAATTAAGAAAACAGAAGAAAAGGAGGTGAAGATAAGAAGAATAATACGCCCAAAGAAGACTAGAGTAACAAAGGAATTAATTGAAATGACTCAAAGTGGTCTAGTTAATATGATTTATTTCCCAGTTATCAACCGTGAAGAAGGAATCTGTAGGAAGGAGTACCGAAGGAGCTTCATGAAGATGGACGAAGAGAAGAAATGTGCGACAACAAAGAAGACTATGACCAATAAAATACTTAAAGCAGATATTTCCAAAGGTAGAATAAGGCATTCCAAGAAAAGGAAAGATTATCAAGAACAACTGGACCGGATCATTGAAGGGTATGCCCAAGAAATAAAAGAATTGAGAAGGAAGAGGGACCAATCAATGGAAAAATCCAACCAGGAAACTAATGACGATCAACCAGAGTTAGAAGAGGTACTAGACGTCAAAAATAACAAAGACCAGGAGTACACTGAACACATGGATACCAGTGATGAGAAGAAGAAGGCAAGAAAACGGGAAGCCAATGACTATCTGGTAGCCGCAAAGTGGAAGAACCGCATGATAGGAATAGAGTGGAAAAGCACAAGATAACCCCATGTATGTAAACCATAAAAATGATTACTATTAAGAGCAGATAAAAATAGTGGTAGGCGACCTTCATCACCCGGATATTTAGAGTATAAAAAGAAAAAATATGTTTTAAAAATGATTACTATAAACGGACTCATTTAGTGATTAAAAGAATCACATATTAGGCCCAAATGATTGAAGGTAACTAATTGACTATAACAAATCTATTTGCCCTATTGAGTTACAAAAGTGTGTAGGATTAAGATACAGGCCAAACTATTTGTTACTTGTTAAAAAGGAACCAGATCTATCACACCAGAGGATAGAAAGATATGTATTGTAAACTAAATGATTTAATGAGAGAAAAGACATCTATTATGTCATAAAGAGCCAGTAGTGGCATATAACTAAAATTACTATGCTATACTTAGAAGAAAAAAAAAAAATGTTTATCCAAATGAATACTATATGTAACTAAATTTTATCAAATGATTATTGTGTACCTCTCATAAAACTAAAATATTATATAAAACCATCCAGAATAAAGATTCACCCAACTAACCTTTGAAGGAGTAGAGAGGCAGAAGATCAAAGAGAGTATAAAGAAAGAAGGATATTATTATGGAAAGTAAAGAGAGAGAAAAAATGTTTATTAAATGAACCATGTAACTCCAAGAATGTCTATAAAATTAGATATTAATATGTTATTAGATTGTCACATTAAATTGTAATTATCAAATATTGTATATAGCAAAATATGTCAGAGAACATCTAACAAAAAACCAGTCAGTATATGAATAGTGTAGATCCTGATAATTCAGGATGAGTATAAATGAGTAAGAAAAAAAAAAACTTGTAAACTAATGTGAGAATAAAATATTGTAGACTCTATATGTGAAAACCAACTGCATAAGTATATAAGCAGCAAAATAAGTGTGTAATCTTAAGAATACTCAAGTGAACCAAAGCAAATTGTCAACTAGTATAAACAGTAACAATACGGCTGATAAAAAGCATAGCTGAGAATGTCAAGTCTGAAAAGAAATAATTACCTGTAAAAAAAAAAAAAAAAGAAAGCATGTTAACAAGTATAAAGATGGAAATGTGATACAAATGAAAACCTCTGATACCTTGAATATTATATTATTGAAAATGAATGATATGTGTTATATTTTATGAGTTGTGATAGTGCAACTATTGCCTGGTGCAATGTTTATTTTTTTCTCAGACAGAGAAGAGTAATGCCTCTGAATCTGAGTATGTGTATTGAGGAACGGCAGAGAATGTAAGCCACAGTGAGCCACTCTGATTCCGAACCCACTACAAAAGTTAGGGAGTTCTATTGTATTAATGGATCAAGGACTATTATGAAAGAATCTGTGAGGTATAAATTATAATAACCATTAAGATAATCACGAAAGTAAAGATATGTAATAAGAAAGAAGAATGTGAATAAGACAGGAAATTGTTAATTTAAGAAATGAGATCTATTGTAGTTAAATGACTTAAAAAGTAAGCTACTTGAAAAATACTAGTAAGTTAAGAATTATATCACTAGACAAAAAATCAAGCTAGAGTAACACACTAATAGTATATTAATGATCAATGTAAAGAGTACAAGACAAAAAACAGTAGTAATATGTAGAAACTGACATGAAATGATAATTTTATAAAAAATAAATTTTTTCTCAAATGATCAATTTTGAGGAGGGAGTATATGTAACATAACAAAATGTTACCTAACCTAAACGTATACTATCAGATTTAACAAGTACATAACAATAATGTAAATAGGGAATATAGTGATAAGAATAACCAAGAAGAGAGAAATCATGGAAGAAGAAAGAAGCAGAAGTGCCACATGAAACAGTAAACCCAAATACTGTTTGACACTACAACCAGACAATAACTAACACAAACTGATGGACAGAGTAAAGTTACTTTAAGCTGTCAAGCGAGTCAGTGGATAATGTAAACAGAATATGATATGTTAATAAAAAGTGAGTCAATAAGAATCTGAATAATGTGAAATCAGAATCAGCATTTGGCTGGGTATTAATTAAATATGGTTAGTAATTATTAACGCCAAAAAGCTAAAAGTAGCAATGTCCACAAAATGAGAACGAAGCTATATTTCAATCTCAAATATACCTATGACGAGAAAGAAAAAACATTTGTAAGAGGGAACCTTGTACAAAGAAGGTACCTCAGCAAATTAACGAATTGTGAAATAATGAAAGCTTTTAAAGGCAGAATTCCGGTATGAGCGGTATGTCTTAACAAGGCCTAGACCAAACAATAATCAGTGAGTTGATTATTGGCAGGTAACATGAGTGTAGATTAAATGCACAGAACAATTGTTATGCTCAAACATAGCAGAAAACCATTATTAAAATGATATATTTAATAATTCAATTGTTAGTTAGTAGAATAGAGCGAGTTAGTGTAAAACGAAATGTCATAGTAGTAAGGATCGTTCATTACCATGTATAAAGATAAGGTTTATCCATAATGTTCAGTAAAATGTCAGTACAGAGTTAATAGTGTTCTCACATAAACGTTTGAGTAGTAAAATGCTATGTGAACACAAACAATATTAATCAAAGTGTATAATCGTCGATTCAGGTAAACAGACGACAGTGCGGAGTAGTGTACCTGAACATTGTTTATGTAGCAATGTCAGTAAAAGTGAAATTAACTCGGTATCAAACGATATCAAATTAAAGAGGACAAAACGATCTTTAATTTGATGGTAATATCGCCCCAATCGCACCTGTATTAAGTGCGTGAAAGGTGTTAGCATCATTTACGAAATATGCATCAGAAATCTGGGTACTAATACCAACAATATCGACAGCTGTCAATCATTTCAGAGTTTGGCGGTTGGAAAACCGTTATTAACGGCTAAAAAGACAATACGTCATATTCATCACACCTGCAAGAGCCAATCACAAAATTAGTTAGTAATTAACATTTTTGCCTAAAGCCGATCGAAGAGTAGGGTATATAAGAGGATGTAACCGATTCTCGACAGACACTTATCAACTTCATCCAGCGCGGAACGTGCGCCCACCATCTCAACATTTTTATTAACTGATAGCGTCATCACGATAACACGTCAAAGGAAACAATTCGACAACAACCTACAACTACTTCAAATTATTCTACAGAGAACCATAGTGATTATGTGCAGTATTATTTCATTTTTGTGCGGGAAAATAATGAACAGAAGCAATTAAATAATGTTATTTATGATCCATTAAGTTAGAAGCGGATCGAAATTCTCTGTTCTTGTGCGTGTGCAGTGAATAACGATAATCATTATAATCCGATTATCGAGGTGCTAAATGAGTTTTAATTAAATAATTAAAAACAAAAGGTAACAGTGCAACCATTATTTCATTTTTACTACGAGCGCCATAACCTGTACGTTTTTATACACTGATCTGTACTGACGCAAACCACAGAAACATTGCAATATTACACCACGTCTCAATTTATTTGATGAATTTGTCATTATTAATTAAGCTGAATGTTAGTTATAAGTGTTCTCAATCTATAAACTTTGTAATTCATAAATCAAGCGTGACGAACGCACAACCTATCAAATAGGTTATTTTTATTTGTTTACTTTATAAAAGTAACGTCAAAAACATTATTAATCAATATTATATCAGAAAATCATTAGCTATTGTGTAGGCATGACTTTCTTTTTCGTGTCTCAAAGAACTCACATCTGAGATTTTAATAATATTAATGTTAAAAATAACAAATATCTGGACTTAGCCAGATTTACCACTTGTGCTCTGAGCAAGCCTTATAGGGTATATAATAACTTATTTACAATTGTACATCATTGTATGTTTTTAATTATATTTGTTGGAATTCTCTATCAAGGGTATGAATAAAACCCCATTATTAACAGCATAACTCGACTTAATTTATTTCTAACAGATAGTTAAATATTTTATTTAGACAACTCAAACAACCTTCAGTTGTGATTAAGTACTTGGAATAGCATTGCCATAAAGATAATAAACAATTATTTTAAATTTTTTTTAAATCATTAATTGATTCTATTCATGGGTTTTACACGGGATTTTCCCAAAATAAATCCGTGTGGCGCCCACTAGTAAGCAAGGCAATTTAACCTTGTAGCTGAAGTGAGTTGATTTTTTGTAAACTGTCTTGGCAGCTTATTGAACTTCTAGAAAACACGACCAGGTACGTGAAAGTATATTATATTTATTCTATTGTCCAGACATTACTAGACGTAACGTACTTAGACTATTATCGACCTGGAGGAGAAGTTTCACAGCTAGTATCAACAAGACGATCAGCATCATCAAGCGACCAACTATTACACTTTACTTTTAAACTTAAGCAAAACTAGTATTTCATTATTATCAACCTAACTATTTTATTTGTTTCATATAAGGGAATTCTTTTCAGACAATTATAATTATACAATTGTAAACACACTTTGAGTAACCTCGAATGTTACATTTTAAATCGCTTTACAAAATTAGTCACCTTCAATTAGAAACAACCACAAACATTAATACATTTCAAAATAATATTTCAAACATAAACAAAAGTAACAAATAACAATCGCGAATCTCATATTTTATTACAATATTTAAAATTACAACAATAATTATCATTGGAACATTATCAAAAAAACATAATTCACATTTTGTGATCAAACAATCTGTATATGCCTGGTTACATAAATCCTGCATAAGACATATCATCCACTCATTATTTAACAAAACTATAAATAATATAAACACAATTTTATTCTTACTTTGAACATTTAAATAAAAAGTTTAATCATTTAATAATGATTTTCTATTTTTTCCATTTTTCTTAGGTACGGTAGTTCAGCCATTGCTGTACTAGGTATTTTTACTGTTTTTTCATCTTATATACATTTGATAGTTATTATTTGATTGTACAGTATTTATCTTATAACATTAGGTCCACCATTATTCACACTATTAATTGTATGTTTCCATGTATCTATAATGATTGTGTTCTTGTATTATTTAATTATATTGGTTAGTTAACATTTTGGTATTATATTATTTTACATTCTATAGTATTTGGGCCTATTATCCCTCAATTTGTATTTTGATTATTATTATATTATATGATACCTTTAACAAAACAATTTGTTTACTGATGGTAATGGTCCATAATGCTGTCTGGCTTTGTAAGTATTATTATTGTAATTATTTGGATTTTATCTCATCATCCACTTTATTTTACATCACTTTACCTAAACATTAATTTGGGTACGGTCAGTTACAGTCTGTCATTTTAAATTTGTCATTTGTTCATCTTCACTATCATTTTTAAAAGATATGTTTCTTCTTGTTAAGTTTCTTATACATGATCTTCATTAAATCTGGTATGATATCAAGCTATGCCAAAATGTAATGTTACAACCTTCACACGAACGTCAAGATTTAAACCTTTTTTAACGCTTCAGTTGACGTCCAAATAATGGTAAGATAATGTACAATTTAATCATTAATTTCTGAACACGTTTCATACTTTACTCACTTACTTTACTGTACTTCACACGATAAACAAATAAACAAGTCCTGAAAATTTGGTAGGTGTAGTCTAAATAGTTTTTGAGATATTTTGTAAAATATTAAAAAACATGTTTCGGAAATTCAAAATTAAAGTTTTATTTCACAATTTTATAACAGTGTTATTATAATAACAGTGTTGATAGCTTTAAAACTCCCCAGCAACATACATTACTCCTTCTCTATCAGCTGTAGTGTGTCCTTTTTCAAGTCTAAGCCTACTTCTAGCTCTTCTTTCTTCTAGGCTTGCCTTACTAAACTGCTTTTCTGCGTCGTGCAACCTCCTCATATTGACTTTCTTCAGACCATCTTCTGTGTGCTCTCCAGGGGCAATACCTAAATAGTTAAGGACTCTCATTTTAGACTGACAGCCTTCATTGTACTGAAGAGTAGCTTCATACACAATTTCTACCACTTTTGTCCCAGCAAAGCCCCTTTTAGGGCACAAAGCCAAAGTACATTAATGAACGACTCATTTGCGTTATGAGTTTTCCTCTTCAAACACCTTAATAGTTCAAGTGTTGATAGGCCTGAGAATACAGGTTTAATAAGTTCCATTATTGTCATATGTATTGTTTTTGTGTACAAATGTGGCAGCTATATTGTTAGTGGGTAGGTTGGGTGGCAGCTGAGTCTTTGAGGTTTCGTGACACATCCTTGCTGCTCAGTTTTAACTTCGTACCTGAAGCACTTTTATAATTAGCGTCTTTCTTTGTAGTAAATGAATCACCATGGAACTTTATCTTCTTTGTTCTATTTATACCTTTTCAAAAGTTCACTACTCAATTGAACTTGAAATTAGCTGTTTGTGTATAATATATGTCCATTATGCAAATAGATAATTTTTTAGCTACAAAATATGTATATTACGAATAAAAAAGCCAAAATAAAGTATTAAAAAAATATATTCATAACAACATACTGAACCTGCCAAAACTAGGCGACAATTGTCAGATGAATTACATTGGTTTATTACTCATAACTTAGCTAAAACTGCTTATTTTTCAATAATTTTTGTAGCAAATAACTCAGAAATACTATTAAATAAAATCCATTAAAAAAATAAAAAGAGAATTTTATGAGATTTTCAGCTATATCAGCCCCCTTAAGAATATTGAATATCTTGCTGGGACTTAAACCCATGGACATTTCTGTGAGATACATGATTTCTCTACTTTGTCTAACTCAGCTCTTTTTTGAGATGTCAAAATGAAACAAGTTCAAAGTTACCTTCTTCAAAGTAGCCACTATAAGCCTGCAAAAGTTTTATTCAGATCGTCAGAGTAGTTTCTGAGATTAGCGTGGCTAAACTTTTCCCCCTATAGCTTTATTAATGTAGATAATTACTTATCAAGGTGCCCCAACAATTCAAACATTAGTTATATGAAGGGTGTTTGATAAGTCTGTGCAAAGTCAGGAGATGGTGCTTGCAGTAGATAAATGATGTCATTTTTAGTTTTCCGCATCTCTGCTAGGACACCACACTTCAGTAACATGCGGTCATAATTCTAATGTTGCCAATCAATTGAATTGATGAAGTATTGTGATTTGCAAAAAATGGATGAAAGATAATTTTGTGTGGTGACGAAACATCAATTTTTGAAAGGAAAAACCGCAGAGGAAGCTAAATCCAAGCTTGATAAATATTATGGTGAGTCAGTTCCATCGACTAGAACAGTTTACAAATCGTTTGGTTATTTTCACAGTGGTCACATGAGCAGAGACGACATTGAATGTTCAGGACAGCCTGTTGAGGTTACAACTGCAGAAAATACAGAAAAAAATCCATGGAAATAATGGTGGTGGAGGACAGAAGATTGAAAGTGCTTGAATTGCTAAGACCATAGGCATCTCAAATGAACAGGTGCATCATATTTTATACGAACATTTACATATGTGAAAGCTGTCCACAAGATGGATGCCACGTTTACTCACGATCGATAAAAAGTGTGAACGAATAAACATTTCTAAACACGGATTGGAGCTGTTTTAATGCAACCAAGAAGAATTTTTGCGGCATTTCATAACAGTTAATGAAAGTTGGATACATCACTACCAACTTGAAACCAAGGAACAGTCAAAACAGTGGGTTGCAGTAGGAGAATGTGCTCCAAAAAAAGCAAAAACCGTTCCATCAGCAGTTAAGTTATATTTTCACCAAGATTATGCCACTGTCTTTTGGGATGCTCAAGGTATAATCTTAATTGACTTTCTGGAGAAAGGTAAAACTATAACTGGGCAATATTATGCATCTCTGCTGGATCGTCTAAATGAGGAAATAAAGAAAAAACGACTACATTTGATGAAAAAGAAGGTTCTTTTTCACCAAGACAGTGCACCAGCTCATTCTTCTGCAGTTGGGACAGCAAAATTGTTTGAATTACACTATGAAAGTCTTCCATACCCCACCCTACTACTTGCCACACTTAGCACCTTCGGATTATTATCTGTTTCCAAATTGGAAGAAGTGGCTTGCTGGAAAAAGATTTATGCAAAATGATGAAGTTATTGCTGAAACATCTGCGTATTTTGAAGACTTCGATAAATCATACTATAAGGATGGGATAGAAATGCTTGCACATCGTTGGACTAAGTGTGTAGTGTTGAAATAAGATTATGTTGAGAAATAAAAAAGATTTTTCCCCAAAAAGTGTGTCTTCTTTATTTTTGCACTGACTTATCAAACACCCTCGTAACTTTCTAATGTGTATAAATTTTAGAATTTCTTCTTCACATAAGGTATTAAGGTTGAGTTTAGTTTGAGCACATGCACTGAACGTGAGTAAACAATGCTTAGGAGTAAAAAAATTTGTTTATGTAGTAGGCGGAATGCAATGGATTACAGTACACATAGCTGGAGCTAAAATGGATTGCACCAGAAACAGATGTGTTTGTACATTTTAAAGCAACAGGAAGTAGAGGAGTGTATTATCAGAATGATGACAGAAGATTTAAAAAGGATGAGAACTCACAAAATGTACAAAAGGAGACGCTGAGGATATATGAAATTAATTACAAAAAATCTTATGAATGATACTAAAGTCCAGAGTTTTTTCATTTAACAAAAAATTTGTTTAATTTTGTTTTACACGTTATTAATATATATGAAGATATTATGAAAATTTTCTTAAAAAACAGGAAGAAGAGTAATCACACCAGATTTTGCACTGAGGTGAGAAAATTCTTTTATAATAAATATTTAATTAGTTCTAGTAGTCCCAAGACTTATGTAAACAATAATTAAATTTATGAATTTAAATGTAATTTGTAGGCTCCAAATTGAACACAAAATCTTCTATGCTCAGCATCTCGTTAGTGACTTGACTTTCCAGTTCCAATTACTATTTATAGGGATTGACGTTTTGCGTATGAACTCTTGTAAAATAAGTCCATATTGCCTACCTATTGATCACCACCCTTGTTAATCACATCTATTGGTCTGGCCCTTTCTTCTTATCGATACTGAAATAGACTTGGTAAGTTACTGTCTACCACTGTGACTTTCATCTTTTACTTCCACATGCTCATACTTGCCATACTACTTTGTTCAGCATACAATGTGAAATTTTCAGCTTTTGTTCTGGCAGGTTCGATCCCTTCTTCATGTGGATTATGAATTCTGCGTGCGTGCATTACATTATAAATTACAAAATATTTTGTAATTTGGTATATTTCCCACTGTGCTACTTTCAACTTAAGTTTATTTAAGAAGTCCGAAAGAGCAAGAGTTTTTTGCAGGTACAACTGAGCCAGTACCTAATTTAATCACCTTTTCAAGCATTTCTATGTATAACCGATCAAACTCCATTTTAATTTGTGGTATTTTCTGAAACAGAAGGAACATTAGTTTATTAAAACACATTTAATATTATATAAAATCAAGGTTCAACACTTGTTGCTGATATCACAAATACATGTTTAGGCTTATATCAATTTATTGTGATATAGGCTTATAGCAACAAGAGAATCTTTCCCTTTTTCTGAGGTATGTGTTTTGAATATTGCATAGTTACATAAGTGTGTTGTCATCAATGTGGTTTCAGCAATATGCAAAAGATTACTTCACATTCTAATCCCTGTACTGTAAGAGGATGTGTGGAAGGCAAATGCAATTGGATCTGGGAAGGTGGCATTTCCTAAACTGTAATGGGGCCATTGAAGGAAAGCATGTGAGAATAGTGGCTCCATCAAACAGTAGTTCTCGATTTTTTAATTATAAGAAGTATTTTTTGATACTACTGTTAGCAACAGTAGATGCAAATTATTAATTTCTAACTGCTGATATGGTTCATATGGAGGATAAGGTGACAATGGAATATTTGCCAAGTCTACTACAGGGTGCAAATTATATAACAACAAAAGAGAGAGAACACTTAATAATTAGAAAACAATAATGCAGATGAAATAACTTATTGTAACTGTGTTATTAGTTGTAATAAAGTTGTGGCAATTTGGTATAATACAATAAGCTGTTATTATTTGGTCTAGCAAAGTGTTGTAATACAAAATATATATATAAAAAAAAAAATCTATTCAACACCTTCAATTTACATTTAACATCCTATGGTGTCAGTAAAGAAGAAGTTTCATTGAAACGTATATAAGCAAATGAATAAAATATATGTATGCAAGCCACTTGCATTTTTAAAATTTATTATAAATAACATACATAAATGTATACTTCTCACCTGCTTTATTATCCAGTTATGAGGCTATTTTTCCCAAATACTTTCTCTCAGAATGACATCTTTGTAGTAAGGATCATACACCTTCCACTAAATTGCAATTATGTCTATTACTTATGAATTACAAAAACTCATTCTTTCATGACTAAATTAATCTTCATGAATTAATTATTTCACAAATTCTTATAGTTATCAAATTATTAATTTTTTGTTTTGTTAATTTTTACTTGTAACAGACTTAATAGAGCATATGCTGTTGGTTCTAGGAAACCATGTTTATTTTACATTTACATAATTAATGATTTACTGGTATCAGCAATATTAGATTTTACTATTCTTGATCATTAAAACTTTGAAAACAGTCAAGTGATGCAATCAAGGATACTAAAATACATGTGATCAATGCATGCTGACTGGTCTCCAAATGCAGTCTAGTCACTGAAGCAGGTCATATGTATTTTCTCGCATTTGGCACACAGACAAAACCATTTGTGATAAATTCCATTTGACATGTCACTGCACAACAGCTGCATGCAGTAATCACATGTGACAACTGCTCAGCTCAAATGAAAACTCACCTGTAGGAATGTTAACTAGAATTACTTCCATCTCTTTAAAATACATATCTGGGTTGTGAAATGTACAGTATACTGCTAGGAATAATTAAACTTTTTTTCATACTACAAAAATATACCATCAAACCGTCAAGGTATAAATAAAATTTTTAGATGGCCTAAAAACATTTTTCATAAAACCCCATCATGTGGCACATCATATGAAATGCCATTCAAAAAGCTCTTTGACCAATTTCAGCTCTACTCTAATTGGAGCTTCATAATTCTGGATATCCTCCTGTATTATTTCCCCAAAACATTTTTGCAGCATTTACCACTATATTTATATTACTAACTATTTTACTAATATAGTATACACACCATAAACATATTGTTACGACATTACAGAACACGCTACATGTTTCTCGGCTATTCCAGTGGAACCCGACTGTAATGTGTGCGTACGTACATATTGCTGCTACTTTGAGATGAAGGAGAATTATGTACACTTGTCACGTGTCCGCAACGAGACTTTTCCAGACAATACTGGTCTGTGCACGTTGTGTTCAAGGCCGCAATCAATATGCTCTAGTGTTTTCTAGAGCATGCATGGGTTTTCTCGAGTTTAGCCACCAAATGCTCGTTGCAGACATTGTCGATAAAGTGGTTCTTGGGACGGACATTATGAATGCCTACGGATTCGTTGTGGACTTAAGAATGTATTGAGGGTTGGCCAAGAGAAGATAAAGCTTTGCATGGCTAAAATGACAGGGTCTCCCACCCATTCGATCAAGCAAGTGCCATGGGCCGAAAAAGAAGTCAACAGGTGTGATCAAGAGGAACCTTTCCAATTGCAAGCGGAAACGGAGGACGACTGAGCAGAGGAAGTACGACTGTGCAACATGACAACAGAAGTCAATGGAAAGCCAACTATGGACGTCGAGAAAAGACTCTTGCTTGTTCCTGAGTTAATGGAAGAACCCGTGGGAAACGTTGCTGAAGATAAGTCACGCAAGAGATTGTTGACAAGAACCAATCAGACTTGGACCAGCTAATGGCGTATAGGTCATAAGTACATAACCCAATGGGAGTGATTCCCGCAAAACTAGTGGTTGAGCAGAAGACTCATATTCCTGGGAACTTGATGTTCGGGTCACACAAGACTGAATTCAAAGAACCGGAGGATTATCTTTTCCACATAGACCAGCTATGTAGATCGCCTGGCCAAGTATTACTTCAGAGATGGTTTGCCAGTTCAGGGCGAACAGGCTTAATGAGGAGGCAGTGGTATGACATTACAGAACACGCTACGTGTTTCTCGGCTATACCAGTGGAATCCGGCTGTAATGTGTGTGTGCGTACATATTGCTGCTACTTTGAGATGAAAGACAATTATGTGACACTTGTCACGCATCCGCAACGAGACTTTTCCAGACCATACCGGTCCGCGCGCGCTGTGTTCAAGGCTGCAATCAATTACGCTCTAGTGTTTTCTAGTAGATGTGTAGAATGGAATATGCTGGAATCTCAGCGGGGTATAAATACAAGGCTTCAGCGGCACTTAGTTCAGTTATTGTCGGTTGATTTACACAGTGCGGTTCGAAGTATTGTGGCAAAGTGTTATGTGTTTTACAATTGTGCAAGACTCGTTAACATTATTATTGCGTGTGAACAATTTTTATTTGATTTGTTGTAAGAGTCTATCTTGTTGATTACAAACTGTTTAATTGTGATAATCAAAGCTGGTGATTAGTGACTTAATTGATGTCTTGTATTTTGTTTTCCACTGTACCATATGATGATCAGTAGAGTGTCATAATAATATTCTTTGTCCAACCTACTGAGACGTACTACAGATTGGGTCAAAATAATTTTAAAAACTGTGTCATTTTCAACAGCAACAGAAACAAAAGCTAAGCATATAAGAAATTTATATATAAATATCTGGATGTACTTAGTACCATATGGACTGGTGGATGATAATGAAAATAAGGTAATTGTTGGTACTTTTTTTTTATAAAAGTATGCATTATCACTTTCAGTATAGGATCACATTATTCTTATTATAATTATCACCTGAACGGTTAAAACCATTTTCAGTAGATGTTAATGTATTTTAAATAAACAGAATTACTTGAAATTCAACTAAACTTTACTAGTATTGTTATCACACTCTATAATTTACCTTTTGTATCTGCATTTACTAAACCGAGTAAACATCTGAAAAGTAAACTGTTAACAACTTGAAACATAAAAATAACTAAATATCTAATGACAACTTACACAAGATTTATAAAATGCCCGCACTTCTGAAGAAACAAAGATAACGCCCCTTATCACTCCGTTATAAAAGACAAAGCGCGTAAAGAAGGAATCTCTCTCTCTCCCCCCTCCTACACACACACCACACCCACGCGCGTGCAAATAAAAAAATTTCTACGAAACCGAAAAATCGAAGCATGATAATGTTTGTAAACAAAATATTTCTAGACTGTGGGGAATCGAAAGTGTGGAAGCGTCACATTTTTCGATGACGCATCACGCATTTTGTGGAATGACCCCCAGCCTAAAAACACTACATGTTAAAAACATTAACATTCCAATGCCCAACACTAAATTCTCTATTGGGCTCAAAAGGTTAGGTAAGAAAAGTTTTTCAATTCTGATACAGATTTCAAACACGTTGTTTAGCAAACAAGCTAAGCAATATACATAAACTGTACAAATTCAAATGTGGTAAAGATATGAGCCAAGTGGAACAGTATACTCAATTTTTTGTATAATTATGACACATTTGGTTAATTAACATCTGAGGTTAAATGGCATTAAGCATTGAAAAGCATGAATTCAAAAATAGTATCTATATAAGTCTCAAGTTGAAATAATTTACCCTGTATTACAATAATGTCACTGTTCTCTGTGCCACATAACACCTTGCGAAGAAACATTTTCACAAATTAATTGTAAACAATAGTCACGTTTCCCACGTTCCTGATGCCGCACAGAATCACCAACACCACAAAAGTTATAACTTAACAAAATAATACAAATAGATTGCCTAAAACCTTCCCATCCATCACATGCAGGAACATATACTATAAGATTACCTAGTGTTATTGACACTTTAAATCTGGAGTTTCAAACAATAAAGGAATTACGGTTTTTTTCAAAATTTATTTTACAGATTTGTGACAACAAACTCAAAATCGAATTTTAATTCCTTTGAATAATAAGTTATTCAGCCATTATCAGTAATAAATAATCGGAATTATTTCTTGAAACATGTTACGTTATCACATCTCTGTTACATTACGAGAAGCCATAAGCCATCAGCAGTCCGCCAATTGGGTCTTGGGGAATATTCAGCGGCAAAATGTAACTTCCGGCGCCGCGCGTGTACTATATTTCGGTGTCCGATGTGTACATCCAACTGTTTTCTTCACAAGTAACTAATGCCAGCTTATGGAGGTTATGTACGACAATGTAACTTAAATAAAATTTACTTTGTCACTGTACATTAAAAGGGTGTATTTATTGGAAGTACAGAAATTAGTTTACATTTATCTCACATAATTACGGTACAGAGACGATTTTGGGAGATTGTTGCTACGTTTAACAATATAACTTAACCTTTTACATTTTGAAAAATTAATTAGACTTAACAAACGTTTCCTTAGTTAGTGTACATTCAAAGGCTGTTTTTATTGTATGGATAAAAGGCTGTATATAACATTAACGGCTGTATTTATTCGAAGCAAGTAATGCCAGCTTATGGAGGTTATGTACGACAATGTAACTTAAATAAAATTTACTTTGTTCGTGTACATTAAAAGGTTGTATTTATTGGAAGTACAGAAATTAGTTTACATTTATCGCACATAATTACGGTACAGAGACGATTTTGGCAGGTTGTGGCTACGTTCAATTATTTAACTTAACCTTTTAGATTTTTAAAATTAATTAGACTTAACAGACGTTTCCTTAGTTAGTGTACATTCAAAGGCTGTATTTATTGTATGGATAAAAGGCTGTATATAACATTAACGGCTGTATTTATTCGAAGTAAGTAATGCCAGCGTATGGAGGTTATGTACGACAATGTAACTTAAATAAAATTTACTTTGTTCGTGTACATTAAAAGGGTGTATTTATTGGAAGTACAGAAATTAGTTTATCGCACATAATTACGGTACGGAGACGATTTTGGCAGGTTGTGGCTACGTTTAATTATTTAACTTAACCTTTTAGATTTTTAAAATTAATTAGACTTAACAGACATTTCCTTAGTTAGTGTACATTCAAAGGCTGTATATAACATTAAAGGCTGTCTTTATTCAAAGTACCGGAATTAAAACGTACTTCCAATTTAGAACTTAGTACAATCTAATGTATAACCAAACAAGTACATTAAAATCCTTTTTTCAACATAATGCAATAATAAGCAATGTGTAGTTTCTGTTAACATGCAAATGATTAAGTATTAATAATGGGTTACAGTGGAATTTAATGTTACTACGGTCTGAATTAATGCAAATAAAATTGGGAGAATCTCGTAAACATATTAAAGAATGCTTGTATATTACACACAAAATTATTACAGTACGGACCTTTGTTAAAACAAATTTGACTCTATACTTTAGTATGTACCAATAAAATTCACCTTTTTTCAAATACCAATATCTGTTGTTGTTTTTCATACCCTTAAAAAAAGGTCATTAACAACATACATTATGAGAAAACGTGATTACAAATAACCAGCCATTAGTTACTTAGAAGAAAATAGATATAACATTTACAAACATCAAATCTTCAATTCTCTCCCTATTTGTTTTATAAAAACTGGAGTTTCTACTGCAGGTTTTAAGTCCACTAACTACTTAATTAAATATACATAATTGTTCCTGTATCTTGTTGGGTAACATTATATTAATACATCTGCTTCCTACTCATATGTGCAAACAATGTTTTTAATGTACGGTCCTAAAATCTTTATCAACACTTTATATCTTTAAAATTTAGACAAAGTCTAATGAGCAACTTGGCCTAACCTGAATTTACATGACCTGGCTCAGAACAACTTTATTTTGGCAAATACAAAGATGAAGACTGGTTGCAATTTCTTCAGGGCTCACACCTGCTGCCAGGCCTAGTTCTATAACATGATAAGGAAGAAATAAATCAGCCCAAACCTGCAACCGCTGTGGGAAGGCTTTTACACCATTACCAATAAGATTAATGATGTCTTCTAAGAATAACTCATTAGCTTTATTTTTAACTTTCATTAGTTTTATCTTTTTTAACAATTTTTAATGCAGTTTACTGGAGTAAAATCTTCTTATTGATAATGTTCTTATCAGTTTCATTACATTATTCGGGTTATCTCTTTATTACCGTATCTCAGACAATATTTATAGTATACAATTTAGTTAATGACTTAGTATTTTGTTCTTCATGTATCATGGTCATGAAATGTTTTAAGTTGGGGCCTATTTTATGTAAGGGGAAAACATAACGTTACAATATTGTAATTACTTTTATTTCTATAATTATTTATAAGTATTACTTTGTACAGTACAAACAAAACTGGCTTAGAAATGGGTCTACTTAGGAAATTATGGAATTCTGCTGAAATTTCGAATAGTTCTGGAGGGGAATTGATCCCCTGATAACCCCCCTCCGCAAGTTACTCCACTGATCCCACTCTACACAGTTCCAAGAAATCCTGTATTTAGTAGAGCTTCCCTTATGTTTGCCTGGTAAGTGAAGGAGAAGGGATCTATTTAACGTGCAAGTTGAAGAATATATTTAATTATTGCACTTAACTTGATATAAGTACTGATTACATTTCAGGATTATTATTTTCAGAAATAATGTATGTAAACCAGTTTTCCCCATATAAAGTTAATTAAAATTCTTTAATGCATAGCATTCCAGGCATTTACAGTAGTAGATTCGTTTTACTAAATTTGAATTTACATAAATAATTCTCTTTGATTAACCAGAGTTACACACACAAACTAAATGCTGAGTGTCCTCCTAGTGTATAAATTCAGCTAAAACAGTATTCCAAAAACTTACCTTGTTACTAGAATATGTGACATGATGAACTTTTCATCATGTGTTCAACTTTGTGTTGGGAGTTAAGCATTTTAATAATTTATATTTATGCAGGTGTATAGCAAAATCTGATCATCATGGAAAAGGAATAAGGCATTTTGTAATAGCAATTAACTGATTAGTTCCTGCTGTATTACCGAATCATATTACAAGACCAATTTTTGTTTAATTGAAAAGATATATTTTAATTGTTTCTTTTGGTGCAATCTGTAAATTCCATGACACACGTCCATAAAGGTTTGAAAATATGCTTACTCCAGTTTGATAGGAATAAATTTTCAAAAAACTAATACATATTTGTTATGTCTGATCACACCAGCTATCCTGTCTATTGGCAATGAGACTTTTATCCAAATTTATCATATAGTATTGTGCTAAGCTGTTACACTACATTTGTATACTGTAATACAGTGTATTATTTGCAGACTGACAGGGTTATAAAAAATTCTGAAAGAATTGTTGCTTTTACAACACCATCCTTTATCAAGTGACTACTCAAATCTGCCAGTTTTTCACAGATCCCCTAGTGATGCTCCAAACTTTTCAAGGATTCTCCTGGCCTTAAAAAACTGACTGGCCTCATTGATTGACATGACTAATGTTAAATTTACTTTGGGATACTTCCAAACATAATACAGTTTACAATAAACAAACAAAATATTATGCCTGTCTAATTTTTTCCAGAACTGTATACACATAATTTGATCTGGATAGAACATTTATTAAACAATAATACTATTTGATGCAAATAATTAAAATATCGGTATGGAGAACCATACATGACTACCATGTTCTAAGATTTATATTTGAAATCATTTTAGAAACGAAATATTTCTATAGAAACCCTTCTACCTTCAGCCTCAACCACAGAATTGTGATCACTAACATATACCACCTCATGTTCATAAAACAGTATTCCAAACACTTACCTTGTTACTATGGTGTCTTCAACAGGTACACTGGTGTATAAATTCGTTATGTCAAATGATGCTAATGTTGAGTTGTGTGGTATATGGATGTGTTCTAGTTTTTTGACAAGTTCTATGTTGTTTTTAACAGAAGTGTTGTTTGTTGGTTAGATTTATGTTGTTTGTTGGTTAGATTTATATGTTTTCTGATTAGTTTATCTAGGTGTCTGGCGATTTTGTGGGAGGGTGCTTGTGTGTTATTTATCAAAGGTCAAATGGGTATATTGGGTTTGTGTACTTTTGGTAATGCGTTTAGTTTTGGGGGGTTAGGTTTAATTTCTTTTTAGGTATTTTATGTTTTCTGTTTGGATTATGTATTTTGCATTATTTATGAATTTGTTTTTGGTATTTTATTGTGGGATCTTTGGTTATTTGAGTTGTATTGTTTTCGGAGAAGAATTTCTCAGTTTTATTGTTTATTTCTTAAATATTAGAATTACCTTGGTTCCTTCTTTGCAATTATGTTTATTTCTTGTTTGTTCATTACGACTGTTGTAATTTCTATAGGTACTTTTGGTGTGTTTGTTGTAATTTTGTGTTTTACATAATCTTTTGTGATTAAATCATTTGGTGTAAAATTTTCCAGATTATAAAATACACCTAACAGTTTTAACATACAATATATATAGTAACACCTCTATACATAGTAACAGGTATATCAATATACCTGTAATCACAGGTATGGGAAAGTAATAGCAAATCTTGCATAATCTTGTTATCAGTTATTGTTATTATTCGGCTAGTGCTATTAAATTCATATTGGCCCAAAGTGATCACAAAAGGTATTTATTATATTTGTTTACAGTCATCGGTGTTGATTCCAAGTGGATTTGAAATTTATATAAATTAATTTGCACTCACATGAATGAAGTTGCAACTGTAAAGAAATACAGAATATATTTTCTATGACAGCAGACAAGACAGGACACTTGTATTTTGCCTTTTATGTGTGTACATACATTCAGACATCATTTATTTGGATTGACTTCTGCAAGCTTGAAATCAAATACTAATAATGTTTTATGAATATTAATTACTACACTTTCACATGTGAAACTTACTTTGTTTATTTTCCTCGTACGACATTTCAGTGTGGTGTTCGCCTTCATCAGCGGGGTATGATACAGAATGTCCGGAACTTGTAACGGCTTGTTTAGTTGGTAGGTTGTGTGGGGGAGTGTGGAGGTGGAAGGGGGTTATGTAAAATTATAATCCTCAAAGTATAATATTGATTTAATTGGGATGTTTTGTTAAATTGTTACGACGGTCTCACCGATCATCACATAGTACAGTGGAAACCAAAATAAAACACACTTATGAATTTGCAAATTACATTTATTATATTTTTAATTGGTGTTGTTACATGCTTGTTCACTTCTTTTGTTACATTTTAAATCAGTGTTGTGTTGTGATTAGCTACGATGGTAGTGTTATTAGTACAGACGAGGATGCTGCAGTTTCTTTTCTTAAAGAAAAAGATTTGGTTCACAATCCTCGTCAATGTGGTAATGGACATAATATGATTTTAGCGCTTGGGCAGCAACAGCGTTGGTGTTGTAATAAGAAGACTTGCTGTGAGTATAAGCCAGTTTGCAAGGACACATTTTTAGAGGGGTCCAGATTACCCCTGAGAACAATAATAAAATTTATTTATGACTGGTGTGAAGGCCGTAGTAGTGTGAAAAACAGTAAAAATCAACTGAAAATCGACAACAAAACACACACACATTGGACGGCTTACTTAAGACATATCTGTGCTGAAGACATCATGAGCAACCCACAGAAAATTGGAGGACCAAATTTAACAGTTGAAATTGACGAGAGTCTCTTTGCCAAGAGAAAAAATAATGTTGGCCGGGTGTATCCACAACAGTGGGTTTTCGGAGGATTCTGTCGAGAAACAAAGGAATGTTTCTTGTGTCGTATTGAAGATCGGTCAGCAGCTACCCTCCTACCTCTCATAGTGGCAAATATTGAACCAGGGTCCATTATAATGTCAGATGAGTGGCGTTCATACCGTCAAATTGTTAATTTGCCACAACAGTACACTCATTTGACTGTAAACCATAGTTATAACTTCGTGGATCCTCAAACGGGAGCACATACACAAGGTGTAGAAAGCATGTGGCGGTCCTGTAAACGCCGAAACGTGATTGAATGTGGTGTGAGAAGGGAACGCTTAGATTCCTATTTAAGTGAGTTCATGTGGCGAACAAGAAATGCAAACCAGGATTTGTTCGAGTTCATGTGGAGGTCCGCAGAGGTCCAGAATATCTTTCCAGGTGATGCATTGACAATAATTGTGTAGTTACTGGAACAATCTGGGGATTCACAGACACTTAACTCGCTGTATTAATGTAGAAGTGTGTAGAGTCACCTCCTTACCACTCACGACTACCTGTAACAATATTGTAAATAATTATAAGCTGAACACTGGGAAAAAGTGCTAAGTGAAGGAAGAAAAAGTGTAATATAATGAATGATCAGTAATAACAGAAAAGACTGTTAAAATTAATGATTCACCCCAAATGTATGAAACAAATGAAACGTAGACTATAAGTAAGATTAAGGGAGACATGATTTATATTATTCTGAATGTTCAGCAACATTGTAGTAATTAGGATTTAAACCCAAGTCCCATATTTGTTTCAAGGGAAAAGACTACAATTAGAAGGTTCAATTTGTTTAATTAATTGTATTAAGAGTTAGTTATGTTTAAATATGTTTTGTGTGTAATAATGTTAGTAATGTTGCTATTAAGAATATTATGCTATTATGGCTATTATGAATTGTCAAAGAAGAAAAAGGTTGTAAGAAAATAGACACACTGTTATGTATAAAATACCATAGATACCTAAATTAGGCTCAGACACACTAAATAGAATTAATCAGTCAACAAAATTTGGCAAACTAAGGAAAAAATTACTACTATGGAATGTAAACCAGTTTGTAATAAGTAATAATCCCATCAATCAATGTAATCCCAGCCATAAAGACACAACTCTAAAGTAGCATGTCTATAATTCCTGTTTTAAGGTAATATTAGTGTTGGAAGGTAATAGAAGCATTAATTTCAGATAATCAAACCACAGTCACAAGCATTAATCAAATCACATAATCAAACTACTCCTTTCCCTTAACCGATCTTCACAAAGAACAATACGTCTTGAGTACTCTACACAGGGCTGTACGCAGAAAATTATTTTATTCAGTTTGAATTTGCGGCTCTTATCGTTTGCCACAGAAAATACCCTTGTTAAAATGTTGCAGGTAAACTACCCCTTTCCGTTAACCGATCTTCACCAAAACCAATAGGTTTTGAGTACTATACAAATCATGGCTGTATGTAAAAAAATATTTGATTCTAAATATAATTATTACACTACTATTGTGTTCCAAGTCGTAGTGTAATAATTATATTTAGTTAATTAATGGACACGTCATGGACAACGAAATCCAAGTATTCAATTCTGTTTTAATTTTTGGCTGTTATCGTTTGCCATAGAAAAAAATCTACACACAAACACACACTTTTCGAAAAATGTCTTTTCATGTTTTGAGGGTAGTACAATCAGAATATGCAAAAATCTCGAACACAATTTTTTTTTGCCATCACCATACTTCCATTTCCTTAAGGACATGGAAGTAAAAGGTAAGGGGCTTAACAATATCTACCACTTTTTAGATAAAGAAGGAGTATGCACTACGGTTAATAGCTTATGCTACAAGATACATAAGTGTTTATTTTAAAAATTAGTACAGTAACATACAAGACAGGTTACATGAACAACCGCTGGAAGAAACGGAGAATAAACAGTTACAGTGAGGTCGAAAGACGTAGAATTGAGCACTACAGAGTCAATTGGGTTTGTAAAGAAACATCAAACCCAATGTACTATCATTACCTAACCAACCACAACACTCATGTAGAGTAGATGTATTATTTAGGAAGTATCTGTGCCTCAACTAAGTACTAAGTCCAGTATACTGTAACAGGATCTACTGTTCCACACTGTAAATAAAGAAGATGGGCAATAATATATATTGTAACGTTTATCCCTTTTTCTTACCTTTAAATCTGTAGTATCTTGTCCTTGTAGTATTCTATATTGTAATAGATGTATTGGTATTGTTTTTGTATTCGTCAGTCTCACCTAACGTTATAGTTAAATTGTGTACCTTTAATTCAATTGTAAAGAAGACTGTTTGCATTAAATGTAATGTAATAATGTAACAATATGTATGTGTAGGCTGATTAGAATGGAATGACTGTTTACTTACCACTTTACCTAGTATTTTGGTCACTTAACCAAAAATTTGTCCATTTTAAGTACAGACTCTAACCTATCAGATTGCAATGTAACTGGAATTTGTTGAAAACAAGATTAAACTATCACTCATATATTCACCCCCCCCCCACAGAGAGTGGGAGGGGGAAGAGAGAGAGTTATATATCATTGTTGAATAATTAAGATATTCCTTTTAACAAAAATATACTTTTTAATTAAATTATTACAACTATTTATTTTTACTTTAATTATATTTATGTTTCTGAATAATTGAATAGAATACAATAATTAAAATAAAAGTATATTGTTGTTAAAAAGTATTTTATTTTTTATTGAATAATAATAATAAATAAGAATATAAAATAAAGTAATTTGTAAATATATCGTTATACTTCTGACATGTAAAGTAGTATACATCAATAGTCTACTCTCATACAGTATACGAATTTGTTGGAAAATATCATGCACACTACTTGGCAAAGGTTCAACACTGATTTAAAAATGTTTTGTTTAATGCGAACACTGAAACACACTATACACAAGAAATAGAACTCATCATGAACATAACGTGATTATATTACTTCTTATGGTATAAGAATATGATATCGGTTTTGTATTTAATACCCACTTGTAAAGGAAAAAATACAGTTATTATTTTATAAATAACTTTGTTACAGCTGCTGTGAAGTTGTTTAGATTAAATAATGTAACCTAACCAACTTTTAAGTATTTAATATTAAGTATAAGTATATTTAATCCTCAGAGAAAATGAACAATTAACACCAGTTTTTGAAAGAACCATGAAAGGAGAGAAGATGAGCTTGTGTACGAAATGCAAAGTGGAGTATCTTATGTAGAGATGAAAGCTCAACAGTTCAAACCAAATACATATGAATGGAGATGATTGGTAATATCTGGGACCTGTCACACAACAGAACACCATACAATGATGATAGTGTGTATCACTGATTTCATCACATCTCTTACCATGTAATGTGCCTGCTTTTAATAATATTTTCAAAGGATTTTAATACTTTGTTTTGACTGGTTTCACTGTGTAAATTACAAACCTGAATATAGTCCTGGAATACATACGGTAATCAATTTTTCCATTCACAGCCACGTTTCGCATTAAATCACGAATGCCTGCAAAGAAAAATAAATTACATCACCGGACACACCAAGTACTGACATATGAACATTAATCAATTATTTTGTTTAATCAGTCAACATTCTAAGAGACCAATATTAAAGGGTTTACAGATTATTGACGCATCCACCAAAACACACACACACAGGTTGTGGTATGTGTTACAATTGTGTCTTATTTTCAGCTAACCGTTCTTTTACAGGTGAAATCAGTACAATTGTACCTCGTGAGTATAAGGTTAGTTTAAGCTGTACCTATGATATTAAACATAATAATACACTGAACATGATTATTACACTTTATATGATATCAGCTTTTTGGCTTAATATCCACTTGTAAAAGAAAAAAATACAAAATGATTATTATTTTATAATTAACTTTGTTACAGCTGTTGTGAAGTTATTTAGAATAATAATGTAACCTAACCTACTTTTAAGTACTGAATACTTTTAATGTGTCATGTACTGTGTTCAATAAGGAAACGAAATACTTTTACAGAGTACTTAAAATCCTTGAAAATGGTATTGGATTAAGCTTGAGCAATGAATAATTAAACTAAGCACATGATTTCAAAGTCAATATCATAATTAACTACGTATTCTAAATAGAACATACCAAATTGATAATACTTAACAAAGTCATGTAAAACAAGAATCATAAAGGGGCTTCATATTTTTTTATATCTTCAAGCATTTTCTCGAACAAATCCTGGTTTGCATTTCTTGTTCGCCACATGAACTCACTTAAATAGGAATCTAAGCGATCCCTTCTCGTACCACATTCAATCACGTTTCGGCGTTTACAGGACCGCCACATGCTTTCTATGCTTTGTGTATGCGCTCCAGTTTGAGGATCCACAAAGTTATAACTATGGTTTACAGTCAAATGAGTGTACTGTTGTGGCAAATTAACAATTTGACGGTATGAACGCCACTCATCTGACATTATAATGGACCCTGGTTCAATATTTGCCACTATGAGAGGTAGGAGAGTACCTGCTGATCGATCTTCGACAGGACACAAGAAACATTCCTTTGTTTCTTGACAGAATCCTCCGAAAACCCACTGTTGTGGATACACCCGGCCAACATTATTTTTTCTCTTGGCAAAGAGACTCGTCGATTTCAACTGTTAAATTTGGTCCTCCAATTTTCTGTGGGTTGCTCATGATGTCTTCAGCACAGATATGTCTTAAGTAAGCCGTCCAATGTGTGTGTGTTTTGTTGTCGATTTTCAGTTGATTTTTACTGTTTTTCACATTACTACGGCCTTCACACCAGTCATAAATAAATTTTATTATTGTTCTCAGGGGTAATCTGGACCCCTCTAAAAATGTGTCCTTGCAAACTGGCTTATACTCACGGCAAGTCTTCTTATTACAACACCAACGCTGTTGCTGCCCAAGCGCTAAAATCATATCATGTCCATTACCATATTGACGAGGATTGTGAACCAAATCTTTTTCTTTAAGAAAAGAAACTGCAGCATCCTCGTCTGTACTAATAACATTACCATCGTAGCTAATCACAACACAACACTGATTTAAAATGTAACAAAAGAAGTGAACAAGCATGTAACAACACCAATTAAAAATATAATAAATGTAATTTGCAAATTCATAAGTGTGTTTTATTTTGGTTTCCACTGTACTACGTGACGATCGGTGAGACCGTCATAACAATTTAACAAAACATCCCAATTAATTCAATATTATACTTTGAGGATTATAATTTTACATAACCCCCTTCCACCTCCACACTCCCCCACACAACCTACCAACTAAACAAACCGTTACAAGTTCCGGACATTCTGTATCATACCCCGCTGATGAAGGCGAACACCACACTGAAATGTCGTACGAGGAAAATAAACAAAGTAAGTTTCACATGTGAAAGTGTAGTAATTAATATTCATAAAACATTATTAGTATTTGATTTCAAGCTTGCAGAAGTCAATCCAAATAAATGATGTCTGAATGTATGTACACACATAAAAGGCAAAATACAAGTGTCCTGTCTTGTCTGCTGTCATAGAAAATATATTCTGTATTTCTTTACAGTTGCAACTTCATTCATGTGAGTGCAAATTAATTTATATAAATTTCAAATCCACTTGGAATCAACACCGATGACTGTAAACAAATATAATAAATACCTTTTGTGATCACTTTGGGCCAATATGAATTTAATAGCACTAGCCGAATAATAACAATAACTGATAACAAGATTATGCAAGATTTGCTATTACTTTCCCATACCTGTGATTACAGGTATATTGATATACCTGTTACTATGTATAGAGGTGTTACTATATATATTGTATGTTAAAACTGTTAGGTGTATTTTATAATCTGGAAAATTTTACACCAAATGATTTAATCACAAAAGATTATGTAAAACACAAAATTACAACAAACACACCAAAAGTACCTATAGAAATTACAACAGTCGTAATGAACAAACAAGAAATAAACATAATTGCAAAGAAGGAACCAAGGTAATTCTAATATTTAAGAAATAAACAATAAAACTGAGAAATTCTTCTCCGAAAACAATACAACTCAAATAACCAAAGATCCCACAATAAAATACCAAAAACAAATTCATAAATAATGCAAAATACATAATCCAAACAGAAAACATAAAATACCTAAAAAGAAATTAAACCTAACCCCCCAAAACTAAACGCATTACCAAAAGTACACAAACCCAATATACCCATTTGACCTTTGATAAATAACACACAAGCACCCTCCCACAAAATCGCCAGACACCTAGATAAACTAATCAGAAAACATATAAATCTAACCAACAAACAACATAAATCTAACCAACAAACAACACTTCTGTTAAAAACAACATAGAACTTGTCAAAAAACTAGAACACATCCATATACCACACAACTCAACATTAGCATCATTTGACATAACGAATTTATACACCAATGTACCTGTTGAAGACACCATAGTAACAAGGTAAGTGTTTGGAATACTGTTTTATGAACATGAGGTGGTATATGTTAGTGATCACAATTCTGTGGTTGAGGCTGAAGGTAGAAGGGTTTCTATAGAAATATTTCGTTTCTAAAATGATTTCAAATATAAATCTTAGAACATGGTAGTCATGTATGGTTCTCCATACCGATATTTTAATTATTTGCATCAAATAGTATTATTGTTTAATAAATGTTCTATCCAGATCAAATTATGTGTATACAGTTCTGGAAAAAATTAGACAGGCATAATATTTTGTTTGTTTATTGTAAACTGTATTATGTTTGGAAGTATCCCAAAGTAAATTTAACATTAGTCATGTCAATCAATGAGGCCAGTCAGTTTTTTAAGGCCAGGAGAATCCTTGAAAAGTTTGGAGCATCACTAGGGGATCTGTGAAAAACTGGCAGATTTGAGTAGTCACTTGATAAAGGATGGTGTTGTAAAAGCAACAATTCTTTCAGAATTTTTTATAACCCTGTCAGTCTGCAAATAATACACTGTATTACAGTATACAAATGTAGTGTAACAGCTCAGCACAATACTATATGATAAATTTGGATAAAAGTCTCATTGCCAATAGACAGGATAGCTGGTGTGATCAGACATAACAAATATGTATTAGTTTTTTGAAAATTTATTCCTATCAAACTGGAGTAAGCATATTTTCAAACCTTTATGGACGTGTGTCATGGAATTTACAGATTGCACCAAAAGAAACAATTAAAATATATCTTTTCAATTAAACAAAAATTGGTCTTGTAATATGATTCGGTAATACAGCAGGAACTAATCAGTTAATTGCTATTACAAAATGCCTTATTCCTTTTCCATGATGATCAGATTTTGCTATACACCTGCATAAATATAAATTATTAAAATGCTTAACTCCCAACACAAAGTTGAACACATGATGAAAAGTTCATCATGTCACATATTCTAGTAACAAGGTAAGTTTTTGGAATACTGTTTTAGCTGAATTTATACACTAGGAGGACACTCAGCATTTAGTTTGTGTGTGTAACTCTGGTTAATCAAAGAGAATTATTTATGTAAATTCAAATTTAGTAAAACGAATCTACTACTGTAAATGCCTGGAATGCTATGCATTAAAGAATTTTAATTAACTTTATATGGGGAAAACTGGTTTACATACATTATTTCTGAAAATAATAATCCTGAAATGTAATCAGTACTTATATCAAGTTAAGTGCAATAATTAAATATATTCTTCAACTTGCACGTTAAATAGATCCCTTCTCCTTCACTTACCAGGCAAACATAAGGGAAGCTCTACTAAATACAGGATTTCTTGGAACTGTGTAGAGTGGGATCAGTGGAGTAACTTGCGGAGGGGGGTTATCAGGGGATCAATTCCCCTCCAGAACTATTCGAAATTTCAGCAGAATTCCATAATTTCCTAAGCAGACCCATTTCTAAGCCAGTTTTGTTTGTACAAAGTAATAGTTATAAATAATTATAGAAATAAAAGTAATTACAATATTGTAACGTTATGTTTTCCCCTTACATAAAATAGGCCCCAACTTAAAACATTTCATGACCATGATACATGAAGAACAAAATACTAAGTCATTAACTAAATTGTATACTATAAATATTGTCTGAGATACGGTAATAAAAAGAGATAACCCCAATAATGTAATGAAACTGATAAGAACATTATCAATAAGAAGATTTTACTCCAGTAAACTGCATTAAAAATTGTTAAAAAAGATAAAACTAATGAAAGTTAAAAATAAAGCTAATGAGTTATTCTTAGATGACATCATTAATCTTATTGGTAATGGTGTAAAAGCCTTCCCACAGCGGTTGCAGGTTTGGGCTGATTTATTTCTTCCTTATCATGTTATAGAACTAGGCCTGGCAGCAGGTGTGAGCCCTGAAGAAATTGCAACCAGTCTTCATCTTTGTATTTGCCAAAATAAAGTTGTTCTGAGCCAGGTCATGTAAATTCAGGTTAGGCCAAGTTGCTCATTAGACTTTGTCTAAATTTTAAAGATATAAAGTGTTGATAAAGATTTTAGGACCGTACATTAAAAACATTGTTTGCACATATGAGTAGGAAGCAGATGTATTAATATAATGTTACCCAACAAGATACAGGAACAATTATGTATATTTAATTAAGTAGTTAGTGGACTTAAAACCTGCAGTAGAAACTCCAGTTTTTATAAAACAAATAGGGAGAGAATTGAAGATTTGATGTTTGTAAATGTTATATCTATTTTCTTCTAAGTAACTAATGGCTGGTTATTTGTAATCACGTTTTCTCATAATGTATGTTGTTAATGACCTTTTTTTAAGAGTATGAAAAACAACAACAGATATTGGTATTTGAAAAAAGGTGAATTTTATTGGTACATAGTAAAGTATAGAGTCAAATTTGTTTCTATTCATTAACAAAGGTCCGTACTGTAATAATTTTGTGTGTAATATACAAGCATTCTTTAATATGTTTACGAGATTCTCCCAATTTTATTTGCATTAATTCAGACCGTAGTAACATTAAATTCCACTGTAACCCATTATTAATACTTAATCATTTGCATGTTAACAGAAACTACACATTGCTCATTATTGCATTATGTTGAAAAAAGGATTTTAATGTACTTGTTTGGTTATACATTAGATTGTACTAGGTTCTAAATTGGAAGTATGTTTTAATTCCGGTACTTTGAATAAAGACAGCCTTTAATGTTATATACAGCCTTTGAATGTACACTAACTAAGGAAATGTCTGTTAAGTCTAATTAATTTTAAAAATCTAAAAGCTTAAATTTTTTTTTTTTTTAGTGACCGTCAATCAGTGAATGTTTTAGTGGATGGTTAGTGAGGATCGGTCAATAATACAACTTTTAGTTATTTTTCGTCGACGTTTCGACAATATTTATTGTCATCTTCAGGACCTGTGTATGAAATACAATAGAAATATCAAACATAACGAAACAATTAAATATTTGGGTGAACGTGTTGGTGATGTGAGTGTGTGCGTGCGTATGTATGTATCATTTTTTATGTTAAGACTTATGATAGTTTGTTTACATCTTCAAATTATCTTTAAGAAAGCGAGCAAATTATAGTATGGAGAACTTAATTTATACAGTATTACAATTTAAATTACTAAATATAATGTTATTTTAATTAATTAAACAAACAGTAACCAACAATTGGATATTACAGTAGATTGGTACATAAATTGTTTATACCTACAACAGTCAACATATAGCAAAGTAATATATTACGTATAACTAAAACAGATTAGGGGATGTTCACTACGTAATTATTAAAAGTTATTTTTACCATGTTTCACTCCCTACTGGTGTTAGCATACAATCATAATTTAGAAACATACAATTTACACAATATTGTAAAACATTACGACTTAAATCAGATAGTTGACAAAGGTTACAAACAAAAGTTTCTGGTAAATTTTACTAACAGGTAAACTTGGATAATACGGTAATTGTAATCATATTGTAAAATATAGTCAAGAGTACTATAGAATAATGTAATTTATGTATGTGTCCACAATCACCCTTCTCTTTCACCCATGCTCCCCCCGCCAGTCCTCACAGCCTCTCACTCTAACCTGAAATCGATCTATCACTCACTATCACCCCACTCACTCTCTCTCTCTCTCTCTCTCTCTCTCTCTCTCTCTCTCTCTCTCTCTCTCTCTCTCTCTCTCTCTCCTACATCTCACTCACTGTCTCCCTTCTTCCCTCTCTCACTCTTCCACCTTTCGCTCTCACACTATCTCTCTCTCCCTCTCTTATCTCTCTTCATTCACTCTCTCTCTCTCTCACTCTCTCTCCCTCTCTCTCACACTCTCTCTCTCTCCCTCTCATTTGTCATTGTCCACGATTGGCACTCTAAAACACTCACCATTTTTATTACACTATCATCCTCATATAAATAGAGAATTTATCGTGTGCATAAATTCTCTATTTATATGAGGATGATAGTGTAATAAAAATGGTGAGTGTTTTAGAGTGCCAATCGTGGACAATGACAAATGAGAGGGAGAGAGAGAGACCGAGAGAGAGAGTGTGAGAGAGAGGGAGAGAGAGAGAGAGTGAAAGAGAGAGAGTGAATGAAGAGAGATAAGAGAGGGAGAGAGAGAGAGTGAAAGAGAGAGAGTGAATGAAGAGAGATAAGAGAGGGAGAGAGAGAGAGTGTGAGAGCGAAGGGTGGAAGAGTGAGAGAGGGAAGAAGGGAGACAGGGAGTGAGATGTAGGAGAGAGGGAGAGAGAGAGAGAGAGAGAGAGAGAGAGAGAGAGAGAGAGAGTGAGTGGGGTGATAGTGAGTGATAGATCGATTTCAGGTTAGAGTGAGAGGCTGTGAGGACTGGCGGGGGGAGCATGGGTGAAAGAGAAGGGTGATTGTGGACACATACATAAATTACATTATTCTATAGTACTCTTGACTATATTTTACAATATGATTACAATTACCGTATTATCCAAGTTTACCTGTTAGTAAAATTTACCAGAAACTTTTGTTTGTAACCTTTGTCAACTATCTGATTTAAGTCGTAATGTTTTACAATATTGTGTAAATTGTATGTTTCTAAATTATGATTGTATGCTAACACCAGTAGGGAGTGAAACATGGTAAAAATAACTTTTAATAATTACGTAGTGAACATCCCCTAATCTGTTTTAGTTATACGTAATATATTACTTTGCTATATGTTGACTGTTGTAGGTATAAACAATTTATGTACCAATCTACTGTAATATCCAATTGTTGGTTACTGTTTGTTTAATTAATTAAAATAACATTATATTTAGTAATTTAAATTGTAATACTGTATAAATTAAGTTCTCCATACTATAATTTGCTCGCTTTCTTAAAGATAATTTGAAGATGTAAACAAACTATCATAAGTCTTCACATAAAAAATGATACATTCATACGCACGCACACACATCACCAACACGTTCACCCAAATATTTAATTGTTTCGTTATGTTTGATATTTCTATTGTATTTCATACACAGGTCCTGAAGATGACAATAAATATTGTCGAAACGTCGACGAAAAATAACTAAAAGTTTTTTATAAGCAAAAACGTAAAGTTTTACCTTACAGCCTAAACCGGCTTTCACCTATAGAAGGCTTCATCAGAGGCTGTCGTTAGTAGCGCTGCTCGTCTTGTTGTTGGCGACGAGAAAGTGTTTCGAAAGATTGAAGCTGTGTGTGTGTGTGGTGAGATGTGTTCGAATAATGCGTGCGATTTGAATTGTGTCTGTTCGTTTAGGATGTCGTTTTTATTTGTTTTTGTGTGTTTGTATATTTCTAATTGTTCTAGAGTGTCTAGTTTTCGGCCTTTTGTGTGTACGTGTAGTATGTTCATGTTATTGTCGATGTTTTTATATGTGTGGTTTGCTTCAATGAGGTGGTTTGCGAAGGTAGATTCTGTAGTGGTGTGGAGTGCTTTAGTGTGTTCAATGTATCTCTGTTTGAAGCTACGTCCTGTCTGGCCTATGTAGAATTTACTGCAATTTGAACAATTTAGTTTATATACACCGGGTAGATCGAATTTGTTTTGTGCTTTGGGCATGCGTTTTGATAGTGTGTGTTCTGTTTTGTTAGTAGTTTTGTAAGCGATTCTGTATCCTGCTTTTTTGAATTTGTGGGCAATTTTTTATGTTTGTTTGTTGATGTATGTTAGTGTTATGAATTTGTTGTTTTCTGTCTTTGTCTGTTGTTTGTTTTGTGTTTTGTGTAGGAGTTTACTGACTATTGTTCTGTCATAACCATTAGATTCTGCTAGATATTTTATCGTGTTTAGTTCGTCTTTGTAGTCTATTTCATCTAAGGGGATGTTGTTAAGTCTATGTATCATGGTTCTAAAAGCAGCTAGTTTGTGTTGTATTGGGTGATTGGAGGTGTTGTGTATTAGTGTGTCAGTTGTAGTTGGTTTTCTGTATATACTGAATTTGTGCCTGTGTTCTAGTTTTGTGATGGAGAGGTCTAAGAAGTTTATGGTATTGTTGTGTTCGTATTCGGCAGTGAAGGTTATGTTTTTATGTATTTTGTTTATGTGCGTTAGTAACTGTTCACATTGTCTTTTGTTTCCCCTGTATAGTATTAGAATGTCATCAACGTATCTATGCCAATATAGTATTTTATGTGAGTGTCTGTCATTGTTTGTGAGTATTTTTGTTTTTTCTAAGTGTTGGAGGAAGACTTCTGCTAGAATGCTGGATATGGGGGAGCCCATGGGTAGGCCGTCGTTCTGTGTGTAGTATTTATTGTTGTAAGTAAAGTAGTTTTGTTTTGTGATAATGTTCAGAGTTTCTGTTATTTCATTGATAAGTTCGTCTGGTGTGTTGTTCTGTTTGAGTTTGTTTTGTAGGATGGTGATTGTTTCAGGTATGGGGATGTTTGTGTACAGGTTTTTAATGTCAAAGGAGGCTAATGTGGCGTTATGGGGGATGTGTATGTCTTTTATTTTTGTTACTAGGTCAGTGTTGTTTTTTACTGCAATGTTGTTGTCTATTTGTGTGTGTTGTCTAATAATTTTGTCTAGATATTTTGCCAGTTTGTGTGCAGGGGCATTACGGTAGTTGATAATGGGGCGGATCGGAATGTCTTCTTTATGGATTTTGGGAAGCGCTTGGAGTGTAGGTGCTGATGGTCGGATTTGTTTCATGTAGGGCTTTTGTTTATGTGTCATAATGTGTTTGGCTTTGTTGACTATTTGTTTTACTGAGTTTTGGTATCTGTCGGTGGGGTCGTGTTTTAGTTCTGTGATGTTGTTCTGTTCTATGAAGTCTTGTACTTTTTTGTGTAGGTTGTCTGTGGGGATAATTACAGTCGTGTTGCCTTTGTCAGCTTTTACAAATGTGATGTTGTGTTTGTGTGCCTTTTCCCTCAGTTTGATGGCTGTGTGTATTTCTGAGTTGTGGTTGTTGTTGTCTGGTGTCTTATGTACTCCTATTGTGTTGTTTATATTATGTCTTAATGTGTCTTGATGTTCTGGTGCTGTGTTTTGTATATTTGTTTCTGTGTCAATTATGAGCTTTGTCAGTGTTTGGTTGTTATGTTTGTAATGTATGTTATGTTTTAGGCCTTTATCAAGGAGTGTTTGTTCGTTTTTTGTGAGTGTGACGTTCGTGAGGTTTACTGTACGTGGGTAGAATTTGTGCGAGGGAATTATATCTGTTTTGATTGGTGTCAGGTTTTTTATTTTTCTGTCGTGTTTTGTCTGTATGATATGTATTTGTTTTTTTGTCCATTCATTTGTGTGATGTATTAGTTCAGTCATGTAATTGTGTCCGTATGTGTTGGCGATATGTAGGTGTAGTGTTAATGCTTTGCGGTTAAGAGCGTCTTTTTTCTTATATAGTTGTTTAATTGATTCTTTTATGTATGTTCTTTGTGCGATGTTTTGTGTTATTCGGGCGGCCTGGTTGTTATGTTTAATTTTGATTTGGGCATATTTAGGTGTCAGTGAATTGTTTATGCATGTTTTGTTGAAATTTATGTGAGCTACAATCTTTCTAACCTTCAAAGTTGTGAACTTGTACGCTTGGACGTTGGCTCGTCTTGCTGAGTTAAATTCTTGGATTTCGTTGTCCATGACGTGTCCGTTACTTAACTAAATATCACTATAATATTGACGACTCGGAACACAAAGTTTTTTATAAGCAAAAACGTAAAGTTTTACCTTACAGCCTAAACCGGCTTTCACCTATAGAAGGCTTCATCAGAGGCTGTCGTTAGTAGCGCTGCTCGTCTTGTTGTTGGCGACGAGAAAGTGTTTCGAAAGATTGAAGCTGTGTGTGTGTGTGGTGAGATGTGTTCGAATAATGCGTGCGATTTGAATTGTGTCTGTTCGTTTAGGATGTCGTTTTTATTTGTTTTTGTGTGTTTGTATATTTCTAATTGTTCTAGAGTGTCTAGTTTTCGGCCTTTTGTGTGTACGTGTAGTATGTTCATGTTATTGTCGATGTTTTTATATGTGTGGTTTGCTTCAATGAGGTGGTTTGCGAAGGTAGATTCTGTAGTGGTGTGGAGTGCTTTAGTGTGTTCAATGCAAACAGAGATACATTGAACACACTAAAGCACTCCACACCACTACAGAATCTACCTTCGCAAACCACCTCATTGAAGCAAACCACACATATAAAAACATCGACAATAACATTAACATACTACACGTACACACAAAAGGCCAAAAACTAGACACTCTAGAACAATTAGAAATATACAAACACACAAAAACAAATAAAAACGACATCCTAAACGAACAGACACAATTCAAATCGCACGCATTATTCGAACACATCTCACCACACACACACACAGCTTCAATCTTTCGAAACACTTTCTCGTCGCCAACAACAAGACGAGCAGCGCTACTAACGACAGCCTCTGATGAAGCCTTCTATAGGTGAAAGCCGGTTTAGGCTGTAAGGTAAAACTTTACGTTTTTGCTTATAAAAAACTTTGTGTTCCGAGTCGTCAATATTATAGTGATATTTAGTTAAGTAACGGACACGTCATGGACAACGAAATCCAAGAATTTAACTCAGCAAGACGAGCCAACGTCCAAGCGTACAAGTTCACAACTTTGAAGGTTAGAAAGATTGTAGCTCACATAAATTTCAACAAAACATGCATAAACAATTCACTAACACCTAAATATGCCCAAATCAAAATTAAACATAACAACCAGGCCGCCCGAATAACACAAAACATCGCACAAAGAACATACATAAAAGAATCAATTAAACAACTATATAAGAAAAAAGACGCTCTTAACCGCAAAGCATTAACACTACACCTACATATCGCCAACACATACGGACACAATTACATGACTGAACTAATACATCACACAAATGAATGGACAAAAAAACAAATACATATCATACAGACAAAACACGACAGAAAAATAAAAAACCTGACACCAATCAAAACAGATATAATTCCCTCGCACAAATTCTACCCACGTACAGTAAACCTCACGAACGTCACACTCACAAAAAACGAACAAACACTCCTTGATAAAGGCCTAAAACATAACATACATTACAAACATAACAACCAAACACTAACAAAGCTCATAATTGACACAGAAACAAATATACAAAACACAGCACCAGAACATCAAGACACATTAAGACATAATATAAACAACACAATAGGAGTACATAAGACACCAGACAACAACAACCACAACTCAGAAATACACACAGCCATCAAACTGAGGGAAAAGGCACACAAACACAACATCACATTTGTAAAAGCTGACAAAGGCAACACGACTGTAATTATCCCCACAGACAACCTACACAAAAAAGTACAAGACTTCATAGAACAGAACAACATCACAGAACTAAAACACGACCCCACCGACAGATACCAAAACTCAGTAAAACAAATAGTCAACAAAGCCAAACACATTATGACACATAAACAAAAGCCCTACATGAAACAAATCCGACCATCAGCACCTACACTCCAAGCGCTTCCCAAAATCCATAAAGAAGACATTCCGATCCGCCCCATTATCAACTACCGTAATGCCCCTGCACACAAACTGACAAAATATCTAGACAAAATTATTAGACAACACACACAAATAGACAACAACATTGCAGTAAAAAACAACACTGACCTAGTAACAAAAATAAAAGACATACACATCCCCCATAACGCCACATTAGCCTCCTTTGACATTAAAAACCTGTACACAAACATCCCCATACCTGAAACAATCACCATCCTACAAAACAAACTCAAACAGAACAACACACCAGACGAACTTATCAATGAAATAACAGAAACTCTGAACATTATCACAAAACAAAACTACTTTACTTACAACAATAAATACTACACACAGAACGACGGCCTACCCATGGGCTCCCCCATATCCAGCATTCTAGCAGAAGTCTTCCTCCAACACTTAGAAAAAACAAAAATACTCACAAACAATGACAGACACTCACATAAAATACTATATTGGCATAGATACGTTGATGACATTCTAATACTATACAGGGAAACAAAAGACAGTGTGAACAGTTACTAACGCACATAAACAAAATACATAAAAACATAACCTTCACTGCCGAATACGAACACAACAATACCATAAACTTCTTAGACCTCTCCATCACAAAACTAGAACACAGGCACAAATTCAGTATATACAGAAAACCAACTACAACTGACACACTAATACACAACACCTCCAATCACCCAATACAACACAAACTAGCTGCTTTTAGAACCATGATACATAGACTTAACAACATCCCCTTAGATGAAATAGACTACAAAGACGAACTAAACACGATAAAATATCTAGCAGAATCTAATGGTTATGACAGAACAATAGTCAGTAAACTCCTACACAAAACACAAAACAAACAACAGACAAAGACAGAAAACAACAAATTCATAACACTAACATACATCAACAAACAAACATAAAAAATTGCCCACAAATTCAAAAAAGCAGGATACAGAATCGCTTACAAAACTACTAACAAAACAGAACACACACTATCAAAACGCATGCCCAAAGCACAAAACAAATTCGATCTACCCGGTGTATATAAACTAAATTGTTCAAATTGCAGTAAATTCTACATAGGCCAGACAGGACGTAGCTTCAAACAGAGATACATTGAACACACTAAAGCACTCCACACCACTACAGAATCTACCTTCGCAAACCACCTCATTGAAGCAAACCACACATATAAAAACATCGACAATAACATGAACATACTACACGTACACACAAAAGGCCGAAAACTAGACACTCTAGAACAATTAGAAATATACAAACACACAAAAACAAATAAAAACGACATCCTAAACGAACAGACACAATTCAAATCGCACGCATTATTCGAACACATCTCACCACACACACACACACAGCTTCAATCTTTCGAAACACTTTCTCGTCGCCAACAACAAGACGAGCAGCGCTACTAACGACAGCCTCTGATGAAGCCTTCTATAGGTGAAAGCCGGTTTAGGCTGTAAGGTAAAACTTTACGTTTTTGCTTATAAAAAACTTTGTGTTCCGAGTCGTCAATATTATAGTGATATTTAGTTAAGTAACGGACACGTCATGGACAACGAAATCCAAGAATTTAACTAAAAGTTGTATTATTGACCGATCCTCACTAACCATCCACTAAAACAAAAATCTAAAAGGTTAAGTTAAATAATTAAACGTAGCCACAACCTGCCAAAATCGTCTCTGTACCGTAATTATGTGCGATAAACTAATTTCTGTACTTCCAATAAATACACCCTTTTAATGTACACGAACAAAGTAAATTTTATTTAAGTTACATTGTCGTACATAACCTCCATAAGCTGGCATTACTTACTTCGAATAAATACAGCCGTTAATGTTATATACAGCCTTTTATCCAAGGTTACTCTATAATAAGGTTGGGCCCGAACCGAAACGAATTGCTATTGGCTGTTGAAATGACGTCACCATCGAGGAACGAGCTGCGCGGTAAATACCTCTCAATACAAATATGTTATTTTTTTATTAACTACAGTTTGTTTGTTATTTATATTTTTATTTACGAACTTATTTTAGTGAATGAAGTACGTAATAATGTTATATGAAGCGAATGTTTGCGTAATTTAAATGTGTACGCTTTTAATATTAATCGTATATCCAGGCCCCGATTTCAGGTACCTTGCACCCTGGGCAAAGCATTCTTATAGCCGCCCCCTTTCATTTTTTTACTTTCCTCCCCCACCCCCACCACCTTTCACTAGGGAAACAACAAACTATAATGAAGATAAACATTTGACAGTTTTTATCTGTGATGAAATAACTGAAATTATATATAATTATACATATTTCACTACTAAGAGAACACATTTTTTTGCACAACGAAGTGAACGCGATAACATTGAAAGCGTATACTGAAAGGAAACATCAAACATGAAAGAGGAAATGACTGTATTAATTTTTTTTTTTACCGCAGTGTAAACAAGTTTGTTGTCAGTAAGAGTTGCAAGTTACTGATACTGAGTAACGATATCAGGCGACATCCGCCGGTGTCGTTTATCAAAAGGCTATACGTCAAACATATAAGCAAAAGGCTATAAGGCAAACATCACACACACACACACGCACAGAGGAAACTACGCGTAATATAATATTATTCATTACATATTCCTTGGCGCGTGCCGGCGTTCATTCGAACGTAGTTTCCTTCATTCCTAGAATTTTAACAATAACACTCAACTGTCTACTGTCTTATAGTCTTAACGCGTATTGTATTTCGTTCCTTGGCGCCCCCTTGGACCAGGCGCCCTCTGGGCATTTGCCCAGTCAGCTCATTTAAAGCCCGGGGTCTGCGTATAGCAACTGAAGAAGCAGTACGGATTTCCTATACATAATTGTTAATAAACCGATTGATAGTCGGAAAAATAATACCGAAACACCTTGCTAAAAATTAAATTTAGTAATTAGATCAGTCTAGACCGATATAAACAAAGCCTGAATACTAATGAAGCAAATTTTAGTAGACTAATTACAGAAGTGACTCGTTTTATCAAACTATACACTTATTTGTTAGAACGTTTCCGTTCGCCTGCATACAATAGACACGGTTTGAAAAAATTGAAAGTAATGACAATTAAATGCTCTTTGTACTATTTTTAGTTCCTATTTTCTACACCCTATTTTTATAATTTTTTAAAGCCCGTGTTAGACTTTAGAAATAAAATTGCAGTACAATAGGCTTTATAACTTCTCTTTTTTCATCATAGTATTCCTTATAATTTGATGAAAATATATAATTATTTGGTAGCGCTCATGTGTTCGCGCGCACACACATGTATTTTTTTCAACCACAACTTCCCCTCACGCTTTATCTAGGCTTGGGACTAGCTATATTCTGTACAAAATTAATTTAAAATTTTAATTTTACAGAATATAGTCGGTTTAAAAATTGTGGGCTAATTATACATTGAACCCGTTTGTTTATAGACGGAACCCAGAGTCCACTGACCAGTTACTTATCAGACCTCTACTCAGTTCAAAGTCCAAACCAGACAGCGGCTGTCTAAGTTCCGCCTTCCTGCAAAGAACAATGATGCCTATAATACCATCCTAATTAATACAAAAGTAGAAATATATTAATTAATGTGTGGGTTTAACTATGGACGATGCGTGCCACTGGCGTGATTTTCTCTTCTGTGCTTCTGCTGCTTTCATGCGGCAATTCATGAAACGAAGGCGAATGAACATTCTCGTCCTGGCGTATATTTTTACAACTTCTGTTGGCATCTCAGGAAATTTACTTAAAATTCTTGTAGTCATATTTTTTATATTTTTACCTTTATACAAACTATCCGGCCCATTGATGTCCCTAAAAATTATTTCACACTGTGAAATCTTGTGCACCCAGTCTTCTGAAGGAACAAGAAGACCTCCTCGAGATAAAAACTCTATCCAGCCTCCAGCAGAAGTACCAACGGGAGGGGGATATACATTTTCTGAAGGTGTTCCCATTGTAGGATCATGCTTTCTCCCACGATAGGCAATGTAGCCAGCTAGGTAGCGGAACCCCTCAGTAGAGCAGTCTACTCCATCACTGATCGCAGGAACGTCAACGTCTGCAGTAAATGACAAGGAGAAATCTTGCATTTCTGTTGACCCTTCAATCATAGATAGCTGCTCGGTCATGTCAGGTAAGATACCTTGCAAGAGATGAGAAGTCATAATTTCCTGATCATCATCTTGGACAAAAGGTGCTTCCTTCGAAAAAGGTATTTTATTTGTATTTTGACCCACCAAAAGCAAACGAAGTCGATGTTTAACTTCTGTCGGTGGTGGGTTAATAAAAAACTGCCCAATGCCTCGTATTTGGGAGAAAAGATTTGATAAGGCAGTCTTGATTTAGTCTTGCAGTTAAAATATATTTAAGATTGTTTTTTCGTATATGACTAAAAAGGCCAAATAACGAGTTGATGGTCACATGAAACCTTTTTGAAATGGCAACAAATTCCGAGATTTTCCTACGCGCATTGTTTCACAACAAGTATACATTTTTTTAAGTACGCCTTCTTGTACTTCGTGGTGAGTGCCATACCCGGTAGCCAAAGGTTTATTATCTACACATCTTCTTGAATTTAAAATATCGAAAGAATCAAAAAAACCTCGTATTAAAAAAACCAAAACTATGTCAACAGACAAAAGAATAAATGGAACATTAAGAAAGGTAATTGAAAATAATTAAATTTTCGTAAACACCGATACAAACGTAATGGTAACCTAACACTGTTACTGTCGAAACGTTCTTGTGAAACGTCACGAGATAAAACAAACTCTGCTCACAGAAATACACCAACAATAACTGAAGTCAATTACCACAGAATTTAAACAGTTCTGTACCACGTTTTTTTTTTTTTTTTTTTGCAAAACACTACACATATTTGTTCGAAATCTGTATTGCTATACCTACGAACAAACGCATAAATTAACAGTGATTAACTTCACAATTTATAACACCCGGATAACACCTATATAACAACGTAACAATAAGCAAGCAGTAAGGCGCGGAATCCCGCCTCGATGGTGACGTCATGCGCAGTAGCGTGGATTCAGAACGCGTACTGCGCAACCCATTCGGGCCCCCCCTGCTTTTATCCATACAATAAAAATAGCCTTTGAATGTACACTAACTGAGGAAACGTTTGTTAAGTCTAATTAATTTTTCAAAATGTAAAAGGTTAAGTTATATTGTTAAACGTAGCAACAACCTCCCAAAATCGTCTCTGTACCGTAATTATGTGCGATAAATGTAAACTAATTTCTGTACTTCCAATAAATACACCCTTTTAATGTACAGTGACAAAGTAAATTTTATTTAAGTTACATTGTCGTACATAACCTCCATAAGCTGGCATTAGTTACTTGTGAAGAAAACAGTTGGATGTACACATCGGACACCGAAATTTAGTACACGCGCGGTGCCGGAAGTTAAATTTTGCCGCTGAATATTCCCCAAGACCCCGCCAATTAGTATCAAAGAAGACATTATTCTTGTTAATTTTTGTTATCATAATATATAACTTGGGTCTCGGGAATATTCAGCGGCAAAATGAAACTTCCGGCTCCGCGCGTGTACTATATTTCGTTATCTGATGTGTACATCCAACTGTTTTCTTCACAAGTAACTAATGCCAGCTTATGGAGGTTATGTACGACAATGTAACTTAAATAAAATTTACTTAGTCAGTGTACATTAAAAGGGTGTATTTATTGGAAGTACAGAAATTAGTTTATATTTATCGCACATAATTACGGTACAGAGACGATTTTGGGAGGTTGTTGCTAAGTTTAACAATATAACTTAACCTTTTACATTTTTAAAATTAATTAGACTTAACAAACGTTTCCTTAGTTAGTGTACATTCAAAGGCTGTATTTATTGTATGGATAAAAGTCTGTATATAACATTAACGGCTGTATTTATTCGAAGTAAGTAATGCCAGCTTATGGAGGTTATGTACGACAATGTAACTTGAATAAAATTTACTTTGTTCGTGTACATTAAAAGGGTGTATTTATTGGAAGTACAGAAATTAGTTTATCGCACATAATTACGGTACAGAGACGATTTTGGGAGGTTGTGGCTACGTTTAACAATATAACTTAACCTTTTACATTTTTAAAATTAATTAGACTTAACAAACGTTTCCTTAGTTAGTGTACTTTCAAAGGCTGTATTTATTGTATGGATAAAAGGCTGTATATAACAGTAACGGTTGTATTTATTCGAAGTAAGTAATGCCAGCTTATCGAGGTTATGTACGACAATGTAACTTAAATAAAATTTACTTTGTTCGTGTACATTAAAAGGGTGTATTTATTGGAAGTACAGAAATTGGTTTACATTTATCGACATAATTACGGTACAGAGACGAGTTTGGCAGGTTGTGGCTACGTTTAATTATTTAACTTAACCTTTTAGATTTTTAAAATTAGTTAGACTTAACAGACATTTCCTTAGTTAGTGTACATTCAAAGGCTGTATTTATTCAAAGTACCGGAATTAAAACGTACTTCCAATTTAGAACCTAGTACAATCTAATGTATAACCAAACAAGTACATTAAAATCCTTTTTTCAACATAATGCAATAAAAAGCAATGTGCAGTTTCTGTTAACATGCAAATGATTAGTATTAATAATGGGTTACAGTGGAATTTAATGTTACTACGGTCTGAATTAATGCAAATAAAATTGGGAGAATCTCGTAAACATATTAAAGAATGCTTATACGGTATATTACACACAAAATTATTACAGTACGACCTTTGTTAATGAATAGAAACAAATTTGACTATACTTTAGTATGTACCAATAAAATTCACCCTTTTTCAAATACCAATATCTGTTGTTTTTTCATACCCTTAAAAAAAGGTCATTAACAACATACATTATGAGAAAACGTGATTACAAATAACCAGCCATTAGTTACTTGTGAAGAAAATAGATATAACATTTACAAACATCAAATCTTCAATTCTCACCCTATTTGTTTTATAAAAACTGGAGTTTCTACTGTAGGTTTTAAGTCCACTAACTACTTAATTAAATATACATAATTGTTCCTGTATCTTGTTGGGTAACATTATATTAATACATCTGCTTCCTACTCATATGTGCAAACAATGTTTTTAATGTACGGTCCTAAAATCTTTATCAACACTTTATATCTTTAAAATTTAGACAAAGTCTAATGAGCAACTTGGCCTAACCTGAATTTACATGACCTGGCTCAGAACAACTTTATTTTGGCAAATACAAAGATGAAGACTGGTTGCAATTTCTTCAGGGCTCACACCTGCTGCCAGGCCTAGTTCTATAACATGATAAGGAAGAAATAAATCAGCCCAAACCTGCAACCACTGTGGGAAGGCTTTTACACCATTACCAATAAGATTAATGATGTCATCTAAGAATAACTCATTAGCTTTATTTTTAACTTTCATTAGTTTTATCTTTTTTAACAATTTTTAATGCAGTTTACTGGAGTAAAATCTTCTTATTGATAATGTTCTTATCAGTTTCATTACATTATTCTTATCTCTTTTTATTACCGTATCTCAGACAATATTTATAGTATACAATTTAGTTAATGACTTAGTATTTTGTTCTTCATGTATCATGGTCATGAAATGGTTTAAGTTGGGGCCTATTTTATGTAAGGGGAAAACATAACGTTACAATATTGTAATTACTTTTATTTCTATAATTATTTATAAGTATTACTTTGTACAAACAAAACTGGCTTAGAAATGGGTCTACTTAGGAAATTATGGAATTCTGCTGAAATTTCGAATAGTTCTGGAGGGGAATTGATCCCCTGATAACCCCCCTCCGCAAGTTACTCCACTGATCCCACTCTACACAGTTCCAAGAAATCCTGTATTTAGTAGAGCTTCCCTTATGTGCCTGGTAAGTGAAGGAGAAGGGATCTATTTAACGTGCAAGTTGAAGAATATATTTAATTATTGCACTTAACTTGATATAAGTACTGATTACATTTCAGGATTATTATTTTCAGAAATAATGTATGTAAACCAGTTTTCCCCATATAAAGTTAATTAAAATTCTTTAATGCATAGCATTCCAGGCATTTACAGTAGTAGATTCGTTTTACTAAATTTGAATTTACACAAATAATTCTCTTTGATTAACCAGAGTTACACACACAAACTAAATGCTGAGTGTCCTCCTAGTGTATAAATTCAGCTAAAACAGTATTCCAAAAACTTACCTTGTTACTAGAATATGTGACATGATGAACTTTTCATCATGTGTTCAACTTTGTGTTGGGAGTTAAGCATTTTAATAATTTATATTTATGCAGGCGTATAGCAAAATCTGATCATCATGGAAAAGGAATAAGGCATTTTGTAATAGCAATTAACTGATTAGTTCCTGCTGTATTACCGAATCATATTACAAGACCAATTTTTGTTTAATTGAAAAGATATATTTTAATTGTTTCTTTTGGTGCAATCTGTAAATTCCATGACACACGTCCATAAAGGTTTGAAAATATGCTTACTCCAGTTTGATAGGAATAAATTTTCAAAAAACTAATACAAATTTGTTATGTCTGATCACACCAGCTATCCTGTCTATTGGCAATGAGACTTTTATCCAAATTTATCATATAGTATTGTGCTAAGATGTTACACTACATTTGTATACTGTAATACAGTGTATTATTTGCAGACTGACAGGGTTATAGAAAATTCTGAAAGAATTGTTGCTTTTACAACGCCATCCTTTATCAAGTGACTACTCAAATCTGCCAGTTTTTCACAGATCCCCTAGTGATGCTCCAAACTTTTCAAGGATTCTCCTGGCCTTAAAAAACTGGACTGGCCTCATTGATTGACATGACTAATGTTAAATTTACTTTGGGATACTTCCAAACATAATACAGTTTAAAATAAACAAACAAAATATTATGCCTGTCTAATTTTTTCCAGAACTGTATACACATAATTTGATCTGGATAGAACATTTATTAAACAATAATACTATTTGATGCAAATAATTAAAATATCGGTATGGAGAACCATACATGACTACCATGTTCTAAGATTTATATTTGAAATCATTTTAGAAATGAAATATTTCTATAGAAACTACTTCTACCTTCAGCCTCAACCACAGAATTGTGATCACTAACATATACCACCTCATGTTCATAAAACAGTATTCCAAACAATTCCAAACACTTACCTTGTTACTATGGTGTCTTCAACAGGTACATTGGTGTATAAATTCGTTATGTCAAATGATGCTAATGTTGAGTTGTGTGGTATATGGACGTGTTCTAGTTTTTTGACAAGTTCTATGTTGTTTTTAACAGAAGTGTTGTTTGTTGGTTAGATTTATGTTGTTTGTTGGTTAGATTTATATGTTTTCTGATTAGTTTATCTAGGTGTCTGGCGATTTTGTGGGAGGGTGCTTGTGTGTTATTTATCAAAGGTCAAATGGGTATATTGGGTTTGTGTACTTTTTGGTAATGCGTTTAGTTTTGGGGGGTTAGGTTTAATTTCTTTTTAGGTATTTTATGTTTTCTGTTTGGATTATGTATTTTGCATTATTTATGAATTTGTTTTTGGTATTTTATTGTGGGATCTTTGGTTATTTGAGTTGTATTGTTTTCGGAGAAGAATTTCTCAGTTTTATTGTTTATTTCTTAAATATTAGAATTACCTTGGTTCCTTCTTTGCAATTATGTTTATTTCTTGTTTGTTCATTACGACTGTTGTAATTTCTATAGGTACTTTTGGTGTGTTTGTTGTAATTTTGTGTTTTACATAATCTTTTGTGATTAAATCATTTGGTGTAAAATTTTCCAGATTATAAAATACACCTAACAGTTTTAACATACAATATATATAGTAACACCTCTATACATAGTAACAGGTATATCAATATACCTGTAATCACAGGTATGGGAAAGTAATAGCAAATCTTGCATAATCTTGTTATCAGTTATTGTTATTATTCGGCTAGTGCTATTAAATTCATATTGGCCCAAAGTGATCACAAAAGGTATTTATTATATTTGTTTACAGTCATCGGTGTTGATTCCAAGTGGATTTGAAATTTATATAAATTAATTTTCACTCACATGAATGAAGTTGCAACTGTAAAGAAATACAGAATATATTTTCTATGACAGCAGACAAGACAGGACACTTGTATTTTGCCTTTTATGTGTGTACATACATTCAGACATCATTTATTTGGATTGACTTCTGCAAGCTTGAAATCAAATACTAATAATGTTTTATGAATATTAATTACTACACTTTCACATGTGAAACTTACTTTGTTTATTTTCCTCGTACGACATTTCAGTGTGGTGTTCGCCTTCATCAGCGGGGTATGATACAGAATGTCCGGAACTTGTAACGGCTTGTTTAGTTGGTAGGTTGTGTGGGGGAGTGTGGAGGTGGAAGGGGGTTATGTAAAATTATAATCCTCAAAGTATAATATTGAATTAATTGGGATGTTTTGTTAAATTGTTACGACGGTCTCACCGATCATCACATAGTACAGTGGAAACCAAAATAAAACACACTTATGAATTTGCAAATTACATTTATTATATTTTTAATTGGTGTTGTTACATGCTTGTTCACTTCTTTTGTTACATTTTAAATCAGTGTTGTGTTGTGATTAGCTACGATGGTAGTGTTATTAGTACAGACGAGGATGCTGCAGTTTCTTTTCTTAAAGAAAAAGATTTGGTTCACAATCCTCGTCAATGTGGTAATGGACATAATATGATTTTAGCGCTTGGGCAGCAACAGCGTTGGTGTTGTAATAAGAAGACTTGCTGTGAGTATAAGCCAGTTTGCAAGGACACATTTTTAGAGGGGTCCAGATTACCCCTGAGAACAATAATAAAATTTATTTATGACTGGTGTGAAGGCCGTAGTAGTGTGAAAAACAGTAAAAATCAACTGAAAATCGACAACAAAACACACACACATTGGACGGCTTACTTAAGACATATCTGTGCTGAAGACATCATGAGCAACCCACAGAAAATTGGAGGACCAAATTTAACAGTTGAAATTGACGAGAGTCTCTTTGCCAAGAGAAAAAATAATGTTGGCCGGGTGTATCCACAACAGTGGGTTTTCGGAGGATTCTGTCGAGAAACAAAGGAATGTTTCTTGTGTCGTATTGAAGATCGGTCAGCAGCTACCCTCCTACCTCTCATAGTGGCAAATATTGAACCAGGGTCCATTATAATGTCAGATGAGTGGCGTTCATACCGTCAAATTGTTAATTTGCCACAACAGTACACTCATTTGACTGTAAACCATAGTTATAACTTCGTGGATCCTCAAACGGGAGCACATACACAAGGTGTAGAAAGCATGTGGCGGTCCTGTAAACGCCGAAACGTGATTGAATGTGGTGTGAGAAGGGAACGCTTAGATTCCTATTTAAGTGAGTTCATGTGGCGAACAAGAAATGCAAACCAGGATTTGTTCGAGTTCATGTGGAGGTCCGCAGAGGTCCAGAATATCTTTCCAGGTGATGCATTGACAATAATTGTGTAGTTACTGGAACAATCTGGGGATTCACAGACACTTAACTCTGTAACAGTACAAAATTGTCTGTATCGGAATAACGGGATGTAAGGGTATTTTTATTATGAATTTTATGGTAATCATCAAGTTAAGTTAGACAAGGTTAGTTTTGGCCCAAGTCCCAATAAATATGTAAATTCGCCGGTGGAGAGACGATCCAAGGTCAGAGGCGTACGAGCAAATTGAACCCACGAAAATGGCAGTGTTGGCGCTAAAACACGGACAATACTGACTTTCCATTGGTCTGCGATAATAAATCGTCACCAAATCAATGACGAGTTAAAAAACAATTACGTATTAACCAAAACAGTGGTTAGAGAACAATAGACAATGACGTCAGATGCACGACCACTTACATAACAATTGCGTCTGAATCGCCCCCAGTCGTCAGTAACAACTCAAAGAGAGCACATGCTCAAACAGTGTAGTGGGCAGTTTTTGCCATAAAAATAAAAGAATTGTTTAAAAAATGTAATGATCAACAATAATGTAGCATCAGTGGACAACCAATGTAAAAGTTTAGTAAATTCAGTGCACAAAAAAGGACAAAGAGAGATTCGGCCGAACATCTGCCAGCCAACATGGGAGTCTTCTGAGGAGGCTACGCCGCATCAATTTCAGGAAAGCCCTTTCAAAATTACTTTCTAAATTTCAAACATGAGCTCTAAATCTATAAGATAAAATGTATTCAGTATCAGAAAAATGAATGTTGTGTGTGATAGTGTGAACGTGAGAGTTGGCCAACCTTAAGTAAATATATCTGAGGCGTTGGTTCGTGATCAAGTTTAGAGTAACTATTAACAGAAAGAAAATTTAAAAACATTTCTCTTGAAGTTTTAACTGCAGTAAATGAATTTGATAAAAGCCTTAATTTCAAAGAAAACGGCTAGGTAACCATGAAAGCATGGCTAGAAAACGGAAGTCATGAAGCCGCCATTTTGCATTTTATCAAGTATTAATTGACTCTAATTGTTTGTAATCGTAAACAGTAATAACTAAATAAAATCTAATTTGTTATCCTCATGTTGTGTGAATGGTTATTTCAGTACCCGAATACCTCTGTCTTGTCTTGCTTAACGCAATTCTGGACCAAAAGCCTAATGCAAGTAAATGAGCAAAACACGTGTTACTCCGGTGATAAGATTTATTATTCAAATTATACAATATTAAGTATCATACATTCAGTACTAATAATTGTATAAATAATATACAAAAAGGTAAGTTAACAGATGGCAGCCCGAACTTGGACTTTATATATTAATAAAAAATATATAAATAAGCAGACAAGCGGAGGTTAGATGGGTAAAGAAATAAACAGAAAAGAGAGGTTATCTACAGAGATTACCTATAGTATAAAAGACGTACACAACAAATAAAAACAAAGTTTAGTACCATCAGTACGATAAAATGGCAGATAACGAAAGCATTAACGTAGAGAATACAAACACAGAATCATTGATGTTGAGCACGCCACAGGCGAACTCAACGCCTATAGTAAATACCAGAATGGAAGAAAATGACATAATAAAAACGATGAAACTGCTTTTCAATGAGCAGAGCATCAAATTCGAGGTACAATTGAGTGATATTAAAAAAGAAATTAAAAAACAAGGTTGCAATTTTGACAAAAGATTAAGTGAAATAAGTACAAAGTTAGAAAAAATAGAATTAGAAAAGAAGAAATTAGAATTAAACAAATTTGAATTGAACGAAGATGACAAGGTAAGTGGGGTCGAAAATTACGATAAAATAGATGAAAATATAGTAATAGGTGATAATAGTGTGGATGTTGATAGTATAAATGAAATTTTATGGGGAATAGAATATAATAATAAAGGAATGATAGTGTGTTTTGAAGGTTTAAAGAGTGGGTGTAAAGAGAGATATATTGAGAGAGAGAAGTGTTATTGGGAGAGTTATTATGAGAGATATTTTAAAAGAGAGAGATGTTTTGAAAGTGAGAGATATTGTGAGAGAAAGAGGGAGATAGAGATTTTTAAAATAAATAGAACTTATGAAGAATTTATGGAAAAGTTAGGAACAGAGATGATGTATAATAAAAATAAGAACTTACCTTGTAATGAAGCTGATATAGCAGTAGGAGAAGATGATAATGAAAATAATGACTTTATAACATACCTAGTGGTGACGAATTATACTGGAGGTGACAGGACAATGACCAATCATGACAGATTAAATGAGTTTGTGGAAAATAATGAAAATTTGAATGGTAGATGCATTTATGATGTTAATATAAGAGATTCAATAATAAACCATGTATATAGTTTTAAGGTGCGATTATTATTTGACGATATGGGGTAGTTGTGTATTGTTTATTGTGTTATGAACATTTAATTGTGACCAGTGTGTTTTTTTTTTTTACATGGACTGATCAGGACTGATTATGGTAAATGATTTCATGATTATGTGAGTTGTATATTTTTGTGTATTGATGTCTATGTATTTGTGTATTTTTGCTGTTGTGTACTTTATGTATTTTTTTTTATGTAAGCATGTATTGTACGATTTTAAATAACTGAAGAAAGTTTAAATGATATTATGAGATTTAGATTCTAAAGGGTTAATAAATGATTAAGCAGGTAATAGATTTGGATGGTGAGAGGTATAGTTGTTAGCAGATAAGTGATGAATTTCTAATGGTATATTAATGTTGAAATGTTATAAAGAGTTTGGGAATAGTGATAAATAAGGGCATTGGAGTTAGGTAAATAGAGTTATTGGGAGTTAGGAAAAATAAAGTGTTGAGATGCTGATAAAATATAAAGAGGTGTTAGATATTTTAGGGACACAGTAGGTAGGGATTATATGTAGAGTTGAGTAATGTGGATGGTAATTTTATAGTTGTTGTTGGTGATATTTTGTAATAAGGGTATTGGTGTAGGAGTCCAACGAGAGCTGTTGAGACAGGAAGGGATCGTTGTGTGCCGGAAAGGGTTATCTGAAAGGGTCAGAAACCGATAAGGGAATGAGTTGGTTAGAGGGAATACACACATACTAGTACAAAAATGAGCGGTGCCAGAGGTTTTAAATGGGATTTGTGAAAGGGGGTTATTATTGAGATATTGGTGTCATAATGTATTAATGGTTAGAAGCGGTTGTTAGTAGAAAAAAGGAGGTGAGTAAGGTTAGATTGACGAATACCAAAATAAGATAGAGAAAATAGTGAGTAATAGAGAGTCACCCAAACTAGTAAGGATAAAAAGGGTTAGAAAAGGGAAAATTCATAGCAGAAAGGTGAGGTAAATGAAAGGTAATGGTATATTTGAAATTTTGTTGTTGTATAGAATCTAAATGAATGTTAAATGAATAAAAGTTAATAGAGAATTGTTGATAGTAATGTCTTATTAAAGTTTTGCTGCAAGTTATGTAAATATGAATTAAGTAATGTGAATTGTTCAATGTTAGTGTTTAATGCTTATGATGTACCATGTTTTATTATGTTGATGAGAGTGTGTGTGGTTAGGAGGCTACTGTAAGGGTAGTGACCATAATAACATAAAAAATTGTGTTATAGTAACCAGTCTCTAGAAAAAAGTGATTCTGTAGAAAAGGGTTTGAAATTAAAGTAAAGAAATTAACAAAGAAATTTAGATAGTATTGAAGTACTGCCATGCTAAATAAATGTAATGATTAATTGAAGTAAGTGAATAAAAATAGTAGTTGTTGTTTGAGAATCAAAAAATTTATGTTGTGTTTATTATAAGAGTATAATTTTATGATGAAAGAGGCAAGTTAATATTGACGGGAGTCAAAGCAATTGATACAAATATGTAGGAGTGTTGTTAAGTAGAAGGCTTATCTATCCTAAATCTTGTTATGTTTTATTGTGTTGTTTGGTACTTTGTAAATAACTAAAACCAACGCCTCAAATCACAAACCAATGCATCTAAGAGGAAACATATCAGTTGCGGATATGTAAATGAATGAGACCACTATTTTAAAATTTTGTATTGAATGTTTCAGAGTTTTTATGGTGTTGTGACCGCGATCCTGAGCTGGCCGGAGCGTCAGAACAGGAGCGTGCAGTGCCTCATGGCCTTATGGTGTAGGGATCTCTCAGGAGAAGTCCAGTAAGGTCAGACGGGTACGATCGACACTATGGAACCAAGGGTAAGTGATTGAGATTTTTTTTATTTTATTAACATTACAGGGGGTTGTGGCACATATCTGAACTGATCCTTTTAGAGGAGTATGAATGAGTCAATGAAAGTTTTTGTGTCTCGACACAAAACCTTTCATTGAGGGGGTTTTGTAACAGTACAAAATTGTCTGTATCGGAATAACGGGATGTAAGGGTATTTTTATTATGAATTTTATGGTAATCGTCAAGTTAAGTTAGACAAGGTTAGTTTTGGCCCAAGTCCCAATAAATATGTAAATTCGCCGGTGGAGAGACGATCCAAGGTCAGAGGCGTACGAGCAAATTGAACCCACGAAAATGGCAGTGTTGGCGCTAAAACACGGACAATACTGACTTTCCATTGGTCTGCGATAATAAATCGTCACCAAATCAATGACGAGTTAAAAAACAATTACGTATTAACCAAAACAGTGGTTAGAGAACAATAGACAATGACGTCAGATGCACGACCACTTACATAACAATTGCGTCTGAATCGCCCCCAGTCGTCAGTAACAACTCAAAGAGAGCACATGCTCAAACAGTGTAGTGGGCAGTTTTTGCCATAAAAATAAAAGAATTGTTTAAAAAATGTAATGATCAACAATAATGTAGCATCAGTGGACAACCAATGTAAAAGTTTAGTAAATTCAGTGCACAAAAAAGGACAAAGAGAGATTCGGCCGAACATCTGCCAGCCAACATGGGAGTCTTCTGAGGAGGCTACGCCGCATCAATTTCAGGAAAGCCCTTTCAAAATTACTTTCTAAATTTCAAACATGAGCTCTAAATCTATAAGATAAAATGTATTCAGTATCAGAAAAATGAATGTTGTGTGTGATAGTGTGAACGTGAGAGTTGGCCAACCTTAAGTAAATATATCTGAGGCGTTGGTTCGTGATCAAGTTTAGAGTAACTATTAACAGAAAGAAAATTTAAAAACATTTCTCTTGAAGTTTTAACTGCAGTAAATGAATTTGATAAAAGCCTTAATTTCAAAGAAAACGGCTAGGTAACCATGAAAGCATGGCTAGAAAACGGAAGTCATGAAGCCGCCATTTTGCATTTTATCAAGTATTAATTGACTCTAATTGTTTGTAATCGTAAACAGTAATAACTAAATAAAATCTAATTTGTTATCCTCATGTTGTGTGAATGGTTATTTCAGTACCCGAATACCTCTGTCTTGTCTTGCTTAACGCAATTCTGGACCAAAAGCCTAATGCAAGTAAATGAGCAAAACACGTGTTACTCCGGTGATAAGATTTATTATTCAAATTATACAATATTAAGTATCATACATTCAGTACTAATAATTGTATAAATAATATACAAAAAGGTAAGTTAACAGATGGCAGCCCGAACTTGGACTTTATATATTAATAAAAAATATATAAATAAGCAGACAAGCGGAGGTTAGATGGGTAAAGAAATAAACAGAAAAGAGAGGTTATCTACAGAGATTACCTATAGTATAAAAGACGTACACAACAAATAAAAACAAAGTTTAGTACCATCAGTACGATAAAATGGCAGATAACGAAAGCATTAACGTAGAGAATACAAACACAGAATCATTGATGTTGAGCACGCCACAGGCGAACTCAACGCCTATAGTAAATACCAGAATGGAAGAAAATGACATAATAAAAACGATGAAACTGCTTTTCAATGAGCAGAGCATCAAATTCGAGGTACAATTGAGTGATATTAAAAAAGAAATTAAAAAACAAGGTTGCAATTTTGACAAAAGATTAAGTGAAATAAGTACAAAGTTAGAAAAAATAGAATTAGAAAAGAAGAAATTAGAATTAAACAAATTTGAATTGAACGAAGATGACAAGGTAAGTGGGGTCGAAAATTACGATAAAATAGATGAAAATATAGTAATAGGTGATAATAGTGTGGATGTTGATAGTATAAATGAAATTTTATGGGGAATAGAATATAATAATAAAGGAATGATAGTGTGTTTTGAAGGTTTAAAGAGTGGGTGTAAAGAGAGATATATTGAGAGAGAGAAGTGTTATTGGGAGAGTTATTATGAGAGATATTTTAAAAGAGAGAGATGTTTTGAAAGTGAGAGATATTGTGAGAGAAAGAGGGAGATAGAGATTTTTAAAATAAATAGAACTTATGAAGAATTTATGGAAAAGTTAGGAACAGAGATGATGTATAATAAAAATAAGAACTTACCTTGTAATGAAGCTGATATAGCAGTAGGAGAAGATGATAATGAAAATAATGACTTTATAACATACCTAGTGGTGACGAATTATACTGGAGGTGACAGGACAATGACCAATCATGACAGATTAAATGAGTTTGTGGAAAATAATGAAAATTTGAATGGTAGATGCATTTATGATGTTAATATAAGAGATTCAATAATAAACCATGTATATAGTTTTAAGGTGCGATTATTATTTGACGATATGGGGTAGTTGTGTATTGTTTATTGTGTTATGAACATTTAATTGTGACCAGTGTGTTTTTTTTTTTTACATGGACTGATCAGGACTGATTATGGTAAATGATTTCATGATTATGTGAGTTGTATATTTTTGTGTATTGATGTCTATGTATTTGTGTATTTTTGCTGTTGTGTACTTTATGTATTTTTTTTTATGTAAGCATGTATTGTACGATTTTAAATAACTGAAGAAAGTTTAAATGATATTATGAGATTTAGATTCTAAAGGGTTAATAAATGATTAAGCAGGTAATAGATTTGGATGGTGAGAGGTATAGTTGTTAGCAGATAAGTGATGAATTTCTAATGGTATATTAATGTTGAAATGTTATAAAGAGTTTGGGAATAGTGATAAATAAGGGCATTGGAGTTAGGTAAATAGAGTTATTGGGAGTTAGGAAAAATAAAGTGTTGAGATGCTGATAAAATATAAAGAGGTGTTAGATATTTTAGGGACACAGTAGGTAGGGATTATATGTAGAGTTGAGTAATGTGGATGGTAATTTTATAGTTGTTGTTGGTGATATTTTGTAATAAGGGTATTGGTGTAGGAGTCCAACGAGAGCTGTTGAGACAGGAAGGGATCGTTGTGTGCCGGAAAGGGTTATCTGAAAGGGTCAGAAACCGATAAGGGAATGAGTTGGTTAGAGGGAATACACACATACTAGTACAAAAATGAGCGGTGCCAGAGGTTTTAAATGGGATTTGTGAAAGGGGGTTATTATTGAGATATTGGTGTCATAATGTATTAATGGTTAGAAGCGGTTGTTAGTAGAAAAAAGGAGGTGAGTAAGGTTAGATTGACGAATACCAAAATAAGATAGAGAAAATAGTGAGTAATAGAGAGTCACCCAAACTAGTAAGGATAAAAAGGGTTAGAAAAGGGAAAATTCATAGCAGAAAGGTGAGGTAAATGAAAGGTAATGGTATATTTGAAATTTTGTTGTTGTATAGAATCTAAATGAATGTTAAATGAATAAAAGTTAATAGAGAATTGTTGATAGTAATGTCTTATTAAAGTTTTGCTGCAAGTTATGTAAATATGAATTAAGTAATGTGAATTGTTCAATGTTAGTGTTTAATGCTTATGATGTACCATGTTTTATTATGTTGATGAGAGTGTGTGTGGTTAGGAGGCTACTGTAAGGGTAGTGACCATAATAACATAAAAAATTGTGTTATAGTAACCAGTCTCTAGAAAAAAGTGATTCTGTAGAAAAGGGTTTGAAATTAAAGTAAAGAAATTAACAAAGAAATTTAGATAGTATTGAAGTACTGCCATGCTAAATAAATGTAATGATTAATTGAAGTAAGTGAATAAAAATAGTAGTTGTTGTTTGAGAATCAAAAAATTTATGTTGTGTTTATTATAAGAGTATAATTTTATGATGAAAGAGGCAAGTTAATATTGACGGGAGTCAAAGCAATTGATACAAATATGTAGGAGTGTTGTTAAGTAGAAGGCTTATCTATCCTAAATCTTGTTATGTTTTATTGTGTTGTTTGGTACTTTGTAAATAACTAAAACCAACGCCTCAAATCACAAACCAATGCATCTAAGAGGAAACATATCAGTTGCGGATATGTAAATGAATGAGACCACTATTTTAAAATTTTGTATTGAATGTTTCAGAGTTTTTATGGTGTTGTGACCGCGATCCTGAGCTGGCCGGAGCGTCAGAACAGGAGCGTGCAGTGCCTCATGGCCTTATGGTGTAGGGATCTCTCAGGAGAAGTCCAGTAAGGTCAGACGGGTACGATCGACACTATGGAACCAAGGGTAAGTGATTGAGATTTTTTTTATTTTATTAACATTACAGGGGGTTGTGGCACATATCTGAACTGATCCTTTTAGAGGAGTATGAATGAGTCAATGAAAGTTTTTGTGTCTCGACACAAAACCTTTCATTGAGGGGGTTTTGTAACAGTACAAAATTGTCTGTATCGGAATAACGGGATGTAAGGGTATTTTTATTATGAATTTTATGGTAATCGTCAAGTTAAGTTAGACAAGGTTAGTTTTGGCCCAAGTCCCAATAAATATGTAAATTCGCCGGTGGAGAGACGATCCAAGGTCAGAGGCGTACAAGCAAATTGAACCCACGAAAATGGCAGTGTTGGCGCTAAAACACGGACAATACTGACTTTCCATTGGTCTGCGATAATAAATCGTCACCAAATCAATGACGAGTTAAAAAACAATTACGTATTAACCAAAACAGTGGTTAGAGAACAATAGACAATGACGTCAGATGCACGACCACTTACATAACAATTGCGTCTGAATCGCCCCCAGTCGTCAGTAACAACTCAAAGAGAGCACATGCTCAAACAGTGTAGTGGGCAGTTTTTGCCATAAAAATAAAAGAATTGTTTAAAAAATGTAATGATCAACAATAATGTAGCATCAGTGGACAACCAATGTAAAAGTTTAGTAAATTCAGTGCACAAAAAAGGACAAAGAGAGATTCGGCCGAACATCTGCCAGCCAACATGGGAGTCTTCTGAGGAGGCTACGCCGCATCAATTTCAGGAAAGCCCTTTCAAAATTACTTTCTAAATTTCAAACATGAGCTCTAAATCTATAAGATAAAATGTATTCAGTATCAGAAAAATGAATGTTGTGTGTGATAGTGTGAACGTGAGAGTTGGCCAACCTTAAGTAAATATATCTGAGGCGTTGGTTCGTGATCAAGTTTAGAGTAACTATTAACAGAAAGAAAATTTAAAAACATTTCTCTTGAAGTTTTAACTGCAGTAAATGAATTTGATAAAAGCCTTAATTTCAAAGAAAACGGCTAGGTAACCATGAAAGCATGGCTAGAAAACGGAAGTCATGAAGCCGCCATTTTGCATTTTATCAAGTATTAATTGACTCTAATTGTTTGTAATCGTAAACAGTAATAACTAAATAAAATCTAATTTGTTATCCTCATGTTGTGTGAATGGTTATTTCAGTACCCGAATACCTCTGTCTTGTCTTGCTTAACGCAATTCTGGACCAAAAGCCTAATGCAAGTAAATGAGCAAAACACGTGTTGAAACTTTCTATATTATTAAAAAGAATGATATCGTAATAATTTAAAATTAATGTTAATTCACTCCTACTTACCATCGCGTGGCTTCAAGGTTGCGTCATACGTATGTTTTGGATGCAGACGTAATTTCTTAAGGTTGTGAGAATAACTTGCACAACACATTTATATGAAGAGAATTTCCATTTAATGTTTTGCTATTACCTTAGTGAAATTAAGAACATACTTTTACTAAATACATATTCAGGTGTTGTGTAACACGTACTTCTGTTATAATCTGACTTACAATCTACGGCTTACCTTATTTTTTTTTTTTTTTTTTAGTACACAAACATAAAAGGCAAACACAAATACACACAGAAAGCCGCCCAGCTTTGCCACACACTCTTACATACGGTAATTTATTAAACCCTGAACATTAAACCCAATTCCAAACCCCAATAGCCGGCCACGCGGTCACCGCACACGCGCATCTTCTCCCGAGAACTGGTGATTTCAAGTTATTCCAACATTACTCCCGAGTACGTCCCTTCTAAACACGACCGCGGTCACATAAATTTATGCTGTTCTACCCTGTTATGTTAGTTGTTACATTAATTACAAAAATTTGTTTCTGAGCCCGGTTGACGGGCAGCCTGCGCAGGCGGGAGTCGACAACGAACTGCCGGCGTCTCTCAGTTCCCCACTCCGGGAGCATTTTAGTCAAGACGACGGACATCAATGCCTTCCAGTTAGTCGTCCCAGTTTCGACTCATACTAGTCATGTAGTTGTTGGAGTGACGATAGCAGACGATTTCAAATAGGCACTGGCTAATGTCATAAAAGTGGGTGGGACTTAAAACAGCATTTCCGCAAGATCTTGGAGAAGACGACAAATATTATTCTCTCTAGCCATCTTGGTTTTTTGTTACAGCGTCCTTTTGAGCGCGCTTGCGTGGGTATTCGCGCCTGTGCGTCGACACACTTGCAAAGTTCTTAGAATTTTGGTGGAGGTAAATTCTTCAGCCGTGTTACACCACTGATTGCGTTTCGCTTTGTTTCCAACTGTTTCTCAACACTGGTCTGTTATACGGACAAATACGTTGCACAATAATACATTTTTACATTATTTTATACAAACCCGCCCGAAACCGAAATGACTAAAAATATATATATATATGCCCCAAACGGTTAAAACAAAAACACCCAAAAATCGACCCGCTACAATACCCCCTCGATGAGAATTCTGCTGTCCATGACAGAAGAAATCTCATCGATAAACCCCGAAGAGGACCGGTGAGGAACTGGTGCCAACAACCCCCTGGTTCATAGTCTGCATGGGTACACGACCCCCCTGGCTCAGCGACCATGGACTCATCTGAACGAGATCACTGGACTTCTCCGTAAGAGATCCCAACACCGAGAAATCGATCAGACTCGCCCCACAGCCCACCTTGCCTTCTAACATGCTACCCCCAAAAATCCTCAATCCCTGGCTAAAATCGTTCCAGCTCCTCCGCCGATGTGGATCCCCTTTTTGCAAGCTGGGCTGCCTTTGGCAAATACTGGGCTCACACACTCTAACATTACATATTACCATAACACATAAGAATAAAACTTTCTTTTAAAATTTATCAAAAATTTAAAAAATTCAAAATTCAAAAAATAATCGTTTATCAAAAAATTCTCTTCCTCTTTTTTCTAATTTTTGTTACAAATGACTTAACCTAGACATTTCTACTAATACAAATACATCCTTACTCTAGCATGAGAACAATTTATAGCCTACCAATATAAAGCAATACAATAAAAGAAACATCATTAATACATACACAATAAAATGATCATTACTCAAAATATTCACTCGCTGGCAGGCGAAACATCAAAAAAAAAAATTTTTTTTTTTCAAAAAAATTTAAAATTTTCAAAATTTTACTATTCAAAAAAATTATTCATTAAATATTTATTAAATTTATTTATTAAATAACATTTATTAAAATTATTCAAATATTGGCTTGAATTAATCAAACAAACAAATTAAAATTGAATTCCTACTCTACAAGCTTAGTACGTGTATGAACTCATCAGCTGATCAAAACTAGGTCAAGTACAAAACCCTTGACCTACATATGTTATGTATGATTTCTGAAAACACTTTAAATATCTGTAATATCCTACCTGGAAATACAAAACATAATAACATAAAATATTTAAAACAAACAAAATATTAATACCAATAATAAACAGATTGACATTTACATTATTTAAAACAAACAATTCTTGACTTTACATTATTTTCACTTCTATCAAAATTCTGTCACTGGTGAGAAAAAAATAAACAATTGCATATTCTTTATCATGAATCTCTCTTTCTTTTCAACAATCTTACTTTAATATACTGTGGGTGATGTAAATTATTTATTCTCGTTTTTCTGTATTAGATTTCTATACATATATAAACTTTCTCCCTCTGACTCTAATATTCATCAACTCAATTATCATGACACCCATCTCTATCAAAAATATCTACTAATCAAAACACTCTAGTCCACAACTTACCATTTAACTCAAAACGCCGCCTTCTCTACATATATAAAAAAAATACTCTCCAACCCTTTGTACATAGGATACGTGTTTCCCCTACCCAAAAACTCATTTCCCTTATGTGGCGGCCCGGATTCTACCTAAGGCGGCCCCTTCCCCACTAAATCTATCCCTATCCCGTCCCAACCCTTGTTGCGGACTCCCCAAATACACTACCCCCTAATACAAAATTGCCATCCCCAAAAATCTCAATCTCATTACCTCACTACAAATACACAAAATAACCTCATTAACTATAAAAACAACCATATATCATTCAAAATCTACATAAAGTCTCCATTACCACTGTGTCAACATCTATATTTCACAAAATCCTGTTATATCACATCAACTCAAAAACAACATTACATTATATTCCTCTCTATCATTTCACATTTAACGTTTAATTCAATTTGGACAGGTCTACGTGTCCCATAAAACATTTATCACCCATGAATTATCTTTTATTTATTTGCATAAATTATTTTTATTTTATTTCTCATATTCTTTTTATCTTTACTTCAAAATATCTGTAGTACACTAAACATTAATTACTTGTAACATTTACAAACCAATATACCAGTGACATGGTATTGTTGATCAGCTGATATCCTAACATAATAAAAACACAATGAAACTACATCTTAAAATTGAACAAATTACATGGAATACATTATCAACACTTACTTCTATTATGTTGATTGCCTGCCAGGCGTCTAATGATTGGCTTAGAAAAAAAATTACGCACATAATGAAAATACATTTTATCAACAACTATATCTAACACACAACAATAAAATGATACCTTTAAAATTATAGTATGAACCTTATTTTACGAGTCTGAGCATATAATTATGTGGACAGAGCACAAGCATTTTTGATTGGATTAAACTTTGAATAAGCAAAACTTTTACGTCATAAAATTTTAAATTCGTGACTCCTTTACGTCACCTCCCAGCCACACACTCTATTTCAGATTATGGAGGACTGTTTCGCCCTTTCGCTTCCACAGAGACTGTATATTTTGGAGCAGGGTTTTACCTCTCCGTGTCTCTGCTTCCGCTGTTAAATTTTAACATTGGTGAACATCATCATGTTCTTGTTAATAATCATGCACCCTTAAACGGATCTACCACCTGGCTCTGCTGTTCCTTCTCGAACAGAGTGGCAGCCGCTGTTCCATAGTTTGGTGATTCCCCTTTTTATTACCCCCCATCAATTTCAAAATACACCTTTACAACGATAACAGCTATGGCCAGTTATGGTCAGCGCGTAATCGTAATGTGCCCCAACCATAGCTGTTAAAGCTAAACCAATTCCACGGTCAGGGTTCGGTGAGGCCGTGACCGCCCGAAAATTTGGGGAATCACAAGTAAAATATCTTTCGTAATATTAAATTAAAATTTAAATGACAATATTAATTGAGATGGGGTTTTAACCCACTTTATATGGAAGCTTAACCATTATTAACATAAAATATTAAATACAAAATCTACAACCTTCCCCCATAGCAGTTCCACACTACACTGTTATAATACATTACATAACACAATACACAAATAGCAGTAAACCTGGATTATTAGCATACATCAAACACACAATTCTCTTTTAAATAATTTATATAAAAATTTATAAACATTATGATTTAAAAATTTTCATTAACTCTTTTTATTTATCATCATGATGAATTTATCCTGTGTTGTAATCAGATTTTCAAAAATTCTAAATTTATTATTAATACATATTTTTAATCATTATGTTCCGCAAAATAAACCATTTAACATTTATTTACTTATTAATTATTATTAAATCAAAATCTCACCAAACAATTTAATTACCTTATAAAATTCAAACACATAATATTCAATCACACTATCTACACATCTCCACTTATTTAATTCATTTGATTATTAAAATAACATATCTCATTATTATCAACATTCTACAACTCATTAACTATTGTCTTAGTAATTATTTTGTTATTTAATTAGAGTGCAAAAATATTAATAATATTATTATTATTAATACAACATTTTCTAAAACATATACACATTACATTTCACAATACACACAAATGAATTCAATATTATTTACAAAATATACGTCAAAATTGTTCAAGTGTATCTCACTTCAGATGTCCAAATCAGCAAGGTCATTACCAGAATGTACAGTATCTAACAAGGTCTATACACTGATATTCTAGTTCAGCCACCATCGTCAAAAATTAATCTTGGTTTTATATAACACTTTTGCTTTTTATTTACAAACAAATGGTTACTTTGTGTGTCATAACCAGAACAACCAAATTCACTCATTTTACCAGAATACTCATTAAACCAGTCTACGTTAAGTATTTTTGTTAAGTCTCCGTCATTACATTCATTCACTATCGGTCTAATTATTTTTATCAAATCATTGTAATCATTACTATTCAAATATATTTCTAAGCCTTCTTTCCATTCATCATACTTTCTATTCAAATTATACAATTCTGTTACATACCATTCTCTATTTACTTCTCTCTCTTCATAACACCACATTACACTCTCACAATTATTCCGGACAGAGGGTACACAATTACTCCACAAAAATAAACACCTCAATTCATCTACCAATACGGGACTCTTGCCCTTCAACCACAACACTTGTGGACTCAATAAATCATCATAAACATCATAAATAATAAAGGGAAAATTTGCCCTCTGTCCCCACTCTACTACAACATTATTTCTCCTCTCTCTCTCCAACTCACTGACACACATTAACATTTCATTATCAACTTCTACTCTTTCTACCATTACGTTATCACTCTCAACATCTACACCATCATTTTCTAACACCACATTTTTATTTGTATTATCATTGTTATTACTTGTCAACTCATTATCTGGCATTGCATTCATCACCTGTACTCCCATTCGCTCTACACTTTGTTCTAATTTATTTAGACTGGATCTTATCGTTTCATTAGTACTTTCTACACATTTACTCATTTCTTGTATTTCATTTTTTAACTCATTATTCAGATTTTTTAGTTCATTAAATTTAGCGTCAGAATCATTCTTCTGTTCACTGAATTTCATATCTAACATTGTTTGTATAATTGTAAACATTTCGTAATTATCGTCAGACTTTTTATTTTGGATAGGTGTCACTAGATTTTCTATTTTGTCGTCGGTGATGCCGAATTCATTGTCATTATTTTTATTTTCTCTATTTGATTTTGGGGTCGTTTGGATCCCCGAATCATCTGTATTATTTGATTCATTTATACTACTTGTGTTTAAAGTTTTGTCGCCTTGACCTACATTCGGCGTTGAATGTACTTCAAAACTATTCACAACAGCTGATTCATTTAATTCAGCTATTTCGCTTATCACAGTCGAGTCGGACAAATCGACTCCGTTCTCTGCTGTATTTTCCATTATTATTATTATTTTTAGGTATTTATTCTGTTTACAATATAAATAATATATATTTTAAATATATATTTATATTTTAAATCTTCTTTACTTACTTAGCGTAACTTAACTTTACATAAGTACCTTTTGCATATTCTCACACAACTTCCAAATTACGATTGCATCCCATTTATAGGTATGGAATTTATTTTATTAAATTCGTCCCTTTCGTGGCGCCAATGAAACTTTCTATATTATTAAAAAGAATGATATCGTAATAATTTAAAATTAATGTTAATTCACTCCTACTTACCATCGCGTGGCTTCAAGGTTGCGTCATACGTATGTTTGGGATGCAGACGTAATTTCTTAAGGTTGTGAGAATAACTTGCACAACACATTTATATGAAGAGAATTTCCATTTAATGTTTTGCTATTACCTTAGTGAAATTAAGAACATACTTTTACTAAATACATATTCAGGTGTTGTGTAACACGTGCTTCTGTTATAATCTGACTTACAATCTACGGCTTACCTTATTTTTTTTTTTTTTTTTAGTACACAAACATAAAAGGCAAACACAAATACACACAGAAAGCCGCCCAGCTTTGCCACACACTCTTACATACGGTAATTTATTAAACCCTGAACATTAAACCCAATTCCAAACCCCAATAGCCGGCCACGCGGTCACCGCACACGCGCATCTTCTCCCGAGAACTGGTGATTTCAAGTTATTCCAACATTACTCCCGAGTACGTCCCTTCTAAACACGACCGCGGTCACATAAATTTATACTGTTCTACCCTGTTATGTTAGTTGTTACATTAATTACAAAAATTTGTTTCTGAGCCCGGTTGACGGGCAGCCTGCGCAGGCGGGAGTCGACAACGAACTGCCGGCGTCTCTCAGTTCCCCACTCCGGGAGCATTTTAGTCAAGACGACGGACATCAATGCCTTCCAGTTAGTCGTCCCAGTTTCGACTCATACTAGTCATGTAGTTGTTGGAGTGACGATAGCAGACGATTTCAAATAGGCACTGGCTAATGTCATAAAAGTGGGTGGGACTTAAAACAGCATTTCCGCAAGATCTTGGAGAAGACGACAAATATTATTCTCTCTAGCCATCTTGGTTTTTTGTTACAGCGTCCTTTTGAGCGCGCTTGCGTGGGTATTCGCGCCTGTGCGTCGACACACTTGCAAAGTTCTTAGAATTTTGGTGGAGGTAAATTCTTCAGCCGTGTTACACCACTGATTGCGTTTCGCTTTGTTTCCAACTGTTTCTCAACACTGGTCTGTTATACGGACAAATACGTTGCACAATAATACATTTTTACATTATTTTATACAAACCCGCCCGAAACCGAAATGACTAAAAATATATATATATATGCCCCAAACGGTTAAAACAAAAACACCCAAAAATCGACCCGCTACAGTGTTACTCCGGTGATAAGATTTATTATTCAAATTATACAATATTAAGTATCATACATTCAGTACTAATAATTGTATAAATAATAAAACAAAAAGGGGTAAGTTAACAACTCGCTGTATTAATGTAGAAGTGTGTAGAGTCACCTCCTTACCACTCACGACTACCTGTAACAATATTGTAAATAATTATAAGCTGAACACTGGGAAAAAGTGCTAAGTGAAGGAAGAAAAAGTGTAATATAATGAATGATCAGTAATAACAGAAAAGACTGTTAAAATTAATGATTCACCCCAAATGTATGAAACAAATGAAACATAGACTATAAGTAAGATTAAGGGAGACATGATTTATATTATTCTGAATGTTCAGCAACATTGTATTAATCAGGATTTAAACCCAAGTCCCATATTTGTTTCAAGGGAAAAGACTACAATTAGAAGGTTCAATTTGTTTAATTAATTGTATTAAGAGTTAGTTATGTTTAAATATGTTTTGTGTGTAATAATGTTAGTAATGTTGCTATTAAGAATATTATGCTATTATGGCTATTATGAATTGTCAAAGAAGAAAAAGGTTGTAAGAAAATAGACACACTGTTATGTATAAAATACCATAGATACCTAAATTAGGCTCAGACACACTAAATAGAATTAATCAGTCAACAAAATTTGGCAAACTAAGGAAAAAATTACTACTATGGAATGTAAACCAGTTTGTAATAAGTAATAATCCCATCAATCAATGTAATCCCAGCCATAAAGACACAACTCTAAAGTAGCATGTCTATAATTCCTGTTTTAAGGTAATATTAGTGTTGGAAGGTAATAGAAGCATTAATTTCAGATAATCAAACCACAATCACAAGCATTAATCAAATCACATAATCAAACTACTCCTTTCCCTTAACCGATCTTCACAAAGAACAATACGTCTTGAGTACTCTACACAGGGCTGTACGCAGAAAATTATTTTATTCAGTTTGAATTTGCGGCTCTTATTGTTTGCCACAGAAAATACCCTTGTTAAAATGTTGCAGGTAAACTACCCCTTTCCGTTAACCGATCTTCACCAAAACCAGTAGGTCTTGAGTACTATACAAATCAGGGCTGTATGTAAAAAAATATTTGATTCTAAATATAATTATTACACTACTATTGTGTTCCAAGTCGTAGTGTAATAATTATATTTAGTTAATTAATGGACACGTCATGGACAACGAAATCCAAGTATTTGATTCTGTTTGAATTTTTGGCTGTTATCATTTGCCATAGAAAAAAATCTACACACAAACACACACACACACACACTTTTCGAAAAATGACTTTTCATGTTTTGAGGGTAGTACAATCAGAATCTGCAAAAATCTCGAACACGATTTTTTTTTGCCATCACCATACTTCCATTTCCTTAAGGACATGGAAGTAAAAGGTAAGGGGCTTAACAATATCTACCACTTTTTAGATAAAGAAGGAGTATGCACTACGGTTAATAGCTTATGCTACAAGATACATAAGTGTTTATTTTAAAAATTAGTACAGTAACATACAAGACAGGTTACATGAACAACCGCTGGAAGAAACGGAGAATAAACAGTTACAGTGAGGTCGAAAGACGTAGAATTGAGCACTACAGAGTCAATTGGGTTTGTAAAGAAACATCAAACCCAATGTACTATCATTACACACAACAATGTACTATCATTACCTAACCAACCACAACACTCATGTAGAGTAGATGTATTATTTAGGAAGTATCTGCGCCTCAACTAAGTACTAAGTCCAGTATACTGTAACAGGATCTACTGTTCCACACTGTAAATAAAGAAGACGGGCAATAATATATATTGTAACGTTTATCCCTTTTTCTTACCTTTAAATCTGTAGTATCTTGTCCTTGTAGTATTCTATATTGTAATAGATGTATTGGTATTGTTTTTGTATTCGTCAGTCTCACCTAACGTTATAGTTAAATTGTGTACCTTTAATTCAATTGTAAAGAAGACTGTTTGCATTAAATGTAATGTAATAATGTAACAATATGTATGTGTAGGCTGATTAGAATGGAATGGCTGTTTACTTACCACTTTACCTAGTATTTTGGTCACTTAACCAAAAATTTGTCCATTTTAAGTACAGACTCTAACCTATCAGATTGCAATGTAACTGGAATTTGTTGAAAACAAGATTAAACTATCACTCATATATTCAACCCCCCCCCCCAACAGAGAGTGGGAGGGGGAAGAGAGAGAGTTATATATCATTGTTGAATAATTAAGACATTCCTTTTAACAAAAATATACTTTTTAATTAAATTATTACAACTATTTATTTTTACTTTAATTATATTTATGTTTCTGAATAATTGAATAGAATACAATAATTGAAATAAAAGTATATTGTTGTTAAAAAGTATTTTATTTTTTATTGAATAATAATAATAACATAAGAATATAAAATAAAGTAATTTGTAAATATATCGTTATACTTCTGACATGTAAAGTAGTATACATCAATAGTCTACTCTCATACAGTATACGAATTTGTTGGAAAATATCATGCACACTACTTGGCAAAGGTTCAACACTGATTTAAAAATGTTTTGTTTAATGCAAACACTGAAACACACTATACACAAGAAATAGAACTCATCATGAACATAACGTGATATTACTTATCTCTACAACTGCACCACGTTGATGGCAACAAATATTACTTATCTCAGTTGCCCCATGTGTTCGGGCGTCAATATTACTTATCTCTACAACTGCACCACGTTGATGGCGACAAATATTACTTATCGTGGGTGTGCTCCACGTTCTAGGCGCCAATATTACTTATCGTGGGTTTGCTCCACGTTCTGCGCCAAATACTATTAAAGCTCGTGACTAGGCCCACTTATTGGTGCGGCAAATATAACTTTTACATGTATAATTTGTAAGTAATTAAGTTTATCTTATTTAATGTAATGATATTTGGTTTAAAAGGTATTAGATGCTGGGCGCCAGAGATGTTATGTGATCTCAGGGGGTTTTTTGAATAAAAACTCTGCAGTTAAGATGCTAATAACTTTTAATTATTACTAATTCTTGTAAGACAATATATATATATATATGTATATATTCAATGCCTTAATATTAACAAGATATTGACTTCTGACAACCATCAGATATATTTAATACAACTCTGAATTTGTCAATCCTAATTTACATTAATTAAATTGAGCATTTCTAAAGTCATAAAGGGTAAAATAATATTACTAGCATCCAACTGCTCGTCGGTTCTTTTAGAATTAAACGGGATGTTTAGGGATATAGACGATACAACTACATAGAATATTAGTTAATACATAAGTACAATGAAACCGTTACTTGTGTTCAGGATTATCCATTCCATCTGCCGACAATGCCTTGAGTGAACTTATATCACAATTTCACTTCGCACCATACTTTGCTTTAATTCCATTCACAATTACTTTCATCGATTCTTTACACACATCGGAACTCTGATTTAATACTCCACTCGACTTTCGCGCACAAGACAAAATATACTGTGTTAGTAATTACTTCGAGTTCACTGGTTTAAATAAAACTGCTTCTTACTTGCTGTACGCACTGATTAAATGATTCACTCGCGATGAAGACTCCTCTCATGCTTGTCTTTGCCGTACAAACAACGACCGTCGCGTTCCTCGACCAACACGCACTCAAATACTTCAAGACTTAATAAAGTATTTTGATAGTTTTTTTAATTCATAACGAGATTCTAAAATACACGAATAGTTTTCTGTACACTCCGATATATTACTTTACAACATGTTGGTTAATCAAGCTAATATACTTTAACACTTTAAAAACTTATTAAAAACGAAGTTAAAATATACTAAGAGCGTCTTTAACACATACTAAGAGAAAAAGAAGACTAAAAAACTTACTTAGCTGTACACGGGGTATTATTTATAGGGCTCACTATTTCTCTTTCCCCACCCGTTCTACTCAAATAATTCCGATAGGCTCATGACTGATTTCCTTGCCGGGAACTTTAAATTCGTCCATTCAGGAACCTTAAAAAAACTCGCGCTCTAAAGTCACGCTTCTTCGCATTGGTGTTTAGTCTGGGGAACGCGGGAGTTTTGCCACGTGTCCGACTGCTACACCAAACGACGTGACTTTCACCAAAGTTTCTCTTTTTTTTATCGCCTGATCCGTTGTTTTGCCCAAGGTTGTCGTTCGTCAAAATCTAACGGGACTCAACAGTTTTATGATTTTTCGCGAACAAAGCATTTCCTTCCTTATGACTTTAGAAAGCTGTTTATTGTACAATGCGCTTTTATTCTGTTGCCGCCAGACTGTCGCCAACTTACAATATTTCTGTGAGACGTTATTTTGCCTCAATCTTTTTATCAACACATTTAATTTGGTTAATAATAACTAAAAAACACACATTAAATGATTAATTACGTTAATTATATAATATAGGCTTACGTGATCTACATTCACGTTATATTTAGTCCCCCAAATTGATTTGATCATGATCGATATTCGAATTCAAGGCAAATCAATTTGTACGCCTCTGAAAGTGCCCAGTTTATTATTGACAAAGCTTGTTTACGTCTGAATTTGTTGCCTTTTCAGTACAATAATGGTGTGCAACCCTCGGCTTTTGTGCACTTTCACTTCTTGTCTGGGGAGAGCTTGCCCCCTCCCTCTCAAAACAGTTTGTTTGCAGCTGTTTACAATTCATTTTGTTGTTTACAACTGCTGGCCTTACGTACATCACATGGCTTATTATTATGTAACTTACTACACATTGGTTTAAGTTTATTTACAATGTTTGTTATCAGTGTTAAGGAAATTTAAATTTATCAAAGTTTGGATATTTCTTTTCCCTTCTGACTGATCTTATTTACAATTTTACTGTTACTCGCGGTGGTACGGCTTCAACTGTCGCACGTTGAAAATTCCACGAATCGATCCTGGTTTATCCACCTCCGCCATTTCGTAAGTTGCATTTCCTTTTATTCCTTTTACAACGTACGGTCCCTCAAACAGTTCACAGAATTTCGCTGTGACTCTATTCAAAGCATCTGAAATTGGATGAGTCTTTATTAAAACTAAGTCTCCTACCTTGAATTTCACCTTATCGACGCCTTCATTGTTTTTCTTTGCTCGACGTTCACCCTTTCTTTTTAATTGTCGATATATTACCTCTCGGCAATCCTTAACGTCTTCCTTCATTAATTCTCGGTCCACATACACCTCCCATGCTCTTCTTGGCCTTCGACCCCATTGTGCCTGAAATGGTGTCATTTCAATCGTGTCATGGTGAGTCTCATTGATACATTTTTCAATTAATTTAATATATTTGGCCCATTTGGTTTGGTGTCCGTTAACCATCACTCTGAATATGTTACCTAATTGGCGGTTAACCTTTCAGCAAGATTGGTACACGGGTTACGGATGGCAGTGTACTTGGGCTTGATTTCAAGTGCATTTAACTGTGTCACCCAAAATTTACTTGTAAACTGTGCTCCATTATCCGTCAATATAGCTCGCGGTTTTCCAATTTCTTGGATGTAATTTTTTAATTTATTAAGCGTAACAGCTGTAGTTGCTCTTTTCATCGGGTATAATTTCACAAACTTGGTGAAATTATCGACGATCACCAGAATATACCTCACACCACTGGTAGACGATATCAAAGGACCGTAATAATCCATGCTAATGAGTTCACATCTCTCCTTTGGCAGAACTGGTTTGGTCTGTCCCATGCATTTCTTGACATGGTCTTTACATTTTTGACAGGTATCACATGTTTTAATTAACCTCTTAAGGTATTTGTAGAGATGATCGCCTGTAAAATGTTCCTTAAAGATCTCATAGCTTCTCCTCACACCGCAGTGTCCATACATTACGTGAATCTCCTTTAATAACGCTTGTCCAATTTCTTGTGTTACTACCAATTTCCACCTTCCGTTCTCCTTACGATATAATTTATTATTATATACTTGGTATATCTTACTGAGTTTGTCATTTTTATTGTTGTGTAACCGGTCGATGATATTATTTAGTTTAACGTTGTTCATTTGGTGTAATGTAATGTTTTTCAACTGATTTTTTAATGGTTTACCCAGTTTGATGTCAACTGCGTAAATTTCAGTCTCCTTGTCTCCATCTGGTATTATATTTTCTAGTACATCTTGAGGGTTTCAACTAAGTACATCCGCTACGATATTGTCAGTACCTTTGCAATGTACTATCTCAAAATCATACTCCTGGATAGCCAGTATCCATCGTGTAATTCGGGAACAGTTTAACTGACATTTTTGAATAAATGTTAGTGCCTTGTTATCCGTGACAATGGTTAATGGTCGACCTAACACGTAAGTTCTAAATTTTTTCAAGCAATGGACTACGCTGAGCAGTTCTACTTCCGTAGTGAAATAATTTAATTCGGCACCTCTAAGCACACGACTGGTGAATGCAACGACCCCTATTTGCTCGTCTTCATCTATTTGATAAAGTTGACCCCCAATCGCATATTTACTCGCGTCAGTCTGCGCGTAAAATCTTTTATTTGGGTCAGGATGTCGTAGCATCACTGTGTCCACGAATAGTCTCTTGACCTCCTTAAAATTATTTTCTAACTCTTCTGTCCATTTAAACTTTATGCCTTTTTTTAGTAACTGTAGCAGTGGTCTTGTTTTTTCTGCATATTGGCTTGTGAATTTGTTGTAAAAATTAGTTAGGCCAAGAAATCCCTTAAGTTGTTTTGGATTCTTTGGTCTAGGAAAATCCATAATAGCGGAGATTTTTTCTGTGGAAGCGCTGATACCTTTTGTAGACAGCTCATATCCCAGGTAACTAATTCTGTCTCGAAAGAATTTGGACTTCTTTAAGTTCACTGTGAGGTTCTCTCTTTTGAGGTTGTCTAACAACATGCGTAAGTGTTCCAGGTGTTCTTCAATGTTTTCTGATACACATAAACAATCGTCCACATATAGTATGGTAAATCTTTTTACTTCTTCTGTCAAAACTTTATCCAATCCGCGGGTCAGACTTGCTAAACTCGTCTTTAGCCCGAATGGTGTTACAGTGTACCTGTAGCATTTGCCTCTGTAGAGAAAGCCAGTGTAGTCCCGGGAATCTTCAGCAAGTGGGATCTGCCAGAAGCTGCTGGTGAGATCAATACTACTCATGACTTTCACTCTTCCGCAGCTCGCCAACACTTGATCAATTGGTATTGCTCCCTCATGATCTGGAACAGTGACCGCATTGATTCTTCTTGCGTCTAAACACAGTCGTACAGTCTGATCTTTCTTGACTACAGTCACCATTGGGTTTATATACGGACTGTTTGCTCGTTCTATTACACCGCATCTTTCCATCTTTTTAATCTCTTCTTCCACTGCATTTTATACTTTAGTGGAACTGGCCACCCTTTTAAGCAATAAGGGGTTGTGTCAGTTACCTTTAACCTGTGTACATATTTGTTGATTCTACCTGGTTGCTCACGGAACACTTGTTGGTTAGAGTATAAAATGTTCTCCAATTCTTCTTATGTTTTAGAATCGATACCGGTTGTTTCTTCAAGTTTCTCTTGAATCGTATTAGCAATCTTTTCTCCGTCTTCCTCGAGTTGTAATGTCATTATTTCCGCACTTACGGGTTCTTCACTGCTATTATGATTATTCTTGAAAGTAATTTTATTATCTGGAAGGTTAATCACACATCTACCTTCTTGCAATAAGTTAATTCCAATAATACACTCCCTGATTAAATTAGGGACAATTATAAACACAGCATCAGTCACATACTCTCCGACTCTTACTTAGAGCATGATCTGTTGGGTTATCTTATTCGATTTCTTCCCCACTGCTCCTTTAATAACTAAATTAGTAATTTTTAATATAGGTATATTGCCCATACGTTTTTTATTTTGCTGATACCACTCCGCAGACAACGCACAGATTTGGCTGCCCGTATCAAGTAGTGATATTATAGGTATACCATTGAGTTGTATCTCCATTTCAGGACATTTAGTTTTATTGATTTCTTGATATTCCGACTCCTCTTCCATCAGTGTCCCTAATATCAATAAAAGTGGTACTGATTATCTTACAATTATCGCCTAATTCTACCTTATCCCTAAAATAATTCTTAACTAGTTTTTTGACTGGGCAACATTCTTTGTATGTATGTTTGAACTACTTGCTACCTGCGAGGTCCCTTGAGTGCCGCTTGTTGACGCTAATGTATTCATTTGGGATTCGTATACCCGTTTCTGCGGTGCTCTTTCTCTCTCGTTTGCCTCAGCTGTTTTCTCTCCTTGTCGCCACGGTGCCTTGTGACGTGGGGGGTTACTCCGCTCTGTCCTATTTTCCGGCCAGTGATTAGCATTATTTACGTTCCTTTCCTGCTTGGTCTGAAACTGCATATTACCCTCGCCGTTCGTTCCATTCTTCTTTTGTCGCAAGGCTGCGAATTCCATTAACAGGTTTTGAAAGTCCGTAATGTTATTCACACCCCTCGTAATGCAGGCAACAGCAATGTCGTGACTGTAGTGGTGTGCTAGTTTTCGAATTAGGTGTAAGTCTGACATCGGCGGTATTAATTGCCGGTTCTGTAAGATACGCCTTTCCATATATTGCGTCATGCTTAACCCGCTCTCCGGGCGATATTTCCCAAATTCTAACTTATCACGGACGGACTCCTGGATCATTTGATTCCAGTACTTGGCTGTGAATGCGGTCTGAAATTGCTCAAAAGTGTTTACCTCATTACGTATCAGCTTCCACCATATGGCGGCTTCTCCGTCTAAGTGTCTTCCTATCCAGCTCACCTCTTCACCTGGGTAGTATTCACGGTGTATTTCTTCTAGCTCCTTCACAAACTCCATCGGATACTCTCCTTCTCCATTGAAGTTCACATTTTTAGTATGTTCAATTATCACTCCTTGCTGCCTAGGTGTGCGTTCGATCTGGGCGATTTTATTGCGTACATCTTCTTTGATTTTACTTAACTTCCCGTCGATTGTAGAACAGCTATTTTCATAACATTCTTTCAGTTGTTCTATCTGTTCTTCATTTTTCTTCTTGTGCGTAATCATTTTATTAGTTATGGCTCTAATGTCATATGCGACACTAGCTTGGTGTTGTTGAAGCGACTCTTCACACTTCTCCCAATGTTCTTTCGCTACTGATCGTACTATTTCCACCTCTTCTCTCACGACTTCTTTGACTTCTGTACGTAATTGTATTGCTGTTTCTCGGTTTTCGTTTCGGATTTCTTGTATTTGTTGTGCTATCTGTGTTTTGTGTTCCTGTAGTTGTTGTGTATATCTTTGTTCCATGTTTCGTTCCATGTCATGTATTCGTTTTTCTATACATGTAATGTTTTCTGTTATTTGCTGGTTATTTTCTGCTAACTGTCGTGTGAAAGCTAGTTTGAGTTGTTCTGTATTCTCTTCATTTTTCTTAGTATTTTCATTTAATTTTTCTATCATGTTCTTTTCTAATTTTCGTGTTTTCTGTCAGTTTTTGTTCTATTCTGTTGATGTTTTCAGTCATTTGATGATTATTTTCTATTAATAATCGTTTAGTATTTTCTGTCATTTGTTGTGTAAATTGCTATAGTAGCCTACTGATATCTATGTTTGTAGCTGTTTGTTGGGTTTCAGTCTGTGATTGTGTCTGTTCTGTTTCGGACCGTATATCGTCGTTTTGTCGTCGTCCCCTCGCCTCTGACGAAACCTCCGGGCTTTCACTTTCCGTGGCCTCTTCCCATTCTTTCTCTCCCATTTGATTGTTAATATCAAATTCAATGTCGGACCCACCGTTATTTTCGTTACTGTTAGCCATTCTACTATTTGTACTACTAACCAATTTAAATTTCCTTACTTTACTGCGAGTTAACATTTAATTTTCTATCTTTTACTTATTTTAGCACATATCTTATTCTAATTGCTTATCGTCTATCCCGTTTCATTCTGCCGAGCTCATTTACATTCAAGCTCCACAAAGTTGGTCGACAATATTACTTATCTCTACAACTGCACCACGTTGATGGCGACAAATATTACTTATCGTGGGTGTGTTCCACGTTCTAGGCGCCAATATTACTTATCGTGGGTTTGCTCCACGTTCTGCGCCAAATACTATTAAAGCTCGTGACTAGGCCCACTTATTGGTGCGGCAAATATAACTTTTACATGTATAATTTGTAAGTAATTAAGTTTATCTTATTTAATGTAATGATATTTGGTTTAAAAGGTATTAGATGCTGGGCGCCAGAGATGTTATGTGATCTCAGGGGGTTTTTTGAATAAAAACTCTGCAGTTAAGATGCTAATAACTTTTAATTATTACTAATTCTTGTAAGACAATATATATATATATGTATATATTCAATGCCTTAATATTAACAAGATATTGACTTCTGACAACCATCAGATATATTTAATACAACTCTGAATTTGTCAATCCTAATTTACATTAATTAAATTGAGCATTTCTAAAGTCATAAAGGGTAAAATAATATTACTAGCATCCAACTGCTCGTCGGTTCTTTTAGAATTAAACGGGATGTTTAGGGATATAGACGATACAACTACATAGAATATTAGTTAATACATAAGTACAATGAAACCGTTACTTGTGTTCAGGATTATCCATTCCATCTGCCGACAATGCCTTGAGTGAACTTATATCACAATTTCACTTCGCACCATACTTTGCTTTAATTCCATTCACAATTACTTTCATCGATTCTTTACACACATCGGAACTCTGATTTAATACTCCACTCGACTTTCGCGCACAAGACAAAATATACTGTGTTAGTAATTACTTCGAGTTCACTGGTTTAAATAAAACTGCTTCTTACTTGCTGTACGCACTGATTAAATGATTCACTCGCGATGAAGACTCCTCTCATGCTTGTCTTTGCCGTACAAACAACGACCGTCGCGTTCCTCGACCAACACGCACTCAAATACTTCAAGACTTAATAAAGTATTTTGATAGTTTTTTTAATTCATAACGAGATTCTAAAATACACGAATAGTTTTCTGTACACTCCGATATATTACTTTACAACATGTTGGTTAATCAAGCTAATATACTTTAACACTTTAAAAACTTATTAAAAACGAAGTTAAAATATACTAAGAGCGTCTTTAACACATACTAAGAGAAAAAGAAGACTAAAAAACTTACTTAGCTGTACACGGGGTATTATTTATAGGGCTCACTATTTCTCTTTCCCCACCCGTTCTACTCAAATAATTCCGATAGGCTCATGACTGATTTCCTTGCCGGGAACTTTAAATTCGTCCATTCAGGAACCTTAAAAAAACTCGCGCTCTAAAGTCACGCTTCTTCGCATTGGTGTTTAGTCTGGGGAACGCGGGAGTTTTGCCACGTGTCCGACTGCTACACCAAACGACGTGACTTTCACCAAAGTTTCTCTTTTTTTTATCGCCTGATCCGTTGTTTTGCCCAAGGTTGTCGTTCGTCAAAATCTAACGGGACTCAACAGTTTTATGATTTTTCGCGAACAAAGCATTTCCTTCTTTATGACTTTAGAAAGCTGTTTATTGTACAATGTGCTTTTATTCTGTTGCCGCCAGACTGTCGCCAACTTACAATATTTCTGTGAGACGTTATTTTGCCTCAATCGTTTTATCAACACATTTAATTTGCTTAATAATAACTAAAAAACACACATTAAATGATTAATTACGTTAATTACATAATATAGGCTTACGTGATCTACATTCACGTTATAGTGATTATATTACTTCTTATGGTATAAGAATATGATATCGGTTTTTTATTTAATACCCACTTGTAAAGGAAAAAATACAGTTATTATTTTATAAATAACTTTGTTACAGCTGCTGTGAAGTTGTTTAGATTAAATAATGTAACCTAACCAACTTTTAAGTATTTAATATTAAGTATAAGTATATTTAATCCTCAGAGAAAATGAACAACTAACACCAGTTTTTGAAAGAACCATGAAAGGAGAGAAGATGAGCTTGTGTACGAAATGCAAAGTGGAGTATCTTATGTAGAGATGAAAGCTCAACAGTTCAAACCAAATACATATGAATGGAGATGATTGGTAATATCTGGGACCTGTCACACAACAGAACACCATACAATGATAATAGTGTGCATCACTTATTTCATCACATCTCTTACCATGTAATGTGCCTGCTTTTAATAATATTTTCAAAGGATTTTAATACTTTGTTTTGACTGGTTTCACTGTGTAAATTACAAACCTGAATATAGTCCTGGAATACATACGGTAATCAATTTTTCCATTCACAGCCACGTTTCGCATTAAATCATGAATGCCTGCAAAGAAAAATAAATTACATCACCGGACACACCAAGTACTGACATATGAACATTAATCAATTATTTTGTTTAATCAGTCAACATTCTAAGAGACCAATATTAAAGGGTTTACAGATTATTGACGCATCCACCAAAACACACACACACAGGTTGTGGTATGTGTTACAATTGTGTCTTATTTTCAGCTAACCGTTCTTTTACAGGTGAAATCAGTACAATTGTACCTCGTGAGTATAAGGTTAGTTTAAGCTGTACCTATGATATTAAACATAATAATACACTGAACATGATTATTACACTTTATATGATATCAGCTTTTTGGCTTAATATCCACTTGTAAAAGAAAAAATACAAAATGATTATTATTTTATAATTAACTTTGTTACAGCTGTTGTGAAGTTATTTAGAATAATAATGTAACCTAACCTACTTTTAAGTACTGAATACTTTTAATGTGTCATGTACTGTGTTCAATAAGGAAATGAAATACTTTTACAGAGTACTTAAAATCCTTGAAAATGGAATTGGATTAAGCTTAAGCAATGAATAATTAAACTAAGCACATGATTTCAAAGTCAATATCATAATTAACTACGTATTCTAAATAGAACATACCAAATTGATAATACTTACCAAAATCATGTAAAACAAGAATCATAAAGGGGCTTCATATTTTTTTATATCTTCAAGCATTTTCTCGAACAAATCCTGGTTTGCATTTCTTGTTCGCCACATGAACTCACTTAAATAGGAATCTAAGCAATCCCTTCTCGTACCACATTCAATCACGTTTTGGCGTTTACAGGACCGCCACATGCTTTCTATGCTTTGTGTATGCGCTCCAGTTTGAGGATCCACAAAGTTATAACTATGGTTTACAGTCAAATGAGTGTACAATCGTGGCAAATTAACAATTTGACGGTATGAACGCCACTCATCTGACATTATAATGGACCCTGGTTCAATATTTGCCACTATGAGAGGTAGGAGAGTACCTGCTGATCGATCTTCGACAGGACACAAGAAACATTCCTTTGTTTCTCGACAGAATCCTCCGAAAACCCACTGTTGTGGATACACCCGGCCAACATTATTTTTTCTCTTGGCAAAGAGACTCTCGTCAATTTCAACTGTTAAATTTGGTCCTCCAATTTTCTTTGGGTTGCTCATGATGTCTTCAGCACAGATATGTCTTAAGTAAGCCGTCCAATGTGTGTGTGTTTTGTTGTCGATTTTCAGTTGATTTTTACTGTTTTCACACTACCATGGCCTTCACACCAGTCATAAATAAATTTTATTATTGTTCTCAGGGGTAATTTGGACCCCTCTAAAAATGTGTCCTTGCGAACTGGCTTATACTCACAGCAAGTCTTCTTATTGCAACACCAACGCTGTTGCTGCCCAAGCGCTAAAATCATATCATGTCCATTACCACACTGACGAGGATTGTGAACCAAACCTTTTTCTCGAAGAAAAGAAAGTGCATCCTCTTCTGTACCAATAACACTTGACAGTTCATCGTAGCTAATCATAATTAATTAATAATTAATGTGAAACTCCCAACACAATACTGATTTAAAATGTAACAAATTTGGTGAACAAGCATGATAACTTTTTCAGTTACCGCCATCGTAACAACACAATTTTACCACGTGCTGTACAAATGGCATTTGGTCTTTGACTATTCTAAGCAAAATTCAAGACCTTTAGGAATAAACGGGTAAATTTTAAAACAAATTTAAAGACTCTCTGTATTAAATTTAAAGTCTACTAAAATTAACGACACATGTTATTTCAAAAGGACAGTGAATAACTCTAAAGGATACTAAATCATTCTTACTACTGTTCAGGTGCAGTATGTACTCCAGAGGCAGATTTATGCATAGGCAAAGTAGGGAACTGGCGGCAAATTTTGTGAATACCGGAGAGATGTGGACACGGAGATTTGCGAAAACAAGCTATTTCCGGAGATTTGCGGACACTAGGCCTTTTGCTACCTGAGAGAGGGATGACAAAATTCCAAAAGTATTTCTATACCGGAGGTTTGCGGACAGTTCTTATCTGAGGTGCGCCCGCTTGTAAAATTTTATGACGGGGTCATAGTCCGAGATTCGCCCATTTTACTTCGAGTCCCCCACGTAGCTGTGACCCCCCTGCGTTTTATTATTTCTAGCCTAACGTACCTACCAACAATCGTTTGTGACAAACTTTGTTTTATGGTTTTATATAATAAATTCGCTTCGATTTTATATATAAAGTTTCTGGTCAGTTGCTCAATTCGAGTGTTTGGGTTTCGAGTGGTCAGGTATAGAATAAGGGATTATTCTCTTATGCACACACGCACATTGACCATTTTCAGGTACACCGGGCGCAACTCGTCTCGGCCCTGCGGACACTACCCTTTCGGGTGTGATAGAATGTGGAACCATGTCAATGAACCCGCCCACCAGTTTACCAGTACGAATCCACTCCAAGTATTTGTCACTTTGAGTTTGACATTCGTAGAGTGAAGACGAGTATGAAAGTTGTTACAGCTACTAAGGGTAAACCTTGTGCCCATTACAACGGTTATGCGTATCGTAAATTTCGGGAGTCGAAAGAAGGTGTTGTTACGTGGATGTGTTTACGGGAGAAGTCCAATCGCTGTAAAGGAAAGATGCGGTCGAAGAAAGAAGATGTTTCCGAACTTTTGTGTGGACCACCTGATGACCCATCCTTAGAAGTGAGGAAGCGTGTGGAGAAGGTGAAGAAGAGGGCACGTGAATAAAATACTCAGTTATCTGCGATATACACAGATGAAATTGGAGATCTTCATAATAGAGGTTATGATTTTGTCACAGTAATGCCCCATGCAGAAATATTGAAGAGAGCCATTCGGGATCATTGGTGTAAAACCCAAGGAAACCAGCATGAACCAAAGAATTGCGAAGATATTGTTCTTTCAGAAGACATTCTAAAAATGAGCGATGGCAGCAGTTTCCTTCTTAAAGATGACGCATTAGAAGAGAGAATTATCGTTTTTAGTGGCAGCAAAGGAAAGGAATGTCTAGGAAACTCTTCGCATTTTTTAATGGACGGTACATTCAAGAGCTGTTGTAAGGAATTACACAAATCTACACAATCCATGCAGATTTGTTTGGCGTCCAAGTGTGGTAAATGTAGACTTCGAGGCTTCTGCGATTGCGGCCCTTCGTCAAGTTTTCCCCACAGCTGAAATAAGTGGATGTTACTTCCACGTGAAAGTGTTTGTGGAGGAAGGTCCAAGATGTAGGCCTAACAGAGGACTATCGCCAGAATGAAGAAATAAGGCTTCACGTCAGTATGTGTGCAGCGTTGACGTTTTTAAATTTATTCCTATCAAACTGGAGTAAGCATGTTTTCAAACCTTTATGGACGTGTGTCATAGAATTTACAGATTGCACCAAAAGAAACAATTAAAATATATCTTTTCAATTAAACAAAAATTGGTCTTGTAATATGATTCGGTAATACAGCAGGAACTAATCAGTTAATTGCTATTACAAAATGCCTTATTCCTTTTCCATGATGATCAGATTTTGCTATACGCCTGCATAAATATAAATTATTAAAATGCTTAACTCCCAACACAAAGTTGAACACATGATGAAAAGTTCATCATGTCACATATTCTAGTAACAAGGTAAGTTTTTGGAATACTGTTTTAGCTGAATTTATACACTAGGAGGACACTCAGCATTTAGTTTGTGTGTGTAACTCTGGTTAATCAAAGAGAATTATTTGTGTAAATTCAAATTTAGTAAAACGAATCTACTACTGTAAATGCCTGGAATGCTATGCATTAAAGAATTTTAATTAACTTTATATGGGGAAAACTGGTTTACATACATTATTTCTGAAAATAATAATCCTGAAATGTAATCAGTACTTATATCAAGTTAAGTGCAATAATTAAATATATTCTTCAACTTGCACGTTAAATAGATCCCTTCTCCTTCACTTACCAGGCACATAAGGGAAGCTCTACTAAATACAGGATTTCTTGGAACTGTGTAGAGTGGGATCAGTGGAGTAACTTGCGGAGGGGGGTTATCAGGGGATCAATTCCCCTCCAGAACTATTCGAAATTTCAGCAGAATTCCATAATTTCCTAAGTAGACCCATTTCTAAGCCAGTTTTGTTTGTACAAAGTAATACTTATAAATAATTATAGAAATAAAAGTAATTACAATATTGTAACGTTATGTTTTCCCCTTACATAAAATAGGCCCCAACTTAAAACATTTCATGACCATGATACATGAAGAACAAAATACTAAGTCATTAACTAAATTGTATACTATAAATATTGTCTGAGATACGGTAATAAAATGAGATAAGAATAATGTAATGAAACTGATAAGAACATTATCAATAAGAAGATTTTACTCCAGTAAACTGCATTAAAAATTGTTAAAAAAGATAAAACTAATGAAAGTTAAAAATAAAGCTAATGAGTTATTCTTAGATGACATCATTAATCTTATTGGTAATGGTGTAAAAGCCTTCCCACAGTGGTTGCAGGTTTGGGCTGATTTATTTCTTCCTTATCATGTTATAGAACTAGGCCTGGCAGCAGGTGTGAGCCCTGAAGAAATTGCAACCAGTCTTCATCTTTGTATTTGCCAAAATAAAGTTGTTCTGAGCCAGGTCATGTAAATTCAGGTTAGGCCAAGTTGCTCATTAGACTTTGTCTAAATTTTAAAGATATAAATTGTTGATAAAGATTTTAGGACCGTACATTAAAAACATTGTTTGCACATATGAGTAGGAAGCAGATGTATTAATATAATGTTACCCAACAAGATACAGGAACAATTATGTATATTTAATTAAGTAGTTAGTGGACTTAAAACCTGCAGTAGAAACTCCAGTTTTTATAAAACAAATAGGGTGAGAATTGAAGATTTGATGTTTGTAAATGTTATATCTATTTTCTTCACAAGTAACTAATGGCTGGTTATTTGTAATCACGTTTTCTCATAATGTATGTTGTTAATGACCTTTTTTTAAGGGTATGAAAAAACAACAGATATTGGTATTTGAAAAAGGGTGAATTTTATTGGTACATACTAAAGTATAGAGTCAAATTTGTTTCTATTCATTAACAAAGGTCGTACTGTAATAATTTTGTGTGTAATATACCGTATAAGCATTCTTTAATATGTTTACGAGATTCTCCCAATTTTATTTGCATTAATTCAGACCGTAGTAACATTAAATTCCACTGTAACCCATTATTAATACTAATCATTTGCATGTTAACAGAAACTGCACATTGCTTTTTATTGCATTATGTTGAAAAAAGGATTTTAATGTACTTGTTTGGTTATACATTAGATTGTACTAGGTTCTAAATTGGAAGTGCGTTTTAATTCCGGTACTTTGAATAAATACAGCCTTTGAATGTACACTAACTAAGGAAATGTCTGTTAAGTCTAACTAATTTTAAAAATCTAAAAGGTTAAGTTAAATAATTAAACGTAGCCACAACCTGCCAAACTCGTCTCTGTACCGTAATTATGTGCGATAAATGTAAACCAATTTCTGTACTTCCAATAAATACACCCTTTTAATGTACACGAACAAAGTAAATTTTATTTAAGTTACATTGTCGTACATAACCTCGATAAGCTGGCATTACTTACTTCGAATAAATACAACCGTTACTGTTATATACAGCCTTTTATCCATACAATAAATACAGCCTTTGAATGTACACTAACTAAGGAAACGTTTGTTAAGTCTAATTAATTTTAAAAATGTAAAAGGTTAAGTTATATTGTTAAACGTAGCCACAACCTCCCAAAATCGTCTCTGTACCGTAATTATGTGCGATAAACTAATTTCTGTACTTCCAATAAATACAGCCTTTTAATGTACACGAACAAAGTAAATTTTATTTAAGTTACATTGTCGTACATAACCTCCATAAGCTGGCATTACTTACTTCGAATAAATACAGCCGTTAATGTTATATACAGACTTTTATCCATACAATAAATACAGCCTTTGAATGTACACTAACTAAGGAAACGTTTGTTAAGTCTAATTAATTTTAAAAATGTAAAAGGTTAAGTTATATTGTCGTGCATAACCTCCATAAGCTGGCATTAGTTACTTGTGAAGAAAACAGTTGAATGTACACATCGGACACCGAAATATAGTACACGCGCGGAGCCGGAAGTTACATTTTGCCGCTGAATATTCCCAAAGACCCTATAACTTTACTAGTAACAATTTATTTTGTTTTATGGTGTAAAAAAAAAAAAATAATAATAATAATAAAGCTAACATATTGTAATTAATGGTTTCATGGGGTCTTGGGGACAACGGCAAAATGAAACTGCCGTCGTCGCGCGTGTACAAATTTCGGTTTCCGATGTGTACACAAACAGTTTTCTTCACAAGTAACTAATGCCAGCTTATGTAGGTTATGTACGACAATGTAACTTAAATACAATTTACTTTGTTAGTGTACAATAAAAGGGTGTATTTATTGGAAGTACAGAAATTAGTTTACAATTATCGCACATAATTACGGTACAGACACGATTTTGGGAGGTTGTGGCTACGTTTAACAATATAACTTAACCTTTTACATTTTTAAAATTAATTAGACTTAACAAACGTTTCCTTAGTGTACATTCAAAGGCTGTATTTATTGTATGTATAAAAGGCTGTATATAACATTAACGGCTGTATTTATTCGAAGTAAGTAATGCCAGCTTATGGAGGTTATGTACGCAATGTAACTTAAATAAAATTTACTTTGTTTGTGTACATTAAAAGGGTGTATTTATTGGAAGTGCAGAAATTAGTTTATATTTATCGCACATAATTACGGTACAGAGACGATTTTGGGAGGTTGTGGCTACGTTTAATTATTTAACTTGACCTTTTAGATTTTAAAATTAATTAGACTTAACAGACATTTCCTTAGTTAGTGTACATTCAAAGGCTGTATATAACATTAAAGGCTGTATTTACTCAAAGTACCGGAATTAAAACGTACTTCCAATTTAGAACCTAGTACAATCCAGGGGGGGCCCGAATGGGTTGCGCAGTACGCGTTCTGAATCCACGCTACTGCGCATGACGTCACCATCGAGGCGGGATTCCGCGCCTTACTGCTTGCTTATTGTTACGTTGTTATATAGGTGTTATCCGGGTGTTATAAATTGTGAAGTTAATCACTGTTAATTTATGCGTTTGTTCGTAGGTATAGCAATACAGATTTAGAACAAATATGTGTAGTGTTTTGCAAAAAACAAAAAAAAAAAAAAAAAAAAAAACGTGGTACAGAACTGTTTAAATTCTGTGGTAAACACTTCAGTTATTGTTGGTGTATTTCTGTGAGCAGAGTTTGTTTTATCTCGTGACGTTTCACAAGAACGTTTCGACAGTAACAGTGTTAGGTTACCAATACGTTTGTATCGGTGTTTACGAAAATTTAATTATTTTCAATTACCTTTCTTAATTTTCCATTTATTCTTTTGTCTGTTGACATAGTTTTGGTTTTTTTAATACGAGGTTTTTTTGATTCTTTCGATATTTTAAATTCAAGAAGATGTGTAGATAATAAACCTTTGGCTACCGGGTATGGCACTCACCACGAAGTACAAGAAGGCGTACTTAAAAAAAGTATACTTGTTGTGAAACAATGCGCGTAGGAAAATCTCGGAATTTGTTGCCATTTCAAAAAGGTTTCATGATGACCATCAACTCGTTATTTGGCCTTTTTAGTCATATACGAAAAAACAATCTTAAATATATTTTAACTGCAAGACTAAATCAAGACTGCCTGGAAAATCTTTTCTCCCAAATACGAGGCATTGGGCAGTTTTTTATTAACCCACCACCGAAAGAAGTTAAACATCGACTTCGTTTGCTTTTGGTGGGTCAAAATACAAATAAAATACCTTTTTCGAAGGAAGCACCTTTTGTCCAAGATGATGATCAGGAAATTATGACTTCTCATCTCTTGCAAGGTATCTTACCTGACATGACCGAGCAGCTATCTATGATTGAAGGGTCAACAGAAATGCAAGATTTCTCCTTGTCATTTACTGCAGACGTTGACGTTCCTGCGATCAGTGATGGAGTAGACTGCTCTACTGAGGGGTTCCGCTACCTAGCTGGCTACATTGCCTATCGTGGGAGAAAGCATGATCCTACAATGGGAACACCTTCAGAAAATGTATATCCCCCTCCCGTTGGTACTTCTGCTGGAGGCTGGATAGAGTTTTTATCTCGAGGAGGTCTTCTTGTTCCTTCAGAAGACTGGGTGCACAAGATTTCACAGTGTGAAATAATTTTAGGGACATCAATGGGCCGGATAGTTTGTATAAAGGTAAAAATATTATAAAAAATATGACTACAAGAATTTTAAGTAAATTTCCTGAAATGCCAACAGAAGTTGTAAAAATATACGCCAGGACGAGAATGTTCATTCGCCTTCGTTTCATGAATGGCCGCATGAAAGCAGTGAAAGCAGCAGAAGCACAGAAGAGAAAATCACGCCAGTGGCACGCATCGTCCATAGTTAAACCCACACATTAATTAATATATTTCTACTTTTGTATTAATTAGGATAGTATTATAGGCATCATTGTTCTTTGCAGGAAGGCGGAACTTAGACAGCCGCTGTCTGGTTTGGACTTTGAACTGAGTAGAGGTCTGATAAGTAACTGGTCAGTGGACTCTGGGTTCCGTCTATAAACAAACGGGTTCAATGTATAATTAGCCCACAATTTTTAAACCGACTATATTCTGTAAAATTAAAATTTTAAATTAATTTTGTACAGAATATAGCTAGTCCCAAGCCTAGATAAAGCGTGAGGGGAAGTTGTGGTTGAAAAAAATACATGTGTGTGCACGCGAACACATGAGCGCTACCAAATAATTATATATTTTCATCAAATTATAAGGAATACTATGATGAAAAAAGAGAAGTTATAAAGCCTATTGTACTGCAATTTTATTTCTAAAGTCTAACACAGGCTTTAAAAAATTATAAAAAAAGGGTGTAGAAAATAGGAACTAAAAATAGTACAAAGAGCATTTAATTGTCATTACTTTCAATTTTTTCAAACCGTGTCTATTGTATGCAGGCGAACGGAAACGTTCTAACAAATAAGTGTATAGTTTGATAAAACGAGTCACTTCTGTAATTAGTCTACTAAAATTTGCTTCATTAGTATTCAGGCTTTGTTTATATCGGTCTAGACTGATCTAATTACTAAATTTAATTTTTAGCAAGGTGTTTCGGTATTATTTTTCCGACTATCAATCGGTTTATTAACAATTATGTATAGGAAATCCGTACTGCTTCTTCAGTTGCTATACGCAGACCCCGGGCTTTAAATGAGCTGACTGGGCAAATGCCCAAAGGGCGCCTGGTCCAAGGGGGCGCCAAGGAACGAAATACAATACGCGTTAAGACTATAAGACAGTAGACAGTTGAGTGTTATTGTTAAAATTCTAGGAATGAAGGAAACTACGTTCGAATGAACGCCGGCACGCGCCAAGGAATATGTAATGAATAATATTATATTACGCGTAGTTTCCTCTGTGCGTGTGTGTGTGTGTGTGATGTTTGCCTTATAGCCTTTTGCTTATATGTTTGACGTATAGCCTTTTGATAAACGACAGCGGCGGATGTCGCCTGATATCGTTACTCAGTATCAGTAACTTGCAACTCTTACTGACAACAAACTTGTTTACACTGCGGTAAAAAAAAAATTAATACAGTCATTTCCTCTTTCATGTTTGATGTTTCCTTTCAGTATACGCTTTCAATGTTATCGCGTTCACTTCGTTGTGCAAAAAAATGTGTTCTCTTAGTAGTGAAATATGTATAATTATATATAATTTCAGTTATTTCATCACAGATAAAAACTGTCAAATGTTTATCTTCATTATAGTTTGTTGCTTCCCTAGTGAAAGGTGGTGGGGGTGGGGGAGGAAAGTAAAAAAATGAAAGGGGGCTGCTATAAGAATGCTTTGCCCAGGGTGCAAGGTACCTGAAATCGGGGCCTGGATATACGATTAATATTAAAAGCGTACACATTTAAATTACGCAAACATTCGCTTCATATAACATTATTACGTACTTCATTCACTAAAATAAGTTTGTAAATAAAAATATAAATAACAAACAAACTGTAGTTAATAAAAAAATAACATATTTGTATTGAGAGGTATTTACCGCGCAGCTCGTTCCTCGATGGTGACGTCATTTCAACAGCCAATAGCAATTCGTTTCGGTTCGGGCCCAACCTTATTATAGAGTAACCTTGGTACAATCTAATGTATAACCAAACAAGTAGGCCTACATTAAAATCCTTTTTTCAACATAATGCGATAAAAAGCAATGTGCAGTTTCTGTTAACATGGAAATGATTAAGTATTAATAATGGGTTACAGTGGAATTGAATGTTACTACAGTCTGAATTAATGCAAATAAAATTGGGAGAATCTCGTAAACATATTAAAGAATGCTTGTATATTACACACAAAATTATTACAGTACGGATCTTTGTTAATGAATAGAAACAAATTTGACTCTATACTTTAGTATGCACCAATAAAATTCACCTTTTTTCAAATACCAATATCTGTTGTTTTTTTTCGTACCCTTAAAAAAAGGTCATTAACAACATACATTATGAGAAAACGTGATTACAAATAACCAGCCATTAGTTACTTGTGAAGAAAATAGATATAACATTTACAAACATCAAATCTTCAATTCTCTCCCTATTTGTTTTATAAAAACTGGAGTTTCTACTGCAGGTTTTAAGTCCACTAACTACTTAATTAAATATACATAATTGTTCCTGTATCTTGTTGGGTAACATATTATATTAATACATCTGCTTCCTACTCATATGTGCAAACAATGTTTTTAATGTACGGTCCTAAAATCTTTATCAACACTTTATCTTTAAAATTTAGACAAAGTCTAATGAACAACTTGGCCTAACCTGAATTTACATGACCTGGCTCAGAACAACTTTATTTTGGCAAATACAAAGATGAAGACTGGTTCAAATTTCTTCAGGGCTCACACCTGCTGCCAGGCTTAGTTCTATAACATGATAAGGAAGAAAGAAATCAGCCCAAACCTGCAACCGCTGTGGGAAGGCTTTTACACCATTACCAATAAGATTAATGATGTCATCTAAGAATAACTCATTAGCTTTATTTATACATTTAATGCATCTTAATTAGTACACTAACGGCACTGCTCTGTCTTACAGTAACAAAACGCGTTACCGTACACTAACTCAAAAGAATTTCTTGTTTTCAGTTTAAGAAAGTTGAAATCGTGTTTTTATTTTATTTTCCATTCACTATTTGTAAAACGTGCTTAAAATTAATATGTGTACGCTTACTATATTGAAATCCAATGTTCACTATCTAATAATTACAAATTTTGTGGAATTGTGAAATTAGTAACACTATGTACTAATGTGTGATTATCAGTTGAATTTCTGAATTCCTTTGATTCATTAATAATTCTAACTAATTTGTTTCTTTGTGTCTATAATGATTTCTTATTAGTTTTTAATCTTTGTGTTTTCATTATTCATTTGTAAATTTTTGCATTTTGTTGTTCATGACATGTTCATTGATTAACTAATTATCATTAAAACACACAGAGGACTGATCCTCTTTTGCAAGATCACAAGTATGTTTCAAGTATGTTTTTAATTTTTGTTAATTGTATGCAATGTGGACACATACAGAGGAGTGTCAGTTTTTTATGTTTTTTCAATAAATACAATGAGAGGGGGTGAGAGAGAGAGAGAGAGAGAGAGAGAGAGAGAGAGAGAGAGAGACCAAAAATAACACATACAGAAATTACATCAGAACTTTTCCTGACAGTAAAAAAAATAACTAAAATTGTCTTGTTGATACATCCTCTTCATTCACTTTTTTTTTTTTTTTTTTACTAAATAATGAATGGTAAAGAACATTAACAAAATTAATGGAAATTATAGTTATTTATTGTTGTCTAATGAACAGGTACTAGTAAAGGCTTCATATATTTCACATCTTAAATTATAAACCTATTACAAACATATTTGGTATATTCAGCTTGAAACAAACGTTCAGACCAATAAAAATGGTTTAAATTTTGGCATGCTGCATTATTAGTACTGTTGAAACAGCAGTTTGATTATAATTGTTTTTAGAACAGACTTCTGGAATGATGTGTGCAAAATCATTAAAACATACCTCCTTACAGTGTGCCTTAATAAGTTGTTGATTATTCTACCTGATACACTGTCATCCCATTATCATATGACAGTTCTCAGACCTTCAGTAATAGTCATCTTTGCTGTTAACATGGACACAAGTCTCTTTTTTAAAAAGACTTTTCATTAGTAAAGTTACTTGTAAGTAGGCATACATTTGTACTCATAATATGAGGTTAAGAATTAAGAAAATTAAAGAATGACATTTACTTACTAACCATTGAGTGTAACATTATTTACAGTAATTAATAATGTCCCAATTTATAAAAGTCATGTTTGGCTAACTAGGCATAACCCAACCTGTGTTCCTGACATCCTAATTCTCTTTCTTCTAATAATATTACTTAACTTTATTGTGATATAACTGATCACAATTGTTCCTTATAACTCCCTACAACTTTTACAACAATACTAATGACAAAAATCAATAATAATATCTTACAATTAACATACCTAATTTGTCTAGGCATATTGGCCTATTATAGTTTGAACATTATTTTTTCATGTTTTAACAATTCTTGGTTTTAATACAAGACAACTATTCTAAATTGTTCTTGATCCTTGTCTTTCACTTTTGTTACACTAATAATGACAATTATTAGCAATAATTGTTTACAAATAGTAGAAATAAGTTATTCAGGTATGGGGCCTACTGGCCCATTGTAGTGGACACCTTAGTTTCTTTCGTACGTTTAAAATAATTACTTTTGCTATCAGACAATTACTTTACGTTGTTCTTGATACACTTATTCAACTTTCACTACAATAATAATGACATAACTTAACAATTATTTACTATGAATAACATACAAATGTTCTAGGCTCATTTGCCTATGATATTGACCCTTAATTTCATTCATACCTTGAAAATACATGTTTCTTCCTATTACATCATTATTCTAAAACATTCTTCACAATTTACTGAAGCTTTGACAATATAGTTTGTCCTTTAATATTGTTTTTCTTACTTATTCTAGTTGTTATTATCTTCAGTATAAGTATTCTGAAGGTTTAGTCCATGTATCTTGTTTCATTATTTACTTTGTTTATACTTATTGGTTAATCATATCTTCCTTACTAGAATATTATTCTAATAATAACAATTCTAGTATTATTTATACAGTATAGTTTGTTTAATAAGTTTACATTAAAACTGTTCTTTTTACATACAATTATTGACACTTTTAGTTTCTCATATTTCTTCTTCTTCATGTTATAATTCAAATTATAACCATTATTATCTAGCTATTATAAGCTTATTTACTACTTGGATGATGCGCACCGTGAGGACCAAAATGCTGATTGGAATCCAGGCACGGTGGACCAAAAATATGGCTGATCCCGGCCCAAGTGGGCCGAAACAGTTTAAGAAAAGTAACGTCCCGCAAGTGCGGACCGGAAGAGTTAATTTGTTCAGCCCGAGCGGGCGAAAATTATGTATCTTGCATTAAATATTTGTCTGCTGGTCTTCCATTATGATTGAAGATGTTGTGTAGGATGTATTAAATTACATTAAGAAATAAGAGAAGTGGACTGTATACGAATAGTTTTAATAATTTGAATGATCACATTACAGCTGTAATAAATTGAAAGAAGGCTGGCTAATGCTGCATATTGAATCAATAATTAATAAATTTAGTTAAGAATGAAGTTGTGGCGCTAGTTGGCCATGATAGAAAATAGTAAGGCCTAAGGCCTACATCTAATGTCGACACTAACTTGACGGAAAGGTCCGGCGAACCGAACGCCGAGATTACTGAATGTGCACTGGTCAAGTACGATTACGCGAACGTTGATGAGATATAAATCAGATTAGCCAACCTAGTAAAATAAAATCATCGCGCCACCGTCCATAAGCTGCCCGTCAAAAATCAAAAAGATTTTTTAATACATTCTTTAATAAATTATAATACATTTACAATTCAATTTGAAATAGTGGAGTTTTAATAATTAGAATCAGCTTCAAGGCTGAGTTGAACCTTGAGTTGAGATTAGATAACGGCAATCGGCCGCTAATTTGAGATAAGCATGCAGATAGGCGACTGTAGGCCAAGGTTTGGCAAACAGCTGTTTCATGTACCACTAAGTCTGGTTAACCAATATTACTGACACAAGTGCGCAGTACGTAACATTACAAAACATGAACGAAAAATACATAATATGCAAGTCATAGAGTTAGCTTAATGCTAGCTAAGGTCCGTAGACCTGTACAGAAGTTCATTACATGAATAAAATTGTTGTTGAACATGTTACAGTTGCATGTTTCATTGTATATTCAGGAGGGCGACATGTATCGACCTAAATACGCTATTCCTGAAGTTTCAGGAATTTACAATGTATGACAACGTGTGAGCAAGCTAGATGCTGAATGTAGCCCAGATATGACGTGTATGTCATAATTTAAATAAAGAATTGTGCATGCTTACTTACAAAAATGAATAAAATATAAGTACAATATAAATAAATTAGACAAGGCAGTTACACACGGTAGACGCTTACAATAGTTTACATCGACACAATTTATGTGAATACAACAATAATAATTTGCATAATTACAAGATAAATAATTGTAATGTCAGCCAACAATACAATACTGAAATTACAGAAACAATTTAACAATTTAAGACATTCACAAAATAGTACATATTTATCAGCAACAATATAAAGAAATGAATGCATGGTTACTTGACAGCAAACATGCGAATATTATGTAATAACATTAATAAATAAGACCACCCAAAGACATGCAGTACACCCCATGAGATCAATGAAAGTGTGACATAGTATGCCACAAAAATTAACATACAATACAAATATTAAGATATCACCAGAACTGTGATACTCAGAAGCGTGCCATGACGCAAAATTGACAAAAATATTGTGACAATCCATCACAATCATGTTGACCAAATGGTCGTAATAAATAATAAGTCAATGGCGGAATAAAGCCGCATTGTGCTGTAACCATAGTGTCACATCTCGTCTCGCGCTGGCAATAGACATAATTTATGTATTGGTCTCCGCAAAACACCCGTAGGCGTGCGAATGTCCACGACGCGAACCAAATTATCTGGGCCGGGAAATGTGGCGATGATCACGCCAAATTTCCAGGCTAATGGAGGCAAGTTGTCCTCAATGAGCAAGGCTAAGTCACCAATGGAAACATTATCTTTGGCAAACTTCCACTTGTGACGCTGTTGCAGCTGGTGCAAATAATCGCGAGACCACGCCTTCCAAATGCCCTGGACAAACCTCTGAAGTAATTGCCAACGACCAAGGCGAGAAACAGGAACGTGAGAAAGGTCTGGGTCAGGAATCGCAGTTAGGGGCGCGCAGATCAAAAAATGGCCAGGTGTAAGTGGCACCGGGTCATTAACATCCGAAGAAATAGCAAATAAAGGTCGAGAGTTCAGACATGCCTCTATCTGAGACAAAACGGTTGTGAACTCTTCGAAGTTTAGTATAGATTTGCCTACCACACGCCGCAAATGAAATTTCAAACTCTTGATGCCGCTCTCCCAAAGGCCACCGAAATGAGGTGAGGAGGGCGGAATAAATGACCATGATATCCCCTGAGAGGATGTGAATGACTTGATCGAGGTGATGGCATCCTTATCGTGCCAAAAGTTGTAAATGTCATGTAAGATGGTGCGGGCCTTCCTGAAGTTCGTGCCGTTGTCGGAGTACAGTTGACTAGGTATACCCCGACGCGCCATAAAACGACGTAAAGCAGCTATAAATGCGCTGGCAGTAAGGTCGGACACCAATTCCAGGTGAATAGCCCTAGTTGCTAAGCAAACAAACAGAGACACGTACGCCTTAGTAAGAGTTCTAGACTTCTGCCCGCCATGACGAATCATGAAGGGACCACCATAATCAACCGCGCAAAATAGAAACGGCCTTGAAGGAGTGACTCTAGGGGATGGCAAGATGCCAAGCCTCTGAACCTGCTGTGTGGCGCTAAACCTGATGCACTTGAGACACTTACGAATAATGGAACGGATGACTAGCCGGGCATTAACAATCCACCAACGTTGACGCAGTGAATGATGCACGAGCTGCGCACCAGCATGAAGTAAACGAATGTGTTCGCGTTCGATGATAAGGCGTGTGACATGCGCCGATGGGGGTAGTACGATAGGATGTTTCGAGTCGTAAGATAACTGGGAATGCTGCAATCGTCCGCCCACGCGTATCACTCCAGTGTCGTCAAGAAACGGGTCGAGAGAGGCTAACTTGCTTCTGATGGAAACAGAAGATCCGTTCCGAAGACAACTAATTTCGCCTGGGAAGTGGGTCGATTGAGATTGCCTTATAAAGAAATTAAGAGACTGATGAATTTCCGCAGGGGTCAGATCGCCCGAAAGCCTGTCCGCAGATGAGTGCCTAATATTTCTGATGAAACGAAAACAGTAAGCGTATACACGTGTCAGCCGGTGTAACGAGGAAAAGTCCAACGATAAGTCAACAGCCAGGGTAGACATTAGCGAACGGTTATGTGTAGTTTTCTCTTCCGCGATGACTTCCGAAGATGATGGAGTGGCCGGTACGAAAGATGGGAAAGGATTAGACTCTGACGATTGAGACAGACAGCCAGGACCGTGCCACCAAAGCGAGCAATCGCGCAAAACGTCCGGGAGACACCCCCTAGAAATAATATCAGCAGGATTGCGTCGCGAATCAATGTGATGCCAGGTACAAGTTTGCGTGCGACGCTGAATTTCAGCAACCCTATTAGCGACGTATGTTTTCCAACGCGAAGACTGCGCATGAATCCAGTAAAGAGCCACCATAGAATCGGAATACAAATGTACATCCTCAATGAATGAATGAAGAGCAGGAATAATTTTAGACACAAGTCGCGATAATAACAAACAAGCGCAGAGCTCGATACGAGGTAATGACACTTGGCGCAAGGGAGCCACGCGAGATTTTGAACACAAAAGACGACAGGAAGCAGTAGCATCTTGATAAATGACTCGGACATACACACAACAGCCGAACCCTCTCTCGGAAGCATCCGAAAAACCATGCAACTGAACTGTAACCGCCTGATGGTTGCAACGAATAGATCGCGGGACCACTATTTTACCAATCAGACTTAATTTGTTACACAAAGAATGCCAATCCGACAGTGACTGACCGGAAAGCGGTTCATCCCAACCAAGCTTACAAAGCCAGATTAAGTATATGAGTATGTATAAGTATACACATAAGTATATGTAGTAAGTGTGTGACGCTACTAAATTGATAGCGCCATGATCAATGAGTGTCATGTGCCCAAGATCCTTACATTCTTTGGTAAGGTCCGCGTAGTCGCGAGCGAGCTTGGGATCGCGCCTGAATCGACGCTCCAAGCTTAAAAATCTTGATTCGGCACTTGTGTAAGATTCCCCCAAGTGGGGCTTATCAGATTTGAATGGGAGCGACACTATAAATCTACCCTCGTGGTTGCGCTGAGTGTAGCGCATAAAATGCTCTTCGCAAGCCGACTCGCTATTAGGGGTATCGCCGGGGATCGTTTCTGACTCCCAAAATCTCTCAAGAGATTGCAGGATTTGGCTGTCATTGTTCCTTGCCAAGAACGAAACAGCAGGACCCTGGGTGTGGCAGTGCTTGGGCAGATTGCCGGCCAAAATGTAACCCAGTTTTGTCTCCTGAATGATAGGGAAGTTGGGTCCGCGTGTGTACTTATTAGCTAATATTAAATCTAGATAAAATTGAGCCCCCAATAGTATGTCGATCTGTGAAGATATATTAAAATCTGGGTCGGCGAGAAAAATTTTATTTGGAATGTGGAACCGGTTGATGTCAAACGATATTGAAGGCAGATTATGAGTTAAGTTAGATAAGACGGCAAATTTGGCCTCGAAACTATGTCTCTGATAGCGAGACATAATACGCATAGAAACAATGTCAGTAGCGCAACACGCTGTGTTGCTTATTCCTGTAATCGGAATATTAGATCGGGTTAGTTTGAGGTGCAATCTTTTCGCAAATGATTTCGTACAAAAATTGATCTGAGACCCGGCGTCAAGAAGTGCGCGCGCCTTATGCCTATTGCCAGCCTGATCAATGACATATACAACTGCAGTGGATAAAAGTACATTGTTTTTACACTGTAATTTAAATGAGCAGTAGTTACTGCTGGCAGCTGCTGATTTCGGCACGTAATTAGCGTGCAGCAAGGTGTGGTGACCCTTTGAACAAATTTTACAAACCTGTTTACTTTTACAATTTGTTATCAAATGACCTGCTCTAAGGCAGTTAATACAACATTTAAGTGCAGCTCAGCGGCACTTAATATGCGAAAATTATTACACATGTAAAGCGGGTGATCAGATTTACAGCACACACATGAATAATGCCTTGCCGTAGCATAACTCCTAAAGGTACTGCTGCCAGCAGTATTTCTTAAACTACATTTCTCAAACTTATTGTTTGGTTTTACACTAGGTTTATTGAATTGCTGTCCGGGTTCAATTGGCATAGTATTTTCTAAAAGCTGTCGGCGCAAATTCAAAAAATGAGTAAAGTCTTGAAAACTAGGCAAGTTGTCAGGGTCTATAGACTCCTTCCAACGTTTTAAAGTGATAGGGTCAAGTTTAGTGGAAAGCAATTGTATAGTAATAAACTCAAATAGGTTTACAGACAGCTTCATTGCCGCCAGCGAATTAACAGAAGACGTTATAGTATTCGTAAACTCAGCCAAGCTTTGGACTGAGTCCTTTATTGTGGACTTAACCTGAAGTAGGTTCTGTACATAATATTTTGCTAATATAAATGGATTATTGTACCTATCGGACAGAAAGTTCAACGCTATTACATAATTCTCTTGACAAATTGGTAATGATTTAATTAAGTCTAATGGTTCACACTTCACCGATGAATGCAAGTAATGCAGTTTCTGTACTGGTGTTAAATCTGATCTTGAATGCACCAGATCATTAAAAATTGAATAGAAATGTTGCCACTCAAGTATGTTGCCTGAGAAGCAGGGCAAACTTATCGGTTTTAAATGCACAGGCGTCGATAGTACAGGAGGCACAGTCTCAGTATTAACAGTGTCAAGAAGTTGTAAAATGTTTGCCTCAGTTGAGTATATCATTTCCTCAACCTCGACTCGGTCTGCCTGAGCAGTGCTCACGTCTTTACTTATAAGCTCTATCTCAGACTGTACTTCGTCGTACTTCGAGGCTAAGCTCTTAAGACTTTCTAATCTCACAATCAAAAAATGTTTTGTGGTTAAATTAATGTCAAATGAATTTACCGCGGATTGTATCCGCACTATCGCGGACTTTAATCCGCCTCTCTTTCTGGTCAGCACCTTGAGGCCTTCCTCAGACATTCTTTTACGCACCTTATTACTGTTGCTGGTGGTACCTGGTCAGCGACGTCCCGCAGCGTCGGCTCCTTGATGATGATGGTGAACAGCTGGCAAGATGACCACCTTGAGGCACTGCAGCCGGCAGGAACTTGCTATCACGTTGCCTGAAGACGACGAGCGAAGTGGCGACGCAAATCACGCCACGGTCGCATTAGCTGACGTGCTAACCCGCCCGTGATGGCCAGAAAAAGATACAAAAGACATTAAGTGAAAATCCAGGTCCGGAGTGACCAAAAATGGATGATGCGCACCGTGAGGACCAAAATGCTGATTGGAATCCAGGCACGGTGGACCAAAAATATGGCTGATCCCGGCCCAAGTGGGCCGAAACAGTTTAAGAAAAGTAACGTCCCGCAAGTGCGGACCGGAAGAGTTAATTTGTTCAGCCCGAGCGGGCGAAAATTATGTATCTTGCATTAAATATTTGTCTGCTGGTCTTCCATTATGATTGAAGATGTTGTGTAGGATGTATTAAATTACATTAAGAAATAAGAGAAGTGGACTGTATACGAATAGTTTTAATAATTTGAATGATCACATTACAGCTGTAATAAATTGAAAGAAGGCTGGCTAATGCTGCATATTGAATCAATAATTAATAAATTTAGTTAAGAATGAAGTTGTGGCGCTAGTTGGCCATGATAGAAAATAGTGAGGCCTAAGGCCTACATCTAATGTCGACACTAACTTGACGGAAAGGTCCGGCGAACCGAACGCCGAGATTACTGAATGTGCACTGGTCAAGTACGATTACACGAACGTTGATGAGATATAAATCAGATTAGCCAACCTAGTAAAATAAAATCATCGCTCCACCGTCCACTACTTCATCAGTAGTTTTCACCTTCTGTTTACAATTCATGGATTTTACAATGCTTTTTTGTTCTTTCTGCAGTTTAAAACATTATAATGTTACATAACCTTACTTGTAGGCTTTCATTTAGCTCTATTGTTGTTTTATTATTACATTTTTGCAATACTCTTTTTGATTTAGATTATTCTATTCATAATCATAAATAAAATTTGATTTCATTATTTTAGTACTTAGAAACTAATTATTGAATTAATAATTTTCTTTATTGAGTCTCCAGTTTATTACTGTAGTATGGAGTATAGGTTTTATCTTTTTTAACAATTTTTAATGCAGTTTACTGGAGTAAAATCTTCTTATTGATAATGTTCTTATCAGTTTCATTACATTATTTTTATCTCTTTTTATTATCTCAGACAATATTTATAGTATACAATTTAGTTAATGACTTAGTATTTTGTTCTTCATGTATCATGGTCATGAAATGGTTTAAGTTGGGGCCTATTTTATGTAAGGGGAAAACATAACGTTACAATATTGTAATTATTTTTATTTCTATAATTATTTATAAGTATTACTTGTACAAACAAAACTGGCTTAGAAATGGGTCTACTTAGGAAATTATGGAATTCTGCTGAAATATCGAATAGTTCTGGAGGGGAATTGATCCCCTGATAACCCCCCTCCGCAAGTTACTATACTGATCCCACTCTACACAGTTCCAAGAAATCCTGTATTTAGAAGTTCAAAAGAAAGTGATACAGACTCTAAAGATCTTTAGGTCTCAAGGAACATTTTGGTATACAATGCAATACAATAGGATTAGAAGCCAGTTAGAAAGTAAGAACCTTAAATTTGGCCCAACAGCTGATGGATGGAAGAGAATTCTTTTTGCCAACTTTACAAAGTAATGTTTGGGATATTCTTTAATAATTAGTCCTATGATATTCCTTAGAAAAAACGGTATATGTTGTGAACAAAAAATACGTCTATAAATTGTAATAAAAGAAAAAATTACGACAATTTTTTTTTACTCGACAAAAATGCGCCCCCCCCAAAAGTGGTGCCCAGGGCACGTGCCCTGGCTGCCCCACCCTAGTTACCTTTTACCTTCATTTAAGCCAGCTTCCACTCACTGTGTACTTTCTGAGAGGCCATAACATGTTCTTTTTAACGTTGCCGAACATAAATTGGTGTTAAATTCAAAATAAAGTAAAGGCTTAGCACCTTAAGTTTGCAATGTGCAAGTTGAAGAATCAATTTAATTATTGCACTTAACTTGATATAAGTACTGATTACATTTCAGGATTATTATTTTCAGAAATAATGTATGTTAACCAGTTTTCCCCATATAAAGTTAATTAAAATTCTTTAATACATTCCAGGCATTTATGGTAGTAAATTGCAACCAGTCTTCATCTTTGTATTTGCCAAAATAAAGTTGTTCTGAGCCAGGTCATGTAAATTCAGGTTAGGCCAAGTTGCTCATTAGACTTTGTCTAAATCTTAAAGATATAAAGTGTTGATAAAGATTTTAGGACCGTACATTAAAAACATTGTTTGCACATATGAGTAGGAAGCAGACGTATTAATATAATATGTTACCCAACAAGATACACGAACAATTATGTATATTTAATTAAGTAGTTAATTAAATATACATAATTCTTCCCTTTCTTCAGATAGAAAATGTGGAAACAATGGAGATTGAAAAAGAACATGTTATGGCCTCTCAGAAAGTACACAGTGTGTGGAAGCTGGCTTAAATGAAAGTAAAAATTGTATCTAATAATTAGTGTCCCATGAGGGCTGATTCTGATTGTAATACCCTCAAAACATAAAGAAAAGTCATTTTTAGAAAGATGTCTGTGTGTAGAATTTTGTCTACGGTGAATGATAACTCCCGCAAATTCAAATAATTTTTTGCATATTGTAGAGGACTCAAGGTCTGTTGATTTTGGTGAAGATCGGTTAAGGAGAAGGGGTAGTTTACCTGCAACGTTTTGTTTTAACAAGAGTAAAGTACTTAATTTTGATAAATAAAGTATCCTGAAAAGGTCATAATAATCCACTGTAGAAAGGTAGATTTAATATCCATAAATGAAAAGGGGTAAGGGGAGGGGATAATTTTCTATAAATGAAAATGATAGGTGAAGGGGAGGGGATAATTTTTTATATGTGTACTATGTTATCAGCAACATTGAAGTAGTTTGTTGATAAAATTCTTCCCAGGCTGTTTGGCCGTGGTCCAATGTTTTCTGCAAAACCAGACGTTTCGGAAGTGCCATCGACTACCATCATCAGTGAAAATCGAGTGCGCTAACATGAGGTGGTATATGTTAGTGATCACAATTCTGTGGTTTAGGCTGAAGATAGAAGTAGTTTCTGTGGAAATATTTCATTTCTAAAATGATTTCAAATATAAATCTTAAAACATGGTAGTCATGTATGGTTCTCCATACTGATATTTTAATTATTTGCATCAAATAGTGTTATTGTTTAATAAATGTTCTATCCAGATCAAATTATGTGTATACAGTTCTAGAAAAATTAGACAGGCATAATATTTTGTTTGTTTATTGTAAACTGTATTATGTTTGGAAGTATCCCAAAGTAAATTTAACATTAGTCATGTCAATCAATGAGGCCAGTCCAGTTTTTTAAGGCCAGGAGAATCCTTGAAATGTTTGGAGCATCACTAGGTCATGATGGATCTAATCATCAAACTTCAGTTTCTGTGAAAAACTGCCAGATTTGAGTAGTCACTTGATAAAGGATGGTGTTGTAAAAGCAACAATTCTTTCAGAATTTTTTATAACCCTGTCAGTCAGCAAATAATATACTGTATTACAGTATACAAATGTAGTTTAATATCTTGGCACAATACTATATGATAAATTTGGATAAAAGGCTCATTTCCAATAGAAAGGATAGCTGGTGTGATCAGACATAACAAATTTGTTGTATTAGTTTTTTGAGAATGTATTCCTATCAAACTGGAGTAAGCATATTTTCAAAACTTTATGGACGTGTGTCATGGAATTTACAGATTGCACCAAAAGAAACAGTTTATATTTATCTTTTCAATTAAACAAAAATTGGTCTTGCAATATGATTCGGTAATACAGAGGAACTAATCAGTTAATTGCTATTACAAAATGCCTTATTCCTTTTCCATGATGATCAGATTTTGCTATACGCCTGCATAAATAAAAATTATTAAAATCCTTAACTCCCAACACAAAGTTGAACACATGATGAAAAGTTCATCATGTCACATATTCTAGTAACAAGGTAAGTTTTTGGAATAGTTTTAGCTGAATTTATACACTAGGAGGACACTCAGCATTTAGTTTGTGTGTGTAACTCTGGTTAATCAAAGAGAATTATTTGTGTAAATTCAAATTTAGTAATACGAATCTACTACTGTAAATGCCTGGAATGCTATGCATTAAAGAATTTTAATTAACTTTATATGGGGAAAACTGGTTTACATACATTATTTCTAAAAATAATAATCCTGAAATGTAATCAGTACTTATATCAAGTTAAGTGCAATAATTAAATATATTCTTCAACTTGCACGTTAAATAGATACCTTCTCCTTCACTTACCAGGCACATAAGGGAAGCTCTAAACCATGAACTGTCCCAGTAGTGAATGCTACAATGAGATCTTTACAGTCTGTATCCAGTGGCGTAACTAGGGTGGGGCAGCCAGGGCACGTGCCCTGGGCGCCACTTTTGGGGGGGGGGTGCATTTTTGTCGAGTAAAAAAATATTGTCGTAATTTTTTCTTTTATTACAATTTATAGACGTATTTTTTGTTCGCAACATATACCGTTTTTTCTAAGGAACATCATAGGACTAATTATTAAAGAATATCCCAAACATTACTTTGTAAAGTTGGCAAAAAGAATTGTCTTCCATCCATCAGCTGTTGGGCCAAATTTATGGTTCTTACTTTCTTACTGGCTTCTAATCCTATTGTATTGCATTGTATACCAAAATGTTCCTTGAGACCCAAGGGTGTCCTAAAATTCAAAAAATCTTTATATTTTGCACGTGGAAAATAAAGATAGGGTAATTCCGGGAAAGATGGACCACCATGCGAGTTGGACCAGTCAAATAATTCAGAAATGCGCCACTATAGTGCTGCGGTAACTCCCTTCAATCAATCCCAAACTGTAGTGAATGTTTAACACGTTTTTGTTTTTCCTCTACAAAGAGCGTCATAATTTTGGAGATAAACTACTTTGTTTATTTTGTTAAGTTGAAAATTTTTTAAACTAAGTCACTTTTGTTCAGTTGGTATTTTTGTGTTGTAAGGTATCGATGTAGTTTTGATGGTATAGGCTCGGGAAACATATAAGCTTAAACCTAACCTAAAACGACCGCGTTATTTTCAACAATCCAAAAACGTGGTCCATCTCTCCCGGACTTACCCTATTCGTTTTAAGGTTAATGTTTTTTTTTCAGCCATAAGATTAACAAGGACAAGTGTATTAAAATTTGTACCGTATTTAAATATTTATGTATTTCTCGCTATTGTAAATAGATAAAAATTTAACACCACCCCCACTTCACCTTCCACACAACCGTTACAAAATGCTGGCAGTCTGTTACCAAAGCTGAAGAAGGCGGATACTAAGCCGAAACGCGTCCGATAAAATAGTAAGTTTTTCACATGAAAAAAGTTCATTTTTAGTTAAGTGTTAGTGCTGTGAAAGAAGAGATGAATAATCAAGACAACTATAGATAAAAATTATTTGCTTAATCATAACAATGTTCTTTTTATACTCTTTTTAAAACTGTATTTTGCCGATACTATTGTTAATGATTTTTCCACAGATCTTTTGAGGAAGTAATGGACCGATTTTTGAAAAAGAAGAAAGAAAGTGGAGCTCAAACTCGAAAAAGAAAAAAGCAAGAATCCAAAGATGGCCAGAAATCAAGCAAAGTTTTAAAGGCCTTTCTTCACAAATCAGAAGCTACACAACTAGAGGTCCCATCCTGTTCTTCAAATAATATTACCTTTGGACGGGAAAACTTAACAGAACCGGGGGAAATGACTGCTCTGATTCAGTCCAACAACGAAACTTCAACTCAATCAGTCAGTTTATCTGAGAACGAGAAGGTTTCTCTTGCGCTTACCAATACTCTGGATACTGAAAGAGAAAATTTAAATAAAAATGACAATTTGGTGGTTACTGAAGAAGCAGATAGAGTTGAAAACGTGAATGACACTAACGTAATACTAAATTTTATTCAGTGCCATGACATCGGTCTTCTAAGTTTTGACAAAATCACTGGAAAAGTAGCCATATCCGATGCATTGAGAGTAGATATAATAAAACTAGGATCAAAATACTTTCAGAACTGTGAGGGTCCATTTCTCCCAACAAACAACCGCACAATGAGTTCAAGTTGGTTCAAACGAAAATTGGAACATGGCTCTGAAGAAGAGGTCACACGATCATGGTTAGTTTATTCTTTAGTGAAGCAGTCTGCATTTTGTTTTTGTTGCCTTCTATTTTCCTGTTCCGATCAGCAGTCGACACTAGAAAGAGAATCTGGATTCAACCATTGGAAAGCACCCGAGAGAATGAGCCTCCATGAAAACTCAAGAACCATCGTGAATGCTTTGCACAATGGAAAGAACTAGAGAGAAATTTGAATGAAAACGTAGGGTTGATTGACGTATTACTTCAATGTCAGATTGAAAATGAGAAACAGAAATGGAGAGAAATCCTAAAAAGACTTCTCTACTGCCTGAAATATTTGGCTGTCCAGAATTTGGCTTTAAGAGGCCACAGGGAGTTACTTAGAGATGATGACGATGACAGTACCAATACCAACATGGGAAACTTTATAGGTTTACTTAAACTACTAGCTGTCTTTGACCCTATTATGAAGGAACATTTGATTTATGTGCAAAATAATCCAGGATCAACTTCATACATTTCACCAGCCATTCAGAATGGAATTTCTACATTTGATGGCATCTGCTGTTCGTAAAAATTTATTAAACAAGATTCGGAAAGCAAAATATTATGACCTGATGTTTTATTCTACTCCAGATCATGCACACCGTGAACAAATGTCACAAGTTGTGAGATATATAGAAATTGATTTTCAGAATAAGACAGTCCATATCAGAGAATCTTTTCTTGGCTTCATCCAGATCAGTCAAAAGAATGCCGAGGGATTAGTTGAAGTTATGTTGTCCCAGCTGGAGAAGGATGATATGAAGCTACAGGATTGTCGGTCTCAGTGCTATGATAATGCAAATGTAATGGCTGGACACATAACTGGAGTTCGTCAAAGAATTTTGGAGAAGAACAACCTTGCAATGTTCGTTAATTGTGACAATCACTCACTAAATTTAGTAGGCGTGTGTGCTTCAAAGCAAGAAACAATGATGGTTACATTTTTTGGAACCCTTGATTTTCTATATGCATTCTTTTCTCGCTCTACTCAACGCTGGGAACAGCTAAAGAATGCAGTACCTTTGGTTGTAAAATCTGACTCGGAAACCAGATGGAGTGCCAAAGCCCATGCAGTGAAACCAGTAAGCAAGTATGTTGATAAAATCATCTTAGTACTTCAAAATCTTGCCTCAGATGAATCAAAAACTACGGATACTCGGAGTGATGCAGAACAGCTTTGCAAGTGTGTCTTGACATTCGAGTTTTTGTCATTGTTAAGATTTTGGGATCTAATCCTTAGCAAAATAGACAGAATCCAGCAGAGGCTGCAGCATCCTGAAATGAATTTCCATTCCCCTGCACTTGACTTAAAATCCCTATGGATTTTTTTCTAGAAAGAACGAGATGGTGTTGTAAATACATCAATTGATGAAGGTGTAACACTTTGCCAGGATTGGGATGTCGAAATGGAGAAACGTCGCCCCAAAAAGAAGACCAATGCCTGGAGAACTATGTAAAGATGAGAGGTTGAAATTAAAGGACGAAATCAGCAGAGCAATGAAAAACACAATAGACCGCCTGCATAGTGAAATTAATGGAAGATTTGAACGATTGATGGATATGGATAGCAAGTTTGGTTTTCTACTAGATATAAAAAGCCTTTGTTATGAAGATGTAGAGAACCTCAAAAAAAAGTGTAAGCATTTGGGAGATGTTTATTACAGGGATGTGAATGGTGATCAGCTTTATGAGGAAATAAATGATTGCAAAATGCTGCTTTCAACTCGGACAGACAAGAAAATTTCTCGTCCAGACAAACTTTTGGAATTTATAATCCAGTACGGAGATGAGAGCTTTCTTTCGAACCTTAGAGTGTCAATCCAAATAATGCTGACCATAGCAGTATCCATTGCTAGTTGTGAGAGATCCTTTAACAAATTAAAGCTGATTCTCTCATACCTACGAGCTTCTATGGGGCAGCAACGGCTGTGCGACCTAGCTCTTTTGAGTGTGGAACGAGAAGAAACAGAACAAACCAATTTTAATGAAATAATTGATCAGTTTGCATCAGCAAAGTCAAGAAAACTGTCACTTTAGTTTATTTAGTTTGTATATTGTAGCCTAATTGTAATTTAATCTCATTCTCTTTTTTAAATCTTTACAAAGTTATTGTCAATTTAGTTTATTTAGTTTGTTTATTGTAATTGTAATTTAATCTCATTCTCTTTTTTCAATCTTTACAAAGTTACTGTCAATTTAGTTTATTTAGTTTGTTTATTTTAATTGTAATTTAATCTCATTCTATTGTTTCACTCTTTCCAAAGTTTATTGTCAATTTAGTTTAAATTATTGTAATTGTAGTTTAATCTCATTTTTTTCACTCTTTCCAAAGTTTTTGTGGTAAAGCTATGAAATGAAAACCAAAGACATTTGCAATTCTTATTGTGATAAAATAAAATATTGTTGTGTATACATTTTTGTTTAATTATTATTTAGTTCCTATCAGTGGCGGCTGGTGAACTTTTGGTGAACCAAACACGATTGCCGTAATGTCCATGTTGGGGGGGCGCCTGGGCGCCATTTTATCTAGTTACACCACTGTCTGTATCACTTTCTTTTGAACTTCTAAATACAGGATTTCTTGGAACTGTGTAGAGTGGGATCAGTGGAGTAACTTGCGGAGGGGGGTTATCAGGGGCTCAATTCCCCTCCAGAACTATTCGAAATTTCAGCAGAATTCCATAATTTCCTAAGTAGACCCATTTCTAAGCCAGTTTTGTTTGTACAAGTAATACTTATAAATAATTATAGAAATAAAAGTAATTACAATATTGTAACGTTATGTTTTCCCCTTACATAAAATAGGCCCCAACTTAAACAATTTCATGACCATGATACATGAAGAACAAAATACTAAGTCATTAACTAAATTGTATACTATAAATATTGTCTGAGATAATAAAAAGAGATAAAAATAATGTAATGAAACTGATAAGAACATTATCAATAAGAAGATTTTACTCCAGTAAACTGCATTAAAAATTGTTAAAAAAGATGAAACCTATACTCCATACTGCAGTAATAAACTGGATACTCAATAAAGAAAATTATTAATTCAATAATTAGTTTCTAAGTACTAAAATAATGAAATTTATGATTATGAATAGAATAATGTAAATCAAATATCGGTATGGAGAACCATACATGACTTCCATGTTCTAAGATTTATATTTAAAATCATTTTCAAAATGAAATATTACTATAGAAACTACTTCTTTCTACTTACTGCTTCAGCCTTAACCACAGTACTGTGGTCACTAACGTATACCACCTCACGTTATCGCACTCGATTTTCACTGATGATGGAAGTCGATGGCATTGCCGAAACGTCTGGTATTGTAGAAAACATTGGACTACGGCCAAACATCCTGGGGAGGAATTTTAACAAAAACTACTTCTTTGTTGCCGATAACGTTGTACAATATATATAAAAAATTGCATAAAATGAATGGCTTGTATAAGTTAATGTTTGATCTCCATTAAGTAGTGCTCAAGTTTCTAAAGTTTTAATATTATGATGTCCGTAATTAAAACATCAGAGCAGGTTTAGTGTGTGTGAGGGCAAACCGTGGACAAAAATTTTCAACATTTCCTATTGAGCATTGCTTAGAGTAAAGCTGCGAATCTACAGTGTATGTTTCACAGAACAAACACGCGAAAAAGAAGGAGCGCTCCTAAGTCACTCATGGACCCTCAGCATCTTGCAGAGGGTTCATTCCCTAAAGACAAAAAGTCTGTCTATGAATCGTTCCTCTGTAAACACGTGCAGTTACACTGCCCAGTGATCCACAGGAAGCAAATCGCTATCCACGCTGGACACTTTTTCGGCTTGCACGTGTTATGTTGGTATGGGTTTCGGCACTTACCATTTAAAAAGCGTGCAAATGTAAGAAAATAAACATGACTGAGGCCAGAAATAACGCGAATTTTGTGTGTGTGTGTGTGTGTGTGTGTCTTCCCTGCCTTTTTATTGCGGTAGTCATAATAATAAAATGGAAACGTAAACATTACATAACTGAGATATGCTTGCCTGCCACGAACGATATATTATTTTATACATGCATATTGTAACGTGACAGATATATGCAAAATAATGAATGGGATTTGATCATTAGAATAATAAAATTATAACATTTAAATCTGGAAGAAAGCATTAAGTTTAATATAAAAAATTAATTCATAGCAGCTGTGGAAAGCAATCATTATTATTGAAAAAATATAAGTTCAAATAAACTAAGTTACTAGTGATGAGTCATCCAAAACCAGTCTAATAACCCAAGGTTTTCAAATTATAACCCAGGAAGGTAAAAAGTAAATAACAAAGCAACACAGAATATGACCAAACCCACAACGAGGAAATATAAATGGAAAAGAAACCCTGAATAAGCCAAGATCAACCAATACAGGTGATGTATTTCTAAAATTACGAAGAAGATGAAGAAATCCCAAGAAACCCGAAGAAGATGAAGAAATCCCAAGAAACCCGATGGCATCAAGAAGAAGATGGAGAAGATACCAGTCCCAGAAGACAGAAGAAAGAAGAAGAAGGCAGCATCCTGAGGAAGATGTCATGCTCTTATAAAAGACACCCATATCCCCATATCCCAAAATAAATGATAAAATACCAATAAAAGTATAACGAAATAGTAACAACATGTACATAAAATTAAGAGAGAAAAGTGTGTAAAGTAAGAGTTGCCAGTGAACCAAGATGAAACAATAATATAGTACCCAAGGAACAAATCTCCATTGTAAAACACTAACCAATTTATTATGTTAATAAGACTACACAACCATGTAGAAATAACGAAATAAAAGTGTAAAGTGAACCAGTGCTAGTTTTGGGTATTATAGAAAATAAACCTTGTGTTTCATTCTTGGCAATCACAAACATTGAATACAATGAAATATGCAACTTTCAGTGACTTAAAGGTTGTACCATGTGAATATGTTACTTTGAATAATAACAAGATATAAATCTGTTTAAAGTGACATTTTGTGTTATATAATCTCGAACACGATTTTTTTGCCATCACCATACTTCCATTTCCTTAAGGAACATGGAAGTAAATATCGGTATGGAGAACCATACATGACTACCATGTTCTAAGATTTATATTTAAAATCATATTCGAAATGAAATATTTCCATAGAAACTACGTCTTTCTACTTATTGCTTCAGCATTAACCACAGTACTGTGGTCACTAACGTATACCACCTCACGTTTTCGCACTCGATTTTTACCGATGATGGCAGTCGATGGCACTGCCGAAAAGTCTGGTTTTGCAGAAAACATTGGACTATGGCTAAAGAGCCCGGGATGCAATTTTAACAAAAAACTACTTCTTTGTTGCCGATAACGTAGTACACATAAAAAATTCTCCCCTCCACCTTCAACTATAATTTTTAATAATAGAAAATTACCCCCACCCCGTTCACCTAACCTCTTCATTTATAGATATTTCATCTATGTTTCTACAGTGGATTACTACGAGCTTCTTATCAGGATACTTTATTTATAAAAATAAGTACTTTACTCTTGTTAAATCATAAAATGTTTCAGGTAAACTACCCCTTTCTCTTAACCGATCTTCTCCAAAATCAATAGACCTTCCATCCTCTACAATTCAGGGATGCATGCAAAAAAATATTTGATTCTGTTTGAATGTGCGGCAGTTATCGTTCGTCATGGAAACATTTCTCTTGTTACAACATAAATGTTGCAGGTAAACTACCCCTTTCCCTTAACCGATCGTCACCAACACCAATAGGTACTGAGAACTCTACAATACAGGGCTGTATGCAAAACATCATTTGATTCTGTTTGAATTTGTGGCAGTTATCGTTTACCATAGAAAAAAATTACCCTTGATAAAAAACCGTTGCAGGTAAACTACCCCTTTCCCTTAACCGATCTTCACAAAAGTGACAGGTCTTGAGTACTCTACAATTCAGGCCTGTATGCAAACAATTATTTGATTCTCTTTGAATTTACGGCAGTTATCGTTCGTCATAGAAAGAATACCCTTGTTAAAACATAAAACGTTGCAGGTAAACTACCCCTTTCCCTTAACCGATCTTCAACAAAATCAACAGACCTTGAGTTCTGTATAATTCAAAAAGGTATGCAGAAGAGTAGTTGATTCTGTTTTAATGTACGGCAGTTATCATTCGTCATAAAAAAAATTACCCTTGATAAAACATAAAATGTTGCAGGTAAACTACCCTATTCCCTTAACCGATCTTCACCAAAACCAACAGATCTGGAGAACTCTACATTTCAGGGCTGTATGCAAAATATTATATGATTCTGTTTGAATTTGCGGCTGTTATCGTTTGCCATACAAAATACCCTTAATAAAACAAAAAACGTGGCCGGTAAACTACCCCTTTACCTTAACCGATCTTCACCAAAAACAATAGGTCTTTAGTACTCAAGAAATCAGGGCTGTATGCAAAAACGTATTTCATTCTGTTTGAATTTGCGGCTCTTATCGTTTGCCATAGAAAATACCCTTTTAAAACATAAAACGTTGCAGGTAAACTACCCCTTTCCCTTAACCGATCTTCACAAAAACCAATAGGTGTTGAGAACTCTACAATACAGGGCTGTATGCAAAACATCATTTGATTCTGTATGAATTTGCGGCTGTTATCGTTTACCATAAACAAAAATTACCCTTGATAAAAAACCGTCGCAGGTAAACTACCCCTTTCCCTTAACCGATCTTCACCAAAAACGATATGTCTTGAGAACTCTACAATTCAGGGCTGTATGCAAAATATTGTATGATTCTAAATTCTTGGATTTCGTTGTCCATGACGTGTCCGTTACTTAACTAAATATCACTATAATATTGACGACTCGGAACACAAAGTTTTTATAAGTAAAAACGTCAATATTATAGTGATATTTGTATGATTCTGTTTGAGTTTGCAGCTGTTATCGTTTGTCATACAAAATACCCTTGATAAAACAAAAAACGTTGCAGGTAAACTACCCCTTTCCCTTAACCGATCTTTACCAAAAACAATAGGTCTTTAGTACTCAAGAAATCAGGGCTGTATGACAAACTTATTTGATTCTGTTTGAATTTGCGGCTCTTATCGTGTGCCATAGAAAATACCCTATTAAAACATAAAACGTTGCAGGTAAACTACCCCTTTCCCTTAACCGATCTTCACCAAAAACAAAATGTTTTGAGACCTCTACAATTCAGGGCAGTATGCCAAACATTAATTGTTTATGTTTGAATTTGCGGCTGTTATCGTTTGCCATAGAAAATACGCTTGTTAAAACATAAAACGTTGCAGGTAAACTACCCCTTTCCCTTAACCGACCTTCACGAAAATCAACAGATCTTGAGAACTCTACAATTCAGGACTGTGTGCGAAACATTATTGGATTCTGTTTGAATTTTCGGCTGTTATCGTTTGCCAAACAGACAAAATTACCCTTGATAAAAAAATAACCGTTACAGGTAAACTACACCTTTCCCTTAACCGATCTTCACCAAAAACAAAAGGTTTTGAGACCTCTACAATTCAGGGCAGTATGCAAAACATTAATTGATTATGTTTGAATTTGCGGCTGTTATCGTTTGCCATAGAAAATACACTTGTTAAAACATAAAACGTTGCAGGTAAACTACCCCTTTCCCTTAACCGATCTTCACCAAAATCAACAGATCTTGAGAACTCTACAATTCATGACTGTATGCGAAACATTATTGGATTCTGTTTGAATTTGCGGCTGTTATTGTTTGCCAAACAGACAAAATTAGCCTTGATAAATATCGGTATGGAGAACCATACATGACTTCCATATTCTAAGATTTATATTTAAAATCATTTTCAGCCAAACAGGCAGGCTGTGTCTTACCTGCTTTTTTATTGCTGTATTAAATGAAAAATATTATATTACATTAAAATGAAAAAATTATAATTTTATTGCCTGGCAACAAAATTATTTTATTTTTAACAATTACCATTGTTTCAAAAAGTTTAAATAAATTTTCAAGTACTTTACTCTTGTTAAAACGTAAAAGGTTGCAGGTAAACTACCCCTTCCCCTTAACCGATCTTCACCAAAATCGAAAGTCATTGAGACCTCTACAAATCAGGGCTGTATGCAAAACATTATTTGATTCTGTTTGAATTTGCGGCTGTTATCGTTTGCCATAAAAAATACCCTTGTTAAAAAAACGTTGCAGGTAAACTACCCCTTTCCCTCAACCGATCTTCACCAAAAACAATAGGTCTTGAGAACTCTACAATTTAGGGCTGTATGCAAATAATCTTTTGATTCTGTTTGAATTTGCGGCTGTTATCGTTTGCCATAGGAAATACCCTTGTTAAAACATAAAACGTTACAGGTAAACTACCCCTTTCCCTTAACCGATCTTCACCAAAATCAACAGATCTTGAGAACTCTACAATTCAGGGCTGTATGCGAAACATTATTTGATTCTGTTTGAATTTGCGGCTGTTATCGTTTGCCAAACAAACAAAATTACCCTTGCTAAAAAAAAACCGTTGCAGGTAAACTACCCCTTTCCCTCAACCGATCTTCACCAAAAACAATAGGTCGCGAGTACTCTGCAAATCAGGGCTGCATGCAAAAAATTATTTGATTCTGTTTGAATTTGCGGCAGTTATCGTTTGCCATAGAAAAAAAACTACAGACAGACACACAGACAGACAGACAGACAGACACACAGACACTTTTCGGAAAACGACTTTTTTTCATGTTTTGAGTGTAGTAGAATCAGAATCTGCAATAATCTCGAACACGATTTTTTTTGCCATCACCATACTTCCATTCCTTAAGGAATATGGAAGTAAAAAAATAACCGTTACAGGTAAACTACCCCTTTCCCTTAACCGATCTTCACCAAAAACAATAGGTCGTGAGTACTCTACAAATCAGGGCAGTATGCAAAAACTTATTTGATTCTGTTTGAATTTGCGGCTCTTATCGTTGACCATAGTAAATACCCTTTTAAAACATAAAACGTTGCCGGTAAACTACCACTTTCCCTTAACCGATCTTCACCAACACCAATAGGTATTGAGAACTCTACAATACAGGGCTGTATGCAAAAAATTATTTGATTCTGTTTGAATTTGCGGCTGTTATCGTTTGCCATAGAAAAAAATCTACAGACACATAGATAGACAGACAGACACACACACACAGACACTTTTCGAAAAACGACTTTTTTCATGTTTTGAGTGTAGTACAATCAGAATTTGCAATAATCTCGAACACGATTTTTTTTGCCATCACCATACTTCCATTTCCTTAAGGAACATGGAAGTAAAAAGAGTATTACAAAAATGTAATAATAAAACAACAATAGAGCTAAATGTAAGCCTACAAGTAAGGTTATGTAACATTATAATGTTTTAAACAACAGAAAGAACAAAAAAGCATTGTAAAATCCATGAATTGTAAACAGAAGGTGAAAACTACTGATGAAGTAGTAAATAAGCTTATAATAGCTAGATAATAATGGTTATAATTTGAATTATAACATGAAGAAGAAGAAATATTAGAAACTAAAAGTGTCAATAATTGTATGTAAAAAGAACAGTTTTAATGTAAACTTATTAAACAAACTATACTGTATAAATAATACTAGATGTTATTATTAGAATAATATTCTAGTAAGGAAGATATGATTAACCAATAAGTATAAACAAAGTAAATAATGAAACAAGATACATGGACTAAACCTTCAGAATACTGATACTGAAGATAATACTTAACTAAAAATGAACTTTTTCATGTGAAAACTTACTGATTTTATTGGACGCGTTTCGGCTTACGTTATTTGTACAGTCCACTATTTATTTATTTATATACAATAAATACATCACACTCACAACCACAACTCATACACACACAAAATCGCCAATACATTCAGAAAACACAAATACAAAATAGCATTCAGAACAACCAATACCATCAAAAAACACATCAGTAATACAAACACAGACATAGACAAATATAACAAAACAGGTGTTTACAAATTAAATTGTAATGACTGCAATAGTTTCTACATAGGCCAGACGGGAAGATCTTTTTCATCCCGTTATTCTGAACACTTAAAAGCTTTAACCAACAACAATATACACTCCGCATTTTCCACACACATACACACAGAAAACCACAGTTACACCAACATAGACACTAATCTTGAAATTTTACACTACATACCCAAAGGTCAAAAACTCAACACAACTGAACAATACGAAATATATAAACACCACACAACACAACCAAACAACATACTCAACGATCAATTACAATATAAATCACATACACTTTTTGACACAATTATACAGAAAACAAACAGTAAGTTGAATTCCCGCACCAATCCCCTTCCTCCACACACCACCCCCACTTCACCTTCCACACAACCGTTACAAAAAGCTGGCAGTCTGTTACCAAAGCTGAAGAAGGCGTATACGTAAGCCGAAACGCGTCCAATAAAATCAGTAAGTTTTCACATGAAAAAGTTCATTTTTAGTTAAGTGTTAGTGCTGTGAAAGAAGAGATGAATAATCAAGACAACTGAAGATAATAACAACTAGAATAAGTAAGAAAAACAATATTAAAGGACAAACTATGTTGTCAAAGCTTCAGTAAATTGTGAAGAATGTTTTAGAATAATGTTGTAATAGGAAGAAACATATATTTTCAAGGTATGAATGAAATTAAGGGTCAATATCATAGGCAAATGAGCCTAGAACATTTGTATGTTATTCATAGTAAATAATTGTTAAGATATGTCATTATTATTGTAGTGAAAGTTGAATAAGGGTATCAAGAACAACGTAAAGTAATTGTCTGATAGCAAAAGTAATTATTTTAAACGTACGAAAGAAACTAAGGTGTCCACTACAATGGGCCAGTAGGCCCTATACCTGAATAACTTATTTCTACTATTTGTAAACAATTATTGCTAATAATTGTCATTATTAGTGTAACAAAAGTGAAAGCCAAGGATCAAGAACCATTTAGAATAGTTGTCTTGTATTAAAAACAAGAATTGTTAAAACATGAAAAAATAATGTTCAAACTGTAATAGGCCAATATGCCTAGACAAATTAGGTATGTTAATTGTAAGAAATTATTATTGATTTTTGTCATTAGTATTGTTGTAAAAGTTGTAGGGAGTTATAAGGAACAATTGTGATCAGTTATATCACAATAAAGTTAAGTAATATTATTAGAAGAAAGAGAATTAGGATGTCAGGAACACAGGTTGGGTTATGCCTAGTTAGCCAAACATGACTTTTATAAATTGGGACATTATTAATTACTGTAAATAATGTTACACTCAATGGTTAGTAAGTAAATGTCATTCTTTAATTTTCTTAATTCTTAACCTCATATTATGAGTACAAATGTATGCCTACTTACAAGTAACTTTACTAATGAAAAGTCTTTTTAAAAAAGAGACTTGTGTCCATGTTAACAGCAAAGATGACTATTACTGAAGGTCTGAGAACTGTCATATGATAATGGGATGACAGTGTATCAGGTAGAATAATCAACAACTTATTAAGGCACACTGTAAGGAGGTATGTTTTAATGATTTTGCACACATCATTCCAGAAGTCTGTTCTAAAAACAATTATAATCAAACTGCTGTTTCAACAGTACTAATAATGCAGCATGCCAAAATTTAAATCATTTTTGTTGGTCTGAACGTTTGTTTCAAGCTGAATATACCAAATATGTTTGTAATAGGTTTATAATTTAAGATGTGAAGTATATGAAGCCTTTACTAGTACCTGTTCATTAGACAACAATAAATAACTATAATTTCCATTAATTTTGTTAATGTTCTTTACCATTCATTATTTAGTAAAAAAAAAGTAATTTCTGTACGTGTTATTTTTGGTCTCTCTCTCTCTCTCTCTCTCTCTCTCTCTCTCTCTCTCTCTCTCTCTCTCTCTCTCTCTCTCTCTCTCTCTCTCTCACCCCCTCTCATTGTATTTATTGAAAAAACATAAAAAAACTGACACTCCTCTGTATGTGTCCACATTGCATACAATTAAAAAAAATTAAAAACATACTTGAAACATACTTGTGATCTTGCAAAAGAGGATCAGTCCTCTGTGTGTTTTAATGATAATTAGTTAATCAATGAACATGTCATGGACAACAAAATGCAAAAATTTACAAATGAATAATGAAAACAAAGATTAAAAACTACAGTGCTATTAAAACAATCTGCGTTTTCTGATAGCTAAGAAGCACGTGGTACTCGGCACAGCTGCGGGAGCGCTGATTGGTCAGTGTGAGACTGTTGACTGAGGAGAAAGGGGGAGGGAAAGCGCACGCCTGCCAGTGATTGGGTCACCTCGGAGTCTCGTCCGAGTTACCATAGCAACTACTTCTTGTAAACACGCAAGGAGAACTGTCAGAAGACGCAGATCGTTTTAATAGCACTGTAATAAGAAATCGTTATAGACATAAAGAAACAAATTAGTAAGATTTATTAATGAATCAAAGGAATTCAGAAATTCAACTGATAATCACACATTAGTACATAGTGTTACTAATTTCACAATTCCACAAAATTTGTAATTATTGGATAGTGAACATTGGATTTCAATATAGTAAGCGTACACATATTAATTTTAAGCACGTTTTACAAATAGTGAATGGAAAAGAAAATAAAAACACGATTTCAACTTTCTTAAACTGAAAACAAGAAATTCTTTTGAGTTAGTGTACGGTAACGTGTTTTGTTACTGTAAGACAGAGCAGTGCCGTTAGTGTACTAATTAAGATGCATTAAATGTATAAATAAAGCTAATGAGTTATTCTTAGATGACATCATTAATCTTATTGGTAATGGGTGTAAAAGCCTTCCCACAGCGGTTGCAGGTTTGGGCTGATTTCTTTCTTCCTTATCATGTTATAGAACTAAGCCTGGCAGCAGGTGTGAGCCCTGAAGAAATTGCAACCAGTCTTCATCTTTGTATTTGCCAAAATAAAGTTGTTCTGAGCCAGGTCATGTATATTCAGGTAGGCCAAGTTGTTCATTAGACTTTGTCTAAATTTTAAAGATATAAAGTGTTGATAAAGATTTTAGGACCGTACATTAAAAACATTGTTTGCACATATGAGTAGGAAGCAGATGTATTAATATAATATGTTACCCAACAAGATACAGGAACAATTATGTATATTTAATTAAGTAGTTAGTAGACTGAAAACCTGCAGTAGAAACTCCAGTTTTTATAAAACAAATAGGGAGAGAATTGAAGATTTGATGTTTGTAAATGTTATATCTATTTTCTTCACAAGTAACTAATGGCTGGTTATTTGTAATCACGTTTTCTCATAATGTATGTTGTTAATGACCTTTTTTAAGGGTACGAAAAAAAACAACAGATATTGGTATTTGAAAAAAGGTGAATTTTATTGGTACATACTAAAGTATAGAGTCAAATTTGTTTCTATTCATTAACAAAGGTCCGTACTGTAATAATTTTGTGTGTAATATACAAGCATTCTTTAATATGTTTACGAGATTCTCCCAATTTTATTTGCATTAATTCAGACCGTAGTAACATTAAATTCCACTGTAACCTATTATTAATACTTAATCATTTGCGTGTTAACTGAAACTGCACATTGCTTTTTATTGCATTATGTTGAAAAAAGGATTTTAATGTAGGCCTACTTGTTTGGTTATACATTAGGTTATACTAGGTTCTAAATTGGAAGTAGGTTTTAATTTCGGTACTTCGAATAAATACAGCCTTTAATGTTATATACAGCCTTTTATCCGTACAATAACTACAGCCTTTGAATGTACACTAAAGAAAATGTTTTTAACTCTAATTAATTATAAAAACCTAAAAGGTTAAGTTAGATTGTTAAACGTAGACACAACCTTCAAAAATCGTCTCTGTACCGTAATTATGTGCGATAAATGGAAACTAATTTCTGTACTTCCAGTAAATACAGCCTTTTAATAAAATATGTATCAATAAACCCCAATAAAATATGTACCAATAACGTACTAGGTTATACGTTCTAAATTGGAAATAAGTTTTAATTCCGGTACTTCGAATAAATACAGCCTTTTATCCATACAATAAATACAGCCTTTTAATGTACACTAACTAAGGAAACGTTTGTTAAGTCTAATTAATTTTAAAAATGTAAAAGGTTAAGTTATATTGTTAAACGTAGCCACAACCTCCAAAAATCGTGTCTATACCGTAATCATGTGTGATAAATGTAAACTAATTTCTGTACTTCCAATAAATACACCCTTTTAACGTACACTAACAAAGTAAATTTTATTTAAGTTACGTTGTCGTACATAACCTCCATAAGCTGGCATTAGTTACTTGTGAAGAAAACTGTTGGATGTACACATCGGACACCGAAATGTATACACGCGCGGCGACGGAAGTTACATTTTGCTGCTGACTTCCCCAAGACCCTGAAGAAATACCAAATTACATCAAAGTTTAGGCTTAATATTTTAAAATCTATTTCACACTAATAAGAATCATTAAATCCAAGTATTATAATAGTTTATAACCACGTCTTCGAGTTATATATTATCTATAACTAGTTATATTTTTTAATTAATCCAAAAGTAAACAAAGTGATTAGAGCTAATGGATATGTCTGCTGTAATTTCTAATTTCACTGTTGGTTACGCTGAACTGAAGTAGCCTGTATTCTGTACTTGTGTAGAGGTTATGTTACATTATTTTAATTCTAAATGCTAGTAGTATTAAAGACATTGTTTAATCATGGAAACTCCTTCCGACAAAAAGTCTGCAGATAAGGTAGCATTGAATACCATAATTGTGATTGTGAGAGATAAGAATTACGCTTTGCTAATTAAAAATTCTTAATTTAGGTTAGATTGCCATTGTTTTTAATTACATTTGATAAGTTAATAATTGAAACACTGCAAATGCCTTTTTCCTGGTCTTTGTTTTTAGTTAAGGAAAAACTAACATAGTATATCAATAAAAATTATACATTATATGTAACTAGTAGCGACTGCTTTTTGTGATTTGTATTGACCACATGAACTTTTACACCCTTGATGATGAGATTATTAGCTCATTGACGAAAATCTAATTATTTATAAAAGGAGTGTCAACCCGTGGTTATGATGACATAGGATTGGAAGCAAATTTTTTTACTTTTGTTCTGTTTCATTGAGATTGAACAGTAATATAGGTTGAAATATAGCATCTACTTAATTCAGTGTCTGTTTGAACGGTCTCATTTAATTGGTATTCACATGATGTATTGCCCTTCATTGTATTTGCACTGAATCTCTACCAAATGTTTAACCACAGACATGTAAACCATATATGTGAACCATGTAGTATGTCTTAACCATGATAATTTATAAGAAGTGAATTAGTTGTATTAAAGGTGTACAAATATTCAAAGAAATGTATGTAAATACAAATGTTTCTTTCTTGTACGTAAGTAATACACATATGCCCTTCAAACTAAACAGCACCTCCGTAACCCACTCTTCATGTTGTGGATAGTACTGTCTTAAATGTTTTAGAGTAAGACCTAACGCAGACGGTCATTTTTTTCCCGGGCGATTATGAATCGCCGGATTTGTAACACATAAACTGAAATAGGAGAGCGCACACAGGCGATCAGAAATTGCCGCGATTAAAAATCTGTGCAGTGCCACAGATTATTGTGCGAGGCAATTGTCGCCCGTCGATCTGTATCATACATGTTTGAACCTGTCAGCACACATGAAGCAATTTCTTGTTATTGTATTGACGGTCTCCATGACAACGTGTAGTTCAGTTTTGTTTTTTTAATGAGATCAATATTTTTTTAATAAAAAGTGAATTATCTGATGGCTGCGTTTGATACAGAACTATTTATCAGCGAAGTAGAAAAGAGACCAGCTTTGTATAAGAAAAATTTAAAGGAATACTCAGATAGAAATATAAAAGAGAAATTGTGGCTGGAGTTATGCGAGATATTCATTCCCAATTACAGTAAACTAGAACCTGCAGAAAAAAAAGAAAAAGGTGAGTAATTATTTTAAAATATTTATAATCAAATAACTAAATAGTTTAAAAATCATTTCATACCGCGCCCACGTTTATGCAAAGTTTGTTTGATATAGAATGATAATGCAATGTAAATTAGAAAAAATGACAGAAAATGGAATTTTTTCGTAAAAAAAATTTGTTTAATTCTTAAAAATAAAAAACGCTTGCCGCTAGGTTTTCTTTGTTATGAACCTGTTTTCAGTACGGGAAGAAAGTAATTTTTTTCAAATTTTTAGGATGATGGATAGCTGAAAAAAAAAACTGTAAGTTTAGGCAAATTTCAGCGCGATCCGTCTGCCAAAATTTGTGACAATCGGTAGTCCTACGCTGAGTTAATGAATTTTTTATTTTCATGAACCGTTTCAAACTATAGCGTATATTATATAATAATGGTGGTTACTTTATAAACAATTTTATTCCACAGTTTTCAGTTTTACAAAATTTTGTCATTACAATTTTTACATTTATGGTACGCTCAGCTGTGGCAAACGAAATATAAAAGATGTAAAATAAAAATAAGTAGTAATTAAATATGTTTGTACTGCCAGGACACACATCCTTGTGGTGAGACAAAGTATTTTGGAAAATAATCTCTTACGGAGAGGCCAGCCAAGTCACCCCTTATTCTGGTGGGACGTACACTTTCCATAGGGTATTGAAATAGCGTGTCTTCAAAAGCAATGCCATCTTTTTTTCTTACATAATTGTGCAGTATACAGCAAGCTTTAATAATAGTGTCACAGAAGTTAGTGTTAACATCGAGTGGTCGGTGAAAAATTCGACATTTGTTTGCTAAAATCACAAAGGTACATTCAACCATCCTATGTGCCCTTGATAGTCTGTAATTAAATATACGCTTACTTACAGTTAAATTTTGCCTGGGGTATGGTCTCAAAATTTGACTTGAGTTTGCAAAAGCCTCATCTCCAACGAGTACGAATGGCATAGGCGTTCCCTCATTGTCATGAGGTAACTTTCTTGCATTAGGTACATTCACTTCACCTTTCGACAATAAACTTCCAAATTTTGAGTTCTGAAAAATGCATGAATCACTGCATGATCCGAATGATCCAACATCAATCGCTGTAAAGCAATAGTCTGCATCAGTTATGGCCATCAAAACGATAGAAAAAAAAGATTTGTAATTAAAAAAGTCAGAGCCACTGTTAGCTGGATTTTTAATTTCAAAATGTTTGCCATCAGTGGGACCAATGCAGTTCGGAAATTGTGTTCGCTCGTAAAACTCATTCGCAATTTTTAACCAACCTTGACAGTCTTTAGGAGGCATGTACTCAAGTAGTAGACATTCCCAAATAGCATCACATGTATCTCTAACTATTACTCAAATAGTTGAAGCACCCAATAGGTATTCGTAATGGAGGGATACAAAACTATTTCCTGTTGCACCGTACCTGAAAAGAAGAAGTTGAATTCAGTAAAAATTATCATGTTTAAAATAATGAAAATATATATTTAAGAAAATATTATTTAAGAAACTAGTATGAAAATAATATTTACGAAGATATAAAACATTTTATTTTTTATAAACTGTCCGTTAATTTTAGACTGTGTGCTTTTCAGGGAAGGAACTGCAAAAAAAATGGAAAAACTTGAGAACATGTTTCAAGAAAGAGTACAATGAACAGACAAAAATCAAATCTGGATCTGGTGCCAACAGAAAAAGGCGTAAATACGTTTATTTTGACCACTCGCTATTTCTGTTACCAACAGTTGAAGGACGATCAACTACTCTCTCTCTCTCTCTCTCCTATGGCGCTACAGCCCAAGTCGGGCCCTGGCCTCCACCAATCTCCGCCTCCAATCCACTCTATCCACTGCAACCCTCCTCCAGTTTCTTATCCCCATGTCTCTCGCGTCCTCTGCAACGCCATCTTCCCACCTCTTCCTCGGTCTACCTCTAGGTCTCGATCAACTACTAGTAATTTGGATTTGCCGATCAGTGAGCCCGAAGACAATTTGGAAGATGCGGATGTAGAATCGGTTCAAATTCAGTAACCAATAACATATTCTTTCGAAACACCAACCGGTAAAAAAATGAAAAAAAAAACTCAGAGAAACTACGAGGAGTCTTTACTAAAAATCTTGCAGGAGAAGAAAAACGATGACAAAGAAATCGATGAAGACAAATATTTTTTACTCTCGTTGTTGCCCACATTGAAAACGTTCAATCACGATCAAAAATTCGACGCGAAGATAGAAATAATGAATGTGTTGCATCGTATCCACAGGTATGGTAACATGGCTACACGACATGAGCAACCTAACTTATATTTCAGCAATCCACCTGTAATGAGAGCTCCATCCTCATCTCCACAACAACATATGAATCAGCCTGTGTCATTTACATCAGATCCATCCGCATTTCCACAGCAGTATATGAACTTACCTGTGTCAACTACACCTTCTACATCTGCATTTCCACAGCAGCATATGAACCTATCTATGCCATCTACACCTTGTGCATCCCTATTTCCACAGTGGCAGATCTAACCTACATCGTCTGCAGCGAATTACATCTCCAGTTTTAATCCAGTAGAGGAGTCGCAACAAGAAACAGCATGCGATAATGATGATAGTACTTCCTCGATTATGTCACTGCAATAAATTTTTATATAATTTGAATTTGTTGGTCTTTTCAGTAAAATATTTTGTTTTGTATATTTTTCTTTGAAAAAAATAGTAGTAGTAGTTTGAAAAAAAAATTGAAATTTTGTACTTCAGATAGTCAGTAATAAAACTTTCGTGTATATTTTCAATTCTTGGATTTCGTTGTCCATGACGTGTCCGTTACTTAACTAAATATAATTATTTCACTACGACTTGGAACACAAAACTTTTTATGGGTAAAAACGTAAAAGTTTTACCTTATAACCTAAACCGGTTTTCAATTTTAAAAAGCTTCTTCAGAGGTTTGCCTTAAAAACCTCTGAAGAAGCTTTTTAAAAGTGAAAACCGGTTCAGGTTATAAGGTAAAACGTTTACGTTTTTACCCATAAAAAGTTTTGTGTTCAGAGTCGTAGTGAAATAATTATACATATTTTCAAGTCTCTGTTTTTACCAGTAGGCAGCGCGTACCTCGGCACTTGTATTACAGCTATACAATAAGACCGAGAGAACAACACAATGTACGCGAGACTGCTATAACATATGTATCTTGGCCAAGCTAGATATTTTCATAACTTAACTTATTTACTCATTATCAACATTATTTTAAGCTTCTTTAAATAAATATATAAAATGGTTATTTTTTTCGTTAATTCCTCAAAACAATCAGTTAGTGTAATGGGGCTAAAAGGAAGGGTTTTTATTTATTAAAAATATCATAACTTTTGTTTCCCCTTTGTGTGGCCCAATACATGTTAAATAGAAGCATTATCAAACAAAGTAGCTGTGAGGTGAAGTAATTACAATGGAATGTGTCGTGTTGTCCACAACGGTTGAATTCTCAGAACTTTAATACTGTGTAATGCGCACAAACGCACAAACATTTGCGGAGCGCATAACCGACGCTTAGCGAAGTCGAACAAAATGGCTTTTCGCGAATTTAGTTAAACATGTGCTCGGTACACGGCGGATACAAGATTAAGGACACACCTTTTCAGTGACGTAAACCAGTGGACACCAAATTTCGTCGACGTCCAACACACGGGAGTTGCATGTGTTATCTGAACAGTGACGATGACTTTGACGCCTAAGGCATTGTAATTTCCGTCATGCCTAACTGCGAGTGGGAGAAATTGTTGGTAGTGCTCCACCCAGTCAACAAGTAATATAGGCCACGCGTGGTCCAACTAAACTTTCTGCCCGAGCAATATAAAGGTCGGCCGATTATAACAGGATGTCTGAATAAAAGTGTAATCAAATTAAAAGAACATGAATCGGTGAACAAGTGTAATGTGCAAAATCAATGGAACAATAACAGTTTTTTCATCAAGAAGGGAGTGTAGTGTGAGTGATGCGCCATGCGGTCGACGACGTAGATGCCATGGTAAACTGTACGGTACTCAAATCAAAATTATCATAATCATGTTTTCAGGGGGATGTAAAGTCATTAATGCAAAAGGGGTTTTATAATGGAATGAAAGAGTGTGTGCAGCAAGCTGGGTCGTTTTTCATAATTATAAAATGATTTAATTATAAGAAGTAAGAGATAAGTTGTTGTTTTAATCAGCTGGTGTTGTCACCTCAATATTCAATAGTATGTAAGTGGAATGTTAGTAGGTAGGGAAGGAGAAGAGATAAGAATACAATAAAGTAGTGGGTTGTATGAACTATAACTATGTACTTGTTTATTTTGCATCACCTGTTGTTTTTCTCTGCCAAAGTACATCAGACGAAACCTTGGTAATGTGGACGAATCTTTAAAGGTAAGCAATACAAAATTTAAGTTTCCAATTATTAATTAACTCGTTATACTTCAGTTGGCGCCCGTTAACAGTGACTTTGTAAATTAAATTAATTTACAAACTGGTCGAAAATGGCAGAGAAAAATAAGAATGCAGATTTAGGTGAAAGTAGGGTAGAAGAATCTATTTTAAATGTTACTCAAGACAATTTAATTTCAACAAACAAAAGTAGTGATGAGAATGTACAATTAGAAATACCAAATGTAATTGAAACGGTAAATGTTGAATGTAGTAATAAGAGCGATAACTTAAATATATTTAACCAATTAGCGTTGATGATGGAGATGATGTCAGGAATGAGAACTGAAATGAAAACAGAAAATAATAATTTAAAAACTGAAATCAAATCAGAAAATAATAATTTAAAATCTGAAATTAAGTCAGAAATAAATGCTGTAAATATTAAACTTACTGATTTAAATAACGAGTTCATGAACGTGCGGAGCGAATTGAGAGTGAGTGAAATAAATATGAATAGCCGCTTGGAAAGTATGAATGAGGCTATTGTTGGAGTGAAAGATGAACTGACTAGTGATATAAATAAGACAAACCGAAATGAAAAACGATATAAAAATAATTAACGAAAAACAGAAAGAGAAAGTGCTAGAGACAAATAAAAAATTTGACACATTGACAAATAAATTTAATGATAAAATTAAAAAGCACAATGACAAAATTGACAGTAATGTTCAATGTATAATTAATGAGTGTGAGCAAATCAAACAAGCAAGTAAAATACAAGAAAATATAAATGATGAATTCAGAAGTAACTTGGAACAAGTTGATGCAATTAAGATTAATGTAACTAGTTTAAAAAATAAACAAGCAGAACATGAGCGTGAAATAATTAAGGTCAGAGAAGATTTGAGTGTAACCATTAATCAGAAATTAATTAATGTGAGTGAAAGAGTGAATGTGGAAGTAGAATTAGGGTATTTTAGTAATGAAAGTAAGGGGGTGAACCCCATACAATTTTTGAACTCTATAAAAAGTTTCAGTAAATATAACCAAGAAAGTTGGGAGATTAAATTAGTAAGAATTTTAAAGTACTTTAAAGGGGATGCTAAAATATGGGCGGATGCTCATAATGATAACTGGGTAGATTTTAATGAGTTCAAACAAGCATTTAAAAATAAGTACTGGTCAGAAGAGAAACAAGAGGGTTTACGTAGTACCATAATGGGGTGGGGCAATTTTAATATTAAACACATGAGTATTACATCGTATGTGACGAGACTATATAGTCAGGTTAAATACTTAGAACCACCAATGCCTCTTTCATCATTTATAAGATACATTAGTAAACATTTACCTAAGAACATACGGTCCACAATCAGAACCCGGGAGTTTGGTAATATCGCAGAATTAGAAAAAATACTAGAAGCATACCAGAGTATGAAAGAGGAAGAAGATAATAAATACCAGTTTAGAATTAATGAATCAAATCAAATAAATACTGAAATAAGACAACCAGACCATTTCATTAGTAATGTGAATAGATCGGGGGAGGGGGCGTGGTTATGTCCAAACCCTAGTTGTGGAGCTAGTAATTATTTTTAAACATTTTTCTTGCCTCCAGAAACGATTAAGACTATAAAATAGGTTAATTACCTTCTGTCAACGTTTCTTAAAATCCTTTTAGGATGACTCGAGTTTCGACACCATTTGGTGTCATCATCAGATCGGAATATGAATTACGTCAAAACATTTTGATGCATATACATCGCGTCAGATATTAAAAAATTAAAAACAACACATAACAATATATAAATAATAAATAAACTATGTCACAACAAAATAACATTACAACAATAAAATATAAAAACAACGCGGCCGCAAACGAACCTGTACAGGAACGCCCCCACGGTAAGACTAATCAATGCCAGTTTGACCTTGGTTCAATTTTATCGATCTGATATAGCCAATTTCTCGCTCTATAAGATCGATTCTATTAAATAAAACATTATTGGTATGTATTGCTTTCTCATTTAGGATACGATTGTGATCCTTCTTTATGGCTTTATATATCTCGAACCTTTCAAGGGTGTCCAGCTTTAGTGACTTTTTACATTTATGTAGGATATCCAAATTATCATTAATACTTTTTATATTATGGTTATATGAGCTCAAATGTTCTGCAAATGTAGATCTTATTACATTTGACTTGGAGCTTGGGATATGTTCAGATCAGATCGATAAAATTGAACCAAGGTCAAACCGGCATTGATTAGTCTTACCGTGGGGGCGTTCCTGTACAGGTTCGTTTGCGGCCGCGTTGTTTTTATATTTTATTGTTGTAATGTTATTTTGTTGTGACATAGTTTATTTATTATTTATATATTGTTATGTGTTGTTTTTAATTTTTTAATATCTGACGCGATGTATATGCATCAAAATGTTTTGACGTAATTCATATTCCGATCTGATGATGACACCAAATGGTGTCGAAACTCGAGTCATCCTAAAAGGATTTTAAGAAACGTTGACAGAAGGTAATTAACCTATTTTATAGTACTAGTAATTATAACGGGTCGCAGAATCAATGTTACCGGTGTCAGGGTCCGAGGGAGAGTGCCCGACGGAGAGTGGAGAGTTATAATCGAGGTTTTGAACATACTGGGTTTAGAGGGAACCATAGAGGGAGAGGTTTCACCAGTAATCGGGGAGTGTCAGGAAATTTTAATCATAGAGGGAGAGGGGGATATGTTAGCAACCCAAACGAAACTAGGGGCGGTGAAGCACCAGCTCATAATCAGAACAGTAGGGGGGTTTACAGTGAACCACCACCTCCAATACCGTTAAACTGATCAGGGCGGTTGAAAAAGAAAGCCCCCAGCCGTCTAGGAATCACATGACAATAGGGTCACTAATCACCAATATACATAATGATTTATCCGATGAAGAAGCGGGAGAGAGTAGTAATGCTTTTGGGATGGCAGAATTTGAAGCCGAAGTGTTTAATTCTAAATACACTTTTCTAGTAGATTCAGGGAGTGAACTAACTGCTATAGACGATAGAATGTTTGAAAAAATCAAAAATCAAACTACAGAGACAATTCCACAATTACCAGTACTGGGAATTAGTGTTATAGGAGTCACGGGTGTTCGCAGTAAAAAAGTAACTAAACAAATAATGCTACAGTTAAAAGTAAATAAAAACACAATAAGTGTACCTTTCTTAGTTATTCCAGGATTAAATATGGGAGCTATAATAGGTAATGATTTTTTAAATAATTTCAAAGTAGAGTTAAATTATTATACACAGACTATGAAATTAAACAATGATAATAATATAATTGAAATACCATTTATACAAAAGAAAACTGTAGAAACGAAAGCATTAAAAATAATTAATAAGGGAATGTTAATTTCTGATAATGACATAAACGAGTGTAGGCCCTTAATGATAAATTATTGTAACTTGAGAGTAAATAGTAATGAATTATTTGAAAATGAAAATAGTTGGGATGAAAAAATGAATAAAATCCTATATCAAGATGGGGAATTCAGTTATGAAGATAGGGAAAAAGTAGTACGAATAATAAATAAGAATAAATTAGTTTTTTCAGACGAACCCGGTTTAGTAAAGAATTTTAAGGGGAAATTAGTCGTTAAAGAAAAAACACCCTTTGCACCTAAAACCTATCTGGTACCATACTCCAAGAGGGGTTTAGTACAGGGGGAAATAAATAAAATGTTGAGGGAAGGTATAATAGAAAAATCTACTTCACCATATTCCAACCCTTTAGTCATGGTGACAAAGAAAGATTTATCGATAAGATTATGTTTAGACGCAAGACAAATAAACAGAATAATTGTTCCAGACAAAGAATCACCGGAACCAGTAAGCGAAATTCTGCAACGTTTTAGTGGGACCAAATACATCACCACCTTGGACTTGACTGCAGGCTCCTGGCAAATAGAGCTGGAAGAGGAGTCTCGACAGTATGTGGCCTTTTTATACAACGGTAGGAATTACCAATTTCGTAGGTTACCTTTTGGACTAAACGTAAGTGTTTCAATTTTTATTAAATGCCTGGATTATGTATTAGGGAGAGAGATTTTAGAATTCACAACCGTTTATGTAGACGATATAGTAATTACGTCACCAGACATTGATACACACTGTGAAAGGTTAGATAGAGTGCTAAGTAGACTGTATGAATATGGCATAACAGTTAAATTTAAGAAGTCGGAATTTTTGAAAGAACAAGTTAATTTTTTAGGACATATAATTTCAGCAAGGGGTATCAGTACATATCCTAAGAAAGTAGAAATAATACAGAATTTTCCGATACCAAAAAATGTTAAACAGTTGCAAAGTTTCTTAGGGTTGTGCAATTATTATAGGCAATTTGTAGACAAATATTCATATTTAACAGTACAGTTGGGACATTTGTTAAATAAAGACAAGCGATGGCAGTGGAATTTAAAAGATCAAAATATATTCGAGCTGATAAAAAATAAATTTTTAAACACAGTTATATTAGCTCATCCTAATTTTTCAGAACCATTTTATATACACACAGACGCGTCGGACATTGCCTTGGGGGTAGAGTTGTTTCAGTTAGATGGGAGTGGTAACCATAAAGTAGTAGCTTTTGCAAGTAGATCTCTATTAACTAGTGAAAAGAACTATACTACGACGGAGAAGGAGGTGTTATCAATAGTTTTCGCCTGTAGAAAGTTCAGAACGTACTTATTAGGAAATAAGGTAATCATAAGATCCGACCATCAAGCTTTAACGTTTTTAAAGAACTGTAAATTAACACATGGTAGGTTAGTGCGGTGGATGCTAATATTACAAGAATATGACTTAACAATTGAGTATTGTAAGGGTAAAGAAAATATAGTAGCTGATGTCCTATCCAGGACAGATTTTGATAATAGCACCGAAGTAGACATAGCAAATACATATAAAATATTGATAGTAAAAGAAGTGGGGGAAATAAATATGAAAAAATTAATAAGTAACTTAGCAACAGAACAAGAAAGAGACACCGAACTTGGTAAAATAATATTAGCTTTGAATCAAATACCCAACATACCTCACAAGTGGGAGAAACATTTTAATTTGTTTAATAGACATTTATTTCACCGGGCCAACGAACAGGGAGACGATTGGAAGGTGTTCATCCCTAAAGTTATAATACCTGAAGTAGTGAGAGATTGCCATCTAAGGTATGGTCATATAGGCCCCAAGAAATGTAGTGACATATTAAAAGAGTCATGTAAATTTAATAATATGGAAAGAACGGTGCGTAAAATATTACAAACATGCGAAATTTGTCAGAAAGCTAAAGTAAACAATCATAAACAGGAGTGTTTAATGCAGCATGTAATGCCAGACAGTCCTTTAGCATTAGTTGCCGTTGATTTATATGGCCCCTTACCCAAAGGTCGAGGAGGGGTAAATTATTTATTTGTTGTGTTAGATGTTTTTACCAAATTTGTAAAATTGTACCCAATTAAAAAAGCTACCTCCTCAGTATTAGCTAGGAAAATAGTAAATGAATACCTTATTGAAGTAGGTAAACCCAAAATAGTATTATCAGATCATGGTTCTCAGTTTACCAGCAACACCTGGCGGGAAACTTTAGGTTGGGAAAACATCTTAGTTAAACATACATCAGTGTATCATCCAGAGTCAAATCCTAGTGAGCGTTTATGCGGGAGTTAGGGAGAATGTTTAGAAGCTTTTGCCACAAAAAACATTCTTTGTGGGCTACCTTTGTGGGCAAGATAGAAGGGTATATTAACAATAGTTTACATGAATCCACTAGCTACAGCCCATGTGAGTTAATGTTTCAGAGAAGGCCGTCACGCATATTAGAAGAACTAGTAAAATTTCCAACCCGGACGGGTATACCACATGATAGGAAACTGGTAATCGCAAGGGAGCGCCTGCTGAGTAAGGCCGAACAGCGGAAACGGAGACATGACTGGAATTTAACACCCATACAATACGAGGTAGGACAACTAGTATTAATAAAAAATCACGATCAATCATCAGCGTTGGACAAAGAAATTAAAAAATTCTTCCTATTGTACGACGGTCCATATGAGGTTAGCCAAGTGAAAATGGAGAATGCTTATGTTTTAGTAGATTTACAAACTCGAGAAATAAAAGGAACTTATAATGTGACCCAATTAAAAAAGTATTACCTAGCTGAGTGATGATAGATATATTTTTAATTATTATAATTTTCATACATAAACAGACATTCCTATATTTTATGATTATAATTTTTTTCTCATTTTATTATTTTTATTATACACGTTATGGTGTATAAAGGTAGAAGGGATCCTCCCCCATTTTCGGGCGGTCACAAATTCACTACCTCTGATCGTGGTTTTTGGCATTCTGGAGGCATGCCATGGTTGACGGTAGCCCCGCAAAGGGTGAAATCAACGATGGTCCTAATCCACAAATTGGTGTAAACTAGAAATTTAACACTATCATTGAATGGGGAGGGGGACCCCTAGTTTCGTGGAAAGGTAAAAAAAAAAAAAAACGATAGTATTTTCTACGAACTACAGTAGTTTGTTTTAGAAATTTAAACTAGAAAATTAGAAAAAATCTTAGAAATTAAAAAATTAATTTCAGAATGAAACAACCAAAATTATGTAATTTAAATGCTTAACTTTTCAAGGAGTTGTTTCCCTTCAGAAAACAAAATGTATTATACTTTTAATGTAAATGTGTAAGAGGATCCATTATTGTAGTTCCTATTTTTGTAATAGAGAAAATGTTAGAAAAAAAATGGAAGTTTGGACTTGCAAAAATGTTTATGTGAAAAGTGTGTTAAATAAAATAAAAACTTGTTATCATACAAGATATGTGGGTAATTTTGGGGGGTTGTGTGGTGTTAATAGAAGTGATATAATTAGGGAATGCAGAGACTGCAAATGTAGAAGGACATTAAGTTTAGCTATAGGTTGGCTATTGCAGTGGTGGCATGTGCCACTGTAGATAGCAGTAAGGGTTGGGGAGTAACAGAGAGTGTTACCTCCATCGGAGGCCAAACTGGCGTAAAATACACTGCACAACTTTTATATAATTTTATATTATATGTTGATTTGTTGCCGTGCAGTGTATTATAAAGCGAAGCCAAACATGCGTGAAAGTAAAGATGATTTCCCCGCCTTTTCGGGCGATTACTGCCTTACCAGCACTAATCGTGGTTTTAGATGGCAGCCAGCTATGGCCAAAAAATTGTAAACTTGACCATAGTTGGCTTGAAATTGGTGTATATTTGAAATTAAAGGGGGGTGACTTTAGGGGAAATCCCCGGAACTATGGAACAGCGGCTGCCACTCTGTTCGCATGGGAACAGTTAACCAGGTGGTAGACCCGCATTAAGGGCTTGTGAATATGAAACAATAGATATAATGATATCTAACTATTTTAAAATGTAACGCAGAAGCAAGGACAAGGAGATGTTAAATTCCTCCATCAATGCCGTCCTTGTGGAAGCAGCTGAACGCCACAGTTCAGTGGGGGGTACAATAGTGTGTGTGGAAGGGAGGTTGCTCAGGGGAGTAACGAATTAAAATTTTGTAACTTAATGATGGTGACTCGCTCCTGAAGTAATTAAATAATTGTATCTTGATTTGAGAAATAGGTGCATTATATGTTTATTGTATTGTGTTTAGTATGTCTTATTGTGTTATTATTTTATTATGTTAAAATATAAGGTTATAAACGTGTAATGTATTTCACATGATGTAATGTTTAGAAATGTAGTTAGGGTAAGGTCATTCACCTTGCTAAGAAAATCAACTGATCAGCTGTCGAGTATCACTTATAAATAATTTGAAAATTTTTCAATGGAGTTAAATATTTGAATATAATTAAAAAATTGATTGAAACAAGTGACAGATTTTAATAGAAGTTGAAAATAATTAAAGCTATAAAATGTGTAATTTTTGATTAATTTAAATGTCAGTTCTAGTGTTGATTGTAATAATAACCATGTTAATTTTAAATGTCTTATTGTATTATGTTTGAAGATAAAAATTTTAAAGATGTTTCATGTATTCCATGATGTAACTTTGTATAACATAGGTATGTCAAGGTCATTGACTTGACCCAGTTTGATCAGCTGATGGCTGATGTTATAGACAAGACCAGTTCCTAGCAATTGATTGATGCAAATTTTGTCGTTTAATCAATTTAATGATTTTAAATCTTTCTGAATATTGAAAAAAGAGTAATATTTTAATAAATTTAAATTTTTGAAAAAAAAAATTATTTTTTATGCCTGCCCTATAAGTGAGGTTTGAATTTCAAGTGTATTATTGTTTATGTGTATCACTAGTGTGCTTTATTGAGTTATATTGTTTAGAATATAGAGTATTAAACATTATTCATGTTTTAATAAGATGTTCAATTTGTTTTTTCTTTGTGATTGTTGTAGTGGAGAAAATGAATAGAGTTGAGGAATTCAAAGTAATGGTAATATAACAATTTGATTTTATGTTAAACGAAATTTTTGGATTCGAGAATAAATTTTGTCAGGATGTATTAATAAGTATATGTATGTGCCCAGTATTGCTGAAGGTGATCCAGTATGCATGACAAGGGGGGACATATCGGTTGAGGATCTGACATGGTATAAGGCCAGGGATTTGGATCTTGGGGGGTGGCATGTTAAAAGGTTAGGTGCACTGTGGTGCGTGTCTGTTCGATTTTATGGTGTTGGGATCTCGTATAGAGAAGTCCAGTAATCTTGTTCAGGTGTAGCCATAGTCGCCGAGCCAGGGGGTAGTTTACCCATGATGTATAAGAACTAAAGGGGGGTTGTTGGCACCATATCCTCACCGATCCTCGTAGGGGTTTAGCAATGAGAGTTCTTCTGTTTCGGCAGAAGCTCTCTCATTGGGGGGGGGGGTATTGTAATGGGGCTAAAAGGAAGGGTTTTTATTTATTAAAAATATCATAACTTTGTTTCCCCTTTGTGTGCCCAACACATGTTAAATAGAAGCATTATCAAACAAAGAAGCTGTGAGGTGAAGTAATTACAATGGAGTGTGTCGTGTTGTCCACAACGGTTGAATTCTCAGAACTTTAATACTGTGTAATGCGCACAAACATCTGTGGAGCGCATAACCGACGCTTAGCGAAGTCGAACAAAATGGCTTTTCATGAATTTAGTTAAACATGTGCTCGGTACATGGCGGATACAAGATTAAGGACACACCTTTTCAGTGACGTAAACCAGTGGACACCAAATTTCGTCGACGTCCAACACACGGGAGTTGCATGTGTTATCTGAACAGTGACGATGACTTTGACGCCTAAGGCATTGTAATTTCCGTCATGCCTAACTGCGAGTGGGAGAAATTGTTGGTAGTGCTCCACCCAGTCAACAAGTAATATAGGCCACGCGTGATCCAACTAAACTTTCTGCCCGAGCAATATAAAGGTCGGCCGATTATAACAGGATGTCTGAATAAAAGTGTAATCAAATTAAAAGAACATGAATCGGTGAGCAAGTGTAATGTGCAAAATCAATGGAACAGTAACAGTTTTTTCATCAAGAAGGGAGTAGGCCGTGTGAGTGATGCGCCATGCGGTCGACAACGTAGATGCCATGGTAAACTGTACGGTACTCAAATCAAAATTATCATAATCATGTTTTCAGGGGGATGTAAAGTCATTAATGCAAAAGGGGTTTTATAATGGAATGAAAGAGTGTGTGCAGCAAGCTGGGTCATTTTTCATAATTATAAAATGATTTAATTATAAGAAGTAAGAGATAAGTTGTTATTTTAATCAGATGGTGTTGTCACCTCAATATTCAATAGTATGTAAGTGGAATGTTAGTAGGTAGGGAAGGAGAAGAGATAAGAATACAATAAAGTAGTGGGTTGTATGAACTATAACTATGTACTTGTTTATTTTGCATCACCTGTTGTTTTTCTCTGCCAAAGTACATCAGACGAAACCTTGGTAATGTGGACGAATCTTTAAAGGTAAGCAATACAAAATTTAAGTTTCCAATTATTAATTAACTCGTTATACTTCATTAGTTGCCTCTCACCTACATAGTTTTGGCATGAATATAATACTGTAGTACACTCCGAACACACCAAGTGCCGAGCTACGTGCCTTCCTCTCTCACGACTGGGCAATTTCGGTTTATCCGATATAACGCCAATGGTACTCCAGCACGTCGCGTCGAGCTTGCCATTTTCGTAGCCGAGTAACACTGACTTTGCACTCCTATCCGAAACCAGTTCTAGCTACTAGTTAGAGGCTACTTAGTGGCGTAGCCATGATTTTTACATGGAGGTTATTGACTATGATTTTTTTCTAAGGTGGTAGATATTAATGATAAGCAGGATGGAGAGTTTGGTGGTATTACCAGGTTAGCTAGTTGCAGCCTATTTATGTTATGTCACAGCAGCTAGCGACCTGGTACTGCCTGCCTGTATGTTTTACCTATGAGACATTATTGGCAATCTACCCAGTGGTAGACACTGTTTTTTGCGTAACATAAACTGCGCGGATCCCTGTACCGGCTTTGATGGCACATCACTGTTAGTCTACGGACGGATAGCATATGGAGTTACGCCCACCAGCAACAGTCCATATTGAAGCGTGCGTGCTGGAATTAAGTATCTATGGAGTGGGGCTGCGCCACTCTTTATCCGAGACAGGTGCTCTGCAGTTCAAGAAGTGGAACGCGTTCTTCTCGGTAGCTTTCTCCCAACTATAGTATCCGGAGATCTAATCTTAAGTTTAACTCCTCAGAACCTCGTAAAACGTCGTTCTCGCTTTTGGGACGCAGTAGAATAAATTCTTACTGAAAGAAAGTAATACAGTGCATAACACCAAAGTTCTTCTTCTTCAGCTATTATTCACCCAGTATTCAACAAAGGCCTTCCTTAGGTTTTACTGTCTGTCTCTTCCTTGTTCAATTTATATACATGGAAGCTCTGCCACTCTATATTATGAATGATCTCCTTGTTCTACGTCTTATGTCGTCTCGGCCTTTATCTGAAGACCTCGACATCCTATCTACCCCCTCAGTTTGCGCAGTATCCTGCAAATTCTCTCATCAATTATGCTAATGTCTTACAACGGAAACTCTCGTTCTCCATTAATCCAGGTACTTCTCTTCTTATCACAGAGTGAAATGCTTAACACTGATTTTTCTGCAGGTTTTTTTGTGACTGTCAAATACATTGTTATCTGTTTCTAAAGTGCCCAGGCTTGAGATCTGGATGTAATAACAGACTAACAACAGCTTTGACTATCTCTACGGTTGCCCGAATAATATCGGCTGTTTACAATCGAAATAATTAACCCTGTAATCTGACAAAATTAGGGCATGTACATAAATGCCAGGAGATTTCTATTTTGTAAAGAAAATCAAAGAAGCTCCAAAGGAAGAAGACTGCAAAAGGCCACGTAAAAGGATGCTAGACATTGCAAACAAAACAAATTAATTACCTTCATCGTTGAATATGAGAGTTAATATTACAACATTTAATATTAGAAAGACAAGCTTTAATATTTTTATAAACAATTAATGAATTATCTGGCATGAAATAAGAATAATCTTCTGGTTCATGAATAAGAACATTCCATGTCATTTTTTTCGTTTTAGTTACACGGGAACGTCACACGAAAACAATATTAAACAGTGTATCTTCTCACGTTCTTGACTTCGCTGGCTCCTAATCCCTAAAGTAAACTCAGATTAAGATGGCTTCTGTATATAACTATAATCCTATTAATATTAAATTAAATAAATATACATGAAATTTTACTGAATCAGCGGTCTTGAACCTTTTAAAAATCAGCGATTTAATAAATTGATTTTAATTTAATGTATATAATATTGCCTTTATTATCGTGACACACTATATCTGTCTAACGAATAAATAATGTATTTCATACTCAGTAGTGATATTTTTGCGGGAAAGTTATTTTCTACTTTCAAATATTGGAAAATAATTTTGTCAGAATAGCGGGGGAAACTGTAAACTAAAAACGTTGTAATACTGAACAAAACAAATTTCTATCTAAATGATATAAAAATTGACAAGGTAAAAAAATACAGAAAAACACATTAATACTGGCCAAAACATTCCTTGTTTAGCTGATTAATAGTAAAAAATACAGTAGGCTGATAAATCTAGAAACCTTACGAAACGTTAAAGTTAAATATCTCTATATTGAAGAGGTCTATGTAAACGATATGTTTCTAATTTTAAATATGTTTCTGTGAGGTTAAACTTAATGCTGTCGATGACACGGGTTAACATAATTGGTTATCTAGATTTTTTGGCAACCTAAGGGTGCACCCACCACTTTATCGAGTCAAAGGTAATGAAATTATTAGTGTAATCCCATTGGGTAACTATCGATTTAAATTTAGCTTGAATTTGATTTTGGTGGACTTTTAGAGGACAAATATTGACTTCTTTTGTAAAGAAATTTTTAAATTTACTTTTCAACAAATTGGTGGTCTGTAGTTACGAATGAAGCTTGGAGTTGTGCATTACTTTGTGTATAAACTCTCCGGCGAACAAAACTTGACGTTATTCGACAGGTACACCAAACTGCAGACTCTAAATATGCCTATTCATGAACTTTCTGTCATGATAAAGCAGCAAATGTAAAAGTTTCTGTGTTCGACTCAAACTAAGTGTAACACGGTACTGACTTCTACATACACAACTTTTGTGCTTTTAGAAACATCATCCGAGTACGTCTTGTTTCTTACATTTTTTCCGATATTCAAAGTGGTCCACACTTTTGGCACATTTCCACTTGTGGCAAAAGAACAAAAACAACACGCTTGATAGTAAAACATAAGCAAAAACTTTTAATTTGCCCGAATATCATTGCCGGCAACGTAATATTGTGGTTTAATAGCTAATATAAATTGGTAACAGAAACGAAAAAACACTACAAAACATTTTATCAGTCGATAAAATTTGACCAATCTTCTCGCAGACAATTAGGCGTTAACCAACATGCAGTTCAGTTACAACCTTCTTACCGTAGAGTTACAGCCAATCTTTCTTCAGGTGGAACGGCCAGCCGCATATTCGTATTCGAGTAAGTTATCCGATGACCAATAAGGCTTAATAACATATCAAAACTATTCACCGACATTCTAACATAATTGAAAAAAAATTTTTTTCGATGTTCCCGTAAGGACATGGAAAGTTTGTAAAATTGTCCGTCTAAAAGTCTCCGGCTAACAATAGGGTGATCCAGTACTTTCTTTCTCGCCTTTTCTTCCAAAAACGTAACAGAAGGGCACAGGTACATGCAGTCTCATCGAAATCCATTTCACAACTGTACTAAAAATCGCCCATGTATGGGCGATTTTTAATCGCTCGTGTGCGTTCAAAACAATTTGAAGGCAGTACTTTAAATAACAGATATTTTAATCGGCCGAGTAAAAAATCGACCGTCTGTGCTAGCCCTAAAGGAATCAGTACAAAAATGATTTTAGACCTAAATTCACAAAGTTAGATTGTAACTATGGTAACTATTATGCAGTTAATCCAGTAACATAAATACAGTTAATTAATTAGGTTAATGCTTCTTTATTGCAATTAATGTTTTATTATTTTATAAATCCTTGTATAAGAATTTTGTAGTGACCATCAATCAATGGATTTTAACAATGAAGGGTTTGTGAAGATCAATCAAAAAAATATAACACAAGTTTTGCATTATTTGTGTTGATGTTTTGACAATATTTATTGTCATCATCAGGGCCTGTATACGAATACAAGTAATATTTTTTCTTGTATTCGTACACAGGTCCTGATGATGACAATAAATATTGTGCTGTTTTTGGTAACAATTTGCTGTTGAATTAATTAATTATTGACTGACTGTTGCAAGGAGGTGGGCCTTCTAACCTGGAAACACTGATAACAAAAAGAGAGACAAGTAGAAAAACGTCTTATGAATTGTGGTGCTTTTCAACCTAGTTATGCATGTGTGCATCCGTGGTGTGTGTGTGTGTAAACTGTTATTGCTTGCAGCATGATTATTATGTTCATCCACTTGTAGCAGCCACCTGGTTCCAACGAATGAACGTGTTATGTCATATATACATTTGTAAACATTCGCATACGACAGCAAATTGTCAATACCAAACTAATTTGAATACCTATTCAGCTGTACACACATGCACATGTTCACATACAAACACACTTTGCCAACACTTAAATTTATAATAAAACATTCACAATACTTACATTTAAATTTGCAAAACATAAGATAATTCTGTTTTACACATTGTTTGATGATCATTCACAAGCATCATGAAAATCTCCTTCATCCATTGGATTGGAGTATCGTCACTGTCGGTATTGTCACTTAGCCTTATAATAAATTGTTCAGTGGCCTCGTCTACTATATGCTCTCATTCGATCATTTCTTGTTCAATCCATTTCACACTTTTGTAAAAGTTGTTCCATTTATCCCTTCCTACACTACAAAATTTTTCTTCTGCCAGAGCCTTAACATCCGATAATTTGAAAGTCACATTTCTACTAGCGACCCAGTTCTTTACTGTTCTCCAAATCATTCCAGTGGGATTTAATTCTGGGTGGTATGGTGGCACATGTAAAACTGAATGGCCGTAGTTACTTCATGTCATCTATCTTCAACAATTTTTCGTGAGGTTTATTCATTTCAGTCAATTTATAAATTTCAGGTTTGGTAATTTCCTGTTGAAATTGATAATTTGTTTATCAATCAACGAGTTTTATCGTTCCTGATTTCTTACTATTTGAACTCAAGTACTGTACAGATAGCATGTTATGATACAACACATTGTCAAGCACTATTATCGAGTTTTTGGGCAAATAAGAAATTAGCATCTCTTCAAACCATTTGGAAAGTTCGCAAAATTTATGTCAGAGTGATAATCTCCTTTTCTAATTCCAGACTGAAACATTAGTAAGGAATTTTAAACAAACTCATTTTCACTTCCAACATGCAGGACTATCAATGTCTTACCTTTCAATACTGGTGCTTTTAGTCCACTGGATGAATTATCTGCCCAATAGTATGTGTAGCATATATATAGTTTCGTCCAGGTAGGTAATTGGTCTGTTGTTTTTTCTGTATTTTATAATGGAACACAGATAAGAAATGTGAGATAGCCCAATATTAATTTTTTCAACAATAAGGCTTTTGTTGTCCATGGTCAGCCACTTTAAAACTATTTTTTTTTTTTAAACCTATTTAACGTCCTCACTGCCCTTAAATGCCACCCAGCTTTCTTGCATTTTGTTATATAAACTTTTTGTACAGTAGGAAGTTCTTTATTGGTGATATAAAAACCATTCAGTATTCTTTTTATGAAGGGCACAAAAAAATTGTCAGCGCTACATTTTGTACTTTTCTTGGGTCAGTTTTTTTTATGGAGATTTGAATGATGAATTGCCACTATCTAGAACTGCAGCTGATTCTAAGACTGCATCCAAACTTGATTCCAGTTCTTAGAAATACCAGTTGCTTCTAAAAAACATTCATTCACTTTATTTAATGGAATTGTAATCCCTTCTTTACCTTCACATTCAAAAACAATTTGTAACACAGTCTATAAGCTCCCTAGCATTACTGTACAAAATTATACCCTTTTTCCCGACTTTTGCATTTTTTTTATGATAAGGTAAAGTCAGTCACACAACATACACTAAAAGAACATGGAACAAACAAAATTGGGGATAAAATAAAACTGATAAGTACTAAAACACATTAAACATACAAATGAGTGATGAAAATTAGTTGAGCATCATGGCAGTTCTACTGTAACATGTACTCCCCCGATTATGATGCACTTGGCATCTTACATTGATGTGATACCCCACTGCATGGACTATTCCACTGCTTTCAAGGTAACAGCAGTCCCTTTACATTTGTCAAAAGCTGTACTTATGGCTTCGTACCGCTTTAAAGTATTATAGCAAAATTATAAATGCTCATATTCTGTGAATCTCACATAATGTTTTACATAACATATTTAAAATATTCATCAAGTGGGAATGTTATCTGCCTATCCTGGTACAAATCAGCTGCCTTAGGGAAGTAAGATAGGGAAAGCCACAAGTAACTGGAACCTTCTCTAGCCAAAGATAGCCAAGCATTCAGCATTGAGCCAAAGATATTCAAGATATAATTCCATAGCAATATTCTAATCTGTAACAAATTCAGAGGCCACTAAATCTATTAAATTGAAATTAGAGAACTTATCTAAAGTGGGTGGATTTAGAACAAAAGGCTGCAGAATTGAGTTCAGATCAGGAAAGCATACATAACATACAGCTCACAAGTGAAAATCAGTAGTATAAACCTTGGAATGAACTTTTTTTTTCAATGTCTATCATTTGAGAGGAGTAGGGAGAGTCAACAGTGCTTTTAAAGGAATAGCTTGAAAGAGACATGCTGTAGCATTTCTCATTTGCTCACAATTTCATTTACACTCCATGATCTTTGTAGATGGAGTAAATAACATTGATGGTATAAAGATAATGTTCGTGGTGGTGTGAACTATATAGCATTGAGGTAAAATTTATTTATGCTAATACCTCACAATTTACTTCTATTCTAATATAATTATGACAACAGCTGTTTTAAAATATGAACAAAGCTAACAATTTTGAACAGTTATTCTAATATTAAAAAATAGGGTAAAACATGTGATACATCTCAGAAGTTTGAATGCTATAAACTGACTGCTAGTGCTGGCCCGACTGGTTTTTACTTAAATCTTGTATAAAAAAGGTGTAAATTTTGATACTTGAGTGTCAAGTTTCAAAATTAATTGTCATCAGGATCTGTGTAGCAGCAACATGGTAATAATTAGTCCACATGTAATGAATGTGTATTTATGGAGTATTATAATTATTTGTATTAATATAAGACTAATCCTATATGTGCAGTAGTTACTATTAATTATATGTAAAATGCGCACACATGCGCATACACGCTTTCTCTCTCTCTCTCTCTCTCTCTCTCTCTCTCTCTCTCTCTCTCTCTCTCTCTCTCTCTCTCTCTCTCTCTCTCTCTCTCTCTCTCTCTCTCTCTCTCTTTCTCACTACCTCACTCACACAGAAGCACTCACGATGTGTGTATTACTTCTATATTGCCTGTGTACAGATCCTAAGGATGATAATAAATTTTATCAAAATATCACTATAGATGTAAAAAAAATTATGTGTGGTTAATGACTGAAACTCAATAAATTTTTTGTTATTTATTAATTCACTGTTACTACCAAATTACGGATAGTTTCTAGTATTAAGCAACTTAGGGCCTTCTAGTATCTTTATAGTAAACTGACAGATATAAGTCATAGTAAGCTGTAATATGAACTACATCTTTCAATAGAATATATCTTTGTCTGTGAGTGGAATAAAGTAGTAATTAATATTTTGCATAGTTTCATTAACTAGAAAATATGTAGTCGGTAAACAAAAGTGTGAGATAAAACAATGTCTTTTTATAGGAGGAAAGTGAAGATGATAAAGAAAGTACAGAGTCTGAAGAACTTGAACCAAAACTTAAATACGTTCGTATAACTAATGATCTGAAAAACATTTTGTGCAAGGATGCAGCAAGTTGTATTGCTGTCCATACCAAGGTAAACAAATATAAAATTGTTATAAAATAGTAAAATAGTGTTACAATAGTCACACGGATTGTCATGTGTGAACAGTGGAAAGAGAATAATTGAACTCAGAGAATTTGCTACTTGAATTTTAATTACAGTTTAAAATAACAAAATCACTTATTTACAACAATTCTTCCGTCTTATGATTGTCCAGTACACATTAGTATAACACATAATAAATATCACTTATTCAACAGTGTCGCACTAAATAATACAGGTCATCAATTAACAGTGTCCACACAAATAATTCAGTCACTTTACATGAAATGCACAATAATTGCTGTATATAAAAACTGATCCACTGCTTCAGGAATGGTGCTTTATATACTTCACCTGTGTGGTGTAATGTATCCAAAAGACCTGGATGCTGTAGAACAATCGACAAACGTCTAAATGGCAAGTTTGGAAAAATGGAGAGCATTATAACACAATTCATGCAAAGCACCATGTAGCCACACATCTTATCTATCTCTTTAGTGTAGTGCTGCTCTCTCCTTAAGCCTGTTCATTCCGAAACTGTAAAATTGTGTCTGCAGTAATACTTTGCCAGGTGGTCTAGATGGATGACTTTGATTTCCATTACCCTTCTTGTTGTTTCCAATGAATGACATCATTGATTCTCTTTCATACACTGTAAGGCTATTTCCAGTTAGCTTGAAGTTTTGGGGAACTACTGTGACAGTGCTTTGGGTTACACAACTAAATCTGGTCTCCTTGTTCAAAACTCGTCTATTACTGTGGATATCATACTTCGTTTTCATTTTATCTTTGGTTATATTCAGTCATCCTCTTGACTCATTTCTTCATTGAGTCATTAGTTTACCAGTTGTGAAGAATAATTGTGTGGTTCTTGGGGCTCAGTCTCGGTTGATCCAAACGTTAATTCCTCAGGGAAACACATCTCTCGTCCAAACATAGTCTTGCTTGAGTCACACCAGTTATGTTGTATACTGGTGATCTATAGGCCATAGGAATAATGGTATGCTTTGGTCCCAGTTTATTAACAACCTTCGATAGATGCTACTCAAGTGTTCTGTTGAGCCTTTCAACCATTCCATCAGATTTAGGATAGAGAGACATTGTCTGGTCTTTTGAATACCAACATAATTCTCTAAAAAGCCCTTAACTCAAAATTCCTCCCTTGATCCATATAAACTTCCATAGTGACTCCATAATGGCAACAGAAATTTTCTACTGTAAACTAAGACTTTTTCCATTGTAGTAACCTCCTGATTTGGGATACCATAAGCTTTCACCTACTTGGTAAAATAGTTACTTATAACCATGATATACGATTTCCATTGTGTATCACTGGAATTGGTCCAGAATTGTCAATGGCGATTCTCTTGAATGGAAGTGTGACATTATACTGTCTCACTTTCCCTTGCTTCTGATTTGTGGTCCCTTGCTTGAGCTCATATTTCAAAATCTGATATCATTCCTTTACATCATGGTGAAGTTGAAGCCAGTAGAATCATTTCCGTATTTTACCAATTGTTTATGGACATCAAGGTGATCTCGAGATATGTCATGTATTTCCTTCAAAACATGATGGACTATCAGTTGTATGACCACGTTTTGTCCAACTGCAGCTTCCCAAGCTCTTTTTAGCAATCTGTTCTCCAAGGTTAGGGACGTCTGTTGTGCCCAATAACTCTTCAGCACTTCAGAACCATGGCAGATATCTTGCCAATCATGGTGAAGACCCTACTGTTTTGGTGTCAAGATCGGTCCACTATCTTTGTCAGCCATTTGTTCTTGTCAGAAATCTTATGTTATTCAATCTTGTCCAACCATTGCTGCCAGAAGTGTACAGTGATGTCTTGAACTTGTTCACTCACATTGTGTTCTTTCTTTCTGCAGCAATGTCAGTAGTCTTCTGAGCATGGTGTTTGAGATAAGTCATCTCCAGTACCATGTATACACCCCTACTGATGTTGTACCTGGAAGTTGTATTGTTGCAAAGTGTCAACTCACCTTGCCATCTGCTCTTCCAGACTTTAAAATTTAAAGCAAGGTTCAGATTTAAAGCAAGTACAGCACGATTTGTACGTAGTGAAAATAGTGAAAACTCCATTCCATACAAATACTTACAAAAGTGCTCCAAACGTTTGGTGATAGTCAACTACTCTCTTCTTTTCTCTCTTGACCACTGGAAGATATGTTTATTTTGTTAGTTCATGTGTGGTTTAGAAAAAGTAGCAAAGCCTGTTACAAAATGTCTGTAATATGAGCATAACTCCAGAAAACTCCAAAATCATGTTTAGTCTTTTGAATGGACTAGTTTTCACATTGTCTGCTTTATTAGGGTCCATAAATACATTAGCTGCTGAGACCAAATGGCCCAAATATTATTGTACTTCCTTTTAAAATGGAATACACTTCTTTGAGCTCAGCTTCAGTTGTTCTTCACGAATTCTGTTTCCCAATTCCGTAAGGTTCTTCAAATGATCTTTAAAAAGATTTACCACTAACTGTGACATCATATAAGCAAAGACGTTAAGTTTTCCTTGACAGGCCTCAGAGAACCAGGTCCATTAGTTCAGATGTGGTCAATGCATTACAGAGTCAAAATGGTCTGACCTTAAACTGGAAAGTGCTGCGTGGTGTTGAGAATGCTATTTTTGTTCTCTTCTTGATGACGACCCATTTGTCTATATCCACTCTTTAGGTACAATGTAGAAAACAATTGTTGGATATATACAATATACAGCAAGGTAGTGGATAGCAATCTTTCTTAGTCATGTTGTTTGGCTTCCAATAGTCTGCACAGGAATATAGCACTCTGTCCTTCTTTGCTACCAGTGCTACTGGAGAAGACCAAGTATTTGGTGAAGACTTGATAATTCCCTCTGTTAACATGTCCTGAACAGTCGTTTCTTCCTGCTTAGCTAATGCACATCTACGAGAAGGTTGGCTTGTTTTTATCATGTTCCCTTTTTTGATTTGAAGTTGTACAAGAAAGGTTCTTCCTAGTCGATGGCACTGAATCACAAAAGCATCTTCAGAATCATAGAAAAACCATCTGAATTCTTCAAGCTCATCTTTTGAGAGATCATCAAAAGATCTGTTTAATAGCTTCATATGTTCTTCTGGTAATTTAGAAGTATACGAAGTCTTGGGGCTTCATTGTGTCATTCCGGCTACCCAAGCCATAGGAGTAATGTAACCCTGATGTGAATTGCCTTGTAAAAGGACAGCGTGGCCCACAATATTTGCCACTCTAATTTATCATGACCATTGACTGTTCTGATGTATTTACTATAGAGAGATTTTTTCTTCTTACACGAGTTTCAGGACATTGTGTTTAAAGCAAACCCACAAACACAATCAAACTCAATCAAAACAGAATGTATATCCACTTTCATAAACAGTTCCAGTGACTTACTGCAAGGTGCAAGAGCACCAAAGATTATTTACTATATTACGGTGGCATATTGAAACTGTGGTAGCCATATCAACTGTAATTGAGGTCAGCCTTTGTTGTATGAATGCGTCAACTACTAAGCTGCTGTTTTCTGAAGTGTAGAAAGTGCATGTTGTGTAGGAGGTTTGTTCCTACAGTTAGCAAGCACATGCCCTGTTATACCAACTACTGCTCATTTCTCTACAATTTGCCTAAATTAACTGTGGACCAGAATCCTTTCATATGTGTCCAGGTTTCCCATTTTAATAACAATTTCGTATTCCATTCTTTCTTCCATTTTAATTGTGGTTCCAATTGTCGAGTGTCTGTTCCCTTTATTTCTTCTCTTTTGTCTCAGTCATTGTGGCTTTTATTGCGCACACTTTGTGATTTGCCCAGCCAAATGCTGACGAATTGGTAGTCTCAAACTGTATTGCATTAACACTTTTAACACTAAAATATATTTTACTGTTAATCCTTAAATTTTTAGTGACCGTCAATCAAAGAATGTTTTAGTGGATGGTTAGTGAGGATCGGTCAGTAATACAAATTTTAGTTATTTTGCGTCGACGTTTCGACAATATTTATTGTCATCTTCAGGACCTGTGTATGAAATACAATAGAAATATCAAACATAACGAAACAATTAAATATTTGGGTGAACGTGAAGGTGATGTGAGTGTGTGCGTGCGTATGTATGTATCATTTTATATGTGAAGACTTATGATAGTTTGTTTACATCTTCAAATTATCTTTAAGAAAGCGAGCAAATTATAGTATGAGAGAAAATATTATAGTATGATATTTACTGTTAATATTACAAATTCATTAGTTTAAACTATTCTCATTAGATATTTTTTTGAAAATAAATTAGTTACAAATTGAATTGTTATAAAAACAACTGATTTATTAATAAAAGCAATGTGTGTGTGTGTGTGTGTGTGTGTGTGTGTGTGTGTGTGAGAGAGAGAGAGAGAGAGAGAGAGAGAGAGAGAGAGAGAGAGAGAGAGAATTATATATTTATTATTTTTATTTATTTAGAAGTTTAAATAGTGTTTAGAATTAATTTTAAAATTAATTTGAATGTGTTCTTTAATTAATGTATTATTTATTTTGTGTTTGTGTAGTTCTATAAATTTTCCAAAAGATTTGTTTGTTGGCCTTTGGAAATGTGATAAACAAGTGAAGCAATTTCTTAGTTTTAACTTGAGAAGGTGGCATTTGGCAGTCTCTTTGCCCATTAGTGAGATGGCTCATGATGCATGCTGTACTTTTACGCCCACAGACCTCTGTTGATTTTTAGATTGGACCCATCAAGAAATAGGGGGCAGGATACAATGATATTTTTTTGAATTTCAATTCATATTACAATCTACCCATCAAGGGTAGTCAGTAATATTTAATGATCTATTTAGAAATTACATGCAGGATTTTCTTCCAGGAAAGCACCTACATTACAAACAAAATTTACCTTAAATAAACTTTATTAATTATTACATATTGTCATAAAACTGTTACCACCCTAATAAAATATATCCACTAAGTCACAGGGTTTGAAATATTTCAGTCTACATGTTTTACCATTGCTAGATTAAAGATCCTGGGCGAGGATGTTGGGATGGTTTTTCAGCCTGTTGCTGTAATTGGCACTTTGTTGGTTTATCTCTTCTGTGACTGAAGGCATTTGTAGATCTTTCTGGATTACATGACATTAGGCATATAGCATGGAACATTCGTGATGGCTCTGAGTATTTTGTTCTGGAAGTGCAATGTATTCCAAGGTTGGAGTTACTAGTCATTCCCTACAGTTGTTTGTCAAAAGTCTAGATAGGCTTTATGACTGTAAAATAAATAGTTTTTTTTCCAAACTCACCTTGGACTTCCTTCCAGTCAACTAGTACAGTTTTTGAAATTGTATTCCAAGCTGTTTCTGCTTCATAAAAATTTGTTTTTGCCAAGTGAGTCATTGGCTGATGTGCAGGCCCAGGTTACGTCACCTCGTTTACCTGCGACTGTGTGCAGCTCTAGTGAGCGCCTTAGTTTGTAGAGCCATTTATTCTCTGTTATTTCGTCTAACAGGTGACACAGTGGCTGAATTTGTTCCATGCTATCTACTATAAAAATTGGTGAAGGTTTCAGTTCAGTGTATGTTGATTCATTTGCATCTTGCATGTGTGGATACTATGTTGTGAACAGCTAACCAGTAGGTATCCACCTGGTTTGGTTTTTGTTGCTTGTCATCACTGGGACTTCTTTGACACTTTCTATTGTTATTATATGTTACTTCCTGCTAGGCCATATTTTTTTCTGGCTCTTCAAATTGAGAAATAGCCTGTAGTTGGGTGGGTGTTGCTCGGGAAGATCTTTGCTGGGAATGTAAGGTCTTAGCCATCCTGTGAATTCAGCATCTTAGCCATTGAATACCTTCACTATGTACTTCTCTTGTATTTTTCAATTGAACTTTCTTTTTTCTGTTACTATTATAAACTAAACCAAATAATAACTATCAACCAGAACACTTAATTGTTCTTTAATGCACTGGTGCAAAGGGGAAAAAGTGATAAAAATAGCAAAAAACCATGTGGGATATTGTAATAAAATAATTTTTATTACTCGTTCGTTACTCTTTGTATCTTATTTCAAGCCCCCATTGAAGCCATATGTTACGTAATATATTTTATAGGGTCTTCGTGTTTATAATTTAATTAATTATAATCCTCTTACTTTGGTGCGTCAAGTTATGTACACGTTATTTATTTAAAGTCTGGAAGTTATTGTTATGTTATGAAAAAAACTGTAATGGTTTCTTGATCACTGTTACTTAACACTGAAATAAAATTGAAAATCTTACTGAAAAAGTGTCTTGCGCCTGCTTTCAGAGGACTACCAAAGTTACACAAACCTAATATACCAATACGTCCATTAATAAATTATACAACTGCCCCAAGCTATAATGTAGCCAAAAAGCTACTAATAATTATCAAAAACAGCTTAGTAATGGACAACATACATAGTGTAAAAAATACAATAGTTTTTATAAACAAAGTTAAAAACATTGAAGTACTGCCTAACTGATCTCTATGGACATAGTGAACTTGTATACGAACATACCCGTGTTAGAGACGGTAAATATTCTCGAGAGACTTTTAATCAAGACAAAAGTCTTAAAACAGATACAAATTGATGAACTTATATTTTTATTGAAAATTGTTATACAACAGAATTACTTTACACACGACAACAAGTTTTTTATCCAAGAAGATGGGCTGGCCATGGGTTCACCGGTGAGTGGAATTTTAGCGGAAATTTACATGAATCATTATGAGAACAAGTACATACTTTCTGACAAAAACAAGTTATATAATAAAATCATCTCGTACACACGGTACGTAGACGACACATTTTTAATTTTTGGTGGTACTCTTAGACAGATAGACGGATTTCTTACTTTTTTGAACGGCATAAACAGTAATATTAAATTCACTATGGAAGTAGAGTATAACAATATGTTGAATTTCCTGGACGTAACCACATATAAACGTAATAACCTCCTTAGCTTTAAAATATATAGAAAGCCAACGACAACTGATATAGCCATACATGCTAGTTCCAATCATCCTTGTACACAAAAAATGACAACTTTTAACGCACTGGCACATAGATTGACGAATATACCGATGGACATAGAAGACTATAACGATGAAATTAATATAATAAAACATATAGCAATAGTGAATGGTTACAATAGTAAAATCATTGATAAAATAATATATAAACACGCTAATAAATTAAAACGATCGGACAAAGTTAAAGATAAAACCCAATATGTTGCCGCTAGATATACGAACATACTACCTAATATACTACATAGTGAACTAAAAAGCTAGGGATTATTGTCTCGTTCAGGACCACGAATAAATTAACAAATATACTTAAGCCTCATACCACAGCATTACTAGAGGATTGTTCGGGTGTTTATAGGATCCGTGTAATGAATGCGATAAAATCTATATAGGCCAGACGGGGAGAAAATTTTCCAAGAGATTCAAAGAACATTTACCTAAGAAGTTCCCCAATACTAATGTATCGCATTACGCACAACACCTAATAAATGAGAATCATACATACACTGGATTTAAAGAGAATCTGGAACCTTTACATATAGGTAAAAAGGGTCAACTACTAGATGCCCTAGAAGAATTTGAAATTTACAAGGCCTCAAGAATAAATAAAAGTCAGGTACTTAATGAACAATTGTCATTCAAGTCAAATAAACTATGTGACACAGCAATGAAAATAAACCGTGAATAGCGTGTACGGATCAGTTGGAAGTCGGACTTCGGCCAGTGCACTGGTTCGGTTGTAGCGCGTTCCGATGCAAACTCGATGTTCTGTGTTAATTTATTTAAGTGTGTTATGTGTTTGTGTCTTCGTGAACTTTTTAACGAAACCCTAACAATAGGGTAGATTTTGTTTTTACCTGAAGATGGGATATAAGCCCTGAAACATGTTGTAATTTAGTAAAAGAAGATCACTTAGTGGATAAAATTAAGGTAATAATTTATTTAATCATATACAGTGATCTGGAGACCATACAGTAAATATGTACACCTTTTCTTACGTTGTAACAAGAATTTCTTGACCCAATCTTCTTTTTATTTCCCATGATGATCACTTCAATCAATATTTTACTGTATAAAAACACACACTGACTTCACTTCACTTCAAACTAAACAAAATAATAGTAACTACAACTGTTGTACGACTTACTTCAAAACATAACCAAGTAAACAGAACACACAAACAGCTGACTATAAAACACTACAGCAGAGTAGCCAACCTAAAAATTGCACAGAATGAAATTTCCCTCATAACTTAGATAAAGTTACTATGTGTGAACAGTAATATTTCAAAAGTCACTCAATTTTGTCGGAAAAAGGTCGGAACATCTGTTACAGAAACATTTTTTTCAAAGGCAAATAATTTTTTTTATTCTTAGTGTTATATATGGTTGTAAAGAGGAGATTTCAGAGAATAATAATCAAATAAAACCCCAAAATTGAAAATAAAAAAAATTTTCCGGGTCGGACTGCCCTTAACCTATATGTTACGAAAATCTTCTTTCTCCAGTATCAATTATTTTGTATTAATTGCACTATACTTCCCTTTAATTCGTATGGTATTTTATTTTACCACACTTCTGGTGTGTTATTTAGCATTCAGTGCTATTAATTACTATTACTACACTACACTGTTATTTAAATGCACTTCACTTCGCGTTGACTAGGTTATCTATATATCAACAGATGTCGCCGCACAGAACTATGGGTATAAAGATGGCGGATTTCTTGGCGTGGAGTGATAAACTTCTCTCGTCGATTACTCTGGACAAACTGTGTCAAATTTCGTGTCTTCTTCGCCGTTCCCAGCAGCCGTGCGGCGTGAATTTCGATTTGAATCGCTCTGATTGGTTAAAAATTGATGACATTACATTGTTTGAACACACTCCCTTGCTACAAAATTAATTATTTTGCTAAAAGCGTGCGTTTTTGGGTTTGATAGTTCAAAAGTGACGCTCACCCTTTTTTCCAAAACTTATGAAATATTTTAAAACAGATATACATTTCTTATAACACCTGGGATCTTTAGTCCAGCTTTATAATCATTTGTCAAATGTCTTGTTGATTATTTCGATGTCCCACATGCCATAATTCTGTTTCTGATTAACAAAGATCATTTTTAGAACTTGTGTCTATGATAGTGTTTCTTTATTAAATCTAATTTATAATCTTTTAACTAACACTTTGTAACTATTAATACATATTATCACTAATATACAGTCCCTTTCTGTAGTTTAGTTACTAAATAGTTACTGATTTGAAAATAAAACCTTAGTTTCAGCCCTAAGCTTCACTGTGCTTGAGGCATCGTGCATTGTATTTACTTATTTTGAGTTAAATGTTGCATCTTATTAGTGTGTATTAAGTCACACTTAAACTTAAACAATCATAGCAACTTTTGGTTAACTTTGTGTGGATTCATTGATGCCATTTCTAATGTATTTTGTCATTAATAAACCTATGACTTGTTACACAGCCCTGCATCCTGTTATTTATTCTTATATCTATATAAATATATTTTTATTCAGTTAATATTTTGTTCATAATTATTGTTATTGCCTATTAGTAAGTATTATAACAGGCGGTTTTACCTTTACATACTTTCTTGCCTCAATTATATGAATTATGTACAAGGCTCCTGTAGGCCTATGATCCTATCAGTTAGTTTTACTTGTGGTAATACAATTATTCATTCTCACTAATTGTTACTGTCTTATACTTATGGTTAATTACATGGTTCAACTTCTGGTGAAGTTAATTTTGTCCAAGAGAGGCCTTTTCGTACATTTTATCATGAAATTCACATAATTTTGGTGTACAGTTAGGCATCATGGTAATTACTCTTAATACTAAGTAATACATAGTTTAATATGTTATTATATTATTCTAAATTGAACATCTTATTTACTAACAAGTTTTACAATACATTTTCCTTGTTCGACATTCTACATTGTTTGTAATTTATGATTAGTGAACTTGCATTTTGACTGCCATTGGTCATGTTCATTTAATATTTTCTTAATAATTGATTAATCAGTACAAATATTATTTGGTTTCTTCACCAATAGTTAGTCCTTTATATACTGATCATTTAAAGACTATTTACAGATAGTTACACTTTGTACATTTGTTGTTATTAACCATACACTATGTGTACTTTTACAATTTGTCATATGCTTGATGTTGTTTTACATTATTTTCATTAATTATGATATCTAATGGCTCTAATTTCTGCATCAGAATTGTCTTTAGTTATTTTAGGTTCATATGAATATTACATACATTGTCTTTATATGATTTTTACTCTTTATTTTATTACTTGTTAGTGTAAATTCTTTACTGGCTAGGTTAGGTTGACCATTGTTGACACCTTCTGATTACAGTCAGTTTACATTTTTGCATTTCACTATTTATTTTATACATTTTAGATTATTCATAAATAGTATCATTTATTATTCATTATTCTGAATGTCATTGTTCATTAATTCTTATAATTTAAATACATTTATCAATTATTCAGTTGTGTTTTCATTGTCATTGGGTAACATAAACTGATTTTTTTTGTGTACCTCCCATATAATCTTTTGTATTTATTTTTAACACTAGTTTATTATTTACAATCATTTGGTCATTATTTCACTCTCCTACCTTTTGTTATATATCTTTTATTTAAATTAAGTTTCATTTAATGTCATGGTTAAGTCATTGAATAGGGTTTGTATGTTGTTTTTATTTTTTATTAATTCTTTTTCTCAATCAAAAACACTATTTTATACTCTCTTCAGTTGTTATATTCTCTTCACTATTTATTTATTCTCTTGGTTAAGTCAATTCTTCCCTATTTAAAACTTATTTGTTTAACATCATTCCCTTAATTTTTATTTTATGGATGTTTCAGTTTTCTTCTCACTACCTGATCTATTGGGTATGTTGCGTCAATATTGGTCTAGTTTATTGTCAGTTGTCGTCATTTCTTTCATAGTCAATTATATTTATTAATGATGATTTCTTTACTTTTCTCAGTTAGTTCATCATTTGGTCTACTTCCTTCTTCAAAGTTTAAGAATGGTTGTTCTGGTAGCATTGGATTGATCAAGAATGTTACTTGTTGATGTTTGTGTTATGTTGATGATATGTACCGTTATAATATCAAATCAATAAGAATTTTAACCAGAATCTTAATATAGTGCTCAGTTTTGGAAGTTTCAAAATTTCTTGACACCAGGGCCGATAAAGTGGATCAAAAGTTTGTAAAAATTGTATAAACTCATGCTGGGTATCAAATTAAAGAGATTTTTAAAATAGAATCTGAGTATACTGTTTGATTTTGGAAATTTTAAAATTTTAGAACACCAGGCCCCGAAAAGGGGATACAATTTTTTTTAAATTATAAAACTTCATGCCAGTTATCAGATTAAAGGGAATTTTATCCCAGATCCAAATGTAGTGTTTACTTTGAACATTTTTCAACTTTAGGGCACGTGGTGAAAATCAAAATTTTGAGACAGTTATTAAAAACCTATGTGGGGAATTAAATTATGAGGAATTTTATTCAAAGTATATCGTTGATACTTTGCATAACTTAACACGATTAACATTTGTAAACACCCCTTGCAAATTTTGGACGATCTTCAAAATATTTGTTAGCTCTGTTTACTGAAAATTTTAATTTTCTGTACTGAAAATCATAAAAAGCATTTTACCTGTAGTTTAAGAAGTTAAAATTTATTAATTTGATTTTAAGTAGTAATAAATGTATTTTGTTCAAAATAGTAAGTGAGCTCTACAATTCAGGGACATTACTGGTTTTAATAAAGTTATATTTCTTTAATTAACAAACGTTTACAATTTTAAGTAGGTTTAATATTTAGTTTGTAATGTAAAAAGTGATTATTGGTTTAGAAAAATATATAATTTAGAGTTTTTAAATAAAGTGAAAAAATATTCAACTTGTGTAGACAAATTCTTTTTTTATACCTTAGATAACTTGCTATTTTGTTGGGGTAATTATGTAATGTGATCATTTTGACAGTGTATTTGAGGTCATTATTGCTCCTTGCAGTTGCCAGAAATTGTAAGGCGGCTGACAGCTTCTCACGAGCTGAAATAGCTTTTGTTGGGCAGGTATTTTCTTTTGTAGTGTGGGAATGACTGAATCTATCAGATGGTTATACCTGTCAATAATTGCACTAGTCATCAGATTCATATACAGTTCCCGCACAAATCTCATGTTAAAATTTGGTTCTTCTTAAAAATCTGTTCCCTGGTCCAATTGGACCATTATGAGCACTTTTTTTTATAACAAGACAAATCACAAAAGTATATACACAAGTATGTTGCTTACTCCATCTATAATTCATTAAAAGTTACAAGTAGGATAGATGAACAGTTGAGTCATGTGAACTTGCTTCACGATTTGTATAATCAGTTTTATTTGACAATTTACTTGAGCTTTGTACTGTGTGAGTGTTGAGCCCTTCTCAAAAACGAGAATTACAAATATCATGAGATGTTTTGTAAATTATATAACACATGTCTCTTAATTTGATATAAAAAATATTACATAATATTTGGTTCACAGGGTTATGTTATGTACAAAATAATCATCAACATATTCAACACATTACATTTTGCATTGATGCACTAATGCACTTATCATTATGATCATCATACTTCAGTGTTCTTTTATGTTTTCTGAAAATATTACTCTAAATTTTTGTTTTTTTTTAAATTTATTATATGCAAAACCGTTTAGCTATAAAGACATATAATTACTTAAAACTTCCGGGCTGAAAGGCCGTGGTCGAATGCTTGTTGTTAAGGTGCTAGACGTTTCCGCCACACCACCGGTGGCCATCTTCAGTAGCAAAGAAAAGTTCGTGATAGATGGAATGCCGAACAATTCGCCCAGTGAAATGGGACAAGGAATAGTAAGACATGGCTATGCTGTTTCTATTTATAACTTATTGGCCGCTTTAGGTGTATAACGCGAACCAATCAGAAGCCAGCTAATCATTCTCCACTCTGATTGTCCGTGGAAAATAAACCAAGCCAGACACTATTTAAGGAGATACTTTCATCTTGGCGGTTCATAGCGACAGAGGCATTCTTATGAATATGGATGGACTCCAAATGCAGGCGAGTGAAGTAACCCCGGACAGAAGACAACACCCGGGCTTCATCAAAATTACCCGGTGATCGTCGTGGGAAAGAGCGTGTTCAGCAACTGCGGACTTCTCCGGCTGGCCCAGGCGGCAGTATCTCCGATGTTCAGAGAGGCGCATTCGGACACTACGCTTCGTGGTGCCTATGTATACCTGGCCACACATACAAGGAATACTATACACCCCACATGACAAGAGCGGATCCCTGGCATCTTTTACCGGTCTCAGGAACTGATGGATCTTTTTGGTTGGCTTAAAGACCGTCCTGACTTACTCAGCAGCTTGCCGATGCGGTCAGTCACGCCACGGATGTAGGGCAAGACAGTGGAGCCAACAACCTCGGGCAACACCGACTCGTCCGGCCTACCAGATCTTCTCGGCCGGGCAGCTCTCCTCACCTCCGCAGCAGAGTAGCCGTTGGACTGCAATGCTTCCTCGAGATACACAGTCCAACGACCGAGGAAGCATTGTCCAATGTATCTCGAGGAAGCATTGCAGTCCAACGGCTACTCTGCTGCGGAGGTGAGGAGAGCTGCCCGGCCGATAAGATCTGGTAGGCCGGACGAGTCGGTGTTGACTTCTGTCCGGGGTTACTTCACTCGCCTGCATTTGGAGTCCATCCATATTCATAAGAATGCGTCTGTCGCTATGAACCGCCGAGGTGAAAGCATCTCCTTAAATAGTGTCTGGCATGGTTTATTTTCCACGGCCAATTAGAGTGGAGAATGATTAGCTGGCTTCTGATTGGTTCGCGTTATACACCTAAAGCGGCCAAAAAGTTATAAATAGAAACAGCATAGCCGTCTCTCACTGTTGCTTGTCCCATTTCACTGGGTGAATTGTTCGGCATTCCATCTATCACGAACTTTTCTTTGCTACTGAAGATGGCCACCGGTGGTGTGTCAGAAATGTCTAGCACCTTAACAACAAGCATTCGACCATGGCCTTTCAGCCCGGAAGTTTTAAGTAATTATAGTGACACCGGCCGTGAAAGCCTACGTACTAGTATAAAGACATATGTTTATAAAACAATGATTTGGTCATTTGTGATGAAGATTTGTATATAAAACAAATGCGTTTCAGTTTATATGTGTTGGCACACACTGGGGGATGATACATTTGCTTGACCATCAAGGTAATAGTATTCGTAGCAAAGAACTAAGAGCTCATACAGTGGCTGTAAACCAGATCAGTATAGATGCAAATGGTGATTACCTTGCCAGCTGTTCAGATGATGGAAAGGTTTGTGTCTTTAAACTTATTGTGTGGCATATGTGATTTTTCTATGTAATATGTCACAGTAGTTCTGGTAATACATAATAACTTTGAAACTGTGTATGGTAATGTCACACTATCAGTAAACTTTCTTTGTTCTGTGTTTTATTGTACTTCACTCTTTTTAATTACTGTTATATTTAATTTTATTGAACTTGTGTATTGTTGCTTATATTTATTGTCCATTAATGTACCTTCTGCAGTTGAGGACACAGAAAACACAAATAAATTAGTAAACATGGTTAAAGCAAAAAATAGCATAAATGTTATAATATAGTTTGTCAAGAACTGTGGTGTTTTGGTGCATCTTACACACTACCAAACTGTTATAAAATACACATTTTTATTAATATTAAATAATTAGGAATTTTCACAACACAGTACAGAGAAATAATGCACTAACTAGAATGATCTTCCTTCATTGATTTTGGCAGTGTTTTGGAAATAGAATACAAACACAAATTAGATTACTGAGCCAGTCATTCTACAGTGGTCTCTGTTAAGATTGTTACAATAATACAGAACTAAAATGGTGTATTATAACATATACTAACCTGACTGCCAAAGGCTCCTTTGTTTCTCAGGCTTTGGTTTACTATATTGTATAAGCAGTTTTGCACGTATAATACTTTTATGTTCCTTCAGTTTTTTTTTTGTAAACCTATTTGATTTGTTTAATCATGTTACATTAATTATGTAAATTAACCTGGTTCATTTTAGTAATTCTGAGCCAAGAGATTAGTGTCTATATTTTAATATTGTAATAGGTTTTCTATATAAAAAGAAAATAACCAATAAGAAACAGGATGTGGGGTGACAAGGTGAGTTTACAGATTTGGTGACATTACAGATTTGTTATCATTAATTGGTGCCTGGTAGCTACAAAATTTGGAAAAACTGCAAGTTTATGTCACTGTGGGGCAAAACAAGGTGTGGCAGTAAAACTGGTAGCAATAATTACTTTTTTGCTGGGATTATATCCACCAAAGGAGTGTATTGGACAGCAATAAAGCTTAGGTATGATTGGTTATCAAAATTTTTAGTATGATAAAAAAAAATTGGTTTGCAAAAAAGGGTGTATAAAAAGTGATATGTAAGATTGGTATAGTGGCATTAATTATGCAAAGTTTCAAATTGTTTTTCAGCTAAATACATCCTTTGGTGGCATATGAAAAGTACAGTGGAACCTTGGATTACGAGCATAATTCGTTCCGGGAACGTGCTTGTAATCCAAAGCGCTCGTATAGCAAAGTTAATTTTCCCATAAGAAACAATTGAAATGCGGATGATTCGTTCCACAGCACAAAAATATTTATCCGCATAACATTTCTAATACAAAATACAGTATAACGTAAAACAAATTAAACTGCACTTTACCTTACAATAGAGTCATTGTTGGTGTGAGGGAGACGAGAGAGATGACATGAGAAGGGTTATTGTGTAGCACGAATTTCACTAACGGAATCACTGCTATCTGTTGGCTCACTAGAATTGTTTTCTTTTTGTGCAACTTTAACAAGGAACCTGTCCAATGACTGTTGCTTTTGCCTCTTTTTGAGGATTTCACGAAAATGTGACATTGCATTGTCATTGAACAGATTCATCGCTCGCATTGCTACAGCCTTATTCGGGTGGTGTTTTTCTATAAAATTTTGCACCGTTTCCCACATTTTGCACTTCTCCCGAATCTCATTTGAAGTGAGAGATTCCTCTGACTTTTCCTCCTCCTCTCCACCGGACGAGATCTCCTCCATAACCTCCTCCTGTTGTTCGCGATGCAGGTCCATCAGTTCGTTGATGGTCAGTTCCTGGCTATGTTCTTCCACCAGCTCTTGAATGTCAGCATCATTCACCTCCAGCCCCATGGTCTTCCCTAAGGACACAATTTCATCGACAATCAGCGGCTCATTTTCACCAGCAATCTTCTCAAAGTCACGTCCAAGAATGCAGTCAGGCCACAGTTTTCCCCAAGCAGAAGTGAGAGTTCTCTTGGTGACCCCATCCCATGCTTTATTGATGATCTTCAGGCAGTTCACGATGTGGAAATGATTTCTCCAAAACTCTCGGAGGGTAAGGTCTGTTCCTTTGGTCACTTTGAAGCATCGCTGAAATAGCGCTTTGGTGTATAGCTTCTTGAAGTTCGAAATGACTTGCTGATCCATAGGCTGGAGTAGTGGAGTAGTGTTGGGAGGAAGGAACTTAACCATAATGAACTTGAATTCCTCCAGTAAGTCGTCCTCAAGGCCTGGAGGATGAGCAGGAGCATTGTCCATAACCAGCAAGACTTTGAGCGGCAGATTATTATCTAAAACGTATTTCTTCACTACAGGACCAAAGACCTCGTTCATCCATTCAACAAAGAACATACGAGTGACCCAAGCCTTAGTGTTGGACCTCCACATAACATTTAACTGGCTCTTCTGCACCTTGCATTTCTTGAAGGCTCGTGGATTCTCGGAATGATACACAAGCAGGGGCTTTACTTTTAAATCCCCGCTGGCATTAGCACACAATAACAGGGTTAAACGGTCTTTCATGGGCTTGTGACCGGGCATTGCATTCTCTTCTGCTGTAATGTAGGTCCTCTTCGGCATCTTTTACCAAAAAAGTCCTGTTTCATCGCAGTTAAAAACTTGCTGCAGCAGGTAACACTCGGTAACAATGAGCTTCTGGAACTCAGCAGTGAATGCCTCAGCTGCCTTAGCATCCGAACTTGCAGCCTCCCCATGCCTCGCAACACTATGGATGCCACTTCTCTTAAAGTTATCAAACCATCCCCTGCTGGCCTTGAAGCTTTCTTCGATTTCTGTTGATGTACGTGTACTACATGGCAGTTTACTTACGAGGTTGGCGTACAATGTCTTTGCCTTCTCGCAGATTAAATTCTGGGTCACAGTATCACCTGCTAGTTGCTTATCATTTATCCAAACGAGAAGCAACTTTTCTACATCTTCCAGAACACGTGGCCGTTGCTTTGATACTCTTGTGACTCCTTTTGCTGCATCTAGCCCTTTTATTTCTTCTTTCTTCTTTAATATTGTGCAAATCGTTGACGTAGACTTGTTATAAAATCTCACGATATCAGCCACTCGATACCTCGTTCGTGGTTTTCGATCATTTCCTTTTTAACTTCCATCGTAATCATCTCCTTCTTCCGACCGAATTCCTTTTCAGCCTTCTTTTCCTTCACTGGGCCCATTGTTGCAGTACAGTTATAACACTAATTATAACACTCATAACACTAATAACACTAATGAAAGAAACAAAACATGTATACGCTCGTACGGTATTGACTATGCGAGCGAGGCACACCAACTGAAGTCCAGCACGGGAGAATATTACACACAATCGCCCAGGAAAGAGAGGCAGAGGGGAGGGGAAAAGTAGGCTCAGGGGAGGGGAAAACGTAGGTACACGTGACGCTCATATTGCGGAACCTTGCTCGCTTATCAAGTTACAATTTATTTAAAATTTTTGCTCGTCTTGCAAAACACTCGTAGACCACGTTACTCGCATTCCGAGGTTTCACTGTATGTGAAAATATGTAAATCCATTTTGTATGTTCATCAGATTTTTTGCTCAATTTTTTGTAGCAAATGAAAACAAATTTTCCTCTTCCATACCTTGTTTAGGTCCAGTAGTACACATAGAAAAAAAAAAAATAATAACAGCTTTTGATTTTGTAGCTGAAAAGAACCAAGTCGTAACAATGTTCTGTGACACACAGCAGTCCTACATCTAAAATGCATGAGAATCTGAGACTTTAAGTTGATGCTGAGTATAATGAAATTTCAGTTTTTTTTTTCTGAATTAAGGTTGTTGTATTTTGTACAATTCTTTACTTTGTTAGTGTGTGTCTGTACATATTCTCTTTAAATGTCTAAAAATATGAAAAGAATTAAAGGTATCTATTTCATTACTCAGAATTACCCTGATTTCTCTGCAAGAAAATAGTACCCTTTAACTTTTACTTTTCAAAAAAGAATTATGTAGGCCTAGTTGTAAAGGCTAAGAAAATTAGAAGTTGACTATATGCCAAAAATTGTTGTAATGTAAACATTACTACTATGATTGTCATTATTATTGTATTGATTTAACTTGTTTGTTTTTGTCATTGTTTTTATCATGGGTGATTGCAGTTATTAATATTGTTATTAGCAGTAATATATTTATATTTTCAATAACTTTTTTTTATAACAGATTTATGATTCAAAGTGTGCTATTGTTTGCTTTTGTTTTTTATCATTTCATGTACTTAGAGTACTTGAGAACCCAACCCCAACCTTTTACAGATGGCACATTCTTCCAAAGAACTCTTCTAAAACCTCATTCACCTTGTCTACCTCAATAAGAAATTTTTTTCAACATTAAAGACTAAAAGGAGGTGCAGTCAAACTCTTCCATAATTTTACAATCAAACTGAAACTTCCATAATCTTATGAAAATCGTATGTGTTAATGAAAAGTGCATCACTGGTAAAGCAGTGAAGTGCTGTGTATTGCTCAAGATAAAGATGCATTTAATATTCGTGAAGATTAATAATATTAATAAGAAACTCAATTAAAATGTAAAAGTACTTTTAAGAAGACTGATACAATTTTTATAAAATGTACTTGGATATAATAAGGTATTAGCTTAGCTGTATCAAAATTGATCATAAGTTTTAAAATTATGTTATAATTACACAAAGTACTGATTAGGTGCTTGATTAAAAATCTGATAAATTAAAGTCATTATAATAATAGTGGGAGCAGAGACAGTAGTTACAAAGAATGCTGTGAAATACCTAGGGGTGAGACTAGACTCAAAGCTTTCCTATTGGGAGCAAATAAAGTTTGCACCTGGTAAGGCACCTCACATTACAACCAAGCTCAGCAGACTTATGGCCAACATTGGAGGTCCCACTGCAGGCAAGAGGTGATTGTTGATGGCGGTCACAGAGTCCATTCTTCTGTACGGTTGCGAATCTGGGCCGATGCACAACAGATGGAGAAGTACAGAAAACGTATGGCATCGGTATAGAGAAGAGGAGCCCTTAGAGTAGTGTCTTCTTACCAGACAGTGCCAGAGCCAGTAGTCCTGGCGATAGCAGGAGTGATTCCTATAGACTTGTTGGCTCTATAGAGCGGAAGCATTTATTCGAAAAAAGAAAAGAAATTGGTAGGGATGGCGAAAGCATGAATCCAGAGAACTCACTCTCCGGCACTGGCAAGATTGTTGGGATAGAGAGGATAGAGGAAGATGAACTGCAAGGCTCATACCAAACGTGAAGGAATTGTTCAGCTGCCAACACGGTGAGGTCAACTACCATCTGACCCAGTTGCTCAGTGGCCACGGCAATTTTAATGCCTACCGCCACAGAATGGGAAAGGTGCACAGCCCAGCATGCCAACACGGAGACTCTCCCCATGAAGATGCCTTGCACACGTTTTTGAAGTGCTGCAGATTCGCAAGACAGAGGATGGTACTGGAACTGGAGCTCGGGGAGTTCATGCCTGAGAGCGTATTTGCACTTCTGCTTCATGGTAAGGCGGAATGGGACCGGATCAATGCATTTATTCAGTGGGTCCTACTAGAAAAAAAACTGGCCCAACTTGTACCCAATGGGCAGTAGAAGATGAGGAACAACTAGAAGGACCCCGATAAGGGCTCAGTAAGCTCCATCATAAAGTAATACGCAAAGTGGTTCCAGGATGGATATGAATGCCTGAATTAGAGTTGGGTTTTTTAGTGGGTAATAGTCCACACACCAGGGGAAGCACAGCCTTCTCTGATGGTGTATAAAGCAAAGCCCCCTCTACAAAAAATAAAAATAATAATAATGATAATGGTAATGTGTACTTAATGTGCAATGATCATTTAGGTACATAACATGTTAATATATAGTACTAATTTTAATTAATATAAAATTATTGATTTATGTTATTATTAAAAAATTAATTAATGTTATTGATTTGTTTTAATATGTTATCTGCATTTTATAACAAATCAATAGCATAGATCCGAAAATACAATTCACAGAAAAAAAAGAAAAACAACAAAATCAACTATTTAGACATAACCATCACAAGAAACAATAACCATCTACAATATGCAATATACAGAAAACCAACTTCCACTAACATCATTATAATAAATAATAAACCTCCGCTCCACAGTCCGTTAAGGACCAAGGCGTACCACGCAGCCCTTTGTGTTAGTGTGACGGTGTATGGCTAGTACTACGCGGCACCAGCCGCTAGTTGCGGTATTCATGGCCAGGAGGCGGCGCTGTTATCTCAGCGCCTACTCAGTTTGCCTCACGACGCTGAGTGCACGCCGTATGGAGCCTCCGCCGGGAATTGAACCCAGGACCACGAGCGCATCAATCGCCCGCGTTAGCCACTAGACCATCTGGAGGCTCACTAACATCATTATACCTGCAGATAACACCCACCATTTTATGGGTAATAATACCTGCAGATAACACCCACTATTATACCATTCTGACCACCCACCACAACATAAAATGGCAGCTTTCTGTTCACTATTTAACATAATGCACAACATACCCCTAAACAAAGAAGTATAATATACCAAGTATCTTACAAAACGGATACAATAAAAATACTGTAAACAAAATAGAAAACAAAATCAAATATAAAATAAAAACTGAACATTTAAGAAATAATCAAAATGAACAACACATAAATAATAACAACAATAAAAAATGGACCATATTCAAATACATAAATAATAAGATGACAAAGCTAACAAAACTATTTAAAAACACAGACATTAAAGTAGCATTCAAAAATAATTTACAAAAACTAAATAACCCACACAACAAGGATAATACAACAACCAATTTGGTATATACAAAATTGAATGCCAAGATTGCAATAAATGTCACATAGGACAAAAAAAAAACTAAAAAAAAAACATTATTTTGAACATCTAAATGCCTACAAAAACCAGAAATATATAAATCTAATTTGGCCACACATGCAATAAACTCAGGACATGAATTCCTAGACATAACCAACACAAGGGCGTAGCCAGCCTCCGAGCTAGGGGGGGGGGCAGCATGCAAGAGTAGTCATACTTAGCGGTACCATATAGCATAATGGCGGACATCCAAGAAATGCTTTGTTGCTGTAATATCTCAAAAACCCTTTATTATTAACTTACCTTAGCCTAAATGTTGATTTATTTGGCTCTACAAAATAGTGACTAAGCATTTACATGTGAAATTTTTATGTTTGTATTAAACATGCACACACAAAAATACTTAAAATAGAATGACAAAAATAGACAACAACAAAAACAAATTTATTGACAAGAAAGATTTAAAAATAATGAAATTAAGAAAAAACAATTTCCTTAGGTTGGCAGCAAATTTGTCAACGACTTCCTTTAGGAACTCTTCATAGTTTCGGAAGACGAATTTCCGATGGACGCTCATCGTGGTAAGTCCGATCAAGCGATCCTCTCCCATCGTGCTTCGAAGCCAAATCTTTATTCTTCTAAGGCTGCTGAAAGAGCGCTCAACTGTACTAGTGGTGCATGGCTGTGCCAAAAGTATCAAAAGAGCTTTCTTTGTCGTAGGGAAAAAACAGACAGCTTCTTTTATAAATTCTGAGACGTTGAGATCTCTTAGCTCTTCTTCTGTTAATTTCTTGTCCATCCACATCTTGTACCAGATTTTTATTTCGGCATCTAAGCCATCCAAATGATAGAGGCTGGTAAAAGAATTCGTCTTTTGCTTCAACTGGTCGATGTTCATAATTAACATGTGCGAAGGATGCAGGTAAGTTAGTGCAAAGGCTGGTGAGTTCTCATTGGAAAATCGGAATTTTAAAGATGTAATTACGGAGTCCAGGTACGGTACGATCAGGGAGCTCCTCCAGAATTCCGATGCATTAGACGCTGGAGGGTTGCTCCTGTGCTGTTGCCTTCCTACAGTCCTCGCGATGGTCAGTTCCACTCCCAGCTGCTCTGCCAGATGGTTGGCATCCTTCAGCAGTTCATCTGCGATTGTTTATACATTTTTACAATGGCTTTTTAACAAATCCACAATCCGATGAATGTGGTCTGAAACTTTGACCAAGTCGAGAGTTTTTGATTGCAAAGCATTTACGACAGGTTCTAACACAGCAGAATACTTTGCAATCAAAACCATAGCCATTATGAATGATGATTTGCTGGCTGCTGAGTGAAGTTGGAAGGCACTTTTGCGAGTGTTAGTATTTCCTTGAACAGAGAGCGTTTCCAAGGCTTGAACAATTTCTCGGAAATTTTCTTTGAAAATTCTTATACACTTATATTTCTCCGACCATCTCGTTTCGCACAGACGTGGAATATTTGGAATGAGTTTCCTCCTCAGAACTGATTCTGTAAAATACGTGATGATGTCTTTTATAGTCGCAACGGTGTTTCGAATTTCAGGTATCAAATTGAGATCATTCACTACTAGATTAAGTCTGTGCGATGAACAATGAAAGAATAAAGCTCTAGTATACTTTTTTTTCAGTATGGCCTGAACACCACCTTCGTTGCCAGCCATTGTGGAGCAACCATCAAAACCTAAACCTACGCATTTCTCGGGAAGGAGCTCCTGTTCTGTAACAAAATCATCTATAGCCTTTGCAATTGACTTAGAGTCAAGTGCTTCTAACTCCACGAAGCCAACGAACTCTTCTCGAATTTCTTTCAGCATCAAGTCATAAAAGCGGAGGCCAATAGAGAGCTGCTCTTTACCTGATATATCAGCAGTTTTGTCAGCTAATATGCTATATGCGTATGCTTGTTTGGCACTTTTAACAATGTAGTCCCTAATGACACTGCCACATAAATTAATTATTTCATTCTGAATTTGAGGTGACCGATAGCTTGAATTTTTCTTACCATGCTCAAAGTGTTCTTTCAATGGTAGGTCTCCAGCTTCGATTCGAAGGCGACACAAGTCTTCAAGTACTCCTTCATCTTGATGTTTTCCCCTTAGGGGTAGATCATGAGTGCCAGAAAAGCCAATACAGGTTATGATAGAAGATATTACCTTCCTGTTTTCCTCTGCAATTTTATGGTGAAATTATTGTACCTGAATATCAACTGGAACTTCATGGGTGAATGCTCTAGCCGATTCAGTTGCCAACATATGCCACTGGCTAGTCGAATGGTTTCTGCAAGCCTCATGTATATCTTTGTATTTCGTGAAAGGTCTGACAATGAAGGATCCCAAAACCCCTTTGACTGTACTTAAAGCAGGTGGGAATAAGACACAGTACTTGCACAATGCACCTTTCAGACGCTTGGAGTATGCCATCCATGGGGAATATGTATCCAGCCACTGATAATTAAACTTTCTTTTCAGGTGAGTAGCATCGGCCGCAAAGTCGTAGGTCTTAGGTGGAATCTAGCAATCTGTCAGCAAGTGTCTTTTTTTCTCTTCTGAGATCATAGACGATCGTCCCAAATATCTGCCCAAGTCATTTTCATGACTATTATCCATTCCTGTTTCTACAGCATCACAAGTTGAACTCGTTAAGGAGCTGGGTCCCGCTCCCGTAGCATCTATAATAGTGGATGGTGTCTTCTTTTGCGCTGACTGTTGGGCCTTCGTATTGCCGTCGTCTTCGTCGCTACTGCTTTTTTCATTGTCTGCTGGTTTTTTCCTCTTTAAAGTCACTGAAAACAATGAATAAAGAAAACATAGTGTAAGCCACTCTAAATTCTTTAGAAAAATTAATTAGAAAAGAAAATATTTTATGTAGTTGTCAATAGGTAGGAATATACGTATTATACTACTCCCTCTGTCCGAAAATATAATATACAAAATCTGGTATAATATGGTTACACAATAAAGTTGCTTTATTATTTTCATTCAGTTGTTTTTACAAACGCCTAGTTAATCGTCACCTACTCTTCACACTCATGATTCAAACTCTTGTTTCAAGGCTTCTACTTAACACATGGAAAACGTTTTCACTGTAATACACAGTGCTATCGAGCACAGTAAAAATCCGATGTAAATATTTGATGTACGTAGGCCTACATAGAATTTTTTGGTGACTAAGTCACGCACTCCTTCGATGCCTTTCACTTGATTTTTCGATGAACAGCATCAAGATTCTTATATAGTCACCAAAACATTCGATGTACGTACATGGAAAAACATTGTGACCCGACCCTTATACTTGATATTTACTGTGCTCGATAGCACTGTGTATTACAGTGAAAACGTTTCCGTGCACAGAGCAATTAAATTTTGAACACTTCCTCACCTCTGCTGCCCTCGGCGTGCATATAGTATAGATGTTAATATAAAACAGCGTCATCTCTGTGGACCAGAGAAATTCTTAAACAGAGACAAAGGACCTACAGGAACGTTTTAGGCAAATCTCTCTCTCTATCTCTCTTTCTCTCTCTCCTCATTATTATTTTCATTATACAAACGAAAAGGGTTTGGTTACAGTTCTTTAATATTGCGTAAGTATTTACTTACCACTAGTAAGGCACTTCCTGATATCCATGTTAACGGCAAAACAGCATTAAACACTAACGACGTGAATTGTAAATACGGAATGTTAATAACTGAACTATATTTTTTATAAATACAAAACTGGCTCAAAAAACTCTGAACCGAACTGTTAGGTTAGCCCACGCACCGAGGTTCAGGTCGACTGATTGGTACCTTATGCTGTCTTCAAGTTTGCCAACATAAAAGACAAAGATTGTTAGTTTTGGCACGATTTTCAACTAAATTTTTAGTTTTTTGTGTTTTTTCGTCGCTCTTCGCTTTTTTATTTTTGCATTTATCTTTTCATCATTTCAAACTTCTTTGTTCTGTTCTATTTTTTTGTCATTTTGTATTTTTCTTTTTCCTCTAGGGGGGGGGGCAGATGCCCCCCTGCCCCTCGCTGTCTACGCCCATGAATCAACATGACACACAAAGGCACTGTAATGAAATATGGAAAAATTTACAAATATACAAACACAAAACAGACTAATCCCTGAACAAATACAAATCAATACAAAACATGATACAATTTTCAAAGCACTCAATATCGAAAATACTCAAAAAGCTAATATATATATATATATATACCACAATCACACACAATAACACCAGTTTAAGATACCAGAAACCATAATAACAACCAAAACACAAATACTCTACAAGATATAAAATCAGGAAGGCTGAGGATGGGAACAATACGCTTCCTGAAACATGAACCAAATAAGGGAATAAAACATCTTTAGGTAAAGCATTTATAAATATTAAATAAATTATATTTATATATGTATATATATTTATTTAATATATTATATTAAATTCAAGCACTTTTTGCTACAGTCCGTTTCCTGATGTATATATTATATTTATCCTCGAACCATTAACCTAAGAAACACAGAATTTAACAAAAAGAAACAGAATATTTAAACAATATGTCAAAAAGTAATCTTACTCAAAACATAAACAAAAACCTAGAAAATTTAATAGTAGAAACAGAATTTGCCATTAACCTAATACAAGACAATACACAAGAAGAAAAAAGAACAGAAGTGACACATATAATTAAAAAAATAATCACAAGTGAAATAAAAACAAATCTAAACAAAAGCAGGCTAATAAGACAATAAAAGAAATTAAAAATAAAGTAAATACCAACAATTTAATCATAACAAAAGCAGACAAAAGCCAGGCAACAGTAATTATAATTATTGACAAAACAGACTACATCAGAAAAACTGAAGACTTCATCAACAATAATGGTTGCATACAATTAAATAAAGACTCAACAGAAAAATATCTTAAACAAACAATAAAACTAATAAAAACAGCTAAAAACATTTTCAATAATAAAAATACAGACACACACACACACACACATATATATATATATATATTGTTACAACACAAATAAGCCACCCCAGTACCAGGGATAAAAAAGATAATAATAAATATAAATATACTTCATATTAAATAAAATATGAAGTATTTTATTACAACACAAATAAGCCACCCCAGTACCAGGGATAAAAAAGATAATAATAAATATAAATATACTTCATATTAAATAAAATGATTAAATATAAATAAAATATAAAGACAGTGACACGACAAACGACGATATTACCTAACCCAAGTGATTGACCAAACAAACAGGAACTAACAAAGAAGGGAAAAAACCAAAACCAAAGAAGAATAAAGACAATTGAAGGAAGTGAACGAATTCCTACAACTAAATAAAATCAAACCAGACGAGAAGGGGAGAACCGAATTAAAATGAAGCCAATTGAAGATGAAGAAGAAGGAGAAGAAGCAGAAAAATGAAGAGGAAACGAAGTGAAACCAAGGGATAAGAAACACCACATATAAAAGGGAGAAATGGTACACTCAAATATAAAATATTGTGAATAAAACCAATGGTTATCCAATACTAGAAATAAATATTATTGTAAATGAAATAATTAATATAACTGTTTTAAACAAAAACAGTAAGGTAATCTAATAAAGAAAAAGTACACTGACCCAAAAATTAGAGTTAGATATAGTAAAATCTATAGAAAAATATCATTAATACTGTGTATAATTTGTAATGAAAGAAATAGTGAGGAAGTGAGAAAGTGACAAAGAGAAATAATTATAGGGATTACCCAATAAGAAACACTTAATGTAAACAGTTAAAAAGTGTAATAGTGAAGATGTAAATACCCCAAAATAGTGAGTGCATCAGTGATAAACACCAATTAATTAAAGGTGAAAGTGATAAGTGAAAAAAGATATTATAAATGATAGTATGATTAAATAAAAGATAGTAATAGATAAGAAAACACTTAGTAAATCAGTGATGAACCAATAAATGATTTAAGAGTGAGCTTATAAAAAAATTATGTAGTTAAGGATAATTAGAAATAGTATTTAAAGTAGAGATAGATAAAGGATATGATGTTATTTAGGGGAGAAAGCCCATGTAAGATGAACAGTTTGTGTTAATATGGAATGGAGAAAGGGATTAGTATAAGAATTTAAAAATATAATTAATAAACACCCTACGTTATAAGGGAAAATAAATTAAATAAGTTTGAAGGAAGTGATGATATTTCTCACTCAAGATAATAGCAAAAGAATGAAATGTATGTTAAACCAACAGTAACTAATAACTAAATATCACTATAGTATTGACGACTCGGAACACTAAGTTTTTTATAAGTAAAAACGTAAAGTTTTACCTTACAGCCTAAACCGGCTTTCACCTATAGAAGGCTTCATCAGAGGCTGTCGTAGGTAGCGCTGTTCGTCTTGTTGTTGGTGACGAGGTAGTTTTTCGAAAGATCAAAGCTGTGTGTGTGTGGTGAGATGTGTTCGAATAATGCGTGCGATTTGAATTGTGTCTGTTCGTTTAGGATGTCGTTTTTATTTGTTTTTGTGTGTTTATATATTTCTAATTGTTCTAGAGTGTCTAGTTTTCGGCCTTTTGTGTGTACGTGTAGTATGTTCATGTTATTGTCGATGTTTTTATATGTGTGGTTTGCTTCAATGAGGTGGTTTGCAAAGGTAGATTCTGTAGTGGTGTGGAGTGCTTTTGTGTGTTCAATGTATCTCATTTTTGAAGCTACGTCCTATCTGGCCTACTAACAAAACAGAACACACACTATCAAAACGCATGCCCAAAGCACAAAACAAATTCGATCTACCCGGTGTATATAAGCTAAATTGTTCAAATTGCAATAAATTCTACATATGCCAGACAGGACGTAGCTTCAAACAGAGATATATTGAACACACAAAATGTGACGTATTAATCAATCACATTTATTATTACATCCAAATTTCAAATTAACTCTTACTTACCGGCACGATAGCTTCAACAAGGTCGCAGGGTTCGATCACATGTAGCTGGATACAAACATGGTCTATGGGTTACACAAAGCACTGACACAACTCATTTATGAAGAGAATTAATATTTATTATTATTTACGCTTGAATGATAGTAAACTCATGAAGATTCATTTGGATACATATTTTCAAAGTTGTGCAACACTAGCATAATTACACTTATTAACTACAGCTTACCTTGTTGTATATTACACAAAACACAATTATAAAACTCAGATACAGACGGAAAGCAGCCCAGCTTTGCCACACTCACATTCAGACACAATTTAAAAAACCCCCACATTTACTTAATTTAGGCCTTTATAAGAAAATATTTGAATGGAATACTGTAACTTGTTGCAGTAGCGTCCCCACCGACCTCATGGCGCGTCCTGTAACGGTCTCGCACTATGTCCAAACGTTTGATAGTTCACTTTTTGTTTTCTACACACTCACTTGATTTTTACATCGTTACATATTACTCTCAACTGTTGAATTGTTTTATAAACTCTGATACCAACTTGGTTAGGCGGCCGACTTAATAAAATGAAAATTTTCCCGGATAGAAAGTTTAGATGACCGCGCTATTGTTTGTACCACTTTACACTTTTCATTGGGCTTTAAAAATAGGCCGAGTTACTTTTACGACCTATATTGCACCCGAGGCCACCGTTTAAATTTAAACCAACTTTACTGTCTGATGCTGCTCACTACTGTGTGTTGTGCACTATCTGATGACACACTGTAGACTGGGTTTCACACAAGCCTGCTGGTGGGTGGTTACGCAATGCGTCTGGCAATTGTTTTGGCTGACTGTATGTATGTTGCATTGCTGTACTGGAGGCTCCCCACAGGTGAAAGTCTGGCAATTTGAAAGTGGTTGAATGGGTAATTTGTATTAATATAAAATTAAACGGGGGTGGCTTATACATACATGAAGTGAATTTAAAATCTTTATGAAATCAAGTCCCAAAATCAATAAAATAAAAAACCTTCTAATTCGACCCATTACAAAAAGCACTCCACACCACTACAGAATCTACCTTTGCAAACCACCTCATTGAAGCAAACCACACATATAAAAACATCGACAATAACATGAACATACTACACGTACACACAAAAGGCCGAAAACTAGACACTCTAGAACAATTAGAAATATACAAACACACAAAAACAAATAAAAACGACATCCTAAACGAACAGACACAATTCAAATCGCACGCATTATTCGAACACATCTCACCACACACACACAGCTTTGATCTTTCAAAAAACTACCTCGTCACCAACAACAAGACGAACAGCGCTACCTACGATAGCCTCTGATGAAGCCTTCTATAGGTGAAAGCCGGTTTAGGCTGTAAGGTAAAACTTTACGTTTTTACTTATAAAAAACTTAGTGTTCCAAGTCGTCAATACTATAGTGATATTTAGTTAAGTAACAGACACGTCATGGACAACGAAATCCAAGAATTTAACTAATAACTTGTAAAGAATTGTTCGTTTTAATTTTATGGATAGGATATGGCTGAAGGAAGCTTACAGTCCATAGGCCTAATTGTTATATTTTGAGTATTAAGATATAGAAAATAATATTGACAAGTAATTAGAACAAAAACAGATTCAAGACACAACAACCACTAAACAAATCAATTGTAACAACAGGACAAAACGCTTTGTAATAAAATGAAATATAATTAGAATATAATAAGTAAAAATACTCAATGGCTACTTAGGCCTAGGAAATGCCTAACTGCCAAAACCAATAATAACAAATTGTATAAAATCCACCAGGAAATTAACAAATCTAAGACAAGTAACTAGCCAAAAATTATGTATAAATCATTTTAAAAGAAAAATGTTACATTAAGAGCTTAAATTAAAAGAAATATGTAATTATCAAATGTCAGCATAATTAGACAAAAGTTAATATCTAATAGAACATGACCTTATGAGGTATTATTTTAATCTTTGAAAGGAAATAAATACGATAGTGATAATATTTAATACCCAGAAAGGAAGACAGAAGAATAAAATCAATCAGAAAATATATAATAAATTTTGAATAAAAATTCAAATATAATAACAATGCTTTTAATCGAGGCCTTTACCAATCAAAGGGTTTCAGTTACCATAGAAACAGGCCGTTGGTTACTAATTTTCCGTTAAATTTACTTACTTGGAAAAATGACGCTTGGGTAGTAGGTACGCAAGATTTTGTATGACCGAAATTTTATTTTAAAAAGTTTGAAAAACATTCAGAAGTCAACAACATGAACCAGTGACAAGGAGATGAAGAGTTTCAACGATTAACAGATGTCCAGGAACCAAATAAATGAAAATTAATTAGCAGAAATTCCCAAGACAAATTAGAAAAAGATGCCAGCAGCCTAAGTCACTCCAAAGTTGATGAAATTTCCATTACCCCAGAACAACGACCTATCACAACCTTCTGAACTGATAAGTATCATTTAAATACAATAATCCCAGGAATAAAAGCACTTTATATATTTCTCATATCAATAAAAAACTCTCACTATCAAGTAAAAATAATTTTCTTTCAAGGATTGAATAACTTAAACTTACGTAAAGAAATTGTTAACTAAGAAATAACCTCGCACTAGTTTGCGAAATTTGTAACAACTATTATTACACTGCCGAACAATTTGTAAACACACTTTATACCATTTAAGTACGGATAAGGTACGGTAGTGTACTTTTTTAATGTAACCATATTTTATGTTTTCTTTATAATCCAAAGAACTCCAAATTTTGAGCGAGTTGATATATAGTGTACAAACAGACGCCATGTCGGCATCAGTATAACTCATTTCAAAATTAATTTCGTCAGCCGTGAGATTTGTGTTTCATGTTTTAAGCCGGAGCAATTTTATTGAAAAATAACTTATAATATTATTGTCACATTATTTAATGACCAAACCATAATTAAAGGTGCAGTACAGAGTATTACCATTGTTTTATTTCATAGGAAGTTGTATAATACATGTGTGTGTTAGCGATTTCACTGAGAAGACAACTAGCGCTCTTGCCATATGAGCAATACAGTAAGCTGTACAGAGGCGGGAATCATTCGAACGCTCCAGCTGTCAACGCTGATAACACCAATCTAACTTGTTAATTCACAAATTTAATTGTTTTAAAATAAACAATTTGGCGCCACCCGGGATTCGCAACCCCTATGAAATTACAGGTAGGTTGTACTGATAATTGTGACAGCGCTACGGACTTTGGTAGCAACAACCATTAATGTAACGACAGGTGTGAGACGAACGCGCCACACTAACACTTTCTACACATAAAAAACAGGTGTACACATTTTACAGATACGACCAGAACAATTCATTACAGATTGACGCATACAACGTGAGGCTTAAATGATAGCGACCTCGATTATTCGTTACAATATATATATATATATATATATATGTATATATATATTTTCAATCACTTTCTGCTACAGTTCGTTTCTTGATATATATAAAGTATTTAAAATTTATAATTATATTACTTCAAGATGTTCTTTTCCTTATTTGGAACATGTTTCGAGAGTTCCTGTTCTCTCATCTTCAGCCTTCACCATCTTGTTTTTAAAATTGAAAACAATTTTGAAAACAAGATGGCAAAGGCTGAAGATGAGTGAACAGGAACTCTCGAAACATGTTCCAAATAAGGAAAAGAACATATTGAAGTAATATAATTATAAATTTTAAATAATATATATATATATAAATAATAATCCATAACCACCTAAAATGAATAGCCTAATAAAAATACACAAATTAAACAACCCAATATGACCATTAACACATTCAGGACTATATGAAAAATGCATTCATTTACCTTACAGACTGGGCTTTTTTGCATTTTTTGAAAAGCTTATACTTCTAAACCATATAATATTTAAATATATAAAGCTATATTATATTATAAAACCAAGCATTCTCATTAATTTAGTGCAAATTTTATGTCAGTAGCTTGTAAAATAAATAAAATATTAATTTTTAAACTTACCCTGTTTTTAGTGTTGAAAAAAATTTCACATTGGCAATTTGACTTGTGTCACTTGCTATTGTTCAATTTTTTAGTTAAAATTAAGAAAATAATACTAAACACTTTTTCACTACATTATAAAAAAAAAGTGTCATTTTTGTGTGTAATCTGCTTTTGTGTGAAACACATAAACAATCTGGCACACAGAGTCCCACATCACATGATGGACAGTAAAATGTTGTTTCTTTCCTAGCCCACTTTCCTGATTCTTTCTTCTGTTTATCCCCACATACCTTGCAAGAACGGCAAGGTCTTGCTTTTTTATCTGTAGCAGGAATTTTCTGAGGAAAATGTCTTCCTGTAAGGCGATCTGCAGTCGAAGATGTTTGTCCGCTCAGTGTCGCAGGTATATCTTGACCAGACATATTAGTAAGTCCTTCTCCAATAATGGTCATGAAAGCTTCAAGTGGCATTTGATTAGAGCTTGTTTTTTTTGTATAATATATGAGCATTTACCACTGATCTCATGAACATGTGGAAAAACATTTTTTTCCACCATTTTAAAGTTTTACGTTTGAAAGGGTAGTAGCTAACAAGTTGGTCATTTCGGTCAACCCCGACTTTATTTACATTATAATCTAACACTGCATCCGGTTTGACCTTTATCTCACTACCACCTTTACATTTGACTCTCACTTCACTGCATGATGCACCATGTTTTGTAGAAAGAATTATGACATCCTGGGTGTCTTTCCACATACAGAGAGTCAAATGTTGAAAATGGCAGAATGTCATTTCTCCCTTCCTCAGTTTTTCCAATTTCAAATCTTTAGGCATGAACTTTCTGTTTATTTGGACTATGCCTACTGCCAAAGTCTTGTTTTGCCACAGGAAATCATGAACTAATGGACTTGAATAGAAGCGGTCCATATAAATGGTATGCCCCTTACCAAGGTACCCAGTGAGGAGTCGACGCAACAATGAAACTACAGAATTGTTTTTGTTTCTTCCTGTGTATGGTTCAAAAGCCAATACATAACCGGAGTTAGATTCTGCTAAAATATATATTTTCATTCCATACTTTTCAGGCTTATTTTTCATAAAAACCCTGAAATGTATACGGCCACGGAAAGGACACATGCCTTCATCTACAGTCAGGTTTTCTGAAGGAATCAAAGAATTTCTAAATCTGTTCTGAAGGTAATCTACATAAGGTCTTATTTTGAATAAGGGGTCATTATTTGGTTCATTACGGGGAACGTATTTTTCATTGTTGTTGATATGGAGCATTGACAAAATAGAAGAAAATCTGTCGTGCGACATTATTTTTCCAGCAAACGGAGTGTGGATAAATGGTCTTTGGCTGCAGTATTTTTTCAAGTCTGATTTGTGTATAACAGACATGTGCAGTATTATTGAAAAGAACCCATACAACTCATGGAGTTTGACTGTTGTCCATTTCTGCCATATACTGTGTGGTTTCAGTTTGTTTGAGCGCCTGAGCCTTGCGATGGTAGTGCTAGCATATCTGTTCGTTTCACTTTTTACTTTGTTTACAATTTCTGAATCAAAAAAGTGTAGAAAGCAATGAAGGGGTGAAGATTGAGAATCAAGTGTGACAGAGATATAAGAATCTTCCTCAAATATGGGTCTGTCTGGAGCGTTGTGTATAGCTTGGGAAGACCATTCGACATTTCCTGGAAATGAGCAGTCTTCTGTAGGGACATACGAAATTTGTACTGGTTCCCCCCCATGCTGTGTACCATTACATTGAGAAACGTGACTCTCATTGTTTACAGAAATATTGGATGGACCATCCGACACATCAGGAAACTCTTCTGCAAAGAAGAAAAGAAGCAAGATAAGCATTTGATTTTGAAATGGTTATTTTCAATTGTATGTCTGTAATTGTTTTTATAGGGATGAATATGATTTATAAAAAAAAAAAAAAAACCGTAAAGTGTTGGCTGTAAAAAGCCTGCAGTTATAAGCCTGTAACTAACAATCATTTCTAGTGAATTCAGCTAGAGAATAATTGTCAGTAGGCCTAAATAAGGAAGTATAAGTGTTTTTTATAAATCGAAAGTGAGGACATCAAGCTATACTTTTACCTATATTTATAAAAGTATTCAAAATTTCTGGTATAACAAAACAGCCCACTAATTTTTATAGCGAAAATAGTTCTAATAAAGATAGGTGTAGTGAACATGGTGCAGTCATATAAGACACAATGAAATGGGTCAATTTATAAGAAACAAACAAAAATTCAGACACAAACTTACCAATACAATCTTCAACTTCTTCATCCGTATCAAAACTGTCACTAACAAAGCCTTCAGAACTCGAATCTTCACACAGAATATCACGTATTTCATCTTCCGTCAAGTAGCGAGAAGCCATTTTCCGCGCGCCGACCATGTGGCTTGGTTACGTACAGTGTGTTGGGTACAACATACAAAAAAAAAGCTACTGTTGTGTTCAGACTCTGATTGCTGCTGCCATCTACATTTGAAAATGTTAACTACTAATACTGCTATCGTTTCATTGTGACTAACAGCGAGCGGGAGCCGTATTACGTTTATTACGCAGTTAGATACGCGACTGCGAGCTATGTCCGCTCTTCGTCTTTATGGGACTCTACGGTACTGCAGGCAGTGCCCGCAGCTCATCTCGAATGTGTTAATCAACTTCAAAAAAGCACCTACATACAAAATAGCAAAAATAATAGCACAAAAACTAAAAAGTAACCATCTAACAAATAATTATCACAACATAAAAAATATGTACGAATTAATAGACAAACTAAAAGTAAGAAGTATAGATGAAAACACATATTTCACATCATATGACATCACAAATATGTACACCAACATTCCAATTGATGAAACAATAGACATAATAATAAACAAACTTAAAGAACAAAATAAAGCCACACAATATATAACTGAAATAAAAAATAGCATCCAACTAATACTAAAACAAAATTACTTTGAATTCAATAGCAAAATTTATCAACAACAAGAAGGATTGGCAATGGGATCTCCATTATCTAGCATTATAGCAGAAATATTCTTACAACATATAGACACCAAAATACAAAATATTATAAAATCCTTTGATCCAAATGGCATTTGGATAAGATGTGTAGATGATGGGCTATATATATCAAGTAACAAAAATACAAATGCAGATAACATTAAAACAACTCAATAACATTCACCCAAAAATACAATTCACAGAAGAAAAAGAAAATCACAACAAAATCAACTATTTAGATATAAACCATCACAAGATACAATAACCACCTACAATATGCAATATACAGAAAACCAGTTTCCTCTAACATCATCATACCTAACCATTCTGACCACCCACCACAACATAAAATGGCAGCATTCTATTCACTAATTAACAGAATGTACAAAATACCCCTAAACAAACAAGAAACAGACAAAGAAAGAAATATAATTTACCAAATTGGTTGTGAAAATGGATATAATAAAAATACTGTAAACAAAATAGAAAATAAAATCAAATATAAAATAAAAACTGAACAATTAAAGAGTTAATCAAAATGAACAAAACAAAAATAATACCAACAATAAAAAATGGGCCACATTCACATACATAAATAATAAAATGACAAAGCTAACAAAACTGTTTAAAAACACAGACCTTAAAATAGCATACAAAACTAACAAAAATTATCTACAAAAACTAAATAACCCATACAACAAAAATAATACAACAACCAATGGTATATACAAAATTGAATGCCGAGATTGCAATAAATGTTACATAGGACAAACAAAAAACAACTGAAAAAAACGTTATTTTGAACACCTAAACACATACAAAAAACCAGAAATATACAAATCTAATTTGGCCACACATGCTATAAACAATGGACATGAATTCCCAGACATAACCAACATGACACTAATAAAACACATACCACACAAAGGCACCATAATGAACATTTGGGAAAATTTACATTTATACAAACATAAAACAGAAAACAGACTAATACCTGAACAAATACAAAACATGACACAATTTTCAAAGCACTCAACATCAAAAATACACAAAATACTAATACATACACCACAATCACACACAATAATACCACTTTAAAATACCAGTGACCAACAAGAAACCACAATAACGTCCAGCCAAACAAATACTTCACCAGACACAAAATCACGAAGGCTGAGGATGAGAACACAATGGTTCTCGAAACATGTTCCTAATAAGGAAAAAAAAATATCTTGAGGTAATTTCAGTATAAATATTAAATATATATATATATACATACTTTTTTTTGAACAATTGATTTAACAAATTTTAAATTTATTAATTTGTACCTGATGATGATAGTCGATATACTATTGAAACATATGTGTAATTTAAAAAATATATTCTTTTAAAAAGTTGTATTATTAATATAATATAAAATATATAACACAAATAATTGAGCCTTTATGAATATATATGTGTATTGTGTATATCAGTATTTACATGTAATGTATCTGGTGTACAAATAAGAGGTACAAATATTGTACAAATATTTTTTAATCAATCACTTTCTGCTACAGTCCGTTTCTTGATGTATATAATACTTTAATATTTATAACTAAATTTACCTCAAGATATCTTGAGGTAAATTTAGTTATAAATATTAAAATATTTTTTAATATCAACAAGTAAGAGGTATTTATTACTTCTAGGGAGATTTTATATCATAATGTAATACAAATTTATAATAACATGTTTTTTTAAGAGTTAAGTGTCATAAAGTCTAGAATTTTTTTAAATATTACACAAATGTAAGTAAAGTATTTATGTGATATAATTTATATCACAATATAAGTGTATAATATTGTGATAATTTATATTTACAATACATCATATATTCTACCTGACCCCTTAGTCTATGTTCGGTAATAAAATATAAAACACAATATCAATATAGCAGAATAAAAATACCTCAGTACAAAATATAAGAAATCTTAATGGTTTACAATTATTTCAAATTCAAAAAATGTTACAATATTTAAATATACTCAGGTAAAGATATGAAATTACAGGTGTTTGTGTATGGATTGTACACTTCTGAAAATAACCAAAGTTTGGTTATAGGACGTCTTGTGAAGTGTGTTGCTATTGATCCAAATTACTACAAGTCTGGTTCAGGCCGAAGATTTATTACAGGTAAGATGGCGTACATTCTGTGATCATTATGTCAGTGTTGCTTTGTTTTTCTTAAATAATGTTTTGTTAAACTGGATATTCAATATTTAGTGGAATATGTCCAGTAATGTATTATTTTAAATTATTTGTTAAGCGTGTAATATAAGGTCTTCATGATTTTTTCCCTAAAGTTTTCAATATTCTGTCTATTTGATTAGTTTCTTGTATTTAGAGTCAGTCTGTTCTTCAGATGCTGTGCAACTCAGTACATATTTTAATAATATTAAACAGTTTTGTATTACTTATCTAATATATACTATAAGTATTGTTTGTATCTATTAAACATAGGTAATATTGTCTTGATTGTTCATCATCTTCTTTCACAGCACTACATTTTGTCTAAAAATGAAACTTTTACTTGCGAACTTACTGTTTTTTCTTCTCGTCGAACGCGTTTCGGCATCGTATTCGCCTTCTTCAGCTTAGAGACAGACTGCCAGTATTTAGTAACGGTTGTTGTATGGAAGGTGTAGTGGGGGTGGTGCGTGGAGGAAGGGGATTGGCACGGGGATTCAAATTAATGTTTGTTTTTTGTATAATTGTGTCAAAAAGTGTAAGTGATTTATATTGTAATTGGTCGTTATGTAACGGGACATTTTGGCCTACCCGGGGAAATAAATAAATTTGTATTTTGATAAAGGTAAATTTTATTGGTAATGAAATTGGCAGGAGTGATTTTAAATATTATCCATGAATATTATAAAGATGCAATAGACAACAAGCGAAATTGAGTCAAGGTCAGCTCCAGTGACTTACAAGTTGCTTAACCGATTATGTAACAGATTATATAACATCTTACGTCAGCGACGATCCCAGCGTTGGAATGCGGGTGTGTCAGACGAAACTACTTCTAGCGTAGTGATACAAGGACTAAAAACAATGAAAAGTTTGTAAAACAGCAGCAGCCGCTTCACATGTAGTGCCGTTTGTCTCATCCCAGTCTTAATTAAGCACTTGCGCGAGTGATACCTATAAAGTTCCGGAACGTAAATTGCGGGACCGCAAAACAACAAAAATGTAAATAACAGTTTAAAAAATGTGATGAAAAATACGAAATTACACATAAATGAGGTGAATGACAGTTTTCTTTATTTAATAACAGTTTCGGCAATTATTAATCGAATAAATTATCAGTGAAAATAAAATATGCATGTAGAGCAAAGCGACGTCTTCAAGACTCAAATTCAGCTAAGTAGCAAAGAAATAAAACAAATTTGAAATAAGAGCGGAAATCACAAATTTAACATTACTATTATATTTTAAAAAGAAATGAGATCTCTAAGGGTATAAAATAACTGTGTGTGTGTGTGTGTGTGTGTGTGTGTGTGTGTGTGTGTGTGAGTGGAACTATGTAAATAAAGAAGGCTGGTTTGTGTTTTAAAAAATTAGTTATATTTAATTTCTTGATATTTTATTATTTGAAATTTTTATACCATGTTTCAATTTTTCTATGTGAAGAGATAGTTTGTCAATGATCTTTTAAAAAAATATATAATGATGAAAGAAATAACTAAATGTCAATAAAACTTAATTATGGGAAATAAGTAAAGCTTTCTTTATTACAAACAGCCATAATTCTGTTCTCCTGTGTTCGCTGAAAAGAACCCGATTGAGGTAAGTACCTATGTTTTCAGTTGGCTAACTTTAAAGATGGCGTCTGAGTACAGACGTCAACAAGTGGTTATGTACCGATAGACATATATTAAATAATTAAAGTAAATAAAACTTAACAATGGCGCCCGTAACTGAGGGACAATTTTATATAAAGAAATTTATATAAAATGAAGGCCTACTGGGAGAGCAGAATGGTTGTTTGAAAGAAAAATAATTTTTTTATTTGGTACGTAGAAATTACGTAGGTGACGAGAGTGTCACATAAGGTTATGTTACAGTGTTATTGATGAATGTGTTATAAATAAGTAAATATAAAATAATTTAAACAAATGGATAATAACGAGATTGTAGTTGAAATGAGCGAGTCAGCTGGTGTGGGGGAACCCGGGGTTCATTCAACCCCAGTAGATCGGTCAAAAGAGTACAGTTTGACTGAGTCAGCCGTAGATGACTCGAAAATCCAGTCAACTCCAACCTCAACAAAATGTAACAAATTAGACAATGATATGATGAGTGTTTTACTAAATCAATTCGATAAAATGAACTGTAAATTTGACGCTAAATTTGATGTACAAAATAATAAATTTGATGAGTTAGAAAACCAGATTAATGAAATTAATAAGCTTTTTGAAAATACTAACGAAGAATTTGCTAGTAAATGTAACGATTTAAATATCAAATTAGATAATGCAGTGAAGAGTATAGACATTGAAATTAATGAAAGAGATGAAAAAATTAACAAACAAATACATGAAATCACAGAAAATATTGAAAATAAAATCAGTAATGTAAATGAGCAGATGACAAATGAAATTAAAACTCAAATTCAAGAACAGGGTGTAGAGATAGAAAGTAAGTGTATCAATAAGATTGATGTTGACATAAAAAATAAGATAATGGAGACAGAGAGTGTGTGTAAACAATCAGTACAAGAGAGTGTGGGGGCTATGAGTAAACATAACCTCCAATATGAAATTATAAATGATTATAAATTAAAAGTAATTGAGCGAGACATCATAGAAATTAAAGATGAGTTACATGTGGCCGTAAGCCAGAATTTAAATAGTGTTGTGGAGCGAGTGTTGTATACTCGCGAAGCAAGAGATGACATAGAACTCGAACAATTTAATTGTGACAACCGCAGAGTACACCCGATGCAATTTTTGAGTAGGGTAAGAGAATTTAACCGGTTTAATAGTAGTAGTTGGGAGATTAAATTGTTAAAGATTCTAAAGTGTTTTAAGGGTAATTCCGAAATATGGGCGGAAGTACATAATACAGAGTGGAGTAGTTATGAAAAATTCGAGTTAGCATTCCGAAACAAGTATTGGTCAGAAGAGGACCAAGAAATTTTACGTAGTAAAATAATGGGAACGGGGAATTTTGGGAGAATAAACAACCACCTAACCATGTATGTCATGAAAATATATAATGAAGCAAAGTACCTAGAACCGCCGTTGCCGTTCCGGTCATTCGTTAGACATATTAGTAAACACCTGCCCAGAGAGGTACAGATAACTTTAATGACGAGAGAGATAGTGGATATAAACGGATTGGAAAATATGTTAGATGTATTACAAAATATTGGGGAACGCGAAGTAGGGAGGCGTCCCAAATCCACCAGCGGTACTAAATAACGATAATTATCATCAGTATAGGGGAACACCAAACTTTTATAGAGGAATGAGGGGAAATAATAACCCTAATTTTAGAGGCGGAATTTGGAAATGTTTAAGTTGTGAATACGAGAATTATGCTATCCGAACAGTATGTTACAGATGCAGCAAAGCACGAGATTGCCAACGGAGCAACGTGGCACCGAATCAACATCATCAACAACAACGAGGAAGAGGTAACGACAGAGGAGGTGGACATGCGACGAGAGGGAGAGGAGGATATAACCAAGCCGTGGCGGGTACGTCAACGGAAAACAGGCTGACAATGGAAGCGAGGACCCCACCATAGTCTACGGAAAACAAAAGGGTCCAAATAACCGACGAAAATCATAATAATGTTATACAAATGGACATGACGAAGGAGTTGTTGGAGGAAGATGATACAAAAGTTATAGAAAACAAAACTGGATTGACGGAGGTAATCGTCACCATAGAAGGTAAGAATTTTAAATCATTAATTGACACAGGGAGTGAAATATCAGTAGTTTCAGAAAACGTAATAGGAGAATTAAATGAAATAAATAGAAATATACCATCATTACCAGTTGCGGGTGTAACAGTAGTGGGGGTAACTGGAGTACGAAGTAAAAAGAGTTACTAAACAAGTAGAGTTAAATATATTCCTTAATAAAACTGAATTTGAGAATACTTTTCTAGTAGTTAAGGGACTGAGTTTAGATGTAATTTTGGGAAATGATTTTTTGGAGAGAAATGGGGCAGTAATAGATTTTAATAAACGGATAGTAGAATTTAATAGAGGGGGTGAACCAGTCAGGGTTAATTTTAAGAGGGTGTTAGATGAAGTTAGAGTTACAGGGGTAAAAATGATACAAAAGCAAGTAGGCGATTGGGCTATAGAAACTAAAGTGAATATATGTCGAGAGAGTGAGATTGTAGAAAATGAGGAGAGAGAGATGCATGTGAGTGATGAGAGAGTATGGGAAAATAGAAGTTACCCAGTACCATTTTCAAAGAGGAGAGCAGTGCAGGAGGAGTTGGATCGAATGATGGAGGGAGACATAATTGAAAGATCGATATCGCCTTACTCGAACCCATTAGTGGTGGTAATCAAGAAGGACGGAAAGGTAAGATTATGCTTAGATGCAAGGAAAATAAATCAGATTATAATACCTGACCGAGAGTCACCAGAACCTATTAATGAGATTTTTAAGAAATTCAGCGGGGTCAAGTACATGACGTCTCTGGATTTAACTGCAGGATACCGGCAGGTGCCGTTAGCAGCAGAGAGTCGGAGGTATACTGCATTTCTCTTCAATGGTAAGAATTATCAGTTTAAACGTTTGCCATTTGGGCTTAACACTAGTGTAGCGAGTTTTATAAAGTGTTTAGACATGATATTACAACCAAAAACTTAGATTTTCTGACTGTATATGTTGATGATATATTAATAGCGTCCAGAACATTTGCGGAACATTTAGAACATATTGAGTATGTATTGGATAAATTACAGAATGGGGGTTTAACTGTTAATTGGGAGAAGTCTAAATTTTTACAAACTGAAATACATTTTTTGGGTTTTATTATAACTCCAGAAGGAATTTTAGCTAACCCTGATAAAGTAGAAGCTATAATGCGCTTCCCAGAGCCTAAGAATATTAAACAGTTACAAAGTTTTTTGGGTCTGTGCAATTTCTATAGAAAATTCCAGAAAAATTACGCGCAGACAACAGCAAGGTTAAGTGATGTACTACAGAAAAATAAACAATGGAAATGGGGAGAGAAGGAAAGGGATGCATTCGAGGAAATAAAGAGAAAATTTTCAAATATGATAATGATGAACCACCCTGATTTCTTAAAAACTTTTTACTTACAGACTGATGCCAGTAACGTCGCCCTGGGAGCAGAGTTGTATCAGGAGGATAGCGACAAAGAACACCACACGATAGCTTTCGCCAGCAGATCTCTTTTGGCAGCTGAAAGAAACTATACAACTACGGAGAAAGAGTTGCTGAGCATCGTGTTTGCGGTAGGAAAGTTCTGCACCTACATCTTGGGGAATAAGACAGTTATCAGGACAGACCACAAAGCCCTGTCATTTTTGAACTCCTGTAGATTAACACATAGTCGTCTAACCAGGTGGGTACTAACCTTACAAGAATACAATTTTTTCTTGGGAATATATTAAGGAGACAGACAATAAAGTACCAGACACTCTTTCCAGGGTAGATAACGTAGAAAATAAGACAGGGAGGGATCTTAAGGAGATAGAAATTTTTCGATTAACCAGGGAAGATAGAGTTTTTGGTGAGGAATTATGGGATATTAAGAGCATGCAAAGATCTGAAAACAAATCTGGTAAATTAATTGCTAGTTTAGAAGCGGATGTAGATGAGTCGGAATATAATGCACGTTTCCAAATATATCAGGGAATTCTGTTCAAAAAAGTAGAAGGGGGTGAACGTGATTGGAGATTAGTTATACCAGAAGGGTTGATAGATAATATTATTTGGGATTGCCATCTAAGGTATGGGCATTTTGGTGCGAAAAAGTGTACGAATGTTTTAAAAGAATCATGTGTTTTTAAGAATATGGAGTGAGTATGGATGTTGTTACGGGTGTTTGATTTATGTCAGAGCTCTAAGGTAGTGAATTATAGAGTAGAGGGGGAATTGAATTATATTAAGGTAGTTAGACCGTTCGATTTAGTTGCTGTAGATTTGTATGGACCATTACCCAAAGGTAGGGGTGGAGTAATGTATGTTTTTGTTGTTTTAGACACATTTTCTAAACATTTTTGTTTGTAAACGGTCCAAGTCACGTATTTTAATTTCTTATTTTCTTACCTTTGTTAGGTCCGTCTTGTGACTTTTATCTTTAGAATAATATTAGCGTGACGCGTTTCAGGTCATCTGACCCATCCTCAGACACTTGCTCGAAAAGAGGTCGTCATATATTAAAATCCAATTAAAATAAAAACACACATATGTAAACTCATTGTCAATAATTAATGTTCAAAAACATGAATAACACTGTTGTCATGGTGCACCACGCGATTACCGATCGATACTGAGTAGTGTAACTTTTCAACGCTTTGTTTTTGCGAGCGCTAGTATTGCTGTATAATATAGCGGGTTGCTCTTGAAATTCAATTTATCATTCAAAATGTTGTTCTTATATACAGGGTTGTTATGACCCCTGTATATTTCAAATTCTTCAAGTGCATTCATCCTGAGTCCTTTGTCACAAAAATGTAGGGGTATGAAGTTTGTGTCAAAACTTCTATATGAGTGATTATTATCTATCAAATGTCGAGCATAATTGGATTTAATATTATCTAGGGAGCGGATATTTTTACTAATTGATTTGTGAGGGGTATGTTCTTTAAATCTTTTTATAAATGGGCGCCCCGTTTGACCCACATAGTAACAATCACAATCGTCACATGTTAATTTATATATACCTGTTCTTGTCTTAATGGGGACATGACGTTTATGTCGTATTAGATTTGATATTTGATTGCAGGTCTTGAAAACTATATTATATCCTATTTTATGAAAAGTAGGAGTTAGTATTTTTGGAATTATTTCTGTGAATATGGTAGAAACATATTTGGTTGTTGGTTGCATACTATGTGTTTGTCTCGATAATCTGGTTTTTTGTTTCTTGACAATATTATCTATAATATGATGATCATATCCATTTTTCGTGGCTATATGTTTAATTATATCTAGCTCAGTGTTATAATCATCTTTTTCAAGAGGAACGGATAGTAATCTGTATACAAGACTATTGTAAGCAGCTAATTTTTGTGGATATGGGTGATGTGATTCAGCGTGGATGGTTACGTCAGTAGTAGTAGGTTTACCATTTTGTAACGTGTCTAAAATTGGGTCATTTTATTTCCTACCATATGGGGCCTGTGCATTTTTATTTATTTCATTTTGTTTGGGATTTTATAAATTTATTGTGAAAGTTTTATTTCCCGGCGAACGTTATTTCCATTACAACAGAACACATGGCAAGTGGAACAGTGTTGAAACAAAGCAGAGACGCAGTTTGTGTTGAGTAACTCGGTAAGGAATTCGCACCACCCCGAATTTCTCAGAAATGTGCATATGTGTGACCACGCTCGCACTTAACATCTCAGGACGGGGCGCTGAAGTGACGCCGCGAAACTCCAACGTCGATGCCAAAAAATGGCGATGGAACGAACAGTTTGTAGCACCAACCAGCCAGCTACAGGAAATGTATTTAAGCCACGCCTACTGCTAGTGACATCAGTGTAGCAGAGGCAAATATCGTCCCCAGTTACCACACATATAACGACTATGTTCCATGCATAGAATGAATACGCCACAACAAATTCGGCTGAACGACGACGAACATCAGGTGGCAGTGAACCGCCGCTTCCTCCCGCTCGCGGTCCACGTTAACAGTCTACATTAGTCAGAGACGCGATATAGTCCAATAGAAGCCGACTGCAGACACAGACGCTTACAGTTTTGTTTTGGGCCCGGTTGGTCGAGTTTTTCGTAAAATGTAATTAATTCAATAAGACCGACCGGGACCCCAGAATTTACTAAACATATCGCCGTCATAAGTTGGTACAGTGAAATGACGACAAAGTGAATTAACGGACATTGAATCGGGGACAAAACACGTGTTCGTACGGAATCGCGGTAGTGGACAGTTTCAATACAAAAAAAAAGGGATTTGTAAAGTATAATAAACAAAGGGGTAAAGTATTAAATTGTGTGAGATTGTGTGTGGGCAGAATGGGCTGTCTTATATAATATTTAAATATGATCCATAAATGTATTGAAACCCCTACTTCATTTTGAGTAGTTAAAACAAAAAGAATATTTCTTTTTGTAAAGAGGGGTTACAAGTTAATTAAAACTAGGCTAAGGCCTAGAGAAGCTAAAAATTGCGCTGGATCCAGTAAGACGGGACTTGCAATAAAAACTCAAGAATTAAATAATTAACAATGATTTTATTATTCTATCTCATAATATTCATAACAAAAACAACAGTGATTTAGAATTCCCCTTTTAAATGGTTAACAAAAAATATATACCCTCTCAACAAGGCCACCTGAATAATATAAACTGAGTCCATGAAAAATAATTGCTATGTCACCATCAATGAATTGAAAATGTAAAATAAACATTAATCTCAAAATGAAACTCCCATTAAACTATTTCTTAAAATATAAAATTTATATTTTATGTTTCTTTTAAAATGCAGTATATAAATTGATGAAGGTAAATAATTTCATTCACAGTTACTATTAATAATTAAAATAATTAATTTAAAGAAATGATCAGCCACGATTATTGAGATAGAATACTCGTCTACTGGTGTATATACATTCTAATAATAAAATCCCTATATCCCACCAAAAGTACAGCAATGCATAATATTTATATATATATATATATCCCCCAAAATGTACACAGAAATATACAGACATAACACGTTCCACAAGACAAATTACATATACAATAGTATACAAATACATAAAGGTCTCTTGCCACGCCCTTTTTTTTTTTATATTAGCCTTCTGGTGTATATAAATTCTAAACTTCTGCTTTATAGGAATCCCAATTAGGATTAAAGATTTATTTCTATGAATGTACCCGCATGGTGTGGGTTAATTGCACGTCATGTGTATCATAAAGTATTGCATACAAATGTCCCCAGGACATTAAAAATTTAAAAGAAGTGCCTAAGTGGCTAAGTGCTAAAATACTTAATTAAGGTGAGAAATAATTAATTAAGGTGAGAAATAAAATTATTTAAAATAATTAACGCCCCCCAGTTACCATGATTAATATAAAGAATTTATATAGACTAAAATAGGGCCAGTTAATGTAAAGAAAAAAAATTGCACCATATTAGCACCTTATATAAAAAAATACATTTGTGTGTGTGTGTGTCAGAGACGGACATGTTTCTTCAATTTATAACCAGTCTGAACAAACTTGTTTCAACAACCTTGTTTCGACAAACAAGTTGAAAAGTGTTTCGACAGGCACAGCTTGGTTGAAACTAATTTAAAATAACACCTACCTCCCCAGTAATCTTTTTATACAAATGGCCTAACCTGATTTTAAAAATAAGAGAAAAATATGTTTTTAATGCAGAGTATATTAAACTTGAGAAAATAATAATAATAAAACTGACTTTAAATCTGTAGCGAAAGTACTATAAAGAAATGAGTGGAAATCTAAGTTGGATGCTGTGTGGTACACATGTCAGTCCCTGAACTGCCAATTAACTATACATGTATTGAAATTTACAATTAATACTTAGTGTTCACACTAAACTGTCCCATCAATTGGGGATCCAAATGAAGGTATGCTGGTACCATGTTGATTCTACGTGTGAATATAAAATGGATATTTTTCACCTGCTTTGTGTGCCCAGAAGGATGATCTTATTTATAGCGTGGCGATCTCATGATTGGCATGTTGTTGCGGCCTGGTCTCTTCGGTGTCGAGTGTGGAGCTTTAAGATGGCATTTCGTTCATTGGCAGTAGGAGTTGTCTCTGTTCAGTGAACCCTATTGTCACACATTACATTTTTAGTGAGAGACCACACACAAATGCCCCCACTGTTTGGACACCCTCCAAAATACATAAATAAAAACAACACCTAGTTATGTTGTACATAATAAAACTTGGTAACATTATTTTGGCCAACATGCCTTACTTAAAAAGTTCTCTAACAATGATTCTTTATAACGCTTTATAACTTGAACCTCACTGAATGTGAGTTGCTTTCGCAATATAATAATTTATCTTAGCTCTGTGACATCTTATGAACTTATTACTTTGAGTGAAATTGTGGTTACCACGTGGCGAAGAATTTATTTAAAACACATAGTTTTTTACTCCATAGAATTTGAGAATACTACTACTTTGAATGTGACATGATTTACGTTTAAAACGTGCCTGAGTAAGTTCCCAATTATGTATGTATAAAGTTTTACTGTCATTGTAGCAAAACTTTATACCACTTAATGACGACAGATTGTGTAACAGGTTAAGTGAACAACACAATCTCGTTACATCGGTGTTAATGAAAGTGTAAAATTAAATATATTGTGGTTATTGTACTTTAGGTATTAAAGCCGAGATTCTGACACTCCAATAATCAAGTTTTATTGGTTTATAAAAACTTTACGAACAATTACGTCTTTCACCATGCATGATTCAACAAGTGGGGGCTTACTCAAGCTTACTAAAAAAACATTTTCTCCTTTAACAATTTGGTATATAATTAATATAATGAAATCAATACTTACCGCAGTCATTAAGAAACTATCTCATATTGAAAAGAAGTCGACGCTAGATATTTACACGAAACCCTCCACCGAAGAGATCTTCACGATGTCGTGAGTTAGGCTTCCATATAGAGACAAACTATAACAAAAGTTTTCGTTCGTTGTCCGTTTGTGAGAAAATTCTCACCAGGCTGCAGCACTGTTGTTTAAAAACTCAGCCGAGCTGCTGGAAAAACTCGGTAGATGGAAACACCGGTCAAACGGTGAAAACTCGAGAACGGTAGCCTCTCCTATCCACGGGTAGAGAGCAGCACTCCTAATTACTTTAAATTTCGTACTGTCTTTACCGTCAAAAAAAAAATGCCAATACATTTACTAAACTCGCGCTGAATCATTTGACTCAGCACACCCTCACCCCAAAAGGGCAACATAGTTGCCCCAACGTTAAAGGCCAGGAGGGTACCCTGCAGTGTACCTCTCCCCAAAAGATACCGGTGGACGTCGTGGTTGGGTTGGCTCAGCTGAGCTTGCTCTCAGGAGAACAGAAATCAAAAAGGAAAATGAAAGAGACGAAAGAAGATATGTATTATGTAAGTGTGCGGGTGCTGCATGCTGACCTGATCAGAGTCCGCATACAGCACAAGAGAGAGAGACAGCTAGAGACAAAAGGAAGATTCCTACCATGGTCTTCTGACCTCCTGAGGCTTGCCCACCGACTGAGGCCCAACTTGATACCTACTCAGGACAACAACAAACCCCCCTCTTTTCTTACTGGATTGGAAAACTCAACGCCAATGCAACCATCCTCATGCGACCCTCTCCGCCCGACCAATCCCACAGGACCGCCCCAATACGTCACACTCTCTGGTGACCACCACCTACTCCTCCTGCTGCCACTCACACACGCGTCCGAAGACCGAAACAAGGTAACTAATACCTTGGTATGTGAGCGCCCATAATTTTATTGTCCACATATGGACTGACCAGCCATATGCTAAAACAAGGCATCACATATCCTTGACATATCTAACTGGTTGTTAAAAAAAAAACATCCCTATACTAGGGCGGACGGCCCCTATTAGCCGGACAGAGAAAACCGCATCGAGGGCACGCGAACATCAATCCCTTCACTTGGTCTTCAATACTGCAGAACTAACGAGGGGGTATACTACTTCAATACTACCACGTCGAACAACCTACACTTAATCAAAAATAACTACAACGGAAAGCAACTAGTGAATGCGGCATGACCAGGACTCTACAAAAATCAACGACAACCTACAACAAAGAAAAATGAAAACGACACTCTAACACTAACATCACTACACCAACCTAGTTACAACTCTTCCAACTAACTTCTTTTCTAACTGCTTTCTGATATTTTTTTTCCTTTTCTAATTTTTTTTTCTTTTTCCTTTCTAAATTTTTATTTGTTTTTTATTTTATTTTGTTTTCTAAGGGGAGGGGTAGGAAAATTGGGAAGATGAAAAGGGCAAGGATCATTGAAAGGTCAATAGCTAGGACTAAGGTAAAGGACATGGTTCCCTCCGAGAATAAAGATAGGTGGAGAAAACCAAGGCTCGCGGAGGCAGGGGCGCAACCCTGAAGTAGATGGACACCACTGGGATTGTGAGGAACATCTACCCGCTACCCGTCAACCGCTTTGTCTCACCCTTTTATAACAAACTTTAGGAACCCGTTCTTTATGACGAACTTTAGGACGCCGTTCCTTGTGGACATCACTCTCTGAGAAACTATCTTGTGTAGAGCAATACTGATTTATTTCATGTAAATTATAATCAAGGTAACTTACCTTTCTACGTTTACCCCGATTTGGATTATCCTCAACCTCTAACTCCTCTGCTTCTATCTTCTTCTCTTCTACAATTGCTTCTGGTTCTATTTTTTCCACCTCTTCCTTTTCTTCCTCTATATAATCCAAATCATCATCACGACACTGCACATCTTCATCTTCTAGTTGCTCACCTGGTCCCCCTGGAACTTCTTTCCACTCCTCGGAATCCTCAACAATACTTACAGAAAGCGTCTGCACATCTTCACACACTACATCATTCTCACCCACAAACTCTACAACGCTGCCACCCCATTTCTCCCCAACTTCTACATCATCTACTTCTACCACACTTGCAGACTGGACATCCCCTAGTCCATCCGCGACCTCAGAAACACTTGCAGCCTCCCTAACACTTACACTTATACTCCCCTGCGTAGCATGTGCAGACCACTCTTCTGCCTCCTCCTTCGATTCCTCTTCTTCGCCACTCTCAGCAACTATAACTTCCTCAACAGTGCTCAACCTGGAATCCAGCTGTCCAGGTCCATGTGCAATGTCTGAATTAACTTCTACTGACGATGGTAAAGCTCCCCCATCAAGTGACTTATCATCTTCCGGCGTAGGCGATGATGATGTTATCGGCTCTGGATCCACCTTGGGCAGAAATGGATTTACCGGAACAATTACTGCGACCTTTGGTCGGACCGTATTTGTAGCAACGCAACACCGGGCCATCTCCGCGAAATTCTCTGGACGATGCCCAGACCTTCCCAAACGGTAACCGTCTTGGTCATTCAGTCCTCCTATAATTATATCTAGGACTTCGGTGTCGGTCAACCCTAATCTTAATACCCGGGCAGCTTTTCGTATGTCCTGCACGTAGTCCCCCAACGGCTCTCCGTCGGCCTGATAACGATAGAACCAATCCAGCCTAAGCTTGGAACGTCGTGGAGGATACATGAAGTAATCCAACACTTCCGCATGAAAAGTGTCGACCGTGCCACCCTGACGCCAAGTGTTGGTAACCTTCTGTTGCAACGTACCCTGGCAATACGGGTATATAAGGCACAAGACCTCCCCATCGGATATACCCGGATAGGCGGCCAACTGCAGGACAAGGTCCAAGAAAACCAGCAGCTGGTCCTCCTTAAATCCATCTATCACCGAAAATTTCTGGAGAACTGGGGTGAGAGGGTGGGGCAATTTCTGTTCCTCCCGGTGGTCGGGGGAATACAATGGCTGAAAGCATAGCGCCGCCAGAATTACACAATTCGCAAACACTATCAACAAAACACAACACCCTACAAATACCTAACACCTATAAACATATTGACAATAAAAAGATTGGAATAAGAAAAACTCACGTACTATTCTTCCAAAGAGTAGACTGCGGGTCCACCTAACGATGCGAGAACTAGCCCACTACCTGAACAGCTCACACTCGATTACACCAGACAAAAGGAACGCGACACACACACAACACGAAAAACAAAATACCGACCAACGAAAATTTATTTTAACCATTTCTTAGGTTACCTCCGGCTACCATTTATCGGCAGAAACCGACTGCCGATCGGGCCATACCGCCTAATCACAAAAAACCGCAACACCTCCCCAAACCACGCTCTGCTACCAAATGAAACCCCTACTTCATTTTGAGTAGTTAAAACAAAAAGAATATTTCTTTTTGTAAAGAGGGGTTACAAGTTAATTAAAACTAGGCTAAGGCCTAGAGAAGCTAAAAATTGCGCTGGATCCAGTAAGACGGGACTTGCAATAAAAACTCAAGAATTAAATAATTAACAATGATTTTATTATTCTATCTCATAATATTCATAACAAAAACAACAGTGATTTAGAATTCCCCTTTTAAATGGTTAACAAAAAATATATACCCTCTCAACAAGGCCACCTGAATAATATAAACTGAGTCCATGAAAAATAATTGCTATGTCACCATCAATGAATTGAAAATGTAAAATAAACATTAATCTCAAAATGAAACTCCCATTAAACTATTTCTTAAAATATAAAATTTATATTTTATGTTTCTTTTAAAATGCAGTATATAAATTGATGAAGGTAAATAATTTCATTCACAGTTACTATTAATAATTAAAATAATTAATTTAAAGAAATGATCAGCCACGATTATTGAGATAGAATACTCGTCTACTGGTGTATATACATTCTAATAATAAAATCCCTATATCCCACCAAAAGTACAGCAATGCATAATATTTATATATATATTGTAATAAAACTTTTACAATGATGTTAAGAGGATATGATGATGATGATGCCCCACGTTGCGAGCGTCAATTTGTAATAAAATTAATTATGTAGGATGTGTTGAGTACGTGTTGAAATAAGTTCCACGTTGTTATGCGCCAATTTGTAAAGAGACTAATTATGTGCCGGTGCTAGCGAAAATGTCCGTCTTATTCAAACCCCACTGTTGTAATCAATTCAGTAACGAACTGCTTGTTAATTATGTGAGGACGTATGTAATATTGTATGATACCAGCTGGAGACGTCAAATTGTAACGAAATCTTGTCTATGAGTGTAATTAGTTATAAGAGACTCCGGTGTAACAAACGCCAAGTAGTACGTTGTAGGTGGCGATTCGTAACAATTAAAATGCTGTTACCTGGTTTAATTAATATGTTATTAATTAATATACCTTGCGGTTGTGACCAGTGAAACCCTCAGAATACAGATTATTAAGTCCACAAACTTAGAATTATATTCCTGAATTTATAATGGTAGTATTCTGTAGACTTAATTTAATTCTCAGTGGTTGTTTAATATGAGCAATTTATATGGAGTATTTACTGAATGTAAGTGGTTTTTGTCTCAACCCTAGTCCCTCGACGATAAAAATTCCATTCAAATTTAGTATGGCAAAACCCGTTAGTTCAGCAATCTCCCGTCTCACCAGCTGCAAACTTCGAGCGCTGTTATTATAAATATGTGTGCGTATAGGTTAGTTATTCTGAGTGTTTGTATCAATCTGTTAATAAATTATTACGCCAATTACATATAGTATTTTCCCTGCAATGATTAAAACGTTATCTCATACAACAAATGTACTTTATTTATTTTTCTATGGTATTTAACCAGTTACGTTGTCTCAGACAAACAATAAGACAATACAATCGACTATCCCAACATGTATCGATTCTTAATTATTCGAATTCTAATAAGAAAAACATATATACTTTGAAAATAATGACAAATAATTCTTATACCAGGGTTCGTGTAGTTCTTTGAACCATTAGTAAGGCCAGGTAAAACGCATAATTAAGGTTGTTCAATTTACAAAATAATATTATTTACTTAAATTACAATGGAATGAAAATAAGTTGTTTTTTACCAAATCGACGAAACTTCGTTAGGCGGTGAACGTTTGTCAACAACGATCAAAATCCAGTTTATATCGTCTTCATCCAGTGAAACTGCTCTGATTTTCAATAAAATTGATGGTGGTGTGTACTGGTAACCCCTTATGAGATCTTCTGGCTTCTATTCTTCTTTTGCGGTCTTCACAAGTCTTGGTCCCAGTGAATTGGAATTAGGATCTCAGCTTCTGCTGCCAATGAAGGTTATTTCGTCAACCGAATCTTCTGTATTTCCAAATATTTCCGTTAATTCAGGCTTCAACTCTTTATTGGTCTTCAATTTATTGCATGAAATGGTTTAATACCAAATTCAGCGGAATTATTTAGTGAATGAGGTGAGACGCTTTCAGTTCTTTTTTATTGTATTCATTGATAATTTATAGGGTTATTTAATTTGTATGATTCATTAACATTCCAGTATAATTGTTTTGCAAAAATGCTTTTTCAATTAGGATATATATTTTCTTTATATTTATTCATATATTTTTAAATATATCGGTTCATCTCAACCTAATAGCTTGTAACAATCAGTACCATCTATCCAAAATCAACAAGTTACTAAAAAATCAGTTGCCCTTAACAACCATGTTTTCTATATATCCTTGAGCCGGCATTATAGAATATTACTACTCCTTTCCAATAAAATACTCCATGCTTGGATTAATATTGAATCACATAAAATTCTCCCCTAACCTTCCTTATTAAACAGTAAATGTTTTACTAGAGTTTCGTTGGACTGGGTTTACTAAAAAGGTATTAATTTCCTTTCACTAATATGGAATTTAGGCCTATAGATTCATTTACAACCATTATAACATTATTTGGTTTTTAATTTAATTTTCTTTTTACCTGACCTACTGTACAATTAATTATTGAATACATAGTTAATTACATGAATTTTAATTTACTGGTGGTTATTTGTTTTTACATTAATCAATTGGTTCTGGAACCCTTTATTAATTTATGACATAATTGTCAGAACTACTTGTTAGACTTGAAACACTGGTCACACTCCTGATCCAGTTTATAAACATTAATTAGAACAACAGTATCTTTCAATTTTATACAATACTGACAACTTAGTACCGTGCCTAACATTGGTAACTATATTGTGCTGTATAAAAACAAATCTAATATAAAATATAAACATAATTATTGAGTAAGTATTATTATCAAACAACATCATTTCATTTTTAACACATTCAACATACAATATAAATATTCTGTAGACCTTAACATGTCACAGTACAAAACAAACATTTCATTACCTCCAATCATTCATTAGTCTGGGTTTTATACATTTAATATCAGTCATTGCCTCCTTTTTACTTGAGGTCCTTCTCAAACATATGAACTATCGAACAACCTTAAGTCAGGGTATGGTCTTTGACCATATTTCATTCAGTCTTTTATGTAACGTTGGGGAACCTCAACTATGTTGCGTTACATAACACCCCCCCTTCGAAATAAGTTTATTTTGGTATAAACAAAGTTTAGCAAGAAATAAACTTCTAATTTGTATCTGGCCAATTGGTTTCCTATTTATAGTACTTTTATATTTCCCAATTATTCGTTATTTTATTATCATTTCTTCGTTCCTTCTTAAAGTCAATTATTTCCCAAGTTTAAATCTTATTTCTATAATCATTCTTGTGACATTCTTCATTAATTATACATTTTGGATCTGGTTTTATTTAATTCTCTATATTTATTTGTGAGTTTTCCCTCTAATATTTAATTTTCCTAAACCTCCCTAACATTATAACTGGAATCGAATCGGTGGTGCTCTATCGGCTAACCAATTACCGTCGTCCGTTACATACTTTCTGGGATCAGAGGAACATCATCTCTGCCCAGTCAAATGATTGCTGGAATATTCTACAGTCAATCTTCATTAATAAACCTCGTAAGGTAGTCATCATGTGACCTTCAATAAAATAATAAATAATAATCATATTCTAGGGATTATTCACTGTACTTTAACTCAGATCATATTATTTCTTCATATTAATTCTTCCTTCTATTATACACTTTTTCTCTCCAATACTTGGCTATTTTATTGACATTTATTAATTGGGTTTTGTTTACGGATAATTCTTAACCATTAGTTTTTTTTTCTTTTCTTGTGATCCTTTTGATGGTTCCATTTTGGCTTCTTCATTCTCTTGTCTTCATTGGCTCATATTCCTTTGTGATCAATACAGCTGGTTATGAGATTTTGGTCAGTACTATACATTACATTATGTAGCTATATTCTTCTGGCACAATCATTATTATTTCTTTTACATTCAAAATTATATTTCTCGCTATTATATTATATCAGATAAACTCATTTCGTCTTCTGGTTTTGATGATTTTTATTAGGTTGAATTAGTGTAAAATATTTTTCTTCTTTCATATCAGTTTAAATCAATTTCTTCTAAATTGTATAGTAAGGTGTTCTTACTTATTTTTCGACTTTGGTTGTTCTTTTTATCTTCAAAATTCTCTTTCTTATATAATTCATAAATTGTTTTCTTAGATACTTGTTTGTAAGTTGAGCTTACTTCATTTTTGGAATTTTGGGTTTTTTATTCTCTTTATTTTAAATCATACTGTTTCTGAATAATTATGAGTAAGTTGTTCTTACATCCTTTGGAATTTTGGGTTTTAGTCTCTTCATTTTATATTATATCGTTTCGAAATTACTTGAGTAAGTTGTCCTTACATGCTTTTAGAATTTTGGGTTTTAGTCTCTTCATTTTATATTATATCGTTTCGAAATTACTTGAGTAAGTTGTCCTTGCATGCTTTTAGAATTTTGGGTTTTTTAGTTTCTTCATTTTAAATTGTATTGTTCGAAATAACATGAGTAAGTTGTCCTTACATACTTTTAGAATTTTGTGGTTTTATCATTAAATCACCTTGTCTGTATTAAGTTTAGGTACATTTTTTTTTCATATTTTTTCTGTCCTAGTTATCATTGTTGTATTTATATTGTCATCAACCATTTCATAGTATCGCTTAATTGAGGACTGGTTGTATGTACCCTTCTTCTTTAGTGTATGGGGATCCAATATTTCATAGGTATTATTTCCGTTATCTTTAATTACAGTATACGGTCCCGTGTACAATAGTAACAACTTTTTAGCAATGCCTTCCATTGTACTGGGCAATTCTCGATTCTTCAATAGTATCTTGTCTCCCACTAAGTATCGCTCCGGTTTTGGTTGAAATTGCTGGTATTTTCTTCTCGTTCTCTCGGTTCGTTCTAGTATATTCTCGTAAAATTTTACACTGTTAAATTTATATTCATCTCCGCTAGGGAATTGTATTAATTCCGCTATCTCTCTGGGTGGTGGTCTCTGGAACATTGCTGTATAGGGGGTCATTTCGATAAATTGGTGGTGTGATAAGTTTATGAAATCTTCTGCAGCTGTTAAATACTCGGACCATTTTCTCTGTTGGTTAAAGCAATACGTGCGTAGGATCCTCCCTACTTCCCTTAATACTCGTTCGGCCGGGTTGCTGCTCGGGTGGTATACAGATGTTTTATACGTCTTGATTCCCTTTTCCCGTAGAGTGTCTTTCCACTTGCTCCCCTTAAATTGTGTTCCGTGGTCAGTAATAATGGATTTCGGAGCTCCTACCTCACTAATGTAATTTTGACATATAATGTTTAATATCTTTTGCGTCGTCGCCCGGTTGATCGGGTATAGTTTCGTGAATCTGGTATAATGGTCGAATAGAATTATAAAATATTTATACTGGTGCCTTCCCCCACTTCGCGGGAATGGGCCGCAAATATCGACAAATACTTTTTCTAATCTATTTGATGATGTGATTGGCATCATTGTGCCTTCCTTCCTGTGATTGTTAACTTTTACGAGCTGGCATATGTGGCAACGTTTAATCTGGTTTCGCACCTTTCTGTTAACATCCCTGATGTATACGTGTTCTTGGAGTGCTTTGACTACCTTCAATGCCCCCATGTGGCCATACCTGATATGGTAATCCATTATGAGATCCTTTTCTATATTTTGTGGTATAACAATTTTCCAGGTGTTAAGTTTGTAATGCGTCTTAATGAATAGTATTTGTTGGTGTTCGCAGTAAAATTGTGTTATGCGGTCGTCTTGTTCTCCAAGCCTGTCAAAAATTTTTTTCAATCTGGGGTCCTGTTTCTGCTGTTGTTCGAGTCCTGTTATTATATTAGTCAGATCAGATCTATTACTGATGATATGGTATAGTTTAATTATGGTTTCTTTTTCCCCCTCAAACGTCTGGTCCCTGATATTGATCCGTGATAATGTATCTGCAATGATGTTTCCTTTTCCAGGAATGTATTCCCAATTTAGGTTATACTCTTGCAGCGTCAGGCTCCACCTGGTCAATCTTCCATGATTCAACTTACAACTTTTTAGGAATGAAATTGACTTGTGATCAGTTCTGACGGTCGTCTTGTATCCTAAAATGTAGGTCCTGAACTTGTTACAGGAAAATACAACACTCAAAAGCTCTTTCTCCGTTACATTATAGTTTTTTTCACAACTATTCAGGACTCGACTAGCGAAACTGATCACTTGATGGTTCCCTTCATCATCCTCCTGATAAAGAACAGATCCCAAACTGACATCACTGGCGTCACAATTCATAAAAAATTGTTTATTGAAATTGGGGTGGTGTAACATTACTGACTCCAAAAATTTAGTTTTAATTAGTTCAAGCGTGGCATCTTGCTCTTCTCCCCACGTCCACTTGTCCTTGGATGATAATTGGCGTACAATCTTGATGTTAATTCCGAATAATGTTCTTGAAATTTACGGTAATAATTACATATGCCGAGGAATGATTGGAGCTGTTTCCTGTTCCTTGGTTTTGGGAATTTTTGAATTGACTCAATTTTTTCTTGGGATGGGGTTCCCCTGCTCCGACAAGTTAAATCCTAAAAATTTCACTTCGTTCGCTATCAATTTTGATTTCTCCAGCTTTAATGTAATATGGTTCTCCGACAGCCTTTTTAGCACTTGCTCTACCCGTTGGCAATGGTCATTCCAATTGGTCGAAGTTATCAAAATATCATCCACATAGATTGTTGTATATTGGAGTGTTTCCTGTCCGAGGATTTGGTCCATGATTTTTACAAACACGGCTACTGAATTAACTAGTCCGAATGGCAACCGTTTAAATTGGTAATTTCGGCCTTCGAAAATGAATGCCATGTATTTGCGGCTCTCTGGATGGAGTTCGACTTGCCAGTATCCACAGACGGTATCCCACGTGCTGATGTATTTGATTCCATGGAACTTTTTAAGTATTTCCTCGATTTCCCCTGGGGATGTTCGGTCATTCACTATTACTTTATTGATTTCCCTTGCATCTAGGCAAATTCTTACTTGGCCACCTTTCTTCGGGACAGCGAGGATAGGGCTGGTATACGGTGAATAACTGGGTTCAATGATGTCCTCGTCTATTAATCTATCAATTTCTGCCCTCACAGCTTCCTTCAGTGAGTAAGCGACTGGGTATGATTTTTTGTTGAAATTTACAGGTTCTCGAAACTCTATTTTGCATTGGTAATCTCTTACCTTGCCAGGTATATTTGAAAATACATGGCGATATCTATTGTACACTTCAACTAATCGTTCCTTTTGCATGTTAGTTATTCCACATTCAAATTTACGGATCTCATTAATTTTGTCATGCCACATTTGCTCATCGTCCAACTCGTAAAAGATATTATTACTTGGTGATTGTTCCTGTTGATCTAACTTTCTTTGTATATGATATGTTACTCGGGTGGGTGTCGTACTGTCGCTGTTAACTAAGTCAGCCGTCCATTCTGTTTGATTGCTTTTTAATGATAATTTTGACCTGTTCATGTCAATGATAGCTGAGTATTGTTTCAGCATGTCACAACCGATTAACATGTTAAATGGTAAGCCACTGGCTACTAGAAAAGTCATTGGGATTGTTTGCTTGTTACTTGTTAACTCCAACCTTGCTTGTTTCCGGACCGTTCTATTTTGACGTCCCGTTGCCCCTATCAGTACAATGTTGCTTATTGGTAACGTAAGTATATGCTTCTTCCCTTCTTCAATTATTTTGTTTAGTTCTATTGCGTCGATTAGCGACACGTTAGCCCCAGTGTCTATCATAATTTTGGTTTGTACACTGTTGATCTCTGCCGTTATGTAAATTATTTCGTTACTATTCTTTCTTGGATTTCCGTCTTCTTCTTCCAACAACTCGTCCCTTAAATTTTTCAAGTAATTACTACAAATAATCGTGATACATTTATTATTTTTACTGTGGTTCCTTATGTCGTTAAACCCGGTAGAGTGGTTCAGTGAGGGTCCTGCTGGTGTTTTCACTGCCGTGTGATGTTTAAAATCGGCTCGGATTCTTCGTCTCCTCTGCCGGTTTGGTTCGTTTGACTTATTTCATTTTCTGTTGACCTGGGTTCCGGCCGTTGGCGGTCTTCTTCGTAATTAATCCGGCGGTAGTCCTCCTGACTCCGACTTCTGCCCCTATTAGTTCTAGTCTCCCTTCTATCGTTATTACTGTACTGGTTCCAATCGGTGTCCCTATCAAAACTTCGACGTCCTTGGTAGTATGTCCTCCCGTTATAATTGTCGTACGCCCCCACATAATTAACTCTTCTGTAGTTTTGGTTTTGGTTATTCGGGTTACGGTTACTATTATCATAATTTCGGTTGTTCGTGTTCCTATTCTGGTAATTTGGGTTATACGACCGGTTATATTGGTTGTTCGGAATACTCTGTCTATTTCCATAATTGTTTCCGTTGTTCCTTGGGCTGTTGTTGTTATTTTGCCGTTGGTACGCCTCATTACCATAATTACCAGGCCTGCCATTATAGTTCGTTCGGTTATTCGCCTCATGACTGTTATGGTTATTGTTTCTATTGTTATAGTCTGGGAAATCCCTGTTCCCGTACTGGTCGTTTCTCTGACGACTCCTTCGATAGTGTACTTCACGCTCGTGCTCTTCCAATAGCGTTGACATGGCCTGTATAGTTTTTATTTGTCCACCCGATCGTGCTATTGATATACCGTTATCATAGTGGTATGCTAATCTGGTGACGAGAATTTCCTCTGGGATTTTTGGTTCAAGATGTCTTGCCAAACATACTTTTCCCAGGAAGTAGGCGGTAAGTGTTGTTCCCCTGCTGGCGTCATATCTTCCATAACTGATGCTCTCCCTCACTACGTTCTGGGTGGCGTCTGACCAGTATCTGGCTTTAAAAGCTATTTTAAATTCTTCGTAGCTTCGTATCTCGTGCCTGGTGGCTGTCCACCAGTTATCATAAGTTTCTTTAAAATGATCGTCTAAATAACGACGAATTATTGGCCACCTGTTTTCACCGGTTCTCATAATTTGTTCGCCGACCCGTTCCAAGAATTCCATTGGATTTCTCCTGTATGTCTTAAAGTTGATGGTCTCCCGGTCGTCTATATGTTGTGTATATGGGACAGTGATCGATCGGTTGTCAACTGATCGTTGTAGGTTCTCGATTCTATCCTGGTTACGTTGTCCTTGCTCCTGTACTTCGTTCATGATCGTATCTAAATTTCGATGCTGGTTTCCGCAATCAGTTCGTATTGATTCCACTTGAATTCGGTTTTCTTCTTCTATATGGCCTAGCTTGACCTCTAGTTCAGCTCTATTTCGTGTAATAACTTCATTGGTCGCTTTCAGTTTTCTATTTGTTTCCGCGATCTCCTGTTTTCTTTCGCTGTCGTTCTTAACTACCTTCTGGCTGATTGCCTCACTAGTGTCCTCAATTTTCTTATTGATAACTTGTCTTAATACTTCATTCTGTTTTTCAACATTTTCCCTTATTTCCTGGTTAGAATGTTCAATTCTCTCATCGATTCGTATAAGATTATCCTCATTGATTTTCTCAAGATCTGCTTTCATTCGTTTATTGTTTTCCTCAAGTTTTTCGTTCATTATTTTGTTATCGTCTTGAATCTGTCTCAAATTCTCGTCATTCTTGTCAAACTTTTCATTCATCTGCTTGATTAAATTTTCGCTCAGAATTTCGTTTTGTTTTCTTGAGTTCTCATTAATACTGTCTATTTTATTTTCCAGCTTCTCATTGATTTGTCTAAAATCGGCCTTCAACTGTTCATTATTTTCATTTATGGTTTGTCTCAAAAGTTCACTAGTACTTTCCTTAATACTGTCTATTTTATTTTCCAGCTTTTCTGACCTTTCGTTTATACTGTCTATTTTTTCATTAGTTTGTCTATTATCTTCTTGGATCTTGTTATTCGCTTCCATTATAATTCTTAACATCTCCTGTATACTTATATCTTCTTTTTGGTTGTGTTTATCCGGTTGATCCCCTTGGGCATCTTCTTCCACTATTTCCGTCTCCGTATCCCTAACTATTTTGATTTCTTCTGTATCACCTGTCTGTTGATCCATTTCACTGTCCGTGACTAATTCTATTTCTTGTTCCTGTCCACCTTCTTCCTTCTCCTTCTCTTCTGCCCTCTTCTTCGATCTGCCTCTGGTCTTCTGCATTCCTGTGCCTCTAATGGTTGCCTGCTCAAGTTAAGTAACAAATAATATGATTTTTTACTTAACTAAAGCCCACTCGTTGAGCGCCAATTTGTAATAAAACTTTTACAATGATGTTAAGAGGATATGATGATGATGATGCCCCACGTTGCGAGCGTCAATTTGTAATAAAATTAATTATGTAGGATGTGTTGAGTACGTGTTTAAATAAGTTCCACGTTGTTATGCGCCAATTTGTAAAGAGACTAATTATGTGCCGGTGCTAGCGAAAATGTCCGTCTTATTCAAACCCCACTGTTGTAATCAATTCAGTAACGAACTGCTTGTTAATTATGTGAGGACGTATGTAATATTGTATGATACCAGCTGGAGACGTCAAATTGTAACGAAATCTTGTCTATGAGTGTAATTAGTTATAAGAGACTCCGGTGTAACAAACGCCAAGTAGTACGTTGTAGGTGGCGATTCGTAACAATTAAAATGCTGTTACCTGGTTTAATTAATATGTTATTAATTAATATACCTTGCGGTTGTGACCAGTGAAACCCTCAGAATACAGATTATTAAGTCCACAAACTTAGAATTATATTCCTGAATTTATAATGGTAGTATTCTGTAGACTTAATTTAATTCTCAGTGGTTGTTTAATATGAGCAATTTATATGGAGTATTTACTGAATGTAAGTGGTTTTTGTCTCAACCCTAGTCCCTCGACGATAAAAATTCCATTCAAATTTAGTATGGCAAAACCCGTTAGTTCAGCAATCTCCCGTCTCACCAGCTGCAAACTTCGAGCGCTGTTATTATAAATATGTGTGCGTATAGGTTAGTTATTCTGAGTGTTTGTATCAATCTGTTAATAAATTATTACGCCAATTACATATAGTATTTTCCCTGCAATGATTAAAACGTTATCTCATACAACAAATGTACTTTATTTATTTTTCTATGGTATTTAACCAGTTACGTTGTCTCAGACAAACAATAAGACAATACAATCGACTATCCCAACATGTATCGATTCTTAATTATTCGAATTCTAATAAGAAAAACATATATACTTTGAAAATAATGACAAATAATTCTTATACCAGGGTTCGTGTAGTTCTTTGAACCATTAGTAAGGCCAGGTAAAACGCATAATTAAGGTTGTTCAATTTACAAAATAATATTATTTACTTAAATTACAATGGAATGAAAATAAGTTGTTTTTTACCAAATCGACGAAACTTCGTTAGGCGGTGAACGTTTGTCAACAACGATCAAAATCCAGTTTATATCGTCTTCATCCAGTGAAACTGCTCTGATTTTCAATAAAATTGATGGTGGTGTGTACTGGTAACCCCTTATGAGATCTTCTGGCTTCTATTCTTCTTTTGCGGTCTTCACAAGTCTTGGTCCCAGTGAATTGGAATTAGGATCTCAGCTTCTGCTGCCAATGAAGGTTATTTCGTCAACCGAATCTTCTGTATTTCCAAATATTTCCGTTAATTCAGGCTTCAACTCTTTATTGGTCTTCAATTTATTGCATGAAATGGTTTAATACCAAATTCAGCGGAATTATTTAGTGAATGAGGTGAGACGCTTTCAGTTCTTTTTTATTGTATTCATTGATAATTTATAGGGTTATTTAATTTGTATGATTCATTAACATTCCAGTATAATTGTTTTGCAAAAATGCTTTTTCAATTAGGATATATATTTTCTTTATATTTATTCATATATTTTTAAATATATCGGTTCATCTCAACCTAATAGCTTGTAACAATCAGTACCATCTATCCAAAATCAACAAGTTACTAAAAAATCAGTTGCCCTTAACAACCATGTTTTCTATATATCCTTGAGCCGGCATTATAGAATATTACTACTCCTTTCCAATAAAATACTCCATGCTTGGATTAATATTGAATCACATAAAATTCTCCCCTAACCTTCCTTATTAAACAGTAAATGTTTTACTAGAGTTTCGTTGGACTGGGTTTACTAAAAAGGTATTAATTTCCTTTCACTAATATGGAATTTAGGCCTATAGATTCATTTACAACCATTATAACATTATTTGGTTTTTAATTTAATTTTCTTTTTACCTGACCTACTGTACAATTAATTATTGAATACATAGTTAATTACATGAATTTTAATTTACTGGTGGTTATTTGTTTTTACATTAATCAATTGGTTCTGGAACCCTTTATTAATTTATGACATAATTGTCAGAACTACTTGTTAGACTTGAAACACTGGTCACACTCCTGATCCAGTTTATAAACATTAATTAGAACAACAGTATCTTTCAATTTTATACAATACTGACAACTTAGTACCGTGCCTAACATTGGTAACTATATTGTGCTGTATAAAAACAAATCTAATATAAAATATAAACATAATTATTGAGTAAGTATTATTATCAAACAACATCATTTCATTTTTAACACATTCAACATACAATATAAATATTCTGTAGACCTTAACATGTCACAGTACAAAACAAACATTTCATTACCTCCAATCATTCATTAGTCTGGGTTTTATACATTTAATATCAGTCATTGCCTCCTTTTTACTTGAGGTCCTTCTCAAACATATGAACTATCGAACAACCTTAAGTCAGGGTATGGTCTTTGACCATATTTCATTCAGTCTTTTATGTAACGTTGGGGAACCTCAACTATGTTGCGTTACATAACACCCCCCCTTCGAAATAAGTTTATTTTGGTATAAACAAAGTTTAGCAAGAAATAAACTTCTAATTTGTATCTGGCCAATTGGTTTCCTATTTATAGTACTTTTATATTTCCCAATTATTCGTTATTTTATTATCATTTCTTCGTTCCTTCTTAAAGTCAATTATTTCCCAAGTTTAAATCTTATTTCTATAATCATTCTTGTGACATTCTTCATTAATTATACATTTTGGATCTGGTTTTATTTAATTCTCTATATTTATTTGTGAGTTTTCCCTCTAATATTTAATTTTCCTAAACCTCCCTAACATTATAACTGGAATCGAATCGGTGGTGCTCTATCGGCTAACCAATTACCGTCGTCCGTTACATACTTTCTGGGATCAGAGGAACATCATCTCTGCCCAGTCAAATGATTGCTGGAATATTCTACAGTCAATCTTCATTAATAAACCTCGTAAGGTAGTCATCATGTGACCTTCAATAAAATAATAAATAATAATCATATTCTAGGGATTATTCACTGTACTTTAACTCAGATCATATTATTTCTTCATATTAATTCTTCCTTCTATTATACACTTTTTCTCTCCAATACTTGGCTATTTTATTGACATTTATTAATTGGGTTTTGTTTACGGATAATTCTTAACCATTAGTTTTTTTTTTCTTTTCTTGTGATCCTTTTGATGGTTCCATTTTGGCTTCTTCATTCTCTTGTCTTCATTGGCTCATATTCCTTTGTGATCAATACAGCTGGTTATGAGATTTTGGTCAGTACTATACATTACATTATGTAGCTATATTCTTCTGGCACAATCATTATTATTTCTTTTACATTCAAAATTATATTTCTCGCTATTATATTATATCAGATAAACTCATTTCGTCTTCTGGTTTTGATGATTTTTATTAGGTTGAATTAGTGTAAAATATTTTTCTTCTTTCATATCAGTTTAAATCAATTTCTTCTAAATTGTATAGTAAGGTGTTCTTACTTATTTTTCGACTTTGGTTGTTCTTTTTATCTTCAAAATTCTCTTTCTTATATAATTCATAAATTGTTTTCTTAGATACTTGTTTGTAAGTTGAGCTTACTTCATTTTTGGAATTTTGGGTTTTTTATTCTCTTTATTTTAAATCATACTGTTTCTGAATAATTATGAGTAAGTTGTTCTTACATCCTTTGGAATTTTGGGTTTTAGTCTCTTCATTTTATATTATATCGTTTCGAAATTACTTGAGTAAGTTGTCCTTACATGCTTTTAGAATTTTGGGTTTTAGTCTCTTCATTTTATATTATATCGTTTCGAAATTACTTGAGTAAGTTGTCCTTGCATGCTTTTAGAATTTTGGGTTTTTTAGTTTCTTCATTTTAAATTGTATTGTTCGAAATAACATGAGTAAGTTGTCCTTACATACTTTTAGAATTTTGTGGTTTTATCATTAAATCACCTTGTCTGTATTAAGTTTAGGTACATTTTTTTTTCATATTTTTTCTGTCCTAGTTATCATTGTTGTATTTATATTGTCATCAACCATTTCATAGTATCGCTTAATTGAGGACTGGTTGTATGTACCCTTCTTCTTTAGTGTATGGGGATCCAATATTTCATAGGTATTATTTCCGTTATCTTTAATTACAGTATACGGTCCCGTGTACAATAGTAACAACTTTTTAGCAATGCCTTCCATTGTACTGGGCAATTCTCGATTCTTCAATAGTATCTTGTCTCCCACTAAGTATCGCTCCGGTTTTGGTTGAAATTGCTGGTATTTTCTTCTCGTTCTCTCGGTTCGTTCTAGTATATTCTCGTAAAATTTTACACTGTTAAATTTATATTCATCTCCGCTAGGGAATTGTATTAATTCCGCTATCTCTCTGGGTGGTGGTCTCTGGAACATTGCTGTATAGGGGGTCATTTCGATAAATTGGTGGTGTGATAAGTTTATGAAATCTTCTGCAGCTGTTAAATACTCGGACCATTTTCTCTGTTGGTTAAAGCAATACGTGCGTAGGATCCTCCCTACTTCCCTTAATACTCGTTCGGCCGGGTTGCTGCTCGGGTGGTATACAGATGTTTTATACGTCTTGATTCCCTTTTCCCGTAGAGTGTCTTTCCACTTGCTCCCCTTAAATTGTGTTCCGTGGTCAGTAATAATGGATTTCGGAGCTCCTACCTCACTAATGTAATTTTGACATATAATGTTTAATATCTTTTGCGTCGTCGCCCGGTTGATCGGGTATAGTTTCGTGAATCTGGTATAATGGTCGAATAGAATTATAAAATATTTATACTGGTGCCTTCCCCCACTTCGCGGGAATGGGCCGCAAATATCGACAAATACTTTTTCTAATCTATTTGATGATGTGATTGGCATCATTGTGCCTTCCTTCCTGTGATTGTTAACTTTTACGAGCTGGCATATGTGGCAACGTTTAATCTGGTTTCGCACCTTTCTGTTAACATCCCTGATGTATACGTGTTCTTGGAGTGCTTTGACTACCTTCAATGCCCCCATGTGGCCATACCTGATATGGTAATCCATTATGAGATCCTTTTCTATATTTTGTGGTATAACAATTTTCCAGGTGTTAAGTTTGTAATGCGTCTTAATGAATAGTATTTGTTGGTGTTCGCAGTAAAATTGTGTTATGCGGTCGTCTTGTTCTCCAAGCCTGTCAAAAATTTTTTTCAATCTGGGGTCCTGTTTCTGCTGTTGTTCGAGTCCTGTTATTATATTAGTCAGATCAGATCTATTACTGATGATATGGTATAGTTTAATTATGGTTTCTTTTTCCCCCTCAAACGTCTGGTCCCTGATATTGATCCGTGATAATGTATCTGCAATGATGTTTCCTTTTCCAGGAATGTATTCCCAATTTAGGTTATACTCTTGCAGCGTCAGGCTCCACCTGGTCAATCTTCCATGATTCAACTTACAACTTTTTAGGAATGAAATTGACTTGTGATCAGTTCTGACGGTCGTCTTGTATCCTAAAATGTAGGTCCTGAACTTGTTACAGGAAAATACAACACTCAAAAGCTCTTTCTCCGTTACATTATAGTTTTTTTCACAACTATTCAGGACTCGACTAGCGAAACTGATCACTTGATGGTTCCCTTCATCATCCTCCTGATAAAGAACAGATCCCAAACTGACATCACTGGCGTCACAATTCATAAAAAATTGTTTATTGAAATTGGGGTGGTGTAACATTACTGACTCCAAAAATTTAGTTTTAATTAGTTCAAGCGTGGCATCTTGCTCTTCTCCCCACGTCCACTTGTCCTTGGATGATAATTGGCGTACAAATCTTGATGTTAATTCCGAATAATGTTCTTGAAATTTACGGTAATAATTACATATGCCGAGGAATGATTGGAGCTGTTTCCTGTTCCTTGGTTTTGGGAATTTTTGAATTGACTCAATTTTTTCTTGGGATGGGGTTCCCCTGCTCCGACAAGTTAAATCCTAAAAATTTCACTTCGTTCGCTATCAATTTTGATTTCTCCAGCTTTAATGTAATATGGTTCTCCGACAGCCTTTTTAGCACTTGCTCTACCCGTTGGCAATGGTCATTCCAATTGGTCGAAGTTATCAAAATATCATCCACATAGATTGTTGTATATTGGAGTGTTTCCTGTCCGAGGATTTGGTCCATGATTTTTACAAACACGGCTACTGAATTAACTAGTCCGAATGGCAACCGTTTAAATTGGTAATTTCGGCCTTCGAAAATGAATGCCATGTATTTGCGGCTCTCTGGATGGAGTTCGACTTGCCAGTATCCACAGACGGTATCCCACGTGCTGATGTATTTGATTCCATGGAACTTTTTAAGTATTTCCTCGATTTCCCCTGGGGATGTTCGGTCATTCACTATTACTTTATTGATTTCCCTTGCATCTAGGCAAATTCTTACTTGGCCACCTTTCTTCGGGACAGCGAGGATAGGGCTGGTATACGGTGAATAACTGGGTTCAATGATGTCCTCGTCTATTAATCTATCAATTTCTGCCCTCACAGCTTCCTTCAGTGAGTAAGCGACTGGGTATGATTTTTTGTTGAAATTTACAGGTTCTCGAAACTCTATTTTGCATTGGTAATCTCTTACCTTGCCAGGTATATTTGAAAATACATGGCGATATCTATTGTACACTTCAACTAATCGTTCCTTTTGCATGTTAGTTATTCCACATTCAAATTTACGGATCTCATTAATTTTGTCATGCCACATTTGCTCATCGTCCAACTCGTAAAAGATATTATTACTTGGTGATTGTTCCTGTTGATCTAACTTTCTTTGTATATGATATGTTACTCGGGTGGGTGTCGTACTGTCGCTGTTAACTAAGTCAGCCGTCCATTCTGTTTGATTGCTTTTTAATGATAATTTTGACCTGTTCATGTCAATGATAGCTGAGTATTGTTTCAGCATGTCACAACCGATTAACATGTTAAATGGTAAGCCACTGGCTACTAGAAAAGTCATTGGGATTGTTTGCTTGTTACTTGTTAACTCCAACCTTGCTTGTTTCCGGACCGTTCTATTTTGACGTCCCATTGCCCCTATCAGTACAATGTTGCTTATTGGTAACGTAAGTATATGCTTCTTCCCTTCTTCAATTATTTTGTTTAGTTCTATTGCGTCGATTAGCGACACGTTAGCCCCAGTGTCTATCATAATTTTGGTTTGTACACTGTTGATCTCTGCCGTTATGTAAATTATTTCGTTACTATTCTTTCTTGGATTTCCGTCTTCTTCTTCCAACAACTCGTCCCTTAAATTTTTCAAGTAATTACTACAAATAATCGTGATACATTTATTATTTTTACTGTGGTTCCTTATGTCGTTAAACCCGGTAGAGTGGTTCAGTGAGGGTCCTGCTGGTGTTTTCACTGCCGTGTGATGTTTAAAATCGGCTCGGATTCTTCGTCTCCTCTGCCGGTTTGGTTCGTTTGACTTATTTCATTTTCTGTTGACCTGGGTTCCGGCCGTTGGCGGTCTTCTTCGTAATTAATCCGGCGGTAGTCCTCCTGACTCCGACTTCTGCCCCTATTAGTTCTAGTCTCCCTTCTATCGTTATTACTGTACTGGTTCCAATCGGTGTCCCTATCAAAACTTCGACGTCCTTGGTAGTATGTCCTCCCGTTATAATTGTCGTACGCCCCCACATAATTAACTCTTCTGTAGTTTTGGTTTTGGTTATTCGGGTTACGGTTACTATTATCATAATTTCGGTTGTTCGTGTTCCTATTCTGGTAATTTGGGTTATACGACCGGTTATATTGGTTGTTCGGAATACTCTGTCTATTTCCATAATTGTTTCCGTTGTTCCTTGGGCTGTTGTTGTTATTTTGCCGTTGGTACGCCTCATTACCATAATTACCAGGCCTGCCATTATAGTTCGTTCGGTTATTCGCCTCATGACTGTTATGGTTATTGTTTCTATTGTTATAGTCTGGGAAATCCCTGTTCCCGTACTGGTCGTTTCTCTGACGACTCCTTCGATAGTGTACTTCACGCTCGTGCTCTTCCAATAGCGTTGACATGGCCTGTATAGTTTTTATTTGTCCACCCGATCGTGCTATTGATATACCGTTATCATAGTGGTATGCTAATCTGGTGACGAGAATTTCCTCTGGGATTTTTGGTTCAAGATGTCTTGCCAAACATACTTTTCCCAGGAAGTAGGCGGTAAGTGTTGTTCCCCTGCTGGCGTCATATCTTCCATAACTGATGCTCTCCCTCACTACGTTCTGGGTGGCGTCTGACCAGTATCTGGCTTTAAAAGCTATTTTAAATTCTTCGTAGCTTCGTATCTCGTGCCTGGTGGCTGTCCACCAGTTATCATAAGTTTCTTTAAAATGATCGTCTAAATAACGACGAATTATTGGCCACCTGTTTTCACCGGTTCTCATAATTTGTTCGCCGACCCGTTCCAAGAATTCCATTGGATTTCTCCTGTATGTCTTAAAGTTGATGGTCTCCCGGTCGTCTATATGTTGTGTATATGGGACAGTGATCGATCGGTTGTCAACTGATCGTTGTAGGTTCTCGATTCTATCCTGGTTACGTTGTCCTTGCTCCTGTACTTCGTTCATGATCGTATCTAAATTTCGATGCTGGTTTCCGCAATCAGTTCGTATTGATTCCACTTGAATTCGGTTTTCTTCTTCTATATGGCCTAGCTTGACCTCTAGTTCAGCTCTATTTCGTGTAATAACTTCATTGGTCGCTTTCAGTTTTCTATTTGTTTCCGCGATCTCCTGTTTTCTTTCGCTGTCGTTCTTAACTACCTTCTGGCTGATTGCCTCACTAGTGTCCTCAATTTTCTTATTGATAACTTGTCTTAATACTTCATTCTGTTTTTCAACATTTTCCCTTATTTCCTGGTTAGAATGTTCAATTCTCTCATCGATTCGTATAAGATTATCCTCATTGATTTTCTCAAGATCTGCTTTCATTCGTTTATTGTTTTCCTCAAGTTTTTCGTTCATTATTTTGTTATCGTCTTGAATCTGTCTCAAATTCTCGTCATTCTTGTCAAACTTTTCATTCATCTGCTTGATTAAATTTTCGCTCAGAATTTCGTTTTGTTTTCTTGAGTTCTCATTAATACTGTCTATTTTATTTTCCAGCTTCTCATTGATTTGTCTAAAATCGGCCTTCAACTGTTCATTATTTTCATTTATGGTTTGTCTCAAAAGTTCACTAGTACTTTCCTTAATACTGTCTATTTTATTTTCCAGCTTTTCTGACCTTTCGTTTATACTGTCTATTTTTTCATTAGTTTGTCTATTATCTTCTTGGATCTTGTTATTCGCTTCCATTATAATTCTTAACATCTCCTGTATACTTATATCTTCTTTTTGGTTGTGTTTATCCGGTTGATCCCCTTGGGCATCTTCTTCCACTATTTCCGTCTCCGTATCCCTAACTATTTTGATTTCTTCTGTATCACCTGTCTGTTGATCCATTTCACTGTCCGTGACTAATTCTATTTCTTGTTCCTGTCCACCTTCTTCCTTCTCCTTCTCTTCTGCCCTCTTCTTCGATCTGCCTCTGGTCTTCTGCATTCCTGTGCCTCTAATGGTTGCCTGCTCAAGTTAAGTAACAAATAATATGATTTTTTACTTAACTAAAGCCCACTCGTTGAGCGCCAATTTGTAATAAAACTTTTACAATGATGTTAAGAGGATATGATGATGATGATGCCCCACGTTGCGAGCGTCAATTTGTAATAAAATTAATTATGTAGGATGTGTTGAGTACGTGTTTAAATAAGTTCCACGTTGTTATGCGCCAATTTGTAAAGAGACTAATTATGTGCCGGTGCTAGCGAAAATGTCCGTCTTATTCAAACCCCACTGTTGTAATCAATTCAGTAACGAACTGCTTGTTAATTATGTGAGGACGTATGTAATATTGTATGATACCAGCTGGAGACGTCAAATTGTAACGAAATCTTGTCTATGAGTGTAATTAGTTATAAGAGACTCCGGTGTAACAAACGCCAAGTAGTACGTTGTAGGTGGCGATTCGTAACAATTAAAATGCTGTTACCTGGTTTAATTAATATGTTATTAATTAATATACCTTGCGGTTGTGACCAGTGAAACCCTCAGAATACAGATTATTAAGTCCACAAACTTAGAATTATATTCCTGAATTTATAATGGTAGTATTCTGTAGACTTAATTTAATTCTCAGTGGTTGTTTAATATGAGCAATTTATATGGAGTATTTACTGAATGTAAGTGGTTTTTGTCTCAACCCTAGTCCCTCGACGATAAAAATTCCATTCAAATTTAGTATGGCAAAACCCGTTAGTTCAGCAATCTCCCGTCTCACCAGCTGCAAACTTCGAGCGCTGTTATTATAAATATGTGTGCGTATAGGTTAGTTATTCTGAGTGTTTGTATCAATCTGTTAATAAATTATTACGCCAATTACATATAGTATTTTCCCTGCAATGATTAAAACGTTATCTCATACAACAAATGTACTTTATTTATTTTTCTATGGTATTTAACCAGTTACGTTGTCTCAGACAAACAATAAGACAATACAATCGACTATCCCAACATGTATCGATTCTTAATTATTCGAATTCTAATAAGAAAAACATATATACTTTGAAAATAATGACAAATAATTCTTATACCAGGGTTCGTGTAGTTCTTTGAACCATTAGTAAGGCCAGGTAAAACGCATAATTAAGGTTGTTCAATTTACAAAATAATATTATTTACTTAAATTACAATGGAATGAAAATAAGTTGTTTTTTACCAAATCGACGAAACTTCGTTAGGCGGTGAACGTTTGTCAACAACGATCAAAATCCAGTTTATATCGTCTTCATCCAGTGAAACTGCTCTGATTTTCAATAAAATTGATGGTGGTGTGTACTGGTAACCCCTTATGAGATCTTCTGGCTTCTATTCTTCTTTTGCGGTCTTCACAAGTCTTGGTCCCAGTGAATTGGAATTAGGATCTCAGCTTCTGCTGCCAATGAAGGTTATTTCGTCAACCGAATCTTCTGTATTTCCAAATATTTCCGTTAATTCAGGCTTCAACTCTTTATTGGTCTTCAATTTATTGCATGAAATGGTTTAATACCAAATTCAGCGGAATTATTTAGTGAATGAGGTGAGACGCTTTCAGTTCTTTTTTATTGTATTCATTGATAATTTATAGGGTTATTTAATTTGTATGATTCATTAACATTCCAGTATAATTGTTTTGCAAAAATGCTTTTTCAATTAGGATATATATTTTCTTTATATTTATTCATATATTTTTAAATATATCGGTTCATCTCAACCTAATAGCTTGTAACAATCAGTACCATCTATCCAAAATCAACAAGTTACTAAAAAATCAGTTGCCCTTAACAACCATGTTTTCTATATATCCTTGAGCCGGCATTATAGAATATTACTACTCCTTTCCAATAAAATACTCCATGCTTGGATTAATATTGAATCACATAAAATTCTCCCCTAACCTTCCTTATTAAACAGTAAATGTTTTACTAGAGTTTTGTTGGACTGGGTTTACTAAAAAGGTATTAATTTCCTTTCACTAATATGGAATTTAGGCCTATAGATTCATTTACAACCATTATAACATTATTTGGTTTTTAATTTAATTTTCTTTTTACCTGACCTACTGTACAATTAATTATTGAATACATAGTTAATTACATGAATTTTAATTTACTGGTGGTTATTTGTTTTTACATTAATCAATTGGTTCTGGAACCCTTTATTAATTTATGACATAATTGTCAGAACTACTTGTTAGACTTGAAACACTGGTCACACTCCTGATCCAGTTTATAAACATTAATTAGAACAACAGTATCTTTCAATTTTATACAATACTGACAACTTAGTACCGTGCCTAACATTGGTAACTATATTGTGCTGTATAAAAACAAATCTAATATAAAATATAAACATAATTATTGAGTAAGTATTATTATCAAACAACATCATTTCATTTTTAACACATTCAACATACAATATAAATATTCTGTAGACCTTAACATGTCACAGTACAAAACAAACATTTCATTACCTCCAATCATTCATTAGTCTGGGTTTTATACATTTAATATCAGTCATTGCCTCCTTTTTACTTGAGGTCCTTCTCAAACATATGAACTATCGAACAACCTTAAGTCAGGGTATGGTCTTTGACCATATTTCATTCAGTCTTTTATGTAACGTTGGGGAACCTCAACTATGTTGCGTTACAATATATATATATCCCCCAAAATGTACACAGAAATATACAGACATAACACGTTCCACAAGACAAATTACATATACAATAGTATACAAATACATAAAGGTCTCTTGCCACGCCCTTTTTTTTTTATATTAGCCTTCTGGTGTATATAAATTCTAAACTTCTGCTTTATAGGAATCCCAATTAGGATTAAAGATTTATTTCTATGAATGTACCCGCATGGTGTGGGTTAATTGCACGTCATGTGTATCATAAAGTATTGCATACAAATGTCCCCAGGACATTAAAAATTTAAAAGAAGTGCCTAAGTGGCTAAGTGCTAAAATACTTAATTAAGGTGAGAAATAATTAATTAAGGTGAGAAATAAAATTATTTAAAATAATTAACGCCCCCCAGTTACCATGATTAATATAAAGAATTTATATAGACTAAAATAGGGCCAGTTAATGTAAAGAAAAAAAATTGCACCATATTAGCACCTTATATAAAAAAATACATTTGTGTGTGTGTGTGTCAGAGACGGACATGTTTCTTCAATTTATAACCAGTCTGAACAAACTTGTTTCAACAACCTTGTTTCGACAAACAAGTTGAAAAGTGTTTCGATAGGCACAGCTTGGTTGAAACTAATTTAAAATAACACCTACCTCCCCAGTAATCTTTTTATACAAATGGCCTAACCTGATTTTAAAAATAAGAGAAAAATATGTTTTTAATGCAGAGTATATTAAACTTGAGAAAATAATAATAATAAAACTGACTTTAAATCTGTAGCGAAAGTACTATAAAGAAATGAGTGGAAATCTAAGTTGGATGCTGTGTGGTACACATGTCAGTCCCTGAACTGCCAATTAACTATACATGTATTGAAATTTACAATTAATACTTAGTGTTCACACTAAACTGTCCCATCAATTGGGGATCCAAATGAAGGTATGCTGGTACCATGTTGATTCTACGTGTGAATATAAAATGGATATTTTTCACCTGCTTTGTGTGCCCAGAAGGATGATCTTATTTATAGCGTGGCGATCTCATGATTGGCATGTTGTTGCGGCCTGGTCTCTTCGGTGTCGAGTGTGGAGCTTTAAGATGGCATTTCGTTCATTGGCAGTAGGAGTTGTCTCTGTTCAGTGAACCCTATTGTCACACATTACATTTTTAGTGAGAGACCACACACAAATGCCCCCACTGTTTGGACACCCTCCAAAATACATAAATAAAAACAACACCTAGTTATGTTGTACATAATAAAACTTGGTAACATTATTTTGGCCAACATGCCTTACTTAAAAAGTTTTCTAACAATGATTCTTTATAACGCTTTATAACTTGAACCTCACTGAATGTGAGTTGCTTTCGCAATATAATAATTTATCTTAGCTCTGTGACATCTTATGAACTTATTACTTTGAGTGAAATTGTGGTTACCACGTGGCGAAGAATTTATTTAAAACACATAGTTTTTTACTCCATAGAATTTGAGAATACTACTACTTTGAATGTGACATGATTTACGTTTAAAACGTGCCTGAGTAAGTTCCCAATTATGTATGTATAAAGTTTTACTGTCATTGTAGCAAAACTTTATACCACTTAATGACGACAGATTGTGTAACAGGTTAAGTGAACAACACAATCTCGTTACATCGGTGTTAATGAAAGTGTAAAATTAAATATATTGTGGTTATTGTACTTTAGGTATTAAAGCCGAGATTCTGACACTCCAATAATCAAGTTTTATTGGTTTATAAAAACTTTACGAACAATTACGTCTTTCACCATGCATGATTCAACAAGTGGGGGCTTACTCAAGCTTACTAAAAAAACATTTTCTCCTTTAACAATTTGGTATATAATTAATATAATGAAATCAAAACTTACCGCAGTCATTAAGAAACTATCTCATATTGAAAAGAAGTCGACGCTAGATATTTACACGAAACCCTCCACCGAAGAGATCTTCACGATGTCGTGAGTTAGGCTTCCATATAGAGACAAACTATAACAAAAGTTTTCGTTCGTTGTCCGTTTGTGAGAAAATTCTCACCAGGCTGCAGCACTGTTGTTTAAAAACTCAGCCGAGCTGCTGGAAAAACTCGGTAGATGGAAACACCGGTCAAACGGTGAAAACTCGAGAACGGTAGCCTCTCCTATCCACGGGTAGAGAGCAGCACTCCTAATTACTTTAAATTTCGTACTGTCTTTACCGTCAAAAAAAAAATGCCAATACATTTACTAAACTCGCGCTGAATCATTTGACTCAGCACACCCTCACCCCAAAAGGGCAACATAGTTGCCCCAACGTTAAAGGCCAGGAGGGTACCCTGCAGTGTACCTCTCCCCAAAAGATACCGGTGGACGTCGTGGTTGGGTTGGCTCAGCTGAGCTTGCTCTCAGGAGAACAGAAATCAAAAAGGAAAATGAAAGAGACGAAAGAAGATATGTATTATGTAAGTGTGCGGGTGCTGCATGCTGACCTGATCAGAGTCCGCATACAGCACAAGAGAGAGAGACAGCTAGAGACAAAAGGAAGATTCCTACCATGGTCTTCTGACCTCCTGAGGCTTGCCCACCGACTGAGGCCCAACTTGATACCTACTCAGGACAACAACAAACCCCCCCCTTTTCTTACTGGATTGGAAAACTCAACGCCAATGCAACCATCCTCATACGACCCTCTCCGCCCGACCAATCCCACAGGACCGCCCCAATACGTCACACTCTCTGGTGACCACCACCTACTCCTCCTGCTGCCACTCACACACGCGTCCGAAGACCGAAACAAGGTAACTAATACCTTGGTATGTGAGCGCCCATAATTTTATTGTCCACATATGGACTGACCAGCCATATGCTAAAACAAGGCATCACATATCCTTGACATATCTAACTGGTTGTTAAAAAAAAAACATCCCTATACTAGGGCGGACGGCCCCTATTAGCCGGACAGAGAAAACCGCACCGAGGGCACGCGAACATCAATCCCTTCACTTGGTCTTCAATACTGCAGAACTAACGAGGGGGTATACTACTTCAATACTACCACGTCGAACAACCTACACTTAATCAAAAATAACTACAACGGAAAGCAACTAGTGAATGCGGCATGACCAGGACTCTACAAAAATCAACGACAACCTACAACAAAGAAAAATGAAAACGACACTCTAACACTAACATCACTACACCAACCTAGTTACAACTCTTCCAACTAACTTCTTTTCTAACTGCTTTCTGATATTTTTTTTTCCTTTTCTAATTTTTTTTTTCTTTTTCCTTTCTAAATTTTTATTTGTTTTTTATTTTATTTTGTTTTCTAAGGGGAGGGGTAGGAAAATTGGGAAGATGAAAAGGGCAAGGATCATTGAAAGGTCAATAGCTAGGACTAAGGTAAAGGACATGGTTCCCTCCGAGAATAAGGATAGGTGGAGAAAACCAAGGCTCGCGGAGGCAGGGGCGCAACCCTGAAGTAGATGGACACCACTGGGATTGTGAGGAACATCTACCCGCTACCCGTCAACCGCTTTGTCTCACCCTTTTATAACGAACTTTAGGAACCCGTTCTTTATGACGAACTTTAGGACGCCGTTCCTTGTGGACATCACTCTCTGAGAAACTATCTTGTGTAGAGCAATACTGATTTATTTCATGTAAATTATAATCAAGGTAACTTACCTTTCTACGTTTACCCCGATTTGGATTATCCTCAACCTCTAACTCCTCTGCTTCTATCTTCTTCTCTTCTACAATTGCTTCTGGTTCTATTTTTTCCACCTCTTCCTTTTCTTCCTCTATATAATCCAAATCATCATCACGACACTGCACATCTTCATCTTCTAGTTGCTCACCTGGTCCCCCTGGAACTTCTTTCCACTCCTCGGAATCCTCAACAATACTTACAGAAAGCGTCTGCACATCTTCACACACTACATCATTCTCACCCACAAACTCTACAACGCTGCCACCCCGTTTCTCCCCAACTTCTACATCATCTACTTCTACCACACTTGCAGACTGGACATCCCCTAGTCCATCCGCGACCTCAGAAACACTTGCAGCCTCCCTAACACTTACACTTATACTCCCCTGCGTAGCATGTGCAGACCACTCTTCTGCCTCCTCCTTCGATTCCTCTTCTTCGCCACTCTCAGCAACTATAACTTCCTCAACAGTGCTCAACCTGGAATCCAGCTGTCCAGGTCCATGTGCAATGTCTGAATTAACTTCTACTGACGATGGTAAAGCTCCCCCATCAAGTGACTTATCATCTTCCGGCGTAGGCGATGATGATGTTATCGGCTCTGGATCCACCTTGGGCAGAAATGGATTTACCGGAACAATTACTGCGACCTTTGGTTGGACCGTGTTTGTAGCAACGCAACACCGGGCCATCTCCGCGAAATTCTCTGGACGATGCCCAAACCTTCCCAAACGGTAACCGTCTTGGTCATTCAGTCCTCCTATAATTATATCTAGGACTTCGGTGTCGGTCAACCCTAATCTTAATACCCGGGCAGCTTTTCGTATGTCCTGCACGTAGTCCCCCAACGGCTCTCCGTCGGCCTGATAACGATAGAACCAATCCAGCCTAAGCTTGGAACGTCGTGGAGGATACATGAAGTAATCCAACACTTCCGCATGAAAAGTGTCGACCGTGCCACCCTGACGCCAAGTGTTGGTAACCTTCTGTTGCAACGTACCCTGGCAATACGGGTATATAAGGCACAAGACCTCCCCATCGGATATACCCGGATAGGCGGCCAACTGCAGGACAAGGTCCAAGAAAACCAGCAGCTGGTCCTCCTTAAATCCATCTATCACCGAAAATTTCTGGAGAACTGGGGTGAGAGGGTGGGGCAATTTCTGTTCCTCCCGGTGGTCGGGGGAATACAATGGCTGAAAGCATAGCGCCGCCAGAATTACACAATTCGCAAACACTATCAACAAAACACAACACCCTACAAATACCTAACACCTATAAACATATTGACAATAAAAAGATTGGAATAAGAAAAACTCACGTACTATTCTTCCAAAGAGTAGACTGCGGGTCCACCTAACGATGCGAGAACTAGCCCACTACCTGAACAGCTCACACTCGATTACACCAGACAAAAGGAACGCGACACACACACAACACGAAAAACAAAATACCGACCAACGAAAATTTATTTTAACCATTTCTTAGGTTACCTCCGGCTACCATTTATCGGCAGAAACCGACTGCCGATCGGGCCATACCGCCTAATCACAAAAAACCGCAACACCTCCCCAAACCACCCTCTGCTACCAAATGAAACCCCTACTTCATTTTGAGTAGTTAAAACAAAAAGAATATTTCTTTTTGTAAAGAGGGGTTACAAGTTAATTAAAACTAGGCTAAGGCCTAGAGAAGCTAAAAATTGCGCTGGATCCAGTAAGACGGGACTTGCAATAAAAACTCAAGAATTAAATAATTAACAATGATTTTATTATTCTATCTCATAATATTCATAACAAAAACAACAGTGATTTAGAATTCCCCTTTTAAATGGTTAACAAAAAATATATACCCTCTCAACAAGGCCACCTGAATAATATAAACTGAGTCCATGAAAAATAATTGCTGTGTCACCATCAATGAATTGAAAATGTAAAATAAACATTAATCTCAAAATGAAACTCCCATTAAACTATTTCTTAAAATATAAAATTTATATTTTATGTTTCTTTTAAAATGCAGTATATAAATTGATGAAGGTAAATAATTTCATTCACAGTTACTATTAATAATTAAAATAATTAATTTAAAGAAATGATCAGCCACGATTATTTAGATAGAATACTCGTCTACTGGTGTATATACATTCTAATAATAAAATCCCTATATCCCACCAAAAGTACAGCAATGCATAATATTTATATATATATATATATCCCCCAAAATGTACACAGAAATATACAGACATAACACGTTCCACAAGACAAATTACATATACAATAGTATACAAATACATAAAGGTCTCTTGCCACGCCCTTTTTTTTTTATATTAGCCTTCTGGTGTATATAAATTCTAAACTTCTGCTTTATAGGAATCCCAATTAGGATTAAAGATTTATTTCTATGAATGTGCCCGCATGGTGTGGGTTAATTGCACGTCATGTGTATCATAAAGTATTGCATACAAATGTCCCCAGGACATTAAAAATTTAAAAGAAGTGCCTAAGTGGCTAAGTGCTAAAATACTTAATTAAGGTGAGAAATAATTAATTAAGGTGAGAAATAAAATTATTTAAAATAATTAACGCCCCCCAGTTACCATGATTAATATAAAGAATTTATATAGACTAAAATAGGGCCAGTTAATGTAAAGAAAAAAAATTGCACCATATTAGCACCTTATATAAAAAAATACATTTGTGTGTGTGTGTGTCAGAGACGGACATGTTTCTTCAATTTATAACCAGTCTGAACAAACTTGTTTCAACAACCTTGTTTCGACAAACAAGTTGAAAAGTGTTTCGACAGGCACAGCTTGGTTGAAACTAATTTAAAATAACACCTACCTCCCCAGTAATCTTTTTATACAAATGGCCTAACCTGATTTTAAAAATAAGAGAAAAATATGTTTTTAATGCAGAGTATATTAAACTTGAGAAAATAATAATAATAAAACTGACTTTAAATCTGTAGCGAAAGTACTATAAAGAAATGAGTGGAAATCTAAGTTGGATGCTGTGTGGTACACATGTCAGTCCCTGAACTGCCAATTAACTATACATGTATTGAAATTTACAATTAATACTTAGTGTTCACACTAAACTGTCCCATCAATTGGGGATCCAAATGAAGGTATGCTGGTACCATGTTGATTCTACGTGTGAATATAAAATGGATATTTTTCACCTGCTTTGTGTGCCCAGAAGGATGATCTTATTTATAGCGTGGCGATCTCATGATTGGCATGTTGTTGCGGCCTGGTCTCTTCGGTGTCGAGTGTGGAGCTTTAAGATGGCATTTCGTTCATTGGCAGTAGGAGTTGTCTCTGTTCAGTGAACCCTATTGTCACACATTACATTTTTAGTGAGAGACCACACACAAATGCCCCCACTGTTTGGACACCCTCCAAAATACATAAATAAAAACAACACCTAGTTATGTTGTACATAATAAAACTTGGTAACATTATTTTGGCCAACATGCCTTACTTAAAAAGTTCTCTAACAATGATTCTTTATAACGCTTTATAACTTGAACCTCACTGAATGTGAGTTGCTTTCGCAATATAATAATTTATCTTAGCTCTGTGACATCTTATGAACTTATTACTTTGAGTGAAATTGTGGTTACCACGTGGCGAAGAATTTATTTAAAACACATAGTTTTTTACTCCATAGAATTTGAGAATACTACTACTTTGAATGTGACATGATTTACGTTTAAAACGTGCCTGAGTAAGTTCCCAATTATGTATGTATAAAGTTTTACTGTCATTGTAGCAAAACTTTATACCACTTAATGACGACAGATTGTGTAACAGGTTAAGTGAACAACACAATCTCGTTACATCGGTGTTAATGAAAGTGTAAAATTAAATATATTGTGGTTATTGTACTTTAGGTATTAAAGCCGAGATTCTGACACTCCAATAATCAAGTTTTATTGGTTTATAAAAACTTTACGAACAATTACGTCTTTCACCATGCATGATTCAACAAGTGGGGGCTTACTCAAGCTTACTAAAAAAACATTTTCTCCTTTAACAATTTGGTATATAATTAATATAATGAAATCAAAACTTACCGCAGTCATTAAGAAACTATCTCATATTGAAAAGAAGTCGACGCTAGATATTTACACGAAACCCTCCACCGAAGAGATCTTCACGATGTCGTGAGTTAGGCTTCCATATAGAGACAAACTATAACAAAAGTTTTCGTTCGTTGTCCGTTTGTGAGAAAATTCTCACCAGGCTGCAGCACTGTTGTTTAAAAACTCAGCCGAGCTGCTGGAAAAACTCGGTAGATGGAAACACCGGTCAAACGGTGAAAACTCGAGAACGGTAGCCTCTCCTATCCACGGGTAGAGAGCAGCACTCCTAATTACTTTAAATTTCGTACTGTCTTTACCGTCAAAAAAAAAAATGCCAATACATTTACTAAACTCGCGCTGAATCATTTGACTCAGCACAGTATATTTCAAAATGTGTTTTAGTGTTGTTGTGCTAATCATTAAAACGGTTTTTAATTAATTAAAATTATTTAGTTTACTTCAAAACAATGTGTTAGTCTAAGTTATTTCGTCATTACCACGTTCTCATTTCTGTGTTGCAAAAAATTCGTCTAACGGACCGGAATCTTTCTGAATTATTAATTGGGTGGGGTCAGATCGCAAAATTGTCCTTTTTACTTAAGGTGGAGTGTAAAGGTTTTCGATATTTTATCCTATATAAAAAATAATCGTGGCGACCTTGGTCTTCTGGTGAAATTTGGATATGGTTAGTAATTGATTGCGTACAGGTAAGGTCTGGCAGTGGGATTTTATGTATTGAATATATTTCGGCCCTTTTTTATTGTTACAATTTAGCATGATGAATAATGCGTACATGTTACTCAACCCAGCAACGCAGGAGCTAGTAAGTACACAAAATGCGACGAACTTGAAGTTATATTGGTCACAATAAATGTTTAAATTTTAATATACTATTTTATGTTTCAGAAGGGACTCTCCCCCATTTTCGGGCGGTCACGACCTTACCAGTCCTGGCCGTGGGTTTCGGCACTGGGAGGCGGACCATGGTTGGCAGAACTTCCTTAGGGTGGTGAAACGACGATGGTCCGGCTCCACCAAAATTGGTATAGAGTAGAAATTTCAGCATCTCATTGAAGGGGGAGGGGGACCCCTAAAGGTACGTGGTATAAAATTTTTTACACTCAAGGTGCAGCGGTTAGGTGTACCATATCACGTACCAGTACTGCCTTGGAGTGAATGTAAATAATTAAGGAGGCTATATTTTACAAGGCAGTGCATTCACATAAATTTTCTTGAGCCAATGGCTGCAGTTACAGTATAGTTTGGAAAATACGAATTTTGTTGCAAGGGGGATGGGGGTAAGATAGACGGTGGGTTTGGATAAGTGGTAGAATAGAGGAAGTAGATTTGTAGTAATAAGGGAACGTGAATTCACGTAGTATGTCTACCTGGTTCCGATCCGCTTTGCGGCAAAACCCCGTCTTTTCGGGCGGCTACGAACTTACCACTTTTGATTAAGAAGGAGAATTAGCCTCCAATGTAAATATTTATCAATCTATATAATTTGGAATGTTTATAATTTTAAATTTATGTGAGTAGATACATTTTATTTTAGTAAATAAGTGACTGAAAATCATTGTAAAGTTTGTAGTACAAGTGAAAAGTAGGACTTGCAGAAGTGTCTGGTAAAAAAAAAAAAAAAAAAAAAAAAAACTTATCATGCAAGAAAGAGGGGTAATTTTGGGGGGTTGTTTGGTGTTAATAGAAGTGAAATAATTATGGAAAGTAGAGACTGCAGCAGTAGAAGGGTTAAGTTAGTTATTAATATGCTATTGCAGTGGTGGCATGTGCCACTGCAGATAGCGATAAGTGTTGGTGGTAACATCAAGGTATGTTACCATCATCGGAGGCCAAACTGGCGTAATATACACTGCATAACCTGTTATATAATTTCATATTATATGTTGATTTGTATTTCTGGGAAGAAGCAAAAGCCAAGATTTTACGGTTGGTACTGGAGTAAAGCAGGGTGATGCACTATCTGCAACACTCTTCAACTTGGCACTACATTATGCTATAAACAAGATAGACTTCAGAGGACACATCTTCAAAAGGATGAGGCAACTAGGAGCATATGCGGATGATATTGTGCTGGTAGCCAGGAACAAAAATGTATTAAAAGATACCTTTATTGAAATGGAGAGGGAAGTAAGCAAAATTGGTTTGGAAGTCAATGAGGCTAAAACAAAATACATGAAAGTGTCTGTGAAGGAAAATAGAGAACTGCTAGACCTTCACACAGGCCATTACTGTTTCCAAGGAGTTGCAGAATTTAAGTACCTAGGTGTTATTCTGAATAAAGAAAACCGAGTGAGCAGCGAAATAGTAAATAGAATCATAACCGGCAATAGAGCAAACCAATCATTACTGAAATCAAAGCTTCTAACTCCAAGAACCAAACTGATGTTATATAAAACACTGATCAGACCTGTTGTTGCTTATGCATCCGAGACATGGACTCTCGTAAATAAGGATATAAGTGCTCTAAGAATTTTTGAAAGAAGAATATTGAGACAGATATTTGGACCGGTGAAGGAAGGGAATATGTATAGGATCCGAAATAACGGTGAAATAAATGATTTGATTGGTGGACAAGACCTGGTGAGGCACATAAAATCAGCTAGAATTAGATGGCTGGGACACGTATTCCGTATGAATGTTACGAGGATGCCCAAAACTATATTAAGTGGAACGATATTGGGCAAAAGAAGAAGAGGCAGGCCTCGAAGAAGATGGCAGCAGGATGTGGAAGAAGATCTGAGAAAGATGGGCATTAGGAACTGGAGACTGAAGGGAATGGACAGAGATGAGTGGAGACGGGTCGTAGCGGAAGCCAACGCTCACCATGGGCTGTAGTGCTGGAGAGTAGTAGTAGTAGTGTTAGGAAGAATGATGTTTTATAATGTAATTGCCAGGATGCTGAATAATGATGAGCGTGGACTGTATTTGATACATTTATTAATTTTTCATTATAATTTAATCGGCATAGTAAGGTTGGCTACGTCTGAAAGACATTTGAATTTTGAAAAAAAAAACCAAGTCGGTTACGAAATGCTACATGGCAAAATTGAGGCGCAAGTGCGCAACACTCCAATCTACATAAAAATGGTTAAGGCCTAAGGCCTAATAAATTGTCGCGACAACAAGAAAAAATGAAAATGACAGAACAAGGCAGCAAACACGATTACGTCCGCTGCCCGCCAACGCAAGTTGAACTGTGTTTTTGCCTGAACGCGATAAACGTAATGTCGAGCGTACAGATTAGCCAACCTTTAAATATGAAAATTACCACATTACTGTCCATAAACTGCCCACGAAAAATCAAAAGATTTTTTAATACATTTTAATAATTTGTTATACAAAAACACAATGTGTGTTCTTAATAATAGATGTCAACCTCAATAAATTGTATTGAACCTTGAGATTGAAATGTTAGATAACAGTTATAACATTAACTGTTTAGAGATAAAATCTGAATAATGATGATAACAGTTGAGCAGGCCACAGTTGGCTTGCAAACTGATTTATACATGAGTATAAATGCAAGAATTAGCAATGTATTGCTAATACATATTGTATGTGTAGAATATAAAACAATATAAAACATGAAAATACATAGTTTGACAATGTTTGATGATGAATAATCGGTGACTCATCACATGATGGGCCCGATACAAATTGCAAATATTTTATGCAAGTCATGATGGTTAGCTTAAACCAGTCAAGGCCAGTTGACCTATACAATAGTATTGAGTGTAAAATGAATAGACCAAAAATTATTACAAAATTATACATGTAAAAACATAGATTTAGCATAACGCTTTACTATAATAATTAAATGATGCATGCTATACCTGACAGTTTCAGGAATGCACAATAAATTGACATGTGAAAACAGATTATACATTGTTGAATGATTGCAAGCACAAGGTGTAATGACATGTATGTCATAATTAAAAGCATGAATAATAATTGTGCAATACGTGATCGCAAAATACAAAATACACAATATAAAAATATGTGCGTGGCGCATGGTTATAGACAGTAGATGCGGGTAAACCAATGTGTTTTACATAGATACAAAGTTATACATAATAAATACAATAGAAATTGGTTTAGATAATTACAAATACATGAATACAAGGCACAATAGCATAAGTGACAAGTACAGCAAATGTGTTTATACAAAGTGTAATGCATGTGTTCGAACAATTGCGAGTAACATATAAATTCATAGAGTAATAAAATATCACACATATTGACAAAAAATGTGCAAGAAGATGCATACATGGTTTGTATAGCTGCAGACCATGTGAATATTATATAACAAAATTATTACATAAGAACAACACCACCAATGACATGACACATAACCCATTACCAATATCAAATATAAGTATGCAAAGGACATAGTATGTCTCACAAAATTATTAATATATAAATACAAGAATAGTAAAGTATATCACCATAACAATATGATAAGCATACATATAATAACATAGTGCATGGTTGTAAAATTACAAGTCACATGCGAATTTAGTATGTAAAATATGCAATAATGCAAATTAACATAAAATGTTTGTGATAATACATATCACCAGTTGAAGTCGACCAAATTGTCAGACAATAAAGTAATGAAAGCCAGTGGCCAGGTGAAATATAGCATTGTGCTAAGTAATTATATTGACCTTGTGTCTAAGCCTCGTCCCGCGCTGGTAACAAACATAACTTGTGAACTGGTCTGCGAAAGGTGCCAGTAGGCGTGCGAATGTCAACTATTCTAATTAAGTTGTCTGGGCCGGGAAATGTGGCGGTAATTACCCCAAATTTCTATACTAATGGAGGCAAGTTATCCTCAATCAGCAAAACCAGGTCACCAATGGAAGCGTTTTCCTTTGCAAATTTCCATTTGTGACGTTGTTGTAATTGGTGTAAGTAGTCGCGAGACCAAGATTTCCAAATGACTTGGACAAACTTCTGGAGAAGTTGCCAACGTCCAAGATGAGAGATGGGAACATGAGATAAGTCAGGATCAGGTATCGCCGTTAATGGTGCGCAAATTAAAAAATGGCCAGGGGTAAGTGGCACTGGATCGTTTACATCCGATGAAACGGCAAATAATGGCCTTGAGTTTAGACATGCCTCTACCTGAGACAAAACCGTTGTAAACTCCTCGAAAATGAGTATGGACTTGCCGACCACGCGGCGCAAATGATACTTTAAACTCTTTATACCGCTCTCCCAAAGACCACCAAAATGAGGTGACGAGGGCGGAATAAATGACCATTTAATACCATGAGAGGTCGTAAAGGATTGGATTGATGAGGTGGCATCCTTATTATGCCAAAGATTGTAAAGGTCATGCAAAACGTTGCGGGCCTTCCTAAAGTTCGTGCCATTATCAGAATATAACTGGCTGGGTATGCCCCTACGGGCCATGAAACGACGTAAGGCAGTTACAAACGCGTTGGCCATAAGGTCGGAAACCAATTCCAAATGAACGGCCCTGGTGGCTAAGCAAATGAACAAAGACACATAGGCTTTTGACAGAGTCCTAGATCTCTGCCCGCCATGACGAATCATGAAGGGACCACCATAATCAACTGCGCAGAATAGAAACGGCCGTGAAGGAGTGACCCTAGGAGATGGCAAAATACCAAGCCTTTGAACCTGATGTTTGGTACTAAACCTGAGACACTTGACGCATCTACGAATGATGGAACGAATGACTATCTTGGCGTTAATGATCCACCAATGTTGACGAAGTGAATGATGCACAAGTTGAGCACCAGCGTGGAGTAGACGAACATGCTCGCACTCGATTATAAGGCGAGTGATGTGAGCCGAAGGATGCAAGACAATAGGATGCTTATTGTCATAGGGTAGTTGCGACTGCTGTAAGCGTCCGCCGACACGTATGACGCCAAACTCATCAAGAAACGGGTCCAGAGAAGACAACTTACTCCTGATAGAGACAGAAGACCCATTACGAAGGCAATTAAGCTTAGCAGCAAAGTGGATGGACTGGGATTGTTTTATGAAGAAATTAAGAGTAGAATGAATTTCGACGGGGGTAAGAGCACCCGAGATTCTCTCAGCCCTGGAGAGTCTAATATTTTTGATGAATCGAAAGCAATAAGCGTATATGTGAGTCAGACGGTGCAATGAAGAAAAGTCCTTTGAAAGATCAATAGATAGGGTAGAAATTAGAGAAAGTTTGGGGGTTTGTTTCTCCTCTGCAGTGCATTCAGGAGACGACAGATTAGAAGGTAAAAAAGGTGAAAAAAGATTGGGCTCGGAAGATTGAGACAAACAAGTGGGACCATGCCACCAAAGCAAACAATCGCGCAAAACGTCGGGGTGACATCCCCTAGAAATAATGTCAGCAGGATTATGTTGTGAATTGATATGATGCCATGTGTAGGTTTCAGTGAGACGCTGAATCTCAGCAACACGATTAGCGACGCAGGTCTTCCACCTAGAAGACTCGTCATGAATCCAGTAAAGGGACACCATGGAGTCAGAATACAGGTGAACGCTATTGATGAAGGAATGAAGAGCAGGCGTGACTTTAAATAAGAGTCGCGATAACAACAAGCTAGCGCAGAGTTCAATGCGGGGTAATGACACCTGTCGTAGTGGGGCCACGCGAGATTTGGAACACAGAAGGTGACAAGAGGTCGATGAATCTTGATAAATGACTCTAACGTAAACACAACACCCATAGCCCTTTTCAGAAGCATCCACAAACCCATGTAATTCAACTATCTTTGCCTTGGACTTGCTGCGAATATAACGTGGGACAATAATTTTACCAATTAGATATAACTTATCGCATAATGAACGCCAATGCAAATATAATTGCCCGGAGATTGGCTCATCCCAAGCAAGATTACATAGCCACAGTTGCTGTATAAACTGTTTGTAAAGAAAAACAATTGGACCGACGAGCCCGAGTGGGTCGTAGATACCCACGATAATCGACAGGATTTTCCTGTTAGAGATGCTTGACTCAACTGGAAATGACTTGATGTCAAACAAAAATGAATCTGTAGAGTTATTCCAAAGAATGCCCAACATACGCACATTATCTTGTTTGTTTAATGGGAGTGATAAATTATTATGATCTGCGACCACATTGGGTTCATTTGATGCCCATTTATGTAGAGTAAGGCCATATTGACTCAACAACGTACCTAAGTCAGATTTCAACTTGGTCAGATTAGAAATGGTGTCTGCACCGGTTAACAAATCATCGACATAGAAATCATTAATTATAGCTGAAGCAGCGTCAGGAAAAGAAGCTTCATGATCCTTACCAATCTGAATAAGGCAGCGAGTGGCCAAAAACGAGGCACTAGCAGTACCGTATGTTACAGTTCGCAATACAAAATGTTTAAACTGTTCAAGGGGAGAATTATGCCACAGAATGCATTGATAATGACAATCCTTATCGGACACTAGAATTTGTCGATACATCTTCTCGATGTCGGCGATCAGAACATAGTTGTGCATGCGAAATCGCAAGAGAATAGAAAAAAGGTCTTGTTGGACATTTGGGCCTACTAACAAAATATCATTGAGAGAAAAACCATTGGTAGTTTTGGCTGAGCCATCAAAAACGACGCGAAGTTTTGTCGTAGAACTAGAATGTTTAAAGACGGCATGGTGAGGCAAATAGTAGGTATTTGAAACCCTGGAATTGATAGAACAATCATCGACAAGCGCCATGTGGCCAAGATCCCTATACTCTTGAATAAAGTTTGCGTACTCACGCGCAAGCTCAGAATCACGCATGAACCGGCGTTCTAAACCCAAGAATCTCGCTTCAGCGGTAGCATAGGACTCACCCAACTGGGGATTGTCAGACTCGAATGGTAGCGAGACAACGAACCTACCCTCATCATCGCGATGAGTGGACTTAACAAAATGCTCCTCACAAGCTGAATCGTTACTAATGGGTTCCTTATCAGGGATGGTTTCGGTCTCCCAAAATTTCTCAAGAGACGCCAAAATTTGACTGTCGTTGTTCCTAGCCAAGAACGAAACAGCAGGACCCTTAGAACGGCAATGTTTGGGCAGATTGCCTGCTAGAATGTAGCCTAACTTTGTTTCTTGTATAATAGGAAAGTGAGGACCACGTACATATTTGTTAGCTAAAATCAAATCTAAATAAAATTGCGCTCCTAAAAGTATATCTATATCAGTTGATATGTTGAAATGTGGGTCAGTGAGAAAAACATTATCTGGGACATTAAATTGATTTATGTCGAAAGATTGTGCTGGCAGTTTATGAGTCAATGCAGATAAGACTGCACACGTAGCGTCAAAGCTGAACCTTTGATAGCGAGAAATGATACGAATAGATGCCAAATTAGTGGCACAACAGGCCGCATTATTAATACTTGTAATCGGTATATTAGATTTAGTCAAGTTAAGCTGTAATTTCTTAGCAAATGATTCCGTACAAAAATTCACTTGTGACCCAGCATCTAATAGAACTCTTGCAAGCTGTCTGTTACCAGCCCGGTCGATGACGAACACGAGAGCTGTCGATAAAAGAACATTGTTTGCAGACTGGAGCTTGCGTGAACAATAATTGCTACTGCTGGCAGAACCTTGTTTTGACACATTATTTATGTGCAGCAATGTATGGTGTCGTTTTGAACAGATCTTACATGATTGTTTGACCTTACAATTAGATGAAAAATGATCTGGTCTTAAACAATTGGTACAGTGTTGAGAAACAAACTTAATCGAAATAAATAAATAGAAATACTGCCAGAAACTTACCTGCGATCTTTCTTTCGCTTAGTTACCTTGCATAAATTTCAATCAGAAGCCCAGAGTCGCCACGATATTTTTGGTTATATATCGAAACCTTAACACTCTACCTTAATAAAAAATGGGACAAATTTTGCAATCTGACTACCCCCCAATAATAATTCAGAAGAAATCCGGGAACGTTAGACGAATCTGCCAGCACAGAATAGTAGGAAGAGGTTATGGCGTAATAACGACACTATAATACATATTTATATTCTAAAATAAATCTGTTTACTGTTCTTCTTCAAAAATTAAGACAAAACATTCTTTCCACATTATATTACTGAAACAATCGGATAGAAATAAATTTTCAAATAGACATCTGATATTAAAAAATAAAACAGCTCAGCCTGCTCGCTCTCACATTCATTCCATAAAAAATACCCCTTTTTCCCTGACTACTTTATTTGAACCCCAAAAAAAATGAAATTATTTTCTGACGGATTACCCCACCGGCGTAGCTCCTCTCGTGGCCATATGTGTTTTTTGTCCGAAAGTTTTTATTTGCACTTCCACCTTTCCGTTCACTTCACCCACTCACTCATCCGATTCTGTTCACTTTTATTTGTACTATAACACTTCTACATAATAATTTTAAATTTCGTTAGGGCCCACGAACCTTAGCGAGCGTCAGGCTGATGTCACATCGGTAAGTTTCCTGCCGTTACATGCGGGCGTACATCACTGCCTTGGCTGCGAACCAATTTCGTCTCTGCACACAGCCTTCGTTCACAAAGTCTTAGTAGCTGCACACATGACACATGGGATTTTCGTGTGCTGGACATTGATGAAATTTGGTGTTCAGTGGTTTACGTCACTGTAGCAGGCGTGACTTAGTTTCGTTTCCGTCGTGTCCCTGACCACGTGTTGGACAAAATTCACACCAAGCCATTTTGTTTTAAACTTCTTGGCGTCATCTGCGCGTCTGCTTGTGCTTGCGCGTCTGTGGATATGTGTCACACAGTCTCAAAATTCTAAGAATGGTATTGTGTGGTCGCACGTTGACGCATTCCATTGTATTAACTTCGCATTATGCGTTCTTTGTTTGAACAAAACTTTTATCACTTGGCTGATAACACAGGTGGAAAATGAATTTAAAAATATTTTAATAAAAATAAAAAACCCCCATTTTAGCCCCGTTACAATAACCCCCCCAATGAGAGATCTTCTGCCGAAACAGAAGAAATCTCATTGCTAAACCCCTAAGAGGATCGGTGAGGATATGGTGCCAACAACCCCCCATTAGTTCTTATACATCATGGGTAAACTACCCCCCTGGCACGGAGACTGCCGCACCTGAACGAGATTACTGGACTTCCCTATCCGAGATCCCAACACCATAAAATCGAACAGACACGCACCACAGCGCACCTAACCTTCTAACATGCTACCCCCCAAACTCCAAATCCCTGGCCTTATTCCATGCCAGATCCTCAACCGATATGTTCCTCCTTGTCATGCATACTGGGTCGTTTTCAGCAATACTGGGCGCATACATATACTTGTTAATACATACCAACAAAATTTATTTTCAAATTTAAAAGTTTCATTTAAATTAAAACCAAATTTTTATATTACCATTACTCTCTCTCAAAAAATCAAAACGAAATCTCTTATCTGAATCTATGAATTTTCTTCATTACTCTTAATAATCAGAAAAACAAATAAATTGAACATCTAATTAAAACAAGAACTCATTTATCCTAATATTTGATTATACATACATACTAAACAATATAATTCAATAAAACCCTAGTAATACACATAAACAATAATACACTCAAAACTCAAAAAACATCAATTAGATGGCAGGCACAAAAATCAAAATTTTTTTTTCGAAAAAAAAATTTAAATTTATTAAAATATACTTTTCTCAATATTCAGAAAATTCAAAATTAGTTAAATCAATTAAACAATAAAATTTGCATGACTTCATTGCCAAAACTGGTCTAGTTTATAACATCAACCATCAGCTGATCAAACTGGGTCAAGTCCACAACCTTGACCTACATAGGTTATACATAGGCTACATCATAAAATTCATTAAACATCTTTAAAATTTTTATCTTCAAACATAATATAATAAGACATTCAAAATTAACATGGTTATTATTACAATTAACAAAAAAATTGACATTTGAATTACTCAAAATTACACATTTTATAGCTTTACATTATTCTCGAATTCTATTAAAATTTGTCACTTGTTTCCATTAATTTTTTCATTCCTACTAAGATTTACTTTCTTTAACCTTCTCGATCTCCATTAGTTTGGGTGATTTAATTATTCATACTAACTTGATTTACCACTTGGCATGTATACATTTATAATCTTCCCCCTCTGACTTTAATATCACTAACAGCTTTAACTAACATGACACCCATCTCTATCAAAAACATCTATCAAACAATCTCTAAACCCAACTTACTACTCAACTCAATTCGCATCATTCTACCCTTATACAAAAAAAAAATCTCTACCCCTTTGTACTCAGGATGTGTGTTTTCCCACCCAAAGCTCATTCCCTTATCTGGTCCCTGGACTTTCCTAGGCAACCCTTTCCGGCGCTAAACGGTCCCTTCCCATCCCAACACCTTTCGTTGCAGACTCCTCATCACACCACCCCCCTTACAAAATTCCCATCAACTCTAACTACTCTCCCAAAACACCACTTTCATCTACAAATATCTCCACTTATTTATTACATCAATATATCAACCAATACTCTACATATTTTCCCCATAGCTACTGTGTCACTATCAATACTCCTCAATTCTATCTTACATTTATTCACAACAATATTTTTCTCTCTGGTACCCCTTTTAATTCAACATGGACTGATTTACATGTCCTAACGAAACAATAATCACCCAAAATCTATCTTTTACATTACCTTTAAAATTCTGAACTATCTCAAATTACTTCCATCAGTTAAATTAAAATCTTTTAACACATTAAAATCATTATATTCAAACATTAGGTACATTGGAAATTAGCAAACTATTTATAAGTGACATTCTACAGCGGATCAGCTGATTTTCTAGGCAAGGCGAATGACCTTTGTTCAAAAATGCTACACAAAATTATATAACAAAAATACATAACACATATTTATAATTCTTACACTCTAACACAACAAAATTAATGACCCACTAAAACATGATAACCAAAATATAAGAAACATCTATTGTATACATTTTCTCAAATCAAAACAATTAGTTAATTACTTCCAGAGCGAGTTGTCATTGTTAAGTTACAAAATTTTAATTCGTTGCTCCCCTGAGCAACCACCTGAACCACACACACTATTATTTTTTACTGGTGGACTGTTGCGCCCATCTGCTTCCACAAGGACGGCATTGGTGGAGGAATTTATCATCTCTGTGCCCTTGCTTCAGCGTTACATTTTAAAATTGGCAGATATCATCATATCTTTGTTACAAATTTATACGCCCTTAAAACGGGTCTACCACCTGGCCTTGCTGTTCCTACTCGAACAGAGTGGCAGCCACTGTTCCATAGTTCCGGGGATTTCCCCTAATGTCACCCCCCATCAATTTCAAATATACACCAATTTCAAGCCAGCTATGGTCAAGGTTCTTACTTTATGGCCATAGCTGACCGCTAGCCAAAACCACGATTAGTGCTGGTAAGGCAGTAATCGCCCGAAAAGTCGGGGAAATCAACTCTAAATTCAAGCATGTTCTCTACATCATTATTATACACGGCACGGCAATCTATCAGCATACAATATAAAATTGTATAAAAGGGTGTGCCGTGTATTTTACGCCATCTTGGCCTCCGATGGAGGTAACACTCTCTGTTACCCCCAACCCTTACCGCTATCTACCGTGGCACATGCCACCACAGTACTAGCCACCCTAATAACTAAATTAAATCTTCCACATAACATCATTTCATTATTTATCACTCACTACAATTATATTCCTCAAAACTTTCAAATTTATTATTAACATCTATTTTATCTCATATTTCAGTTATTATTACCTTTTGAGTATGGTTTCTATTTAGTACAATTATCTCAAATTAATTTCATCATTGAGTTAAAATCTTTTCAACACCTGTAAACATTTTACTCTATTTAACTTGTATTATCAAATTTATACTTACAGTACATTGCTCATACCCTGTCATAAGCACACAAATATACACATCAATAACTCCCTTTGCCTTCTGAAACACTTTAACAACAATGTTATTCCATAATAAACAATTTAACATTTATTTATTTATTAATTATTGTCAACGTTTGATCTCATAAAATAATTTAAATTCATTATCAAAATTCAATTATATAACATTTTAAATCAAGCACATTTATTTAAACAATTCAAATTACTTTAATTAAATCAATTATTGAAAATACAACATTTTTAATTACTCTCACCAATTACAATAATTACAATTAATTTGTTATCCTCTTCCAACTTATTTTTGTTATTTATTTAGACTGCAAAATATTATTATTATTATCACAACAATTTCTACTACATACACACACTGTTTACCTTACATTTTACAATACTCACAATTAACTTCACTATCAATTATTTACAATTCTTCACCATTAATTGTTCAATTTTATCACACTTCATTTCCAAAAGCAGCAAGGTCAGAACCATAAATCAAAATATTTGATTATCACAGTTGTGTGTTTGGCGTCAGCAACAATTGTCCTGAAGATGACAATAAATATTGTCGAAACGTCGATGCAAAATAACTAAAAGTTGTATTATTGACCGATCCTCACTAACCATCCACTAAAATATTCACTGATTGACGGTCACTAAAAATTTAAGGATAAAATATTTAAAATTGTCCATTTATTAAGTTTATGTTCAGCCTCCATCATCAAAAATTAGTCTGGGTTTCACATAACATTTTTCAATTTTATTTACGCACATCATATGGCTATCCTGTGTGTAATAACCATAAAATTTTAGTTTATTCATTTTACCACAATAATCGTACATAGGGTTACTTCCCATTATAATTATTTCATCATAAACCAAGTCAACGCTATTTATTTCTGTCCAGTCTCCATTAGTAGTTATATTCAATATCAGGTCAGTTATTTTCTCATCATATTCTTCTACTACACTCATTACAACATAAGGTAAATTATTATTATTTAAACAGGTATCATCAAAACAATTCTCATCTCTACTCTACAAAGTAAGTATTTCATATCATTTATCTTTATCACTTCTAACATCTCTTTCAACTCATTATAATTTCTCTTCAACTTAAATAATTCTATCTCTCTATCAATACACAACTCTCTATCTAACTCTCTCTCACCATAACACCATCTCACACTTTCGACACCATCCCACACAGAGGGTACTAACTCATAAAAACTTGGGGAACAACTCAAAGACCTCATGTCTTTCAATAACAAGGGACTCTTACCCTTCAACAATAACATTTGTGAACACCTTGGTTCATCATACATATGGGGAAAATTTACCATCTGCCCTACGTACTCATCTAATCTCTCTTGCCACTCTTTCTCTAATTCATCAACACTAATTACAGTATTCCCTCGCCAACCGCGGGGGTTAGGTTCCTACAAAACATCGCGGTTAGTGAATCCGCGGTTGGTGAAGTTAACTTTATATGGGAAAAGTAAGGTTAGGGGAATCTGAAACAAAGCCAGAAATATAAAATACTGTACAACTCTTAATTATACGAGGTGTGTTCATAAAAAGACCAAACGTTTTGAGTAAAACATCAACCCGCACAAACGACGCGCCAGGACTTTGCGCGCACTTAGCGATAGTTTTTGACAACAAACTGCCACTTATTGTGTTCCGCTATTAGCAGTAGTCTTTGAGGTATATCACATTGAGTGATATACCGCTGCACACGCTGGCCGGCGGATTAGTGACAAAGCGATTAAGAAAGACCGCGAGAACAACGTGTGCATATGAAATTTTGCAGCAAAACTAGGTTAAAACTTTTCTGAGACATTCTGGTTTTCAATTAAGCATACGCGGAAGCCTGCATGAGGCGAACGATTAGTTTAAGAATTTTTAAAGAGGGAAAAACAATGGTTGGTGCAGATCAAAGCGATATCGAAGATCATGGGAAGAGAGCTCATGATGTGGTAATTGCAAATCATTGTTTAAATGCGGATACTTTCTGACAGAATCCATTTAAGATCGTAAAATTAAATTTTGATAGAAAAATTTAAATGTATCGTATCACTGAAAAATTCTTACTGTGTTTGTTGACGATGATCAGAAAGAGACCCCGTTTTGAAATCGGTAACAACTGCGTACCAATGCAAATGGTAATGAAATCTTTGGAACACAATGGAAATAGCTCTGTAAAGATTTTACATTATTGTTCTTATAGTTGACTCATTGACAGCCATTAACCTGGCCACAGAAGCAGCGCTCTCGTCGCGCCCTAACCTGTTCAAAACATCGAGCTTTTTCTCCAGCGAAAGTACATTCCTAGCCCTTTTGGCTAGCTTATCACCGCCAATTATGTTTTCCAAACGTTTGGAACACATTATGACGAAAGGATAGTTTATAAAAGAGTAAATTAACACTTAGATAATAAGAACAACGCACACTAAAAACTAAAGAACACGCAATACATCATGGCAGAAGAGCAACGCGCGACTGACTGACTTCAATACGATTTGAAGGGATATGTGTGCACGAAGCGCTGCCTAGCGGATGCTGCTACAAACCGCGTATAAGCGAATTTCAGCCCCGCGGTTGGAAACTACTGCGCATTTATAAAACCGCGTATAAATGAAATCCGCGGTTGGAGAACCCGCGGTTGGCGAGGGATTACTGTACTATGTTATTAATTATATTTGTTATTATTTATATAATTGTATTTTACCAATACACAATAACAGTAATTATTGTAATTAATATCGGGCGCCATATTGGGAATTACTAACAGCTGATATTATTACGGGCCAAGTTTCGTGTTAAGCGAACGAGGTTGTTGAACAGGAAGTGTTATCTGAAATAAATACTCTGTACTCTGAAAATGAAATAATAAAACAAAACTTATTATTAACAAAAAATTACATAATTTTAGACTCGCTCATACGCCAAACACGCCTCGGGGCGTAGTCCGACGTATTATGAAATACACAAATACACAAACATATATTGAATATTGAACTTTTAGTTGATCTAAACATCTAATAAACATATAGTAAACAATGGTAATGTAAATATCTATATATATGTATGAACGCCCAACCCAGCACTTAGGAATTACTACACACACGCAACCTCTCTCTCTTTCATGCTCATGGTACAAACATTTATGAATTGTGGAGCTCCTTTTAAATATATTGAAATTTTAAATAATTTTTTAAATAATTGATTTCTAATAAGGATTTCATGATGATTGATTTCGAGGATTTAAAGTGTATAAGGAACGCTCTCACCCATTTCGTGTTGGCTGGTTGTATCGGTGCGGTAAAACTTCGCGTCCAGTACCGCGAGTTTTCCGTATACACGTCTCGTTCACATTTTTGTTGACTCACTGTATTTCCGATATTTGTATTGTTTATTAACCACCCTCAGTGGTCTAAAAAGTTAAAATTCACCCGTAAGTGAATGGGTAGTCAGCCGGCGTTGATCAGTGCTGCAGCAGAAATGACGACAATTCCTTGTTGGATTTTGCGGAAGTGGGGTGAACTTACATCACATTTTCTTTGTTTAACTTGTTGACATCACCGTTTTGTCGTTGTCAACACATTCTCAGCCTCTGACGTAATTAAGGCTTGGCTCGGTTATCGCAATAACTGCACACTGTTTTTGTGATGTTACACCGTTTTTTTGCTATGAATTGTTTCCAATCCTGACAAATATTGTGATATAGTCCACTCACTGCAGATTTGTATCGGGTGTTTAAGGTTGGGTTTAGTATGACAAAAATAGAAAAATACAATATTTATGTTCTAGTTACCATATTTAAGGTAATTCCAAAAATGTACCATGATTGTACCATCACAAAACCCCCTCAATGAAAGATGGTGTGACGAAGCACACAAACTTTCATTGACCCTTTCATACTTCCTAAAGGGATCAGCCAGGACAAGTCGCCACAACCCCCTTACAAATTTATATAAAAAATAACTCACCCTTGGTCTGGTGATGATGACCGTACCTAGATGACCTTACTGGACTTCTCCTGCGAGATCCCAACACCATAAGGCCACTTAGGCTCTTAACGCCCCTGCTCTGACACGTTGGCCAGCTCAGGACCACTGTCACACCACCAAACACTGAAACAATATATAATAAATATTAAAATAGTGGCTTAGTAAATCACTACATCCTCAACTGATCTGGTTCCCCTTAGCTAAGTGCTGGTTTGTGCCAATAAGCACTGGGTTGGCTTAATATATTTATAAAATTATAATCCTCAAGAATTAAAAAGAATATCTCTTCTTCATATTACAACCCTGAGTTGAAAAATGGTTTTGATTCCTATCGATAATATTTATCTTCATTCTTTTACAATTACTAGAATTGTAACATAAGCACATTAATATAATATAGTTACCAAAATTGAATAAAATATAATTGAAAATATAAAGGAAAATTACACATTATAGTCTCCCAAATTTGGAGAAAAACAAATTAAGAAAATCAATAAATCGATATATTTATTTATTTATAACTCTTAGTAAATGATAAAAATAAAATTTTATTATTATTATTATTATTATTATTATTATTATTAACAGGTAATTATTTGGCTTATTGGTATTATTAACAGCGCCAGTTAAAAGAAAAAAATTTTTTTTTTTTTTTTCTACACATTATTCCCATGTTATAACATCATGTTGAAATTTCTATAACATAAATACATTTTACATAATAATAATACATTAATAATTAACACTGATACATTAATACATTAAATATTCTTGATTCATTTTAATTTAAATCATTTAAAATTTACAATTTCACTTAAGTCATTAATTAGACATCAATTACTACAATATTATAATAATAGAATTCATTTTAAATTTATTATTACATTCTTATAATATTATTATTTCATTATTCATAATTCATTGCCTCTCTATTCTGAACTCCCTACCTACCTAACTACCTAACCTCTCACCTTCTATCATTGTTTAGTCTGGATAACTCCTATATTCACTATACTTTTTATTATAATCTTACTCACCTTCTTCTAACTGACCATCAAATTTACCTATCAATGACACCAATATCTCAATTATAAACTTCATTACTACTTTCATTTAAATCCTATGGCACCGCTCGTCTTTGCACTGGGTTGGGTGTTCCCTAACTGGCTATATACTAAATATCACTATAATACATCTCTATATACATCTCTAATATTTTGCCCTTCCAAAAATTTCGGCAAACACTCCCTTAAACTACGCTATTACCTGCCACAACACTATTGGTTGGCTACTCTTTATCACCTCACCCCCACTACAGAATTCATCAACAATAATTATATGTTTATACCTTTACTTAAACACCTTTACTAATAGTCACTAACTACTGTGTCCCTAAATATCTAATAATTCTCTTTGTATTTCCTTAAAAATTCTTATCTTTCTAACTCCATTTACATTAATTAAATAACTCACCTGCTTCTTACCTATACCCAGGCTCTATTCCTGTTTAAACACTTACTGTAATCATTGACAATTCTCTTATAAAATTCCTCTCTTACCTACTTATAACAATACCTCTTTTCAAAATTCAAATATATATTCAAATATATATACTTACTTAAACATTATTATTATTCATCAGTAATTACTTTCATTACCAATTAAAAATTAAAAATATTATTATTAAACATGTTATATATGTACAATATATAATATACATACTGGTGTAAATATACCTGTAATACATAATACACATCAAAAATACATAAAGACAATTAATACAATGAAAAATATACACTCCAACTTCATTATTGTGTCATTAATCGAAATCAGTCCATAGCAGTCCAATTCAATACCACTTTTCATATTATTATTTAATGTTCATTTCACAATACAACGGTCTATCCACCATCATTAAACAACAAACAAATCTTAGGTCTATATAAATTCTTATTTAATAAATAGATTTTATTACTAGATACATTATATTCGTACTCCTTTATGAAACGGTTATTAAACAAATATTTCCAGTCACGATCAAGTAGGGTTCCGTTTATCTCAGTATGAAACGTTCGATATTAAATGATATCATAATAATTTAAAATCAATGTTAATACACTCCTACTTACCATTGCGTGGCTTCAAGGTTGCGTCATACGTATGTTTGGGATGCCGACGTAATTTCTTAAGGTTGTGAGAATAATTTGCACAACACATTTATATGAAGAGAATTGAAATTTTACTTTGGATTATGTCAGTTACATTTACATATAGAAACAATGTTATACTACTTATTGCATTTTACTCATGCTCATCTGCCACTATGGCTTACCTTATGTTTGATACTTACACAATTTGATCTATACAAATACGTAGCACAATTAAAAAAAAACACACACAAAAAACAACAGCCCAGCTTTGCTTACACACCCACTCATTCATAATTGATAAAACCCTCAATATTTTACATAAAACCCACCCCAGCCCTTACGTAACCCATTGCCACGCGGTCGCCGCGCACACTCATTGTCCGTTTCATTAAATGTTATATTTCTTAATGTCCGAAAAAATACTTTACTATTTGCCGCATTCTAGATTGATGTCAGTCACAAACTTTTCCACTATTATTTCATTCTTTACCGGTAAAACTAAAAAAACTTTGGAGAGAGCTTAATCAGCTCATTGCCGTCCGGCAACTCTAGTGGAACTGGGCAGCTTGCTTCGTTGAGTCGTGGGAAATGCGCAGTCACGGCCATCAGGTTTTAGTCGCCGTTCACGCTTAATTGTGTGGGATAACCACTTTGTACATGGAATGGAGCTTATATATGTGTGTGACCAGAGGCCGATATTGGACTTGGCTCTGCTGACGTCATTGGAAAGGCCGGATTTAGCCACGACTTCCTGCCGCTCAAAAAGCACATTTCTGGATTTTGTTCGTCCCAGGACATCCTGTTTTGTGGCTGGATCCGTCACTCAGATTTGTGGTGATACAGTTGTGTCTATGTGCTGTTTACACAAGTACAGATTTCTGAGAATTTAGAAGGGGGTAAATGCTTCGCTTGCCGGCTTACACAATAACACCTGCATATCGCTTTTGTCTCACTGTTTCTCAACATCGTGCTGTTGCATGGAAAATAATGTTGCAATGCGTTGTTATAATGGAATGAATTTTGTTACCCAATAATTTTCACAACTTCTTTTTACAAGCCCGCACCAAAATGAAAGAAATAAAAATGTACTTGCCCCATACGGTAAAAATAAAAACACCCAAAAATTGACCCGCTACAAGTATCATATGTCATTAATCGGTTTATATTATAATTATCCCCATAATATTCCACCACAGGTAAATACCTAATGTCTTTATTCTCATTTCTTGTTATTTCCAACTTATTGTTATTATCAGGTAAGTATTCATCATTTTCATATACCACATCTAACCCTAACCTTTCTAACAGTTGTCTGTAATTTCTGTTTACTTTAAATATTTCTATTACTCTTTTACTCTCACAATATCTCTCTATACTTTCTCTCTTAATACATTTCTCTCCATAACACCAAAATACACTTTCTCTCTCCAAATATGCAGGGGTCCCTACCATAAAATTGTTGCACCTCTTCTTAGGTACACAAAAACATAAAGAAACTTTATTTGTAGAACTATCGTCTATCAAATATAAATTAAAGGCATTCTTATCCTTATAACAATTACATGAAGACTTGTCTTCACCCCCTAATACAACATTAAAAGAAAATTCTACCCCCTGCATTCCTTGTACTAAAATACTTTCTCTCAACTTTCTTTCTGACTTCATAAATTCAAATATTTCATTATCATTCATTATACTTTCATTATCATGTTTATCCTTTTCTAACACCACAATCTTACTACTTGTATTATTTGGATTATCTATACTACATTCATTATTGGAATTATTATTTTTAAATAAGGTTATATTCAGTACAGCATTTTGCTGGGTACCGCTATTGACTTTCTGGGTTTCTACTTGATTTTCTACCACATTTAAATTATCTAGTTTTGTAATAAACTGGTCACATTTCTTAATAAGTTTGTCGTGACTCACTTTTATTTCATTTTTCAATTCATTGAAATTACTTTTAAAACTATTTTGAATTTCTTTAATTTCGCTTTTCTGAACATCTAGTTTCTTGTCAAAATTATCGAATTTTATACTCTGTTCATCGAATTTGTTTAATAATAGTTGCATCAATGAAGCAGTACTGTCTAGTTTGCTATCTGAAATAGTGTAAATGGATGTGTCAATTTTCGTTATCTCTGCAGACCCAGGCGTACTTGCCTCATCAGTCTGACTAGTTTGAGGTGTTTGTACATCCATTTCACTCATAATTGTTTCGTCAGAGAGGCTGACTTTTTTAGTTTTATCTTCATCAGTATTCATGTTTACAATCTATAATACAGGCATGCATCTAATAGTATAACCTGACTTCGTCAAATTTGGTTATGTTTACGTAATTTCTATATTACCTCAGATAACTATTTCCATTCACCTCGTAGGCTTACTCTATATAAAATTTTATTATATATAGTCCCTGTTCCAGAAGCCATCTGTTATTAATTATATTTGTTATTATTTATATAATTGTATTTTACCAATACACAATAACAGTAATTATTGTAATTAATATCGGGCGCCATATTGGGAATTACTAACAGCTGATATTTTTACGGGCCAAGTTTCGTGTTAAGCGAACGAGGTTGTTGAACAGGAAGTGTTATCTGAAATAAATACTTTGTACTCTGAAAATGAAATAATAAAACAAAACTTATTATTAACAAAAAATTACATAATTTTAGACTCGCTCATACGCCAAACATGCCTCGGGGCGTAGTCCGACGTATTATGAAATACACAAATACACAAACATATATTGAATATTGAACTTTTAGTTGATCTAAACATCTAATAAACATATAGTAAACAATGGTAATGTAAATATCTATATATATGTATGAACGCCCAACCCAGCACTTAGGAATTACTACACACATGCAACCTCTCTCTCTTTCATGCTCATGGTACAAACATTTATGAATTGTGGAGCTCCTTTTAAATATATTGAAATTTTAAATAATTTTTTAAATAATTGATTTCTAATAAGGATTTCATGATGATTGATTTCGAGGATTTAAAGTGTATAAGGAACGCTCTCACCCATTTCGTGTTGGCTGGTTGTATCGGTGCGGTAAAACTTCGCGTCCAGTACCGCGAGTTTTCCGTATACACGTCTCGTTCACATTTTTGTTGACTCACTGTATTTCAGATATTTGTATTGTTTATTAACCACCCTCAGTGGTCTAAAAAGTTAAAATTCACCCGTAAGTGAATGGGTAGCCGGCCGGCGTTGATCAGTGCTGCAGCAGAAATGACGACAATTCCTTGTTGGATTTTGCGGAAGTGGGGTGAACTTACGTCACATTTTCTTTGTTTAACTTGTTGACATCGCCGTTTTGTCGTTGTCAACACATTCTCAGCCTCTGACGTAATTAAGGCTTGGCTCGGTTATCGCAATAACTGCACACTGTTTTTGTGATGTTACACCGTTTTTTTGCTATGAATTGTTTCCAATCCTGACAAATATTGTGATATAGTCCACTCACTGCAGATTCGTATCGGGTGTTTAAGGTTGGGTTTAGTATGACAAAAATAGAAAAATACAATATTTATGTTCTAGTTACCATATTTAAGGTAATTCCAAAAATGTACCATGATTGTACCATCACAACTACTCCGTTACAACCTATTACTCTCTCTCTCTCTCACTCACTATCTCACTATCTATTTTCAACGTATCACTCTCTGATACCACATTCTTAATTACATTATCATTTTCAATAGCATTTTTATCATTTGGTACCTTATTCTCTAATACCACATTTTTATACCTATCATTATAATTTTCACTTGTTTTACTCTTACCTGTATTTATCACATCCACTCCCATTCTCTCAATATTCTGCTCTAATTTATTCAAGTTATTTTGAACTATTTCATGGGTATTTTCTACATGCTTATTGGTCTCATTGATAAGGTTTTTTAACTCATTAAAATTGCTTTCGCACTTTATTTTTTGTTCATGTATTTCGCTTTTCAACTCGTCAAATTTATCATTGAAATTATTATTTTGCACGTCAAAACGACTATTCACACTCTGCTTAATATCATCGGACATTGCTCTCATAAAATTAAATATATCACTCGTTGAATACTCTTTTTCTTTTGTTTTACTTATTACAGGAGTAGAATTTGCTCCTGCCTCACTAATTTTGATAGATTCGTCTACATTACTGTCACTGATTAACAGTGACTCTATCTGAATACCTGAATCGCTTTTATCAACCGACTCAGTTAACTTATTTTCATTGTTTTCATTCAATTTACATTCGGCTTCATCGCCTACAATTACCTCAACTTCATTTTCGTTAGTAGCCATTTCTTATTCTTTATAATTTATACTCATTCATTTACTTTAATTAATTAAATTTATCATAATACAGTTTCAATCTTATATTCAATATTTAAGTATTCAATAGTTAAGTATACTACATATCGTTTAACCTGTACATGGTACGCCCTTTTACGTACTGTTATTTAACCTTGAAATCAACTTGCATTTCATCTGTAGGTGTGGAATTTAATTTCTAAAATTCGTTCCAAGTTCGAGCGCCAAATGTTATCTTACGTTTCTTTAACAAATCATAAAATCATAATTACTTTCACCTACCTTAAATCCGGTCCAGGATCCCAGCACGAACTGTGAATGCAAGCGTGATTTCAAGGTTACACTAATAACATACGCAACTCGCATTTTGTGAAGAGAAAAAAACTGAACTTTATTTTATACTTTAAAATTTTTTCTTTAAACTTCAAATTGTTATTTATTCATTTATTTGCTTCTTAACTCAAGCGGTTACTTCTTGCCAAAATTTAAAATACATATAGCATTCTTGTAATATTTATTACATGATCTGATACATTTAACTTAATTCAACATCTTACCTTAATTAAAACAGACAGCCCAGCCTGCTCATACTCAACATTCACACTATATTAAATTTTACCCCTGTTATTCAGAAAAACCCCATTTAATTAAAATTTAACATATACCCCTGCCGGCAATTTGGCGTCTCCTCGATTTCATGGCCCATCACTCCCAAACTCCGCTATTTTGTATGTCCGAAAACAATTTATGCTGGCATTTTCCGAAAAAAAAACTGTGTTCACTACCGCATTTTGACAAAACAGCACTCACTTTTAACTGATATTGGTAATTTATTAATGAGCCATGTTAGGCCGGCTGCCTGTGCAGGCGAGTGTCAGTGAGGTACTGGGAAGAGCGTTCACCAAATCCCCACCAACTAGATTGCTTCGGACAAGGCGGAAATCAATGCCTGGTACTTTAAAGTCATAGTTACGGTTCATTTAACAAGTGCAAACTCCCGTGTGCTGGACGTTGACGATATTTGTTGTCCAGTGGTTTACGTCACTGTAGTAGGCATGACTTTATTTCGTTTCCGGCATGTTGAGAGCATGTGCTGGACAAAATTCTTCTCCAAGCCATTTTGTTTTTAGCTTCTTGGCGTCGTCTGCATGTCTGCACTTGTGGGTGTGTGTCACACAGTCTCAAAATTCTAAGAATGGTAATGCGTGATTGCACGTTGACACATTCCATTGTATTGACTTCGCTTTGTGAGTTCTTTGTTCGCTACGATTTAGATTCAACCTGTGACTGGCCACGCATATGAAATAAATTGTTGCAAATATTTAATAAAATAAAACCCCTCCCTTTTGCCCCGTTACAACAGCATTTATGCTTTAATATAAATTGCCCTCGTTCTGATATGCTTAATTCACGAAATTTGTCACACATGTAAATTGGATGACTAGCTTTGCAGCATGGGCATAAATAATTATTTGAAGTTGAGTGATAACTCTTAAATGCAGTGCTGCCAGCAGAGTTTCGTAATTTATGTTTTTCAGATTTATTATTAAACCTTTAAGTCGGCTTGTTGAGCTGCTGTCCGGCATCCATCGTAATGTATTTTCTAATAATTGTCTACGTGCGTTTAAAAACTGGGTAAAACTTTGAAAGTTAGGAAGATTATCGGGATCTATAGACTCCTTCCACAATTTAAACGTCGAATGGTCAAGTTTTGCTGACAATAATTGTACAGTAATAAGCTCAAATGAATCCACCGACAGTTGCATAGCTGCCAGCGAATTAACTGAAGACTTTATTGTATTTATGAATTCTGGCAAACTTTGGACAGAGTCTTTGATTGTCGACTTTACTTCTAGCAAATTTTGAATATAATATTTCGCTAATATGAATTTGTTATCATATCTAGCGGACAGCAAACTCAACGCTATGGAATAGTTCTCATTACAAATAGGTAAGGCCTTAATTAGATCTAATGGCTCATTTTTAAGAGATGAATACAAATAATGTAATTTTTGCACTGAAGTTGGATCAGCTCTGGCATGTACCAAGTCCAGAAATATTGAATAAAAGTGCTGCCGTTCTAAAATGTTGCCTGTGAAGCAGGGCAGACTTATAGGTTTTAATTGCATATTTCTTGTTAATACTTGAGATTCAGTCTGAACGTTGAAAGTTTCTATTCTTGTAAGATATTGGCTTCGGTTGAATATAAGAGCTCTTCAACCTCAATTCTGTCTTCTTGAGCAGCGTTTATGTCCTTAGAAATTAGTTCAATTTCAGACTGTACCTCATCATATTTTGTTGCTAAACTCTTTAGACTTTCCAGTCTAACCGTTAAAAAGTGTTTAGTATTATTGTTTTTATCAGAGTTAGTTATAGCAGAATTGATTCGCACTATGGCAGACTTTAAGCTGCCTCTCTTTCTGACCAACACTTTGAGGCCTTCTTCAGCCATTCTACGCACCTGTTAATGATGTCGTTGACGTCATACCTTGTGTGTGATGTCCTAGAGCGTCGAGGCTGTGGAATAGATGGCAGATACACACGGACTGGATAGATGACTGCTCAATCTGGTGTGTAGACGTTAGCACATGGATGGTCTTGTAGTGGTGTCATCACGAGGCTCAATGGCGACGAAAGAAATGCTGACTAAGTCCCGACACGGTCGGATCAGCGAACATGCTGAATCGTCCGTGATGCCCATAAATTGTGATAGAAAAAATGATGAAAACCACTCTGATATAAGTTGAAGAAAAGTAAAATGACGAATCCGGGCATGGAGCGACCAAAAAATGTTAGGAAGAATGATGTTTTATAATGTAATTGCCAGGATGCTGAATAATGATGAGTGTGGACTGTATTTGATACATTTATTAATTTTTCATTATAATTTAATCGGCATAGTAAGGTTGGCTACGTCTGAAAGACATTTGAATTTTGAAAAAAAAACCAAGTCGTTACGAAATGCTACATGGCAAAATTGAGGCGCAAGTGCGCAACACTCTAATCTACATAAAAATGGTTAAGGCCTAAGGCCTACATAAATTGTCGCGACAACAAGAAAAAATGAAAATGACAGAACAAGGCAGCAAACGTGATTACGTCCGCTGCCCACCGACGCAAGTTGAACTGTGTTTTTGCCTGAACGCGATAAACGTAATGTCGAGCATACAGATTAGCCAACCTTTAAATATGAAAATTACCACATTACTGTCCAAGTAGTATATGTTGATTTGTTGCCGTGCAGTGTATTATGATGATGAAAGAACATGCCTGAAATGAAAGATGATTTCCCCGCCTTTTCGGGCGATTACTGCCTTACCAGCACTAATCGTGGTTTTGGACGACAGCCAGCTATGGGCAGCAATTGTGAACCTGACCACAGTTAGCTTGAAATTGGTATAGATTTGAAATTACTGGGGGGTGACTTAGGGGAAATCCCCGGAACTATGGAACAGCGGCTATCACTCTGTTCGCGTGGGAACAGTAAACCAGGCGATAGACCCGCTTTAAGGGCGTATAGATCTGTAACCTTTAGATATGATGATATCTAGTTTTTTTAAAAAAATGTAATGCAGAAGCAAGGACAAGGAGATGACAAAATTCCTCCAAAACTTCAGTCCTTGTGGACGCAACTGGACGCCACAGTCCAGGGGGGGTCATAGTGTGTGTGGTAAAGGAGGTTACTCAGGGGAGTAACGAATTAAAAATTTGCTGTAACTTAATAATGATGACTCGCTACTGAGCTGACTAAATAATTTTGTTTTGATTTGAGAAATGGGTGCACTAGATGTTTCTTATATTGTGTTTATTATGTTTTATTGTGTTAATTGCATGTAGTATGTTAGGGATAAGGATTATAAAAATGTAATAATATGTTATAGAATAAGTTTTCAATGTGTTTAAAGATTTTAAATAAATAAATAATGAATTAAGTTTAAGATAGTTAAGAATTTTCAATGGGTTGTAAAAGATAGAATTTGGCTAAGGATGATTATTTAAGTAAGACATTTGAGTCAGTCCAAGTTGAGTATAGATGGGTGTTAGAGAGAATAAGAGGTGGAAGACAAATAATGTAGAATTTGAGTATTGATAGTGACACAGTAGCTATGGGGAAATATGTAGAGTAATGATTGATATATTGAGGTAATAAATAAATGGAGATATTTTGTAGATGAAAGTGATGTAATGGGAGAGTAATTAGTTGAAGGGGAATTTTGTAAGGGGGGTGGTGTGATAAGGAGTCCTCAACGAAAAGCGTTGTAGCGTGAGGTGAACCGATTAGCGCCGGAAAGGGTTACCTAGGGGGAGTCCAGGAACCAAATAAGGGAATGAGCAATGGTAGGGAAACACACATCCTGAGTACAAAGGGGTAGAGAGTATTTTGTTATAAGGGTAGAATGATGCGAAATGAGTTAGAGTAGTAAATTAGAGGTAGAGAAGGGTTGGTAGATGTTTTTAATGATGGGTGTCATACTAGTTAGAGAATTGGTTAGGGAGTATTAGAGTCATAAAAGGGGAAAGATTATAGGTAAATGCCAAGTAGATAAAGTGAATTTTGTATGAATAACTGAGAATCACCCAAATTAATAAATGAATAATAAAAAAAAAAAAAAAATTTTTTTTGGGGGAATGAATTAATAAAAGTTCAATTGAGATTAAAATGTAATTTTATATGCAAATTTAAAGATGTAAAGTGTGTAATTTTTGGTCAAACTTAAATGCGAATTGTTAATTTTAAGGTAATAATAACAAGGTGAATTGTGAATATACTATGTTTTATTATGTTGTATTATGTGTGTTAGCGTTTAAGAGAATTTTATGAATTTAAATATTTCAGATGTAAATTGGGGATGAGAGAGATGTGTAATATGGTAATGGGAAATGTTTATTTAAATTCTGATAGAATCATATTTTGAATTTCGGGATAAAAGTTAAAAGAGAAAGTAGACAGAATGAGATTATGGAATTTAAAAAAAAAAAAAGTATCATGTTAGGTATTCATATATGTGTTTGAAGTTGAGAATTAAGAAAAAGAAAACAGTGCATCTTAACGCAAACCAGCACAGCTAAGGGGAAACAGATCAGTTAGGGATATAGTATTGTATAAGGCCACTAGTTGATATTTGGATTTGTTGTTTCAGTGTGTGATGATGCTGGGGCGGTGGTCCTGAGCTGGCCAGCGCGTCAGAGCAGGAGCGTTAAGTACCTGGCTGACTTTATGGTGTTGGGATCTCGAGAGAGAAGTCCAGTAATGTCATTCAGGTGCGGTCACAGTCACTGGACCAAGGGTGAGTTAATTATATTTTTTTGTTTGTAAACCGTAAAGGGGGTTGTGGCGATATATCCTGGCTGATCCCTTTAGCAAGTATGAGTGTGTCAATGAGAGTTTTTATGCTTCGGCATAAAACCTCTCATTGAGGGGGTATTGTAACGAGACATTTTGGCCTACCCGGGGAAATAAATAAATTTGTATTTTGATAAAGGTAAATTTTATTGGTAATGAAATTGGCAGGAGTGATTTTAAATATTATCCATGAATATTATAAAGACGCAATAGACAACAAGCGAAATTGAGTCAAGGTCAGCTCCAGTGACTTACAAGTTGCTTAACCAATTATGTAACAGATTATATAACATCTTACATCAGCGACGATCCCAGCATTGGAATGCGGGTGCGTCAGACGAAACTACTTCTAGCGTAATGATACAAGGACTAAAAACAATGAAAAGTTTGTAAAACAGCAGCGGCCGCTTCACATGTAGTGCCGTTTGTCTCATCCCAGTCTTAATTAAGCACTCGTGCGAGTGATACCTATAAAGTTCCGAAACGTAAATTGCGGGCCCGCAAAACAACAAAAATGTAAATAACAGTTTAAAAAATGTGATAAAAAATACGAAATTACATATAAATGAGGTGAATGACAGTTTTCTTTATTTAATAACAGTTCTGGCAATTATTAATCGAATAAATTATCAGTGAAAATAAAATGTGCGTGTAGAGCAAAGCGACGTCTTCAAGACTCAAATTCAGCTAAGTAGCAAAGAAATAAAACAAATTTGAATAAGAGCGGAAATCACAAATTTAACATTATTATTATATTTTAAAAAGAAATGAGATCTCTAAGGGTATAAAATAACTGTGTGTGTGTGTGTGTGTGTGTGCGTGAGTGGAACTGTGTAAATAAAGAAGGCTGGTTTGTGTTTTAAAAAATTAGTTATATTTAATTTCTTGATATTTTATTATTTGATATTTTTATACCATGTTTCAATTTTCTATGTGAAGAGATTGTTTGTCAATGATCTTTTAAAAAAATATATAATGATGAAAGAAATAATTAAATGTCAATAAAACTTAATTATGGGAAATAAGTAAAGCTTTCTTTATTACAAATAGCCATAATTCTGTTCTCCTGTGTTCGCTGAAAAGAACCTGATTGAGGTAAGTACCTATGTTTTCAGTTGGCTAACTTTAAAGATGGCGTCTGAGTACAGACATCAATAAGTGGTTATGTACCGATAGACAGATATTAAATAATTAAAGTAAATAAAACTTAACAGTTACAATACGAAATATACAAACACCACACAACACAACCAAACAACATACTTAACAATGTAACGGGACATTTTGGCCTATTTTTGGGGTAATGAATAAATTTGTATTTTTAATAAAGCAAATAACATTTTTTATGATGATTGGGACAAAACGTAACCGAAAGGTAAAATTCATTGGTAGCGGCAGTAGTAGCACTGATTGTGAAAATTATTCAGAAATTATTATTGTGAAACGACAAAATCAACAGACCGCAAAAGTGTGCCAAGGTCAACCAATGACCTACAAAAAACTGTAAACAAGTTATGTAACGGCATCGGACGATCTTACGTCAGAGACGATCCCCGCTGTGGAATTCAGTTATGAAACAAAAACAGTATGCTGGTGTAAGGATACAAACTTTAAAAACAATAAGAATTGGTCATATAACCACGGCGACAACACGAAGTAGTGCCGTTTGTCTAATCCCAGTATAAAATTACTCAGTGAGCCGGCCGGTCACATATAAAGTTCCGGAACGTAAATCGCGGGCGCCCGCACCTTATAAAATGTGACTAATATATCGAAAATTTGTTTTAACAATAGCTATACCTATAAAAAAATGTGATTAACAGTATTAAAGTAAATACAGTTCGGAAATTATGCTTTAAATGAAAGTGCGCACGAAAGCAATGTGACGTCTTCTGGACTAGAATTCGGACTCAATGCCAGATAAGTTATTACAAGGATATACACAAACTATCAAAATTTATTATTTTCAAAAACCAAAATCGATGGGGCTAATTAAATAACATATGAGTTTAAGGGGAATATCTAAAATGGGTTGCATGTGAGAGTGTGTGAGGGGTCTTGCTTAATTATATATTAAACTATGAAGTGCTGGTTTACGTTTTTAAAATTGATCTTATGTTTATGAAATGTATTTATTTCTATTCTAAAGAGAAAATCATGCATAATAAATGTTATTATTGTCTTTCTATAAGATCGTAAAAAAGTAGGAGAAGGTAAGGGGAGTATTTGTCTATATAAAATTTGAAATTATGTTAAGGGCTATATTTTCATGTTTTCTTTTGTAGTGTGAAAATGAATTAAAATAGGTGTGATGGTAATTCAGTTGTACTTTCTTAAATAACCAGTTCTGCACTTCCCGTTCGCTGATTCGAACCTTGATGAGTAAAACCTTAGGTTGGTAATAAACAACATGGCAGTTATAAGAGTCGCAAATTAGTAAATACATAAGATCAAAATCTATTTATGAATTTTATAACAGTAAGTAATAGCACAATTGGCTTGTGAACAGGGACATTTATATAAATATATTTATATAAATACGGCCTACTGGGAGAGCAGAGTGGTTGTTTAAAATAACATACAACAATTTTGTTGAGGTACGTGAAGACAGACGTACAAAGATAAAGTTATGTTATGATTATGTGTAGTATGGGTGAGTAGAATATATATTTTTTTTTTATATTAAGTATGTGTTATATATAGTAATATTTTGCAAACAAATATATCTAAAAGATTTTTTAAAAAAATGACAGATATTAATGAGAATGTCAGCCTAACTGACATTGAATCAGAGAGCCAAATAAATATAGAATTAACCAGAACGGAGTCAAAAATTATGGATGAAGTAATTCATTCAACACCAGTCCCGATTAAAAAATCTGAGGATCAAGATATGATGAAAATGATCCAATTTCTTTGTACCAGTTTCAATAAATTTGATGTAAAGTTAGATGAACAAATTAAAGTAAGTAATGTTTTGGACACCAAATTAGAGGTACAGAATAATAATTTCAATGATAAATTTGACGAGTTGAAAAGCGAAATGCATGAGCAAAAAATAAAGTACAAAAGCGGTTTTAGGGAGTTAAAAAACCAAATTAACGAAATTAATGAGCATTTAAACCACACTAGTGAAATAATAGAAGCAAACTTTAACAGATTAGAACAGAGTGTTGAAAAGTTAGGTGACAATGTTATGAATATTAATAATGACAAAATAGTGGGAGAGGTAGTGTTAGATAATAAAATATTGACTAGTGATGATAATGATATTAATTACAATTCTGAGAGTATAGTGGGGGTAAAGAATAATGGAGAAACATATAATGAGGTAAGTAGGAGTGATAATTATGACTATGTAAGTGAAAATATGATGTTAAAAAATAATGGGATAAATATTAATAGTACTGATGAAGTTGTCAAATGTAATAATGGAATGTTAGTGTGTGTTAATGGATTAAAGAGAATGAGTGAAGAGAGTTATATTGGAGGTATGAAACAGAGGGTAAAATTTTTTCGAGGTGTTAAAGGGGGTGAAGAAAGGTCTTCACGAAGGTATTGGGTAGAAAAGTGTTCTACTAATAATTGTTTTTTGAAGTTTTTTATTGTTCCTGGAGAAAACAGGAAATGTTTTAATGATTTAGTACCCTCTGCATGGAGGGAGAGAGAAAGTGAGATATGGTGTTGTGATGAGAGAGATTTAGAAAGAGAGTTGTGTATTGAGAGAGAGATAGAATTATATAAGTTAAAGAGAAATTATAATGAATTGAGAGGAAGGTTAGAAGGGGTGAAGATAAACAATATAAAATACTTACCTGTTGAAAGAGAGATAGAGAATTATTTTGATAATATCTTTATAAACAATAAACACTTTCCTGGCGTAATAGTAGAGGAATATAAAAATGATAAAATAGCTTACCTGACGTTAACCAATAATACTGATGGAGACTGGACAAAAATAAATTATGTTGACAAGGCTTATGAAACATTAATAGGGAATAACCCTATAAATTATAATGGTATAATGAATGAAATAAAGTTAATGGATTGTTATAAGAATAATAATAACAAATTGTGTGTGGATAACAATAATGCATGTTATAAATATATTCGATATATATGATGATGAATATATCATATATATATATGATAAATATATCATATATATATATATATATGATAATGGAGGTTGAACTAAAAAATCAGTGAATGGACAATTTTAAATATTGTAATTTATGGTAATGACCTAGCAGACCTGGACAATGAAGTGTGAAAAAATGGAACAGTTAATGACAAAAGTTTGTAAATATATTTGTAGTGAATTCAATTGTGTGTATTGTAAAATGTTAGGTAAACAATGTGTATATGTAGTAGAAAAATGTTGTGATAATAATAATAATATTATTAATATTTTGCAGTCTAAATGAATAATAAAAATAATTATGAAGACAATAATTAATGCTTTGTAAATTTTGATAATAATTGAAATATGTTGTGTTTTAAAAAACAATTGAAGTAAATAATTTGAGATGTTTAAATATTGTGATTGAAGGTTATATGTTTGAATTTTATAATGAATTTAAATTATGTGATGAGATTTTAATTTAATAACAATTAATGAATAAATAAATGTCAAATTGTTTAGTTTGTGAAATAACATAATTGTTAAAAGAAATAGGTTAATAATAAATTTGAAAATCTAATTGCAGCACAGGATAAATAATGAAATGATGATATAAAAGAGTTAATAAAAATTTAAAATTATAATGTTTCTATGTTTCTGTATAAATTATTTAAAAGAGAAGTTGGTTTGATGTGAATGTAACAATGCTAATAATCAAGGTTAATGTCTATTTGTTTATTATGTTATGTAATGTATTATACAAGATGTGTGGGTAATTTTGGGGGGTAGAGTGGTGCGTATAGAAGTGATTATAACAATGGAGTGTAGTGACAGCAATTGTAGATATGGTTTAGTTTAGCTATTAAGTTGCTATTGCTGGGGTGGCATGTGCCCCAGTAGATAGCGGAAAGTGTTGGTGGTAACAGAGAGTGTTACCTCCATCGGAGGCCAACATGGCGAAAATGCACGACACACCTTTTGTACAATTTTATATTGTAACTTGATAAATTGCCGTGCCGTGCAAATTAATGATGATGAATACATGCCTGAAGGAAGAGATGATTTCCCCGACTTTTCGGGCGATTACTGCCTTACCAGCACTAATCGTGGTTTTGGCTAGCGGCCAGCTATGGTCATATCAAGTCCCTTGACCATAGCTGACTTGAAATTGGTTTATAATAGAAATTAAATGGGGGGTGACACTAGGGGAAATCCAGGAACTATGGAACAGCGGCTGCCACTCTGTTCGAGGAGGAACAGCAAAGCCAGGTGGTAGACCCGCATTAGGGGCGTGTAATATGAACATTTAGATATTATGATATCTAGTTTTATTAAAATGTAACGCAGAAGCAAGGACACGGAGATGTCAAATTCCTCCAAAACTTCAGTCCTTGTGGACGCAACTGGACGCCACAGTCCAGGGGGGGTCATAGTGTGTGTGGCAGGGAGGTTACCCAGGGGGGTAACAAATTAAAAAATTTGTTATATTTTAATAATGATGACTCGCTACTAAATAATTTTGTTTTGATTTGCAAAATAGATGCACTAGATACTTCCTATATTGTGTTTATTATGTCTTATTGTGTTAATTGCATGTAGTATGTTAGGAATTAAGGATTATAAAAATATAATAATGTTTTATAGAATAAGTTTTCAGTGTGTTTAAAGATTTTAAATAAAAATGAAATAAATTTGTGATAGTTAAAATTTTCAATGGGTTGCAAAAGATAGAAGTTGGGTGGGGTGATAGTAATTGTTTGAGTAAAACGTTTTAGTCAGTCCAAGTTGAAAAATATTGGGGTATTAAAGAGAATAAGAGATGAAATACAAGTAATAGAGAATTTGAGTATAAGTAGAGACACAGTAGAAATGGGGAATATATGTAAAGTAATGATTGATATACTGATGATGTTATTTTGTTATAGTTGAAGTGGGGTAATAAGATTGAGATTTTGGGGATGGCAATTTTGTAATAGGGGGTAGTGTAATGTGGGAGTCCGCAACAAAATGGTTGGGACGGGAAGGGACCGATTTAGTGGGAAGGGGTTGCCTTAGGTAGAATCCAGGAACGAGATAAGGGAAATGAGCTTTTTGGGGGGGGGGGGGAGAAACACTTATCCTAAGTACAAAGGGTTAGAGAGTATTTTTTTTATATATTGAGAGAATGTGGCGAATTGAGTTAAAGTAGTAAGTAGTTAGAGGTAGAGAAGGGTTAGTAGATTTTTTGATAGAGATGGGGTGTCATACTAGTTAAAGATTTTGTAAGGGAGCGTTAGAGTAATAAAAGGGGTAAGATTAGGGGTAAATGCCAAGTTGATAAAGTGAATTATGATGAATAACTGAGAATCACCCAAATTAATGAAATGGAATAATAAATGAAATGTTATGTGAAAAAAAAAATTTTTGGAAAGAGAAAATTAATAAAAGTCAATTGAGATTAAAAGGTAACTTTATGATTTTATATGCAAATTTAATGATGTAAAGTGTGTAAATTTTTAAATAAAAATTGTTTATTTTAAGATAATAATAACAATGTGAATTATGAATGTACTATGCTTTCTTATGTTGTATTGTGTTTGTTAGTGTAATAGAATTTTATGAATTTAAATATTTTAGATGCAAATTGGGGATAAGAGAAATGTGTAAGATGGTAATGGGAAATGTTTATTTAATTTCTGATGGGAATCAGAGCAATAATTTTGAATTTTGGGATAAAAGTTAACAAGAGAAAGTAGACAAAATGAGGTTATGAAATTTAAAATGGGTATCATGTTATGTTGTTAGGTATTCTGATATATGTTAGAAGTAAGTAAAAAACAAAACCAGTGCTTCTTAACGCAAACCAGCACCGCTAGGGGGAAACAGATCGGTTGGGGATATGGTGTTGTATAAGGCCACTAGTTGATATTTGATTTGTTGTTTCAGTGTTTGGTGATGCTGTGGCGGCGGACCTGAGCTGACCAGCGCGTCAGAGCAGGGGCGTTAAGTATCTGTCTGACTCTATGGTGTTGGGATCTCGAGAGAGAAGTCCAGTATTGTCATTCAGGTGCGGTCACAGTCACTGGACCAAGGGTGAGTTAATTATAATTTTTTTGTAGACCATACAGGGGGTTGTGGCGACATATCCTGGCTGATCCCTTTAGCAAGTGTGAATGTGTCAATGAGATTTTTTATGCTTCGGCATAAAATCTCTCATTGAGGGGGTATTGTAATGGGACATTTTGGCCTATTTTTGGGGTAATGAATAAATTTGTATTTTTAATAAAGCAAATAACATTTTTTTATGATGATTGGGACAAAACGTAACCGAAAGGTAAAATTCATTGGTAGCGGCAGTGGTAGCACTGATTGTGAAAATTATTCAGAAATTATTATTGTGAAACGACAAAATCAACAGACCGCAAAAGTGTGCCAAGGTCAACCAATGACCTACAAAAAACTGTAAACAAGTTATGTAACGGCATCGGACGATCTTACGTCAGAGACGATCCCCGCTGTGGAATTCAGTTATGAAACAAAAACAGTATGCTGGTGTAAGGATACAAACTTTAAAAACAATAAGAATTGGTCATATAACCACGGCGACAACACGAAGTAGTGCCGTTTGTCTAATCCCAGTATAAAATTACTCAGTGAGCCGGCCGGTCACATATAAAGTTCCGGAACGTAAATCGCGGGCGCCCGCACCTTATAAAATGTGACTAATATATCGAAAATTTGTTTAAACAATAGCTATACCTATAAAAAAATGTGATTAACAGTATTAAAGTAAATACAGTTCGGAAATTATGCTTTAAATGAAAGTGCGCACGAAAGCAATGTGACGTCTTCTGGACTAGAATTCGGACTCAATGCCAGATAAGTTATTACAAGGATATATACACAAACTATCAAAATTTATTATTTTCAGAAACCAAAATTGATGGGGCTAATTAAATAACATATGAGTTTAAGGGGAATATCTAAAATGGGTTGCATGTGAGAGTGTGTGAGGGGTCTTGCTTAATTATATATTAAACTATGAAGTGCTGGTTTACGTTTTTAAAATTGATCTTATGTTTATGAAATGTATTTATTTCTATTCTAAAGAGAAAATCATGCATAATAAATGTTATTATTGTCGTTCTATAAGATCGTAAAAAAGTAGGAGAAGGTAAGGGGAATATTTGTCTATATAAAATTTGAAATTATGTTAAGGGCTATATTTTCATGTTTTCTTTTGTAGTGTGAAAATGAATTAAAATAGGTGTGATGGTAATTCAGTTGTACTTTCTTAAATAACCAGTTCTGCACTTCCCGTTCGCTGATTCGAACCTTGATGAGTAAAACCTTAGGTTGGTAATAAACAACATGGCAGTTATAAGAGTCGCAAATTAGTAAATACATAAGATCAAAATCTATTTATGAATTTTATAACAGTAAGTAATAGCACAACAACCAATTACAATATAAATCACATACACTTTTTGACACAATTATATAAAAAACAAACATTAATTTGAATCCCCGCGCCAATCCCCTTCCTCCACGCACCACCCCCACTACACCTTCCATACAACAACCGTTACTAAATACTGGCAGTCTGTCTCTAAGCTGAAGAAGGCGTATACGACGCCGAAACGCGTTGACGAGAAGAAAAAACAGTAAGTTCACAAGTAGAAGTTTCATTTTTAGATAAAGAATAGGTAATATTATTAATCTGGCATCTGCAATGTATATTAATGAAAAGAGATGTGAGAAACAGGTGTAGAAAAAAATTAACACATTATAATTTATAATTTTTTATGATAGATTTATCTGTTTGTGTATTCTTTATAATAAAACTATCAGCATTACTGGTGCTTTTAAAGGAATTCAGTATGTAAATATAGTATACTGTTTATGGTGAAGTACTTCATCATTAACATGAATGAGAATTTATTGAATTTAAAACAGTTTGGATAGTGGGGCCATCAGCACAATTACAAGGATTTTGGAAGCAAGAAACAAAAGAAAAAGAATATGCACTAAATAAAATTTTAAAGAAAAATGGTATAATGTGTTAACTTACTTACAAAGTGTTATTTAATCATTTATCGGTTTGTACATAAACACTTGTGGACGTCTGTATAATTCCGACACCATCTTTAAGGTTTGCCAAATATATATATAAAATAGTTACTTACCAGGGTTCTTTTCCAGCGAACAGGAAGGCAGAATAGGATTATTTAGTAAATAAATTAATTATTTGTTCCCAAAAAATCTATTACCTTTTATTACCTTCATCACAATCATACATTGAATTCTCCCATTCAAACCCAAAGCCAACATTATCGGTTCATTCCTGAACCCTCACTCTAACATGATTATTACATTTTTGCTTTTATTAATAAACGTAAATATAACTGAAAATTAGATTATTTAATTAATTAACCCACAAACCAGCACCTCTATGTTAACATACTTTTCACCCGCTCACGCACACGCAAATACGCCATACCTTTAGAGATCTCATTTTCTTTTAAATTGACATTATAATGATAATATTTTGGTTTAACCCTTATTAAAATTTTGTCCAAACCACATTTTGTTGCTCCGCTGAATTTTGTCCACGTAGTCCCGTCTCCTTACGTAATTGGCTTCATATCGGATTTTCTTCTCACTTTTTTATTCACTACTCTTATCGAAATTGTTAATTAAAACTCAACTTTCACTTCATTTCAATTAATACTGTATCTGTTATACTTTTACATATTTAGTTGTTGCAGGTGCCCGTAATTTTTGTTTCGAAACTTATATTTGTGACCAGCCGGCTCACGGAGTAATTTTATACTGTGCGGATTTTACTGTGTTGAGTTCTTTGTTTCTGCACACTGGGCGAGAAAGACTGCTTCGTACGTGCTTTTCAAGCCATTCACAGTGGCACACCCATGCGCGAATACGCTCCCCTCGTTGCTAACTTTCACATTGCCAGACTCATTAATGGCTTTTGTGCAACAACAACACCTATGTACGGCTTGGCTTGTTACCGCACTGACTGTAAGGTGTTAAAAAACTGCCCAGCGGTTATGATTAAAATGTTGTTCAGCTGGAGTGGCAATTACATTTTACAAGTATTTAAGAAAAAAAAATAAACCCCAATAATTTGTCCCATTACAAAACCCCCTCAATGAGAGGTTTTATGCCAAAGCATAAAAACTCTCATTGAGACTCTCATACTTTCTAAAGGGATCAGTTGGATATGTCACCACAACTCCCTGTAGTGTTTATATAAAAAAAATACAATCACTTACCCTTGGTCCAGTGGCTGTGACCACACCTGAATGACCTTACTGGACTTCTCTCTCGAGATCCCAACACCGCAAGGCCAGACAGACGCTTGACACTCCTGCTCTGACGCGCAGGCCAGTTCAGGACCGCCGCCACAACATCACCAGACACTGAAAAATCGAATTAAAAATATCAAATAGTGGCCTCGTATAATACCATATCCCTAACTGATCTGTTTCCCCTTAGCTATGTGCTGGTTTGCGTTAAGAAGCACTGGTTTTTCTTAATTCTTAACACATGTATATATGAACCCTTAAACTAACATGATACATTTATAAAATTCCTTTACATCATTCTGCATCCCCTTCTCTTGTTAACTCTTTTCCAAAAATCAAAATTATTGCCCTGATTCCCATCAGAATTTAAATAAACATTTCCCATTACAATATTACATATACCTTCCATTACCCAAATTTCATCTAAAATATTTAAATCCATTGTTAAAATTCCCTTAAACACATTATCAAAATTTAATCAAATACAATTCATCTATATCTCCCGTCTTCTATAATTCTTAAACATTTCCCATTTATATCTAAAATAATTCAAATTCATTTAACATTTTATAAAAATATTATTACTAACAGAAATTCTATTTATCCGGCGCTGTTAATAATAAGCATCCCCTTTTTTCTCCTCCACACACACTATTTCCCCCCCTGAACTGTTGCTTTCAGTTGCCTCCACAAGGACTGAGGCGGAAGGAGTGAGCACTTTTTTCTTTTCTCTCACTCCCATCCTTGCTTCAGCGTTACAAAAACCTTCAGGGTAAGCACCCCCACTTTTATTCTTATGATATGCCCCTAAGGTCTACCACCCCTATCTGGGTGAAAATAGCCTGTGTTCAAAATAATCTTAGATTCCCTTATTAAACCCCATTAAATTTCTAGGTTTGACCAATTTTAAAGGCAACCAACTGTGGTCAGTTTACAATAATTCTGCCCACAGCTGATTGTCATCCAAAACGACGATCTGGGTTGGTAAGGCCGAGATCGCCCGAAATGTAGGGAATCGCAATGGTTTGACACCTAGTGCCATAACTGCCCCCAAAATCATAAGCTTATACATATTTGCTAATATATATAAAATCCTCCTTATAAAAAAAAAGTAATATACATTACAAACATTAATAATCATATTATCACTGTTCATAAAGCAGTGTTAAGGCATCACCATAGTTTCACTATGTTCTTCTTTAATTTACAACCACTGAAGGTTGTCACTTTAAAACAATTTTCAAAATTTTAAAATTTTGTCTTTTACATTCTCCAAAAAAAAAAAAGGTTGATTTTTATTTATTTCACATAATAAAATTTTAATATAGACACTTTTGTCCAGTTCCAGCTTTCACTTTTCAACAATATCTTCTCATGACAAGATAATAAGTACAACAATAGATAATCTTACATTTCTAAATTACATAAATTACATTTCTATTCTATAAAGAAGAAAAGAATAACTCCTTACTGAGTTAATGCTTTACGTTACACAAATGTTGGGTGTTTTATTCCATAATTCATAGAATAAAACTACTGTTCGTGGAAAATACTGCCAATCCCAAAAAAAAATTTTTTTCTTTTTTTTTTTTTAACTATATTACCTTTCCACGAAACTAGGGGTCTCCCTCCCCGTTCAACAACAAAATTAAATTTCTACTTGCACCAATTTGTGGAGTAAGACCATCGTTGTTTTCACCCCCTTGTTGAGGCTACCGCCAACCATGGTCCGCCTCCAGATTGCCAAAATCCACGATCAGAGGTGGTGAGTCTGTGATCGCCCGAAAATGGGAGAGAGTCCCTTCCGTAAACATATAAAATCACATTAAATTTCATCCACACATTAATATTAATAACAAACAGTGTTAAAATTCCTATGATGACCAATTGTAACGGTACAGAATTGTGTGCTACCCCAGTTTCAGTTTTATTTTATATCAAATCAGTTTTAATTTTCAATTGTTAGGTTTCACCTGTGAGGTGCCTCAGAGTAACACACTGTTAGCATAAACAACTGTCTAGACAACTAGACTAGACGTATTACGTAACTGCCCCAGCAGCAGTCCGTGTGAATCACAGTATGCAGATTGTCATCAGAGAGTGAACAACCAACAGTAGTAAGCAGTAGCATACAGGGCAGTCCCAAGTTAAACGGTGGCCTCGGGAATGTAAGATAGGCCTAAATTAAAGTAGGCCTATCAGGAACAATTAACAGTATAAACAATATAGCATGGCCAGCCTACAACAACATCTAAGTGCAAAAAGTTACGTCGGCCGACTTGATCATATTTTATAACGTGGAACCAGTAGATCAGTGAGAACCATGAAACAAAAAACCGTAAAATCAGTACCAATAGTGGCGTGAGTGCGAGAGAACTCGGAAATCGGTCAACTAGTGAACTTGTGTCACGGTTATTACATGTGAACAATATGGGTGTTCATTGGAGTGAAACCATTATTAGGATGAGTACCACTTTTTAAAACCTTAATTACTATATTATAAAATTTACTTTTATAGACACCTTAATAAGAAACAGAGATCTCTAAGAGAGGGGAGTTATTTAAATATTAACAAAAAAGAAAGAGTGTGTGTGTGGTAATATAGAGGTTACATACTGGTTCATTTTCAATCTTCTTATATGTACTTAGTAATGTCAATTATCATAGTAGTTTAAAACAAAATTTAACAAAGATACTGTCATTTGTAGAAAGTAAAAGAAGGGTGCGAGTTTCGATAAATAAAATAAGTATGTATTTTAGACAGTAGAAAATGCGTTAGCGTAATCATTTCGCACTTCTACCCAGATAACCTTGTCTGCAGTGGATTTTCGTCTGTAAGACCCAGGAAAATGCAACCAAAGGTAAGAGTGTATTTACTTGAAAAACCTATATTGAAATCTTGAATTTGAAGTAACTTGTAGTGTCTCAGTGGCCCCGAACTAGGGACCCGAGTAGTATATAATTTGACTGAATTTATAGTGTCTCACAATACAGTTTCAAATTCGTTGCATTGTGTGTCCCTACTATCTCCCTTGTCTCTCTGTTCTGTAATACATATGAATTCTTCATCTTAACTTCTATTACCTCATACGGTCCTTCATAGAGTAAGAAAAACTTCTTGATCTCCTCATCCTGAGCGCTCGACAAATCGTGTCTCCTCACCAATACCAATTGTCCTACTTCGTATTTCATCCACTTACCTTTTGCATCGTGTCTACGTTTTCGTCGTTCCCCTTTACTTAATAAATTTTCATTAGCCAACCTGATTTTAATACTCACATCCGTTTTCTCGCTCTCAGGTGGGTAGTCAAATAACTGTTCCAAAATCCTCGGGGGGCGTGTTCCCTTGATCAACTCGTGAGGTGTATAGCCGGTGGACTCGTGGGTGGTACTGTTCAGCCAAGTCTCTACTCTCCTAACGTACAACGGCCATTTGCTGTGTTTAGCGTGACAATAGGCTCTAAAGATCCTGCCTATCTCTCTCATTACACGCTCAGCCTGGTTGGACTGGGGATGGTACACAGCCGTATGCTTCATGATGATTCCTTCCCATCCTAGGGTCTGACGCCATTTCCCACTGATGAACTGTGGCCCATGATCTGACAAAATTACTTTTGGCTTACCCACGTGAATCATGTAGTCCTTGGTCACCTTTTCACTCAATACCTGACTGGTAGCTCTTTTAACACTATACAATCTCACATACTTAGAAAAAGTGTCAAGCATCTCAAAAATATACATCACTCCGCCTCTACCCTTCGGCAATGGCCCAAACAAATCTACCGCAACTAAATCGAAAGGTCTATTCACTTTTATAAAATTCATCTCCCCTTCTACCCTATAATTTACTACCTTCGATTTCTGACACAAATCACAACCCCTTAACAATTTTCTAACCTTCTTTCCATATTCTTAAAAACACATGACTCTTTCAATACATTGACACACTTCTTCGCCCCAAAATGACCATATCTTAAATGACAATCCCAAACGATCTTATCAACTAACCCCTCTGGCACAACTAATTTCCACTCACGCTCACCCCCTACTACTTTCTTAAATAATAACCCCTGATAAATCTGAAAATGCTGACTATACTCTGATTCCGCTAATTCCGTTTCTAGGCTATCTATAATCTTACCTGACTTACCATCTGCTCGTTGCATGGTTCTGATGTTCTTTAACTCTTCTCCAAAAATTCTGTCCTCCCTGCTTATCTGGAAAATTTCGATCTCCTTCAAAACTCTACCCGTTTTGTTGTCCAACATGTCTACCCTGGAAAGATTATCAGGTATCTTGTTGTCTGTCCCTTTGATGTACTCCCACTCGAAATTATACTCCTGTAAAACAAGCACCCACCTGGTCAGACGGCTGTGAGTGAGTTTACATGTATTTAAGAAGGATAACGCCTTGTGATCAGTGCGGATCACCGTCCTGTTTCGCAAGATGTAAGTTCTGAATTTGTATACTTACGTTTATTTTGATTTATAGATACGATATATTATATCTCACAAATGTGGTTATGTATACAAAAACTAGGACGCCATCTTTATTACCTAAGTCATGGGCCAGAATTTCGTTACGCGAAGTTATTAGGAAACGGAAATTGCTTGAAATAACAAAACAGCTGTTCTAATTGTTACCAATGAAATACCCCTTTTATTCTTTACTTTGTTACATAACAGTTTACCAACTTTAACCCTTCCAAAAACATAATGTGTAATAATAAATTTGATTAAGTTTAATGATTATACAATAATAACATATATATATTTATATTTATATAGCGTTGCTCAACCCAGCACTTAGGAATTACTACACACACACACTCAACCACTCGCTCTTCCATACTCATGGTACAAACATTTATGAATTGCGGAGCTCCTTGAAATATATTGAAATTTTAAATAATTTTGTAAATAATTTGTAAATAATTGATTTCTACAATTTATATTGGGAAATAATGAAAGGATTCAAAGTGTATAAGGAACGCTCTCACCCATTTCGTGTTGGCTGGTTGCGGTGCGGTAAAACTTCGCGTCCAGTACCGCGAGTTTTCCGTATACACGTCTCGTTCACATTTTGTTGACTCACTGTATTTCCGATATTTGTATTGTTTATTAACCACCTATAGTGGTCTAAAAAGTTAAAATTCACCCGTAAGTGAATGGGCAGCCGGCCGGCGCGGATCAGTGCTGCAGCAGAAATGACGACAATTCCTTGTTGGATTTTGCGGAAGTGGGGTGTACTGATGTCACAATCCCATTGTTTAACTGGTTGACCAAGTCGCGTTGTCGTTGTCAACACATTCTCAGCCTCTGACGTAATTAAGGCTTGGCTCGGTTATCGCAATAACTGCACACTGTTTTTGTGATGTTACACCGTTTTTTTGCTATGAATTGTTTCCAATCCTGACAAATATTGTGATATAGTCCATTCACTGCAGATTCGTATCGGGTGTTTAAGGTTGGGTTTAGTATGACAAAAATAGAAAAATACAATATTTATGTTCTAGTTACCATATTTAAGGTAATTCCAAAAATGTACCATGATTGTACCATCACAAAATCCCCTCAATGAAAGATGGTGTGACGAAGCACACAAACTTTCATTGACCCTTTCATACTTCCTAAAGGGATCAGCCAGGACAAGTCGCCACAACCCCCTTACAATTTTACATAAAAAATAACAACAACTCACCCTTGGTCTGGTGATGATGACCGTACCTAGATGACCTTACTGGACTTCTCCTGCGAGATCCCAACACCATAAGGCCACTTAGACTCTTAACGCCCCTGCTCTGACGCGTTGGCCAGCTCAGGACCGCTGTCACACCACCAAACACTGAAACAATATATAATAAATATTAAAATAGTGGCTTAGTAAATCACTACATCCTCAACTGATCTGGTTCCCCTTAGCTAAGTGCTGGTTTGTGCCAATAAGCACTGGGTTGGCTTAATATATTTATAAAATTATAATCCTCAAGAATTAAAAAGAATATCTCTTCTTCATATTACAACCCTGAGTTGAAAAATGGTTTCGATTCCTATCGATAATATTTATCTTCATTCTTTTACAATTACTAGAATTGTAACATAAGCACATTAATATAATATAGTTACCAAAATTGAATAAAATATAATTGAAAATATAATAGGAAAATGACACATTATAATCTCTCAAATTTGGAGAAAAACAAATTAAGAAAATCAATAAATCGATATATTTATTTATTTATAACTCTTAGTAAATGATAAAAATAAAATTTTATTATTATTATTATTATTCTTATTATTAACAGGTAATTATTTGGCTTATTTGTATTATTAACAGCGCCAGTTAAAAAAATTTTTTTTTTTTTTTTTTTTTCTACATATTATTCCCATGTTATAACATCATGTTGAAATTTCTATAACATAAATACATTTTACATAATAATAATACATTAATAATTAACACTGATACACTAATACATTAAATATTCTTGATTCATTTTAATTTAAATCATTTAAAATTTACAATTTCACTTAAGTCATTAATTAGACATCAATTTTATTATAATAAATTATTAATATTTATTTCAAATTTATTATGAGTATTCATACTACATTATTATTATTATTTCATTATTCACTTCTTACTTTCTCTATACTCTGAACTTTCTACCTACCTAACTACCTAACCTTTCACCTTCTATCACTGTTTAGTCTGGATAACTCCTATATTCACTATACTTCTATTTTTTATAATTTTACTCACCTTCTTCTAACTGACCATCAAATTTACCTATCAATGACACCAATATCTCAATTATAAACTCCATTACTAATTCCCTTTAAATCCTATGGCACCGCTCGTCTTTGCACTGGGTTGGGTGTTCCCTAACTGGCTATATACATCTCTAATATTTTGCCCTTCCATAAAATTCGGCAAACACTCCCTTAAACTACACTAATACCTGCCACAACACTATTGGTTGGCTACTCTTTATCACCTCACCCCCACTACAGAATTCATCAACAATAAATATATGTTTATACCTTTACTTAAACACCTTCTCTACAAATAATCACTAACTACTGTGTCCCTAAATATCTAATAATTCTCTTTGTATTTTCTTAAAATTCTTATCTTTCTAATTCCATTTTCATTAATTAAATAACTCACCTGCATTTTATCTATACCCAGGCTCTATTCCTGTTTAAACACTTACTGTAATCATTGACAATTCTCTTATAAAATTCCTCTCTTACCTACTTATAACAATACCTCTTTTCAAAATTCAAATATATATTCTTACTTAAACATTATTATTATTCATCAGTAATTAAAAATTAAAATATTATTATTAAATATGTTATTAAAATATATAATAATACACACTGGTGTAAATATACCTGTAATACATAATACACATCAAAATACATGGATATATAAATACAGTGAATACAATGAAAAATATACACTCCAACTTCATTATTGTGTCATTAATCGAAATCAGTCCATAGCAGTCCAATTCAATACCACTTTTCAAATTATTATTTAATGTTCATTTTACAATACAACAGTCTATCCACCATCATTAAACAACAAACGAATCTTAGGTCTATATAAATTCTTATTTAATAAATAGATTTTATTACTAGATACATTATATTCGTACTCCTTTATGAAACGGTTATTAAACAAATATTTCCAGTCACGATCAAGTAGGGTTCCGTTTATCTCAGTATCATATGTCATTAATCGGTTTATACTATAATTATCCCCATAATATTCCACCACAGGTAAGTACCTAATGTCTTTATTCTCATTTCTTGTTATTTCCAATTTATTATTATTATTATCAGGTAAGTATTCATCATTTTCATATACCACATCTAACCCTAACCTTTCTAACAATTGTCTGTAAAATCTGTTTACTTTAAATATTTCTATTACTCTTTTACTCTCACAATATCTCTCTATACTTTCTCTCTTAATACCTTTCTCTCCATAACACCAAAATACACTTTCTCTCTCCAAATATGCAGGGGTCCCTATCATAAAATTGTTGCACCTCTTCTTAGGTACACAAAAACATAAAGAAACTTTATTTGTAGAACTATCGTCTATCAAATATAAATTAAAGGCATTCTTATCCTTATAACAATTACATGAAGACTTGTCTTCACCCCCTAATACAACATTAAAAGAAAATTCTACCCCCTGCATTCCTTGTACTAAAATACTTTCTCTCAACTTTCTTTCTGACTTCATAAATTCAAATATTTCATTATCATTCATTATACTTTCATTATCATGTTTATCCTTTTCTAACACCACAATCTTACTACTTGTATTATTTGGATTATCTATACTACATTCATTATTGGAATTATTATTTTTAAATAAGTTTATATTCAGTACAGCATTTTGCTGGGTACCACTATTGACTTTCTGGGTTTCTACTTGATTTTCTACCACATTTAAATTATCTAGTTTTGTAATAAGCTGGTCACATTTTTTAATAAGTTGATTGTGACCTAATTCTATTTCATTTTTCAATTCATTGAAATTACTGTTAAAACTATCAAATTTGTCATTCAAATTTTTGAATTGAATATCAGAATCGCTTTTCTGTTCATCTAGTTTTTTATTTAGTTTTAATAGTAATTGTATCATTGCACTATTTTCATCTGGTTTACTATCTAAACTAGTTGAAATGGATGTGTTAGCTTTAGTTATCTCTGCAGACACAGGCATACTTGCCTCATCAGTCTGACTAGTTTGAGGTGTTTGTACATCCATTTCACTAGTTAAATTTATCTCAGAGGTACTGGTTTCTACTACAATATTGTCACTAGTACTCATGTTGGCAATTTTGCAATACCTGCATGCATACAATTGTATAACCTAATTGTGGGGTTATGTTTACGAATTATAAAATTTTGTGTCCGTTACCTCAAGCAATTTGTTCCGTTCTTTCTAGGCGTACATTAGGTAATAATATGTTTAAATAATACCACCTAATGTCCCTGTTCCAGAAGCCACCTGTGTACTTACGTTTATTTTGATTTATAGATACGATATATTATATCTCACAAATGTGGTTATGTATACAAAAACTAGGACGCCATCTTTATTACCTAAGTCATGGGCCAGAATTTCGTTACGCGAAGTTATTAGGAAACGGAAATTGCTTGAAATAACAAAACAGCTGTTCTAATTGTTACCAATGAAATACCCCTTTTATTCTTTACTTTGTTACATAACAGTTTACCAACTTTAACCCTTCCAAAAACATAATGTGTAATAATAAATTTGATTAAGTTTAATGATTATACAATAATAACATATATATATTTATATTTATATAGTGGTGCTCAACCCAGCACTTAGGAATTACTACACACACACTCAACCACTCGCTCTTCCATACTCATGGTACAAACTTTTATGAATTGCGGAGCTCCTTGAAATATATTGAAATTTTAAATAATTTTGTAAATAATTTGTAAATAATTGATTTCTACAATTTATATTGGGAAATAATGAAAGGATTCAAAGTGTATAAGGAACGCTCTCACCCATTTCGTGTTGGCTGGTTGCGGTGCGGTAAAACTTCGCGTCCAGTACCGCGAGTTTTCCGTATACACGTCTCGTTCACATTTTGTTGACTCACTGTATTTCCGATATTTGTATTGTTTATTAACCACCTATAGTGGTCTAAAAAGTTAAAATTCACCCGTAAGTGAATGGGCAGCCGGCCGGCGCGGATCAGTGCTGCAGCAGAAATGACGACAATTCCTTGTTGGATTTTGCGGAAGTGGGGTGTACTGACGTCACAATCCCATTGTTTAACTGGTTGACCAAGTCGCGTTGTCGTTGTCAACACATTCTCAGCCTCTGACGTAATTAAGGCTTGGCTCGGTTATCGCAATAACTGCACACTGTTTTTGTGATGTTACACCGTTTTTTTGCTATGAATTGTTTCCAATCCTGACAAATATTGTGATATAGTCCACTCACTGCAGATTCGTATCGGGTGTTTAAGGTTGGGTTTAGTATGACAAAAATAGAAAAATACAATATTTATGTTCTAGTTACCATATTTAAGGTAATTCCAAAAATGTACCATGATTGTACCATCACAAATTTGCCGACGGCGAACACAATGCTTAACAGTTCCGTTTCGGTGGTGGTATAATTCTTCTCTGCCATCAACAATGATCTGCTTGCAAATGCGATGGTTAAGTGTTCCTTCTCGTCATCCTCTTGGTAGAGTTCCGCACCTACTGCCACATTACTAGCATCCGTCTGTAAGAAAAATGTTTTATTAAAATCAGGGTGGTTCATCATTATCATTTTACTAAATTTCTGTTTAATTTCGTTGAACGCCTCTCGTTCCACTAATCCCCATCTCCACTGCTTATTTTTCTAGAGTACTACACTCAATCTTGCTGTTACATGTGCATAGTTCCTCTGAAATTTTCAATAAAAATTGCACATCCCAGAAAACTCTGTAGTTGCTTGACGTTCTTCGGTTCAGGGAAGCGCATGATGGAGTCCACTTTGTCCGGATTTGCTGAGATTCCTTCTGGTGTAATTATAAATCCTAAAAAGTTTATTTGTGTTTGTAGAAATTTTGACTTGTCCCAATTTACAGTAAGTCCTCCTTCCTTTAACTTGGCTAACACACATCCTAAGTGATCTAAATGGTCCTCAAAAGTTCTCGACGCAATCAAAATATCGTCTACATATACCATCAGAAAATCTAAGTCTTTGGGTTTTTAAATTGGGTCCAAGCATTTTATGAAGCTGGCTACGCTGGTATTCAATCCAAATGGTAATCGTCGAAACTGGTAGTTCTTGCCGTTAAACAGGAAAGCTGTATATTTCCTACTCACCTCCGCCAATGGTACCTGCCAATATCCTGCTGTTAGATCAAGTGACGTCATATATCTCACCCCGCTGAATTTCTGAAATATTTCATTGATTGACTCTGGTGATTCACGGTCTGGTATTATTATCTGGTTGATTCTCCTCGCATCTAAACATAACCTAACTCTGCCATCTTTTTTGATTACTACAACTAATGGATTTGAGTAGTTTGATACTGACCTTTCTATTATTCCTCCTTCCATCATCCTGTCCAGTTCCTCTTGCACCGCTCGTCTTTTGGAATAAGGCACGGGATAACTTCGCTGCATGAAAGGTGTGTGTTCCCGTATCTGCAATATACATTCGTAACCTTTTGCCCTCCCTGGAACATCGGCAAACACTCCCTTAAACTGCTCTATCACTTGCCACAACGCCGCACGCTGATCTGCTTGCCTCAACGCCGCACGCTGGTCACTCCTTACCACCGCACCTCCACTACAAAATTCATCCGCCCTTATCTCCCACACTGCATCATTAATATTACCCATTTCATCTTCAAAATCATCAATATACTCACGCTCTCTACATAAATTTACTCTAGTATCTATATCACTCTCGCCTACTCTCTTTTGTAGTATTTTTACCCCCGTTGTTCTAACTTTATCTATTATTTGTTCAAAATTAACCTTTACAGACCGATCACCCCCGTCTAACTCTACTATTTTCTCCTTAAAATTTACAACAGCTTTGTTTCTTTGCAGGAAATCATTACCCAATATAATGTCTAAACTTAACCCTTTAACTACCAAAAATGTGTTCACAAATTCCGTGTCATTTATCAAAAAACTTAAGTGTATCTGTTTTGTTATTCTTTTACTGCGTACGCCTGTAACGCCTACTATTGTAACCCCTGCTACTGGTAAAATTGGAATATTCTTTTTAATTTCTCTTAACTTTCTGCATTCAGAAATCTCGCTACCTGTGTCTACAAATGTTCTATAATTCTTATTGGCTACATTTACCTGTATTTCCGTGAGTCCAGCTCTTACCTCGATTGTGTTGTTTTCTTCCTCCAGTAAATCGGCAACTATGTCTGTTTTAATTATGTTACTCTTGACATCCTCCCATGGTTGGACCTCATGTGCTTCCCTGTACAGTGGTCTGGTCCGTGCTACCACTGTCTGTTCTAGTTTTCCGGTTGTTGTCTGTGATTGCTTGTGGTTGGTCCCTGGTGATCCCTCGGCGATCCCTGGTTATGACTGTTTGTTCCCCTATTTTGCTGTCCAAACTGCTTGGTTTCGTTTCTCCTCCTCTGGTCTTCTCTTGGTAAACTACATTTAAAACACCGTTGTCTGTTGGCGTAACTCTCCCATTTGCACCTGGAAAAACTCCACTCACCTGATTGATGGAAACCAGTTCTATGCATATTATTATTATTCCCGTGAAAATTATTTCTCTGGTGATTAAACTCTGTGTTACTATTATTATTATGTAAGGGTCGCCTACCCAATTCTCGATATCTAATGCTCTGTAATATATCTAATATTCTCTCCAGCTCATTCATATCTTCAATCTCTTTTGTCATTAAGGTGGTTTGCACTTCTCTCGGTAAGTGCTTACTTACATGCCTAACAAAGGATTTAAATGGTATTTGTGGCTCTAGGTATTTAGCTTCGTTATATAGCTTAGTTACGTATATCGTTATATTATTATTAGGGTGTCCTATAAAATTGCCCGTTCCCATTATACGGCTTCTTAGTATTTCTTGTTCGTCTTCTGTCCAATATTTCCCTTTAAATGCTTTTTCGAATGTCTCGTAACAGTCCCACTCTAACCTATGTGCTTCAGCCCACACTATTGAACTACCCTTAAAACATTTAATTATTTTGGTTAGTTGCACCTCCCAACTACTATTGCTGAAACAGTTGTATTCCCGGGTTTGGTTTATAAATCTCATTGGGTGTATTGTTCTGTTTTCATAGCTGAACGTTTCTAACTCAATTTCGTTATGTAAGTCTCTAGTTATTATCACCCTTTCAGTAACTCCGGTAAATTTTTTGTTAATTCCCCCCTTAACTCATTCTTCACACTCATTAAATTATTCTCAATTACAGTACATTTGTCATATATATTATTACTAGTTTGTAAATTGAACTCATCTATTTCTTTAAGCTTACTTTGTATGGTACTTATTTTACAGTTGGTACTAGTTGCATGCTCTGAAATAGCTTTATCTACTGTTTCTATATTTTCTGTTATACTTATTACATTTGACTCAGAATTTTCTAACTGATTTTGTAAAACAGTTGTTTTAATGTCTATTTGTTTGTTTATTTCAAAATTGGTTTTCATCTCTATCTGCTTATCTATTGTAGCTAAACATTTATTTTCTATCTCTTTACTTTGTGTCTCTATTTGGTTTTTAACTTTGTTAATTACTGTTTCATTGATTGTATTGATTCTGTCATCTAAATCATTTATTTTAGCATCGTATTTCTCATTAACTATTTCTACTACCTGTTCTTGAATATTTGTACAACGTACATCTATTTCATTGATTCATCTATCAAAATTAACATTCTGTTTTCTGATCTCATTTTTTACTTCATCAAATTTTACGTTAAAATTATTTTGGACTTCTCTAATTTCACTTTTCTGTTCGTTAAATTTTTCATCAAGTTTACTAAATTTCTCATCAAACTTATTATTCTGTGTATTAAAAAGCATTTGCATCATTTTCATTATTTCATTATCTTCAGCCCTGTTAGTCGGGACTGGCGTTGAGTGAATAATTCCTTCACTCATGATTTGTGACTCAGTCATGCTCAGTTGGCTTCCATCTACAGTGAAGCTGATATTTTCATTATTTTTTGCCATTTGAAAGAAAAAAATTCTATTTCTTTTAAACTGTTACTTTATACCTCTAATACCATAAAAACATAACATAAAAATTATAACATAACCTTCTTACTTACGTACCTTATTTATACATTATTTACTATAACCATTCTGCTCCTCCTAGTAGGCTGTATTTATTTAAATAATTTATATAAAGTCACTGTTCGGAAGCGTCATTTGTTAACTTACTTACAAAGTGTTATTTAATCATTTATCGGTTTGTACATAAACACTTGTTGACGTCTGTATAATTCCGACGCCATCTTTAAGGTTTGCCAAATATATGTAAAATAGTTACTTACCAGGGTTCTTTTCCAGCGAACAGGAAGGCAGAATAGGATTATTTAGTAAATAAATTAATTATTTGTTCCCAAAAAATCTATTACCTTGTATTACCTTCATCACAATCATACATTGAATTCTCCCATTCAAACCCAAAGCCAACATTATCGGTTCATTCCTGAACCCTCACTCTAACATGATTATTACATTTTTGCTTTTATTAATAAACGTAAATATAACTGAAAATTAGATTATTTAATTAATTAACCCACAAACCAGCACCTCTATGTTAACATACTTTTCACCCGCTCACGCACACGCAAATACCCCATACCTTTAGAGATCTCATTTTCTTTTAAATTGACATTATAATGATAATATTTTGGTTTAACCCTTATTAAAATTTTGTCCAAACCACATTTTGTTGCTCCGCTGAATTTTGTCCACATAGTCCCGTCTCCTTACGCAATTGGCTTCATATCGGATTTTCTTCTCACTTTTTTATTCACTACTCTTATCGAAATTGTTAATTAAAACTCAACTTTCACTTCATTTCAATTAATACTGTATCTGTTATACTTTTACATATTTAGTTGTTGCAGGTGCCCATAATTTTTGTTTCGAAACTTATATTTGTGACCGGCCGGCTCACGGAGTAATTTTATACTGGGCGGATTTTACTGTGTTGAGTTCTTTGTTTCTGCACACTGGGCGAGAAAGACTGCTTCGTACGTGCTTTTCAAGCCGTTCACAGTGGCACACCCATGCGCGAATATGCTCCCCTCGTTGCTAACTTTCACATTGCCAGACTCATTAATGGCTTTTGTGCAACAACAACACCTATGTACGGCTTGGCTTGTTACCGCACTGACTGTAAGGTGTTAAAAAACTGCCCAGCGGTTATGATTAAAATGTTGTTCAGCTGGAGTGGCAATTACATTTTACAAGTATTTAAGAAAAAGAAATAAACCCCAATAGTTTGTCCCGTTACAAATGTATTTTGTAGCAAAGACTATTGTGTAAAATAGAATTGAGTATAACATAACTTTTATTAAGATGTAACAGCGTAGGATTATACTGCACATTAAAACATGTATATAGAAAATGGGACCAATCCATTTATTAACTTTAAACAGACATAAGACTGTTACACACCACTATAAATAAATATTCCTGATTAACGCTTTCAAGCTTCACAGCTCATCATCAGATCGGAAATATACAATAATGGAACTAGACAAAACCTTTATACCTGTACAGTGATACTTCGATTAACCGTCACTCTGTTAACCGCCAGTTTCTGTTAACTGTCAGTCTGTACTCTATGTACAGTAATCAAATTGCCGCAAAAAATCATCCTCGCTTTACTGCTGAGCGGCGGAGGCGCCGGAATGGCGCACTATTGTTCTATTGATGAGTCACGTTCTTGGCCCGCCTAGCTATCACACACGTGGTCAGTTGCAGTTGTGGCTGAGAAGCTGTTGTGCTCGGTGCTGTACGTTATTTGTTGCGTAGTGGCTTAATTGTTTCGGCATACGATAGTGACATTCACACCAGTAAGTTTTGTTGTTAAGGTTTCTTTTCTTTTTTGGTTTTGTGCAACAGCTAAAAAATGGCTGAAAAGCGTAAATGGGTCGTGTTAGATCTCAACCAGAAAATTGAGATTATTAAACGTTTGAAAAAAGGTGAAACTAATATTGCTCTCATTTATGGCGTTGGACGAACCACAGTGAATAACATTAAATGCAATGCTGAAAAAATAGAACAACATGTTTCAAAAAGTGCAAAACATTGATGGAGATCCTAAGACTCGAAAACCATGAAATCAGCAAAATATGACCAACTGGACACTGATATGTATCAATGGTTTATATAAGCATGGAGTCAAGGAATCCCACTTTCAGGCCCTGTAATAATGGTCAAGGCGGTTGAAATGAACAAAAAACTTGACGGAGATCCTAATTTTAAAGTAAGCATAGGATGGCTCGATAAGTTTAAGTGTCGCCATGGCATTCAGAAACTAGACATTAGTGGTGAAAAACTTAGTGCAAATAGCGCAGTTATTGCCGAGTACAGAGAACAATTTAAAGAGAAAGTGGCCAAATTAAACCTCGTTAGGGAAGAAGTGTACAATTGCGACAAAACCGAGCTCAATTGGAAAGCTTTACCACAAAAGACATTGGCATCACTTTCGGAGACATCAGCCCCGGGTTTTAAAGTCCAAAAAAATCGGATCAGTTTAATGGTTTGTGCAAATGCCACCGGCAATCACAGGTTACCCCTGCTTGTGATTGGTAAAGCAAAAACACCTCGTGCATTCAAAAATTTTAATTTGAACGCATTGTCTGCTACCTATTACGCTCAAAACAGCACTTGGATATCAAGATATTTTTTGCGATTGGTTCCACAAAGTGTTTGTGCCACAAGTTAGAGCTCATTTGGCTGAAATGCAGTTACCACAGGAAGCATTGCTGCTAATGGACAATGCTCCAGCACATCCCACTTGCGGAATTAAAAGTGATGATGGCAAAATTACATGCTTCTTTTTTCCGCCAAACACAACACCACTAATCCAGCCTATGGCCAGGGGATAATCGAAAACATGAAACGCTGTTATAGGAAAGCTTTTATTGGAAGTTTGATTTCATCTGATAATGAAATGTCTGTAAAAGAGTTTATAAAGGTATTGATTTTATCAGAAGATTCCAAAATAATATAATACAATATTATTACTAAAACTCACTGCTGCCAGAATTTTACCTACTGTCATATTCCCCTTTAAAAAACTTACCTTATTAAACTGCCCAGGTCGCCACGATATTTTATGGTTTAATATCGAAACCTTTACACTCTTGCCCTTATAAAAATCCTGCTATCTGACTACCCTTAAAACTCAGAAAATCCCAAAGAACGTTAGACGAGGTTTTCAGCACAGAATAGGAAATGGTTATGGCGTAATAACTTAATCTAACACATGTTTTATTTTGAGACAAATCTTATTTTATTGACCATATCATATTCCCTCTTTACTCAATGATTATAAACAAATCTATTTAATTAGAATTCTTTGAACAACTACACTTCGCTATGAACCAGTACTTTAATTATTACTCCCCTTTTTACTCGCATACACTCTCTCTTTCTCGCATACACTCTCACTCATTCTTTACAATCACTACATATATTTTTTATCCCCCTTTTACCAAGTGCTTTACTGTTTTAAAAACTTACTGGCCAATGTATTTACTGTACTTAGCTTTTCTGTCTATTCCACTTAGTCTGCCATCTTCACTTGCACTTTCACTTTAACCACACTTACCCTGCCCTCACTGCTTTACTTTAAGAGTTCATTGTATCATGTTCACTGTTTCTTTATAATATACTTCCTTGGTGTTTCAATATGTTTCGGTAGGTCTAGGCTACTCTTTCCGCTTCGACCTACCGAAATTTCCGAGGCCACTGATATAAAGTTTTACTTATAGATGACTATATACTGCCACTGTCTGATGCAAACACTATGGTGACAATCTGCTTACTGTGATTCACAAGGGAGACTGCTGGCAAGCTGTTGCGTAATATGTCTGGGCTTGGCTGTCTAGACATCAACAATTTATACTAACAATTGAATGTTGCTGGTTACAATGGGGCACCTCACAGGTGAATACTACCTGCTTTCAAATTAAAACTGAATTGACTCTTTACTGTCTCTGACACACAATTCTGTACCGTTACAAATTTTTGAAAATGTACAACATAAAAGATGCAATTTTCAATGTTGCTGCTGCATGGGATGATCTTCAAGTGTCAAATCTTTAAAATGGGTGGAATAAACTATGGCCTGAAGTTAATGATGGCGAACCTAAGGAAACTGGGAATGTTAGTGTCGACAAAATTGTGCAACTGTGCAATAATGTACCGAATGCTGAAGATATAATGCCAGCAGAAGTAACACAGTGGTTGGGATGTGACAAATTGGACGTAGGCTTTGACATTTTGAACGATGATGAAATTGTTTCCAGTGTGATTGACAACGAAGAAGAAGAAATTGACAAAGACGAGTGTTATATTTTGAATGAAAAAACTACGTTAAGCCATACAGAAGCAGAAACAATGTTATCAAAATGCATTGAGTGGTTTGAGGGGCAAGAAGAGGCAAACGCAACGCAGATACTTCTCCTATGTAAAGTACGGAACATTGCTGCTCAGAAAGCACAAGCCTCGAAGAAACTAAAGAAAATGACAGACTATTTTAAAATTTAAATATGTATGTACGTCTAGAGCGTAAGTTCATGTAACAATATGTACAGTACATATGTTGTACTACATATACTGTACTTAATGTAAATTGTATATTGTTTGTTTCTGTAAAATAAAATACATGTATGTACAGTGTATTTCCAGTTCGTAAACGTGCATTTTTTATCATTCGTTCATATGCAATGGATGGGGGTGGGTTGTTGTTTAAGGTTTATCTGTTATCCCTCTATTCGATTAACCGTCATGGTCCCGGTCCTGACCCGGACGGTTAATCGAAGTTTCACTATACTTACCCTATAGGGCATGCATATTTTCTTGAGGAGTAAACACCCTTATCTTCTGGCTGTTAACTTACCGGCAGGTTCAGTCACATATATTAATGATATTTTTACATTTATTTCTAGTACATTCCTTGTGTGTGTGTGTGCGCGCGTGCACGCATCCCTTTCCATACCTAATGCCTTAAAAACCTCTCTCATTCATTTACTTTTAAGTATATTATAGCTTCATTTTCGGCATAGATTTGGTATGCATTGCATTGTCAAATCCATTTGCTCTTTCTTTCAATAATTGTAACGTAAACAACATTGATAAACACCCTTTTCCTCTAGTCCTATCACTGCATATAGGCATTGTCACTCACGGTTTTCAGTTATATATGCTTATTTCAAAAACATTTCATTTGTGCTATTTGCTTTTATCCCAAATATTTTATATCCACCTACTACCTTTTACTTTTTAATTATATTGTAAAATATTTCTCAATTTTCAAAATTAGTTTTAATATTCATTACATTATATAACCCTTTCTCCCTGTAAAGAAACAATCAAATTTAGAAAATATACACTGCCAGAAACTTACTTACCATGTGATCTTTTCTCGCAAACTTACCTTTTAATCACCATCAGAAGTTCAGGGCCACCAACACGTTCATTAAAGTTAACGTGTAAACTTTTACACTCTTCCTTAATTGAAAACACTGGACAATTTTGCTATCTGACTTTACTTTACCTCAGAAAATTCCAAGAGTCGTTAGACGAGTTTTTTAGCACAAAGTATAGGAAATGGTTCATGGCAAAATAATTACTGTAACACATATTTTGTAATGTGTCAAAATGGGGGCTTTTATTTTTTATTAAATTTATTTAAATTTCTTTAGTATCATCATTGCAAGTCCCATGTGAAATAGCGTTGGATTCAAACAATGAACGGTAACATAACTTTTTGGGCTGGGTGTTGTCGGAGAACACAATACTTGGTTGTGAACCGAGTAATTGTCATGTACTGTGTGCGCATACACAAGTCCGGGCACAGCTTCTACGCACAACAGTTGGAACCGACGCGACAAAAGTGGCTAAGCAGAAAGATTTTCTTGCCATGTGCTTTGGAGATGGAGGAAATCAACGAAGAGGCTCCACCCACCTAAGCCTCTAATATCGTCACCGCACAACGTCGCTGGTTAATTTGGCACAGGGACAGTCCATACTTCCGTGTACGGCGACGAAAAAGTAGCAGCCTGAAGGCAGTGCCTTCCCGTTCATTAACAAGGTATAGTGGGGAGTCTTGTTCGCACTCTTAGCCCAGCCGTAACCACGGCCGGAGGTATTAGACTCGACTTATAAAAAATCGAGTCTATTTTTAATAAAATGTCATAAATTTCGTCAAATGTGATCGAAGAGTAAATTCGGAGTTAATAAGACAAGAAATATGAACAAAATTTAACGATATTTAGTGAAAGTGCGTGAACATTCGTGACGCAACGGTGTTGGACCACGTAAGTTTTGAATATGCAACAATTTTTTTATAAATGGGCATAGACTAAAAAGAAAATAAATGAGTTCTCGAATAATTTTGTATGTAAGTTGTGTGCGTATATAAATAAATAAAAAATAAAGGTATTGGTTCTTTTAGAATAATAGATTTTAGATAGTTAAAAAGTTTTGATGTATTTCATATGTTAAAAATGATAATGATGTATTTCATATGTTAAAGATAATAATGTGAAAGGGTTAATATTTTTTTGATATTTCATGAACAGAAAGAAGTTTGAATATAAATGTCACTTTAATAGTAAATAAAATGTTATCTACTATATTATATAATTTGTTAAACAAGTTATTTACAAACACCTCATTTCATTTGCTGCACTGATCAGTTCGTCGTACGAACGGAGTTAGTTCACCACTAGAGATCCAGCTATCACATATAAGAATTTAAGGTAGGTGGAAGTTTAAAAATTTTTATTATAGCAAATTAAATTATATAGTTACAATTTATTCTATTAAAACAAATCTTATTTATTTTTGTCAAATTTAATCCCTTTCTTTCTTTCTCTTACTTTTATAATTTCTTTCTACTGACTTCTATTACATAGTATGTTACTATAATAACCCTACTCACAAATCAGTACCTTTATGTTTTATTTTCTCCTTTTTATTTTTACGTACACACACTCTCTCACTCTTTCTTTTTTACATTTCTTTACCCCCTTTATTTGAGCTCGGTGATAATTATAGTTTTACTTCATTTAGAGTTGCGATAGTTACTTTACATTGTACCTCCACGTGTTATCTGTCTAGTCCCGCCATTGCTTATAACTCACTTAACACTTTTGTCATCACGGTATACCGTCACCACTAACACTTTGCCAATTCTTCACTCTTTTTACATTTTTACCAGTTTTGGTAGACCTTGGCTACTCAATTCACTTCGGTCTACCGAAATTCTGAGGCTGCGTTATATTTACGGCTGTACTGTTTTATTAGTTGTGTCGAACTGTCGGGCGTCAAGCGAAGCATGAGTAAGCTCTGCAGCGCGTCTGGCTGGCCACGTGGTCGCAAATTCGAACTCTGATTGGCTGTAAGATTTCACTATTAGCATGACGTAATGGAAATCAACCCAACACCATCACCTCGTGGTAATTTCTACATCGCAAAAGGTGACACACACGCGCGCTCGTACACATTCCAATGTTCTAATGGCTTTTGTGTCTTACCCGGCCTGGTACCAGACTGACTACCGGGTGTTAAAAAAAGTCAAGCTTTTGTGATCAAAAATGTTGCTCAGCGTGGGTTACTACAGATTGTTACAATTATTATGAAATTAAAATAAACCCCTTGGTTTGCCCCGTTACAATACCTCCCCCCAATGAGAGGTTTTCTGCCAAAACAGAAAAACTTTCATTGCCTAAAAACCTAAGAGGACCAGCAAGGATATGGTGCCACTGACCCCCCATAAATCATTACTCAGATCATAGTACTCTGCGGCCGCACCTGCATGACCTTACTGGACTTCCCTTGTCGAGATCCTAACACCATAAAGTCAGACAGGTACATCACCACAGTATCACCAGACTCTGTAACAATTCAAACAAAACGTCAATAATCGGCCTTTCATCATACCATATCCTCAACTGATTTGTTTTCCTCTTAGCCCGTACTGGTTTGTCCTTTGCAAAGTACTGGTTTGTTCAACTACCCCTACTACTTTACTAACATATAAAATCAACATATTATCAACAGAAATTGCGTCTATGCAATATTTCAAATTAAAGAATACCACAAACCAAAGCCTTAACTTTCTATTTGATTACAGATTATGATTATATTCAAACTAACTTGTGCCTTGCATAACTTGACATTAATTACTCACAATTCACTACACATTCAACATCATAAAATTACAACCTTTAGAGACAATTGATGACAAATAAGCAGTAATACCAGTCCAGGTTATCCCTGTCATCTTTATACAATACAAAATGTGATTACATATGACACAGAAAATTATTCAATACAATAGATACATAGATCATCACAACAACCTCCTACGATACTTCATTATTATCACACCATTACAATAATCATCAATTTTATCTCATTTCATATTCAATAAGGACTTATTTATTAACAATTTAAAAACCTCCTTCCCCATCATTACTTATTATCGCCCCTAATACTTATTAATTATACTTACTTATTATCGCCCCTTAACCCGATACCCCGCGTTAAAAAAGTGTCAGTGACCTCACGGATTTCACCTATTTTAGTATGACACAAACTCACATAAATGAAGTTTCTCCCTCGTAGTCGGTAACGTAGCCACCACCCTTCGACACACTCTATTCCCCCCCCCCGTTGGACTGTAGCGCCCAGTTGCTTCCACAAGAACTGAAGTTTTTTAGGGTGTAAATGCTGCTTACACCGTTCTTGCTTCGGCATTATAAAACATTCGGCATTACTGGTATCCGAGGACACCAGTAAATCCTACTATACTTTAGTTACATGCCCTTATACAGTCTACCATCCCATTCGATGGATAGCCGCTGTTCCATAGTTATGGTGATTCCCCTGATTCACCCCCCCCCGGTTAATTTCTTAAGTCGCCTTTACAACGATAACAAGCTATGGCCAGACTTAGGCAGCGCGGAATGTAGTATGCCCTAACCATAGCCAGTTAAAGATAAGCTAATTCCATGGCCAGGATTCGGTGAGGCCGTGGTTAATCACCCAAAAGTGGGGAATCTATTTAAAGTACACAATACATGTTACACATCTATACTTAATTACATCCTAATCAAATAAACGTATTTGACCAAAACCTAGACTCAAAATAAACATTACTAACCTCAGGTTACCATAAAACATTTCGTCTCTGAATTTGAATAAAATTTACTAACATTACATAACTTTTAATTTCAATTTCTATTGATTAAACATTGTACTTGTTTATCTTGCATTATCACTTCACCTTTGACTTTCTATTAAACATTTTAATCAGCAACCTTTAATTATTTATTATACAATTCAATTCAAAATAAATTATTCAAATTTATCACACATATTTCCATCTTTTAAATTAATTTAATTTCATCTCTTTTAATTACTTCAATTACATTACTTAAAACATTTTACATTAATTAAATCCTCTCACATAAATTTTTATTACATTACAATCAAAACGCTGTAAGTCACTTCAATTACATTACTCAAAACAATTTTAATTTATTTATTTTCATTTTGCATTTATTTACTTTCATAATAAAATTCATTTATCATTTTTTTATAACCTTCCAATCAAATCTTTCAAATTGACTACTAAGATTTCAATCTTTCAAACATTTTACGTTAATTTCATTTTCATTATAAAGATTCATGACTACACACTGTTAATTATTCACTTCAAAGAAAATATTACTTGGATTTCGTTGTCCATGACGTGTCCGTTACTTAACTAAATATCACTATTGTTTGACGACTCGGAACACTAAGTTTTTTATAAGTAAAATCGTAAAGATTTACCTTACAGCCTAAACCGGCTTTCACCTTTAGAAGGCTTCATCAGAGGCTCTGATGAAGCCTTCTAAAGGTGAAAGCCGGTTTAGGCTGTAAGGTAAATCTTTACGATTTTACTTATAAAAAACTTAGTGTTCCGAGTCGTCAAACAATAGTGATATTTAAAATATTACTGTCATGAACTCAAACAAACCTGTAAATTGACTACATTAAATACAATGTACATAACCTTAACAAAATATATCTAACATCAATACAAATTTATCTACAATTTTCGTCATATCATTTCACTGTTTACCACACCTCATTACATAAGTAAGCTAAGTAATTACCATTAGCTCAAATAATTAAATGTTCATTCACTATATATCTAACCACTATCATCGAAAATCAATCTTAGTTTAATATAACACAATTCATTTTTATTAAAATTCATTATATTATTACCATTAATATAATAGCCCTTCATTTTTGATTTATTCCCTATACCGCAAGAATAATTAACCGGATTATTCCCCCTTATTAACTCATAAAACCTGTCTACATTGATAATTTTAGCCCCGTCTCCGTCAGTATTTTTGGTTAAAATCAGGTAAGTTATATCATCACCACAATTATCTCCTACTACAAGTACACTGGTTCTACTCCAAGGTAAGTGCTTTTTCTCAATAATACTATTTTCATTTATTATTTCTGTACTCATTACTCCCCAAGGTAAGTCTTTATTAACAATTCTCTCACTATTTATCATCTCTCCCAACTCTCCATAACCTCTTTTTAATTTGAACAACTCTCTCTCTCTCTCTCTCTCTCTCTCTCTCTCTCTCTCTCTCTCTCTCTCTCTCTCTCTCTCTCTAAAAATACCTCTCATCATAACACCTGTCACAACCCCCCCTGAACTATCTCACTCCATGCAAAGGGCACCACAAAATTACTATTAACACTTCCTGGCTTTACCAGGTTTACCACAAAATACTAAGGGACCATTTAGAGACACCTCGTCTCTCACACAACTTCAAGAGGAAACTCTGTCCTCTTAAATCACTAGTGGAGTCTTTACTCCACTTAAACAACAGGGAAAGTTTGCCCTTTGCCAACCTAACCTCTCGTCACACTCTTTTTCAATCTCATCAACCACTATCTCATTAATAATTTCTATTTCCACTAAAACTTCATCACCACTATCATTATTCACAACTTTACTCTCTAACACCACATTTTTAATTATATCACCATTATTCTCACCCCTACTTACCTTTTCAACTAATACTTTATTTGCACTTAAACTATCATCATTATTATTTGTAATTATCTCCCCATCATAATTACTACTTGCTTTAAAATCATCACTTACCTTATTATCTGTTACTTCATTTAGTTTATTTTTATTCCCTTGACACTTACCCGTATCTTGTTCCCACTCTTTCATTTGTTCTCTTATCTCGTTAGTTCGTTTTTTTTATATTAATAGTGTCATCATAATGCTCTAACCATTCATCGACTAATTCCCTATGTTCTGTCAGTTGTCTAAAACCATCATTCAGTCTACGCCGATCATCCTCAGTCAATGTATCCATAATATTCCTTATCTCGTCCTCCCATGAGAAACCTATTTTGGTTTCTTGTACCTTAGCCATGTTAAAAAAAATTATTTATAATATACCCTTTATATAAAACAATTACCACCCTCCTGACTTTACTTTACCTCAGAAAATTCCAAGTCGTTAGACGAGTTTTTTAGCACAAAGTATAGGAAATGGTTCACGGCGAAATTCTATTAAAACAAATCTTATTTATTTTAGTCAAATTTAATCTCTTTCTTTCTTTCTCTTACTTTTATAATTTCTTTCTACTGACTTCTATTACATAGTATGTTACTATAATAACCCTACTCACAAACCAGTACCTTTATGTTTTATTATATATTGTAACGATAGTTAGAAGGACTCGTGCGTACCTGTTGAAATGTGTTTTTCACTTGTTTATTATGTGTATAAGTGTTAATGTGGTGTGTTCGCCTCACACCAGTCGTTACAATAATAGTAGTCACTACTGAAGTCTGTAGCGTTGTCCAAATTACCAGTACAACCTACCTGTTAATTCATAGTGGTTGCGAATCCCGGGTGGCGCCAAATTGTTTATATCAAAACAATTAAAATTGTTAAATTACAAGTTGATAAGTGTTATTAGCGTTGACAGCTGGAGCGTTCAAATGGTTCCCGCCGCTATACAGGTTGCCGTATTGTCCACTCGTGACGAGCGCTAGTTGGCTACTGAATAAAAATTGCTAACACACATATATTCTACAACGTCCTATGAAATAAAACGATGGTAATACTCTGTACTGTAATTTTAATACAAATTCAGTCATTAATTAATATGACAAGAGGATTATAAATGGTTTAATAACAAATTGCTCCAGCTTAGAACATGAGACGCCAATATTTCAAGGTTGTCGAAATCGGTTTGAAAACAAATTATTTCGATGCCGTGATGGCTACTGTTTACATACAATATATTAATCTGTTCAAAACCTGGGGTCCTTTGGATTATAAAATAAGACATAAACGGTGGTTACATTAAAAAAGTATACTACCATACCTTATACATACTTAACGAATATGAAGTGTTTTTACAAATTGTTCGGTAGTGTCGTATTTTTTGTTACAAAGTTCGCACACTAATGCGAGGTTATATTTTAATTAACAAAATGTTTTTCGTAAGTTGATTATGCAGTAAACCTTTGAAAGAAAATTAAATTTGTTTAATAGTGAGAAATTTTGATTGTTTGAGAAATATTTAAAGTAATTTGGTTTCTGGGAGAAAGGAATTTATTGGATACTTATCAGTTCAGACAGTGTTGATATGTAGTCATCTGGGGTAGTGGAAATTCTGCAATTTTGGACTGGTTTTAGGCTTCGGGCATCTTCTTCTATCTCGTCTTGGGATTTCTGCTAATTAATTTATTGTTATTTGGTTCCAGGACATCGTTTAATTTTGGTAGTTCTGCATCTATTCGTCTTTGGTTTTGGTTGTCATCTTCCGAACGTCTTTTTAACTATTTAATGGAAAATTTCAGTCATCACAATTTTGCGTGCCGCTTACCCACGCGTCATTTCTTCAAGTCTAATAAATTTAATGGAAAATTAGTATTCAACGGCCCGTTACTATGGTAACAGTAATCCTTTGATTGGTTAAGACCTCTTTCAAAAGCATTGTTAAGAGATTTGAATTTTTATTCAAATTTATTATGTATTTTCTTAATGATTTTATTCCTCTATCGTTCCTTTGGGGTAATAAATAATATCACTATTGTATTTCTTTCCTTTCAAAGTTTAAAATGATACCTCATAAGGTCATATTCCATTATACATTAACTTTAGTCTAAATATTTGACATTTGATAAATTACATATCTCTGTTAAATTAAACTTTTATAATAATATTTCTCTTTTAACATGATT